>CM049320.1:62312259-62926259 GCA_026874595.1 Sipunculus nudus | reverse complement strand
TGAACGGTCACGTGGTGTATGACGTCACATATAGCTGGTGTCCAATGAGTCTTACTACAGTCTGGCATCACATTAATAAATAACTTTGGAATTTATCGAGTCTTCCAACATTTGTAAATGTTCTGCCAGTATTGTAAAAAGCAGGCGCGCCGGAGTGAACCATTATTATCCTGTAATCAAACGATTCCAGAACATGCAGACAAAATGGCCGATCAGTGGTCGTCTGCACACAAGGCAGATATTCTGGCGGGAAACATTTGTCATCACGTGATTTATGGCGTGTTGCGCTGCGACTTGAGTGGAGCAACATGGCGCCACATTGGGATCAACAAGACCCCTGTTCGCTGGGTATAATCTCCCGCCATATTCAGGCGTATTCTGTCCAGAGTGAGCTATTTATTCTTCAAATTTCCACCCCCGCTTGATGGCTTTATGGTGGGATGTTCATGCCAGACGACCTCTGGTATAACTAATTACCGTAAAGTTATGGATAACGTTTGTGATCCATTGATGGCACAGGTCATCAAGAAATATTAATGATCGATCAAAGTTTTTGACGTGTCAATCGACACAGATATCTGTCCACCTGTCCGCTGTCGCAAGTATATCCAATTCATTCTCAGGCCAGTAATTAAGAAAAAACATGGTCTTATACGAAACAGTGTATACATAGCGTTTTACTCTTGTTTTACATAAATACTAATAATAAAAAAAAAAAAACAGTCCAAATTGGCCAAACCGAGGCCAGACGTAGGTCAGAGTTAAAAGTAAAAGTTTTGTGTCATCCTTTTTTCAAAATATAAATTGTAGTGGCCGCCTATGTTGTCAAAACAATACCACTCTTACAGCTGGTAATCTGCGAGTAAGGGATTATAGTGTTTCATCCCCTCACGTCCACCTACTTTTTGCTATGAAAATTTTTATTAATTACTTTGGAGATTAGAAAGTGTCAGAATTTGCAAACTAGCATGAACACAGTTCCTGACACCAGAGGCCCAGACAGAAAAGAATTGCACATAGGACATTAACAAAGTACATAAACACTGACACTTCGAGCAGGATTTAAACCCGTTACCTTGTGATCAGAGGTATACTGTGTCTACGGACAGGTCCAAAAATCTGCTGAGATTTTGTATTAAAAAAATTATCAGACAGACTCCATATAATCGTGAGCTAAATAATTAAATCCTGAACATAAACGCATTATCAAACGATCAACCAATTAAATGCCAAATCTTAATTGTAGAATCCGGATTCATTAGGCGTTTAAATTTGGATTCGTAAATCAAGTGTATATAAAGGTGCAATTTTTATTTAAATGAAAGATGAAACTGACGGAGGCGCATATGATATTTATTTTATTTCCAGTTTATAAATCTTACTCTTTGAATAGCAGGCCCCATGCCAAAATGAGGGGGTTTATGCCCCGGGGTGCCATCACCCCAGAAACACAGCAAGAAAATCTGAAACTAATGGTGTGAAATGCCACCAATGGGATCTGTACAGCAAGCTCAAAGAATTCTCCGAGTGCTGATCGCGTGAGCGACTTTAAGCACGGTAGCGCCTTCCGCGGGATTCTGGGACGCAACACTCTCCGTTTGGATCAGGGAACCCCGCGACCCGGACCAAGTCGAAGCTCAAATTGGATTAGCGCCCATCACGTGATCACTTTTTAAAGAGGGGATGGGCTTGAAACCGAGGCTGCGAGGATTGAATAAGATTTCGGTGGAGATCAGAGTCCGCAATGATCCGATTACACGACCAATCGATTGGGGTAAGGTTTTTGAAAGAGGCAAAGGTTGAAAGTCAGCTCCTTGAAAACTTGTGACTAGATTTCTTAAAAATATTCGCCAGGGAATTAACATTCAATGGTCGATTTTGTGCCCGTAGAGCTGTAGTTGCAGCCTCTGTTTCGAATGGATTACGTCTTTGGTGCAGGAAGTTCAAACGGATATAGTTAAAAATCCAACCAATTTAATTTATTGTCATGATACATGAATAAAGTTTGAGTAACCTAAAATACATTAAGCAGATATTTTGTTCGGATAAATAAAAAAAAAAATTAATGATTTGTAAAACGAGGTTATGCAAGTTATTAACCAGTTAAAACGTAAGAAGACTTGTTTCGGAAAGATTTGTTCATTTACTCTGAAGAACCCATAATGTATTCGTTTCATGAATATTCAATTCGACTTACTGACATATGTAATATTCAACACGTTCTAGTAGAGATCCACTGTTTGAAAAATGCAGTTTAAGTTACTGGAGGCAAATGGTTAAGGCTGTAACGGGTTAGTTTCCGTAACCTGTGACACACAAGTCAAACGTTCTACCCGCTTCGCCTATAAAGTAGGGATCATTGACAATGACTTTGTGTGCACAGCTTCATTCACCCCCTCTCCGGGAACCTTCTGTCCTCAGAATGTTGGGAACTGTCGAGGTGAGTATCACAAGTGAACTGATTGGAGGCATTATGCCACAACACCAACTCAAAGGATCCCACTTCTGACACCACTGTAACAGGTGAAAAAGAAATAGGGCAGGTCATGGATTCGAACCCGCAACCTGTGGTACACAAATCAAAAAGATAGACTTCTCTGATATAAACTTCTCTTTTGAAAAATCAATAAGGGGGGAAAATGACAAGTCCACGGGAAAATGCATGCGCAAGCATTCTCCTGGAAAATGTAAATTAAACAATAGGAATTTTTAATTAGTATTAAGTTGATTGAGTGCCCATTGATTGAAGAAAAAATATATCAAATATACATGTTCCCATTGCCCGCGAAATAAGGTCATATCTGAACTTTTATTTAATGGCATGAAAAGGTAAAAACGCAACATGTTCCCTGGCAAACCTATAAAGTGACGCTAAATCATCTCTACCCGTCCCGGTTGCTGCTTTTTTGTTGACTCTTTTCATTTTAAACCCCGCGGCCTTTATGTTCCCCCTTGGAATTGTGGGATCGATACGTCATTTATGAATAAGTAATATTGGTTATGATCCTCGAGGCGTGTGTTTGAAATGTCAACAGAAACGTCTGCCGGCTAAATGTCATTTTATATCTGAAAAGTTTAATGTAATCTTCAAAAGCAAACCGGGGCCGAGAGATCTGTGACACAAAACTCAAAGGAATAGCTGGACTTAAATATAGATTATAATCATCCAGACATAAATATGTATTAAAAACATATTATTTATATTACATGTATATCTAATGTAAATATTTAAATATAAATTATTAATTATATTACATTTAAACAGGGTATAGATCTGCATATTGCAAAATTACAAATGCTTCATAAAAAAACTTATGACATTTAAGACTATTTCAAAGAGTCCTCAAATGTATGCCCATAAGTGACCTGGTCGTAAAAGTGTTCAGATTCATTGCTTCATTTATGTTATGAGTGTGTCGTCATTGTTTAAGTAAAGAGCGGTTCAATGATATAATCAAACCGGGATAGGAAAAAAAGGAATGCACAATACTTTTTTTCTAAAGAAAATGCTCGTTGTTCTTACACTTTATAAAACTGAGCATTTTTTCTGCATGTACAAATACAACATACAGAGGCAGGGCAGCAGCTATACCAACATTTGTAAAGCAATAATTATTATTATTAATATTGTGATTGGTACGAGTGGTAAAAGGAGTAAAAGTGGCAGTGGTATTTAATGGAGAGGGGTAGTAGTAGTGGCAAGATAGCAGTAGCAGATTGTTGTTATTATTATTATTATTATTAGCAGTAGTAGTAGTAGTAGTGGTAATAGTAGTAGTAGAAGTATTAGCAGTAGTAGAAGTAGTAATAGTAGCAGTAGTAGTAGTGCGAGTAGTAGTAGTATCTTTCCAAACCAAGTAAAAGCAGTGTAGTCATAGTGTTACGGAACCTAATTTAAACAGATCACGTATGCGTGATGAACACAAATTTTGCAATGGAGATAAAAAAATCAGATTATGTAACACTAGGCAGCGTGAAATGTCTAGGGGAATGAACAAAGAAGTCAGTGTTTTTTTTGTTAACAAATAATTATAATTTATTCTAAAAACAACCCTAACAATACAATACACTAAATCAATACAATTATACAGTAAAACAGTGGCATAGCAATAAGTAACTACAACCACACAGAAAATAATCTGCACAGTACCTGGATACCAACACCATCACCACGATAAGTCCTTTAAATGTAAACTCTCGGAGAATGAAAGTCCAGTGTAAAGCTCCCGTAACACCCAGAAAGTAAACTGAATTCCAAATGCATAAAATCCAGGAGAAAGTCTTTGAAAATCAATAATTGCCGCATAAGTCGGATAAGGTCCTAGAATCTGACACACTCTTCTGCGTCCGCTGGAATCTTCTTGGCTCTCTCTCTCTGCCCTCCTGCTTAATCACAGCCCCCTTATATACCCCAAGCCGAGAATTTTCCACTTCTCGAACAGTCTAAAAGATCTTGCATAACACGCGTTTCAGGAATTCTCTAGAAAAACATCGCCTTGCGTGCCCCTACATACTAGGGTCCACGTGACCTCGGCCAGGCGTGAAAGCCACCAGCCAGCACAACAACGAGAGTTCAACCAGTACGGATTAAACATAGAATGTAATATGCGGCCAGACACGAGTGCCACAACAGGAGTTACGCCCGTGTCACACAATAAAAAGAGCACATGTAACAATAGTTAAATTAGTAATGGAAGTAAAGTATCAATATAAGTGTCTGTATAAGCAACAGTATTTTAATAATAAGTAGTTGTAGTAGTAGCTGTAGTTGTTGTTGCGGAAGCTGTTTTTGCAGTTTTTGTAGTAGTATTGGTTGTTGTTGCTGACTTGACAGCAGCAGTGTAAGAAATATTTTGGGTAGGAGGTTATTATTATTATTATTATTATTATTATAAACAATGAAGTACTAACGGAACTGTAGGTATTACACATATAAGTAGCGGTCGCAAGTAGGTCCTAATACAAACACAATATCAAAAGAGAGTGTACAAGTTAACGGAGAGGCACTTCAAACAATTTCATGCATAAAATTAAAGTGACATCAGTGACATAAATACGTAAGGAATAGATGAGGCAAAACTTGCCGAGATGTGAGCTTGGACTTCTGAGCTTTAAGCGGATTAGTATCTGGCACGGAGCCTATTATAGCTCGGCTTTGTGGATATAACCCTGGAAGTGGGGCTAGAGAACAAGTCTTGATGTTTGATTCATTAAATAACCGATAAAACATCACAGTAAGACGACACCCACGCGGTAACCCCGATTGAAGTTGCCGTAATCTTTAACCGTGTGTCGCACTTTCACTACAAAATGAGCAAAGATGTGTTTCATTAAAGAGAAACTGCCAAAGGGAAACGTTTTATGCTTGCAGTGAAAACTCTGCAGGCAATAAAATAGTCCCCTCGAGCCGCTCAACCCGAGGCTGTTTGCTAGGTCTCTTAATTAAGTGCCCTTATGGAGGGCCAGCGCGATAATGGCTATTGGCTACATAGTTATAAACCAAGAGGGCGTCTTACCAACATATAAGGTCACAGGTTCTATGATACATCCGCCCGGGAGATTAAGGAGTTAGGTTTTTTCCCTCGATGCGTTGGTCAGCTGGCTGGTTTGTCTGTTAGCAACTTTACGCAAAAAGTGCACAAAAATATAAAAGTACTGAGCGGATTTTATTTAAACTTTTGGAATCTAACTGTAAAAGCCAAGTAAAAATCCTTTTTAATTTGGAGGAAATCTTGATCACTATAACAGTTACTCTAATTCGAAGAATAATAGATCACTATGATACAGGACGGATCATTTGTCCATGGCAGAAGCCGCCAGTTCATATGTACATGTATTATGGACAGGCATAGTTCTGCCACGCGCAAAGTGAACCTGTGTTTCTGAAGCGTAGAGATGTCTTACACCTTATAGCCTGATTAGAAGATTCTGGCGGAGGTTTGTATTCTCCGACTACACAACCTCGTTTAATATATTGCCATGGTTTTATCCGTAAAGTTGTTTTCTACGAGTGAACATATGTATATATGCATGTCCATCTATTTCAATTTTTATGACTCAGATTTATTTTACTGTGTACGGTATTCCACAACTTCAGCAATAGCAAAGATTTAGTTTAAATCACCAACAGGATTGTTAACATGATTGTTAACATTAAACCGAAACTGTTTATACTGCAAGCTCTTGGTGAAGCGTATTTGCAGCGGAAACGGAGAGTTGCTATGATTTCTAAGCTTCACTGGTGCTGACTTCACCCGTCTTCATATTAGGCTGCAACCCTAGCTACTGAACACGTGACTTGCCTGAATTCTTTGAGATGGAGCCAATCCCTGCCCTATTTGCCCACTGATGGACTATTGATCCATCCCACACTCTACCTATGGGCGAGGGAGCCGGAAAGGGTTCTGATTGGCTGTACGAGTGCTTAGTGTATACATGTATGAATAAAAATAAAGTAAATACAGGGTTTTAGTTAAATAGGTAGAGGTACCATTAAGACTGAACTGACAAGTACTGGAAATGGTGGAAATGACATGTACGCTTGAAACGGAAATCACAGTTTCCATAATGACGGAAATGACAGATACCGTAAAAACAGAAGTAACAATACCGTAAAAGACGGAAAGACATGTTAAGTTACGACGGTTATGACAAATACTGTAAAGACGAAAATGACATTACCGTAGAGATGAAAATGAAGATACCGTACAGACGGATGTGAGCGGTTAAGCAAACACAGAAGTAACAAGTACCGTAAAAGACGGCGATGACACGTAAAGGAACCGTGTAAATGAAAAATATTGTAAGTTGGGACAAAAAATGACGATACCGTAAAGATGGGAATGATAAATACCGTAAAAATGTGAATGAGCCTTTAACTAAAGACGGAAGTCAAGAGTACCGTAAAGGCGAAAATTACAAGTATCTAAGAACAAAATCACCAGTACCGTAAGAGGAAAATGAAAATGGGAGCTTTTTCTGTGAGATACAGAGGCAAAGCGAGGGGAAATTACATTTGCCGCGGTAAAAGGGAGAACCATTTGGACAAAAGCGAATTACCCGCCCTATGCAATGTGATTATTTTAAACAGCGGAGTGAACGTCATTTAGATCAGGCCCACTCGACAGTCTTTTCCTGCCTCCAGCGTTACGTAATGAAATCTGCACTATAGCCATGAGGTACCTTTTCAAATTGACTGAGAGCTGAGATCTTTGATAAAATCTGACAGTAATATTGCTCCTGGGGTAACAAGCTAGGATTCGTTTTGTTAGAAGCTCGACATGTATACATGTAGGCTCATACCTGTTATCATGTTTGTTACGAAAGCTCGTCGTGGTCGCGAAAAGGAGAGAGAGAGAAAGGTACAGAGACACTAAAACTATATACAAAGGGGGACTTGAACGTATTTTCGTTTCGATATAGACAAAACCACCTATTCTCTCTCTCTCTATCTCTCTCTTTCTCTCTCTGTATATACGTTTGTGTATGAGAGAGAGAGAGAGAGAGAGAGAGAGAGAGAGAGAGAGAGAGTATGCATGTGTTTCGGTCAGGGTGTGACTAGAATAGAGAAGCCTTAACCCCTTAATTGGTATAACATCACTCATTTTAATTTAATTGTTCCTTTTAAAATTAAACGCATCAGTAATGCATGCAGATCCTTTCATATGATATATAAAAAGATAAAGTATCAAACACTCGTGTACACAAAGTGTATTAATGTGGTTTTGTGTCTCCTTGACAGAGCATTGTACGGTTATATCTTACTATCTATGTCCTCAATAAACTCTTCAAATGTAAGGTATGTCTGGTATATTTGAACGTTTAGTTGAACCTATTTGTACAGATTTAAATGGAAAATTTGCAATTGTATTTCTGGATTTTTGTCGTTCCTTTGTCTTTTTTTTCCCTTTGAATTTGTAGCAATCACTGACCAATAAAACACTTTTATGCCCATGAATCCATAACTGAATTTCACACTAAGCTTTTTATAATTATAATCATATAAATGGCTGTGGTATTACTTTGCGATCATTCTGTTATATTTCTGTGATATTTATAATATATTTATGAGATATTTCCATTCATATAATTCATTCATATGATTAATTTTATGTATAAATAAGCAATATATACAAATTTTAAATCAACCGGTAACGGTGTGACCATGAAATTAAAGTCCTCTTTCTCTTATGACCTTGGTCCCTTGCTTTTCAACTTCTCTACAGGTCGTCTTACATATCTGTAGGCTTTGGTTTATGCTTCATTATAAGTTTGCAGTTCTAATAATTCGTTAAATTAACCCTTGGCGCGATGAAAGAAAATATCTTAATCTAAACTGAGTAGCAGGCAAGCTTGAAAATCATAGACACGCGATTCTCTTGTCGGACGCCCCCGTCGGTAAACATTTAACGAACACTTTGACACAAGGTTTTGTAAAATGCAGGAAAAACATCTAGTAACTACCAGCTCTGGGGAAGGTAAATGTCAAAAATCACTAAACTGCTCCAGAAAAGGTCACGACTTGTAGTCTCCGCTCTGCTTACCAAGGTCACTTATTGGTACAGTTGTACTTAACGGCACTAGAGGACCACTGTCTACTTCTCTGCTGTGTGTCTTTTTGGTTTAAAAATGATTTTTTTTATTTAATCAAAAGATTAAAATTAATACAGTTTAAAGGTAGATGGTAACATAACAGAGGAAAAAACGTAAAAAAGGTTTTGAGATATTGTCGTGTAGTTTAATAATGTTCCACCAAAATGGGGCTTGCTGTTTCTGGGTGATTGAAAGAGAGACCTTTTAAAAATTTATATTTTAAAAATGTTAAAAAATCATTATGAATATATATATATATATATATATATATATATATATATATATATATATATATATATATATATATGTCATCAGGAAGAATACTGTACCAGATTTAACATAATGTATACGTTATTGGGTCCGAAATGAATTTTAAACGACTTTTGGATCGATGTTAGATATGTAGATCTTTTGTCGGGCATGCTACCTTAAATCCAAGCTCATGATTCTATTTTTTTTTTATTTTTTTTTTACCATTTCAAAGTATATATATATTTAATTTAAAGCTTTACATACATTTCTATGTAATAACGGTGTTGCTATATGATATTGTCACGCAGCTCGATACTAATCTTGTCCTAAGGGGTCATTTCCAATATTTCCCTATAAATCCTAGGGATTCTTACTTTTTTTTCGTTATGGGGCTAATGCAGCCCCATTTATTGGGATTTATTTGAACAACTCAAGAAACGGATTTGATAATTAATAATAGAGTACTCATTAAAGAGCACATTGTTTTTGCCAAGACCGAATATTTGAGTTCCTGCTGGATGAGGCAGATCTTCATGATATCTTAAACAACCCCGTATTTTCTCATTAAGGCATATAGAATTAAGACAGCAATCAGGCAAAAGGTAGACGAAGCATGCCGGTTTTACTGGGATCCGAAAGTCCGATAGCCTTGACGAGAGGGTATGTTCTGCCTAGTCGCCTAACAAATCCACAATACAGTGGCCACTACATTCATTCGATCCGCATAGTTTCGATAGTTTCGATACCGTATTCACTAACCCGGTATTATAAACAACGCAGTATGAACGGGCGTGTCTTATACCGTTTCCAGATGCACACAAAAGGAATAATATTGACGCGCATGCGCTATAACAGCGAACACGAGAAGTGAATCGAATGCCTAGTCAAATATTTGGTATTGAATTTCTCCTGGTGCATAATGAACAACAAGTCTATGGAATTCTGTATGTTGAATTTGATATTGGAGGAAACTGTATTCGAAACGCTTGAAATCTGTAAACGGTTTCAGTTTCATGAGCTGATGATCCATGCGGGTTATATGAATCGGTGATTTGGTACACGTTGGGTTCACGTAATGCCTTCTTTCCAAGTCAAGAGTTCTGCAAAGGGCGTTTTGCAGCTGGTTGTCTGTTAACTTCCGCAAACATAAATCTTACAAACTTATGCTACAAGTTTTTTTTCTGTTTGTCAACATTTGCGCATGTACCTTGTTTAATATCGGCTTGTAGATAAGCAATTGCATTATACGAACTTTTCTTTACAGGAATTACGTACAGTTCATTAATAGGTGCCAGAGTATTTCAGAAATCATGCACATTTTACAGAAAATACAGGTGAATATAGATGGTTTAAAAGTTGCGACCAGCCCGGAACAAGCTCATGCAATTTTATAAAACTCTATACGTAAAAACTACCTGATTAAACCGACCAACAAAAGTCAAGCTCAAACTAGAATGTAGGAAAAGATTGGGAGCTGTTTTTACCATACTCTATACGTCATTTCCGGTTAAACCCGTTTTCTCTCCAATGACCGGCAAAGGCAACCACACCAGTTGTTAAATCTAGACTCAGATTTGCTCGCGATGGGTCACTTACAGGGACAGAGCTGTAGTTAGTATGCTGGGTCGGTGTGAGAATTAGCCGGCAGCAGTCAGGAGGTAACGAAGGCTTCATCAACTACAATCAGTCTAATCAACTAGACAGTTGGCGCTAAAATACTCGCTCCCGGAAGTACATGCGGTCACGTGACTCGCAGAACAGACGAACATTTTGTATTTCAGACCCATTGAGACCGTTTAATTGGCATATTGTTCACGAGATCTGTGGACAAAAGAAGAATCAACTTATAAGTCAAAGACGTAAGTTTGTTTTTATTTGTGCGAATGGCTTATGAAAACACTCGCATAAAAGACGCCAGGTTTATTTTTAGAAATAAATTTTATATGTAAAATATATTATGTGTAAAATAAGACAGGTACAGGAATATGAAGCTAATCATAGAAACGCGAGGAACTGCTTTTGATGAAAAGCCCAGAAAATCTAAATATTTGAAATTTATTGTATCAACAATTGTGGTCTTCAAACCGAAGTAGTATCGTTATTGGAAAGGTCGTTTCAAAGTTAGTGATATATTGCTTGAACTGAATTACCAGGTAGAAATAAGCCGCTTTCCTAAGTGGAATGATTATGTATGTAGTTCGTAAATGTAGAAATTTAACTAATAATAATTACAATCACATTAGATATAACTTTCTCTTATAAAGGTCTTGTACGTTCTTTGAACACACTTTACTTGAAACAAAAAGTATATATTGTATATTGTGACACAACCGTTAGCGGAATTGCATTTTTAGGAAAGATCATCTTGAATTTAAAACAGAAAAGAATATTATTTCAGAGAAGGGTCATTTAAAAGGTACGCATTTCACCCCAAATTGATTTAATTTATAACGAGTTTTATTGAATTGACAATCTTATTTTTTTATTTTTTTGGTCGCAGAATGAGTTATTATAAGACACAAGGGGTGATTAATAAGACCGTGACCTGTCAAAAGCAGCCTTCAATTGGTTTCGCTGGCATGGACCTATTTGTTGACACGAGGTGGCATATCTGCTTGAAGCATTGATAAACGTCAGCGCGGGACAGGAACTATTTCATAGACAGCATTTCCGATCGGAAGGATACTGTTAAAATAAAGGCAACACAAGCGGAAGCAGTCGACGCAAAGCGGAAGATTACTCCGCGAGGCAGACGAATCTATATTCAAGTAGCGCCTGAGGCGGATTGAGCCGATATTCTGGGAGCGAACCGGCCCAGCGACCACATCGCCAAGGGTCGGATGTCAATCATCCGGGCCTGTTTCAGTGGCAATGATTATCTGCTGGGCACTGTTTAATTGCCAATGAATACAGAATCATACGAATTCATTTGGGACCTGACCCTTCAGTGTATTGACCCACATTAGATACGACATTGCACCATAATGTTAGTGTAATAAGTAAACGCTTGGATCCCTGTAAAGACCTAAACGATTCAAGTAAGAGTAATAGAAACAGGACTTTATCACTCAACGACGCAACAAGGAGCGTAGCACTGTTTAGACTCATAGGGATGCCAGTTTTATTCTATCCGATACCAGTTACGTTTCATCCCAGAAAATAACTGAAATATCCCTAGTAGTGACCAAGAAAGAAATGTAATATTCAATGATAATCAAGAGACCATTTTCCTGAAGACACTGGGACCAACCTTGATAAAGAGAAAACATTATTACCTCCGTGTTATTGGGTGCAAGCTTTAGGAAAGACATGTCAAGGATAGGAGCTACAGCTGAATGCCGATGTACTCTCTGCATGGTTAACTCTGCCCAATAACTTGCATGAATTAGCTTCAAGATAACCTAAACGATCCTTAGACACTAGGTTTCAAGGCTGGGATCAGAATATAAGAAAATCTGTTTTCCTGCTTGGAACAGTGCTCATGCGTGATAAAAGGACTTATGGCTTATAAATAACCGGTGTGGATACTAATGTTATTGAAATGCAAACATTCTTTTTTTCCGTTCCGAGTTTATTTCTTTTCTTATGTACCGTGTAGTCTTGAATGTTTTAACAATTATGTAATACAGGATTTAAAACAAATATACTGTTACACAACAATCTGGTTACACTTAGTACATGCAATAAATGAAATGAAACACAAAGAAAAATCATTTCCAAGCAAAGAACATACACCTGCCAGTACACAGATTTATAGCCATACACTTATATAAACCTCAAATATAACCCATGCATATTCGTAAAAATAATCATAGCAAGAGATGTTTTGTAATATATTACAAATTAAAATAAAGTTCCTATACTTCTATTATTATATTATTACAATAACAACAACTACTACTACTACTACTAATAATAATAATAATAACAACAATATTCTCACAGTACAAATATTTTAACCACAGGGTAATTCTTGCTTTTGAAATAAGCAATGACACTGAAGTATGACACATTCACAATAAGCATAAATGCATAGAAACTAGTAAACAATTGTATGAGGCAGTTTATTTTAAGAGTTCCCGGAAGCGAGTATTGCCCGCCATGAAAAAAAAAAATCATTATAAAGTGTAACAGTTCACGTGAATCTCAGGACAGGTGTGAATATTAGATGTGATGAACAGAACATATTTATCAGGCCTGTATTTAATATCTTTATTGTAAATTTCATTCTCTGGGTTGTTTATAATTCACGTGTGCGAGTCTTTCATAATTATCAGGTCATGTAGAGATTATTTTCTGAAAGGGAATTCAAATTGGCCGGCGACCTTAATGTTACTTGGAACTATCTGATCATCCATTTCTGTGACGTAATAGTGTCACGGCAGCAATGCTAACTTTAGAATATTCCGTGAAAATGGTTTGTGCCATAAACCTGTTTATTTGTTCCTGAGCACTTGTGCTTTTTGTATATCTGTTCACTTTATCCAAAGATCTTCATGTCATAAAGTGTGAGATGGTGAATAAGGAATAGTTCCTGGAATATATATTGACGAGAAACACAGAAATCCAAAAAAGTACATTCCCGGTGTGACGACGGTCCCCGTGACACGGCTACTGCACTGACATGAACATCCCACAAATATGACCACCCCATTGACACGACAACCCCACTGACACGACAATACCACAAACACGACCATCCCGCTTACACGACCACCCCATTGACATGACCATCCCGCTAACACGGCCATACAACAAACACGACCATCCTGCTAACATGACCATCATGTGACACGACCACCCCGCTAACACGGCCATACAACAAACACGACCATCCTGCTAACACGACCACCCAGTGACACGACCACCCCACTAACATGGCAATCCCACTAAAACGACCACTCCGCTAAGGAGACGATGCCACTAACACGACCACCCCACTAACACGACCACACCACTAACACGCCCACCCCACTAACATGGTAATCCCACTAAAAAGACAACTCCCCTAAGGAGACGATGCCACTAACAAGACTAACCCACTAACACGACCACCCCACTAACACGACCACCCTACTAACACGACCACACCACTAACACGACCACCCCACTAAAACGAACACCCCGCTAACGTGACAATCCAACTAATAGGACCATCCCGCTAACGAGACAATTCCTATAACACGGCAACCTCCTTTAAAAGGACTATTTCGTAAACACGACCATCCCGATAAACAACCCTCCCCGACATCACGACCACCTCTAGCACCACGTCAAAACCAAAACCATCTTAACAACACCATCACCTCCATAACACGAAGACCTTGGTAAAATGATTAACGCAAATCCGGTAATACGACCATCACCTCTATGATACGAACACTTCGGTTAAACGATAAACGCAATTCCAGTATTACGACCATCACAATAACTAAACCTCGCAACCAACGAGGCCTTTTCTTCATGTTCATGCTTCACAAGGGTTTATGACGACGTTTTATTTGATCGCACGGGGCTCTACGGGTTGGGGCTTGAATAAGGGGTGCGCGGATGGGGGTAAATAGAAGAAGGAGAACATATAATGTAGAAATATATAAAGTGAATATAATTATAATTTGTTAACTTCCAAAGTACATAACACAACTGTTAACTCAGATAAGCCACTTATTTCTGCCACATAAAAGAAATCAAGCAATATAACAATAACTTTTGAAAGACCTTTCCGACTATGCTATTACTCCAGGTCCAATAGGAGCGTTTTAACGCTCATTTCCATTTAGGAAAATGTGATATTTCATTATTAATAAATTTATATAAAAGGTAGTCCCTCCATCGCCTGCGAGTCACACCCCCTCCCCCCTTGAAGACAGACTGTCGCCGCTGTCTACATGTTGGTCGTACGTGACGTTGTACATCAAAGTGCACGCACAGGTTTGACCTTTCTCAATCTAAGATGACAATTAACGTTCTCACGTGGACCATCTCCACTCAGCTAACTTTGTCTTCATCTTTGCGGGCGCAGGTCAGTCGCTGACAACGCTGTTGTCTCGGGCGTTTTGTCATTTTGGGAATTAATTCTCCCTTATGCTCTCGGGCTCAATAAGATTAGACAAACGGTTCTCGTGAATCTAGAATGGCCTACTTGCACTTGCGATGTTCAGTTGCCCCAAAATCCGTGGCTAAATGCCTACGTGACGTGCGACATGTTACCATAGCAAATATCTGTTCCTTCTAATGTCTGTAACATTATATTTCTATCTTATTTTTTGTAGCTGATAAATGTTTAGTTAAATTCAAATATTTTACACAGAGACATCGAATAATAAAACAACGACAACTTTTTTATTTTCAATAACGTATTGGTTTATGGTCTGTTGTTGTCACTGTATTTTGAATGTGGATGAAGGTCTTGATCTGATACGAGTGATATGTTATTATTAAGCGATCTGGATTTCAGGTATTGTTTGCACGGGGTTTGGAATAATCTAGTAGCCATAATTTGTTATCACATTAAAGTGAATCTCTCAGGCGCTAACGAGATTTCACCATTACACCAGGGACCCTTAGCTCCGAAGTGCAACATCCTACCCATTACGACAGCTTACTTTCACAGAACATGTTTTATCTCAAAGGCTAATACATTTCATACCATCTTAAGTGTTTACATTTTTTGTCGTGTGAGAGGTTCAACATAAACGTAAATGGTCCTTGTTTACTTCACTCCTACCGTATATTCTTAAGCATTTATTTTCTTCCTACGAAAATTACGCTCCCGAGGCAGCGGAAATTGTGCGCTTCTAAAGAAGCAACTGATTTTCCCGCTGCCTGCTTTGACCGTTTATGATGCACTTAAACACCAGGTGGTGCACATGGGCCTGTCTGCTGAAAAAAACCTGCTGATGTTACTAGCAGCTAACCTAATGCCAGTCAACAAACACTCGACAGGCATCAGGCTCCGCCCAGAAACCACGGATCTGGCAATTCTCTCTGAGCCTGTGGCCTGTTCAAACGGTCGCTGGGACGACGAGCTGTCACTCAAAACGAAATGAACAACATTGGCTTCGTGTATTCCTCGCTTGGCCATTAAACCGTTTAGGATACAATATCATATCAAACAGCGCTTACGATATAGGTGGTTGGCCTACGGGTAAAGCGCTGTGTAAAGAGCGTAACGAAAATGAGTTTTGTTCAGTTTACAGCACATTGCTTACTTTTGATTTAAAAAACGGGCTAACATGTATGAGAATTCATGAAGGTTATTGACACAAATCCTAAATGACGAAAGGATAAATTGTTGAAGGAATTATTTCGAAATAAAACAAATATGTGTTCAGGGCAAAACAATAGGTATGGTTCTCATCACACTTTTTTCAGAAATCAGTGCAAACGGGTGATTTTACATAATTTTTTTGCTAAATAGGTAAAAACAATACATAACAAAGGAAAACTTATCAAAATTGTATTATACCATACCCCTAAAATATGTAAGGTGGAGATGTTCTCATGTTCTTCCGCTGAAAAAAGGGCCAAGTAGAAGAAACTGTCATCTTTCATTGGATGAATCAAAGGTTTTACGTAAAAAAAAACCCATGTATTATCTGTGGTTAGTTAAAGACTGCACGTAGTAGAGCATGATTTCTCTCTAAGGTTTAGACAAATAATCTATGTATGAAGTAAGAACTTCCACGTAAATAAACAAATATTCTTGCTTTGGATTAGTCAAAAGTTCTACATAAAAACGCGTTTCTACATATGAAGGTTCTATGTAAACAAATTAAAAACAAAACTTAAGGCCACTTTTTTTTATGTTACCCTTTCAAAGAACAAGTGGGTTACCCAGTATATTTGCCTAAGAGGTCGAAATGCAGCGGGACCTACAGCGGGCAAAGATTTGCTATCTTTATACATGGTAGGTTGTATGCCAAAAGTCACAATTGTTATTAAAAATCTTCCATTATTTGATTTTTATGTATATATTTTGCATTGTACCAAACAAAATGGATTGTGCATGTCGATATTGTTAACCTGTGCCTTAGCAAACGAAAAATGCTCGTTTATATTTAGAAGAAGACATTTTAGTTCAATCACAATCAGCATTTGCGTCAGAATTTGAGAAATGAAGACGCATAAGTATTTGCGGGTTTTTTTTTGCACTAAAGTGTAAGCTTTAAAGTAACAGTTTTTCAGATAACACTTTTATCAAAATGTCAAAATGAGGATTATATACCAAAACCTTTAAACAAATGTTAAACAGTGATTAAAAACAAAAAGCCGCATAAACTGAGCTCGGATGAACCTAGGTTTTGTTATAGACAATACCCCACGTTAACGGGCTCGTCGTGTGTCTGCGGCCATACTCTGGGCTCTGCCTTAAAGCAATAGAAACCGGGAGGTGATTAATGTTTAACATTCATCGTTAAATCAATATAAACGGAGGCTTTTGAAAGATGACTTGATGGAGACGCGCGGGGCATTACAAAGGGCATGCCTGACTGATTGGTTTCAAAACAAACCCGACAAGCGTCTGTAATAAATTTCGCTTTCTTTTCAAGATTTTAATATTTCCATGAACAAAATGAAAGGGGCCGACTTTGTCCAGAGCCTCTGTTTAGCAGATGTAAAAATTATAATTGATGAAGTTTAATTAATGTGGAATCCCGCTATACAGAGTATGGATGATATATCTACACCGTCAGTAAAGTAAAAGATAGTTATCTCCTGGAAAACAATTACTGTGCGTCAAAAGCGGTTTTCTTTTCACACCTGTCACCTTAAATTGAACCTAAATGCAATATGGGTAATCTGTCATCTCAAGGAAAACAAAAACTTAAATTCAAAAGCGGACATTATTTGTTCAAGTTCTAAATCCAGTTCTTGCCGTTCTTGCTTTCAATTAATGCACTCACTCTTTGGTAAAAATATCTCTGCGCAGCAAGAATGATGTTAATGAGGTTAATGCTAACAACTGTCAGAAAGTAGCGTAATTTGTTTTATGTTTTACCTCAATGAGAATTTTGAGAGAATCTGGTAACTTAAGATAATATGTAAAAGTCCGGTCAGGTATTCCAATCACGTTGATGCACAGATATAAAACGCCGACTGACAGAGGCAAATTTATATGCAAACCTTTCTCCTCAGCTGAAGCGAGAGCGAGGGCATGGATGCAGTACTTAAGTTTCATTAATCGTTTGTATTCAGTTTCAATGGAAGGGCCGGTCATCGCAATCGTTGTACCGAGTTGACCTCGAGGTTTCCATGGTGAGCTGAAAGCGATGGACTTGATTCAATATTGGTAAAACAGACCACTGTCCAGTAGTGTGTATTTGCTCACCAAGTTTATTGGATGCTGTTTAAAGCCATCGGAGTGGCGGCCCGTGTTGCGGAAAGGAGTGCTTCTTCAGTCTGTCGGGCTGTTCATTCCAGTCACACAACAACCGAGCAGCACTGCTGAATACTACTATTGATGGGCTTGCAGTAATCCAGCACTGTATATGCTGTCAGTTCAGCCCTCGCGGAATCTACACGTGTAGGTGTCAGCCCTATTAAGTCTAGCGGAACTTTCATCAAGTTCGTCTTATTGAGGGTTCGCAAAATCTACTCCCCATCAAGACGTTAAGGAAATTCAATTTTTTGGTTTCCTCAACTGATAGCGAGTGATGATGACAGAAATAAGAATAAAAACAACCAACGTCAGACGGGAATAAAAGAATTCATGAATAAATACAGGAATTGGAGAACGGAACTCCATTAAACTATTATAAGTCATCTGATTCAACATGTTCTTGAAAATATATTGAAATATATTTAAACACGCTGTAGTAATAGCAATAATAATAATTATTATTATCATCATTTATTTTTAATTTCGTGCTGTAATGCGCCATGTTATCATAATATTTGTATCCGAAATTAACCGAAGTCGCATCAAGAATACCTAATAAAATATTTAGTATAAAACAACTTTAAAGATGAAGTACACTTTTATAACAAATTTGGTCAACAGTGTTAATAACGATATTGTATATTTTGCCTGTTTAACAAAATTACCAGTACTTTTCAAACATGAGTTTGACTTCTACAGTCTTGCATGTCAAACTGTATAATACATATATTATTCATCAGAGTGATATCAATATTCATTAGAGGCATCTGCCATGGAAACACAAACTACGATGTGACTTGTTTGTCTAGATTTTTTCAAATATTTTGATGAAATATATAGATAAGGACTCGATTGTGTGAGTGTAACTTTTTTACGCCTTGAGCAAGTGAAACAAATAAATATATATATATATTTCTGATTTGAGATTACATTTAGGCTTGGGATTTGGCCGTTATGCCGTTCTGAAAGAAATTGCGAGTAAATATATAAATAATTCCAGGTAACAGTTTCCTTATTAAATGCCAATTCTGACGTAGGAAGTTTCATATCAGAAGTTCTCTGTAATGTTTTGCAAATAATCCAAGAATAAATGCCATACAGGAAACCTACAACACGACCATGTGCTCATCACTAAACTGCGCATGCGTTGTACACAATATGGCGGATGTGTTCTTTGGTATCCACGCATGAGGGCGCTATAAAGATAACGGGAATGGGGTTAATGTGAATTTTATTTCACCGGACACCATATTACAGAGAGGGAATTTTCGATCTTGACAGAACGCCTGACTCCTGGCTCATTTTATTAAGATGCATGTCCTTTGGACATTCATTGCAGACTGAATTAAAAACGGGAAGAATTCCTAATAAACTTAGACTACTCTACAGATATTTAACATCGGTATTTCCAGCCGGGAATGGGCAGGTTTCCAGCAAGTGTCCGCGTTCAACGACTCGATATATCTGTTAAAAATGTCAAATCCGGCCCACGGGAGATGTTAATAGCGTAAACACAGCGAGGATGGCGTCATTATAGTTCCGTGTATTGGACTCAAGCCCAGGTTGTAAGTACATAAAACACTGCCTTATCTTAGCAAGCCTCCCTTAAGATTCAACGCAACACGCACCAGCCCGGCCGGGCTTTGGATATGAACTTACAAATAAACGTAGTGTTGTGGCCCGCGGCCGAATTAGACATCTCTTATGTAATATTCATGTATAAGCCCCCCTCGCTCCTAAAACACCCTCGCTTCTCCATCCATACAATTACCGCGTGTATTCGATTTAGGTTTCTGGATGTTCCTTGGTCAATTCATTCTGACAGAAGCTGGCGGCCGTGGGAAAACAATAATTCAACCTCCGGGAACGGTTCTGCCTCGACATGATATTGCCAAAAGTAACTGGTCTATGTCTATTATTGGTGTTTGGCACTCCGGGCTATTTCTTTTTTGGAAGAAACTAACTGGTAAAAAAACTCCTCTCTACACGTTAAATACAATATCCATATTTTTATATTCGATGGTATTTTTCATTCGAGGACAGAATATGTTTTTTTCTCCTTTATTCCCCGTTTTATATATCATGAAAGTTGGAACAATCTTAATCTTAAGCTGTTTACAATTTATTTTAAACGGTACAAACATAAAAAAAGGTGTGTGGAAATGTAAATGAAATTTTGAAGAGGATAAATGTATTCATTTTTGCTGAACTTTAATTTGTGGAATTAAAGATATATCGTAGAGAAATAGAGGTTAAGTTTTTCACAGGTAGCTAAACGTCATAACAAAGATACAAAACATTTCAAGGAAATTAATTAGCTGCTTGGTCACCTGACAGCAAGTGATTTAAACCTCGCTTCAGGACCAATCCGTCTTTCTGTTCTGGATGAAACATGGTTGGTACTCAACGACTAATATAATGACATATTATGTTTTTGCAATTAAGTGTCTTAAGATCTCAGCTCTTCTGTCAAAGAAAGCAGCTCCACCGTTCACGCCTGAGAGAAATTACAACATTTTGTGAAACATATATGATTAAATGTGTTCTGTGAGCTCATATCGGGTATTATTAAAATCAACCAATATAATAAGCTTGAGCCGTTCCCTGTGATTTATATTGAAATATGAGCTTGTCTCAAATACATTTCTTAATTATTTAAAAACTGCAATGTTACATCTGCTTGATTAAAATTGTAACATTTCTGTTACAACTATGATATCGCTATCGACCTGATTAAGAGAGAAGTGAATTTGACAACAGGGTAACAGAGACCTGTATAGCAATTAAGGTTCAAAGTACACTGCACCGAATCGGACTTTCGAGAGTTCGATTCACCTGGTTAGGGTTTGTGGGCTTCTACGGCCCACAATGCATTGGGCTTCTAAATACACCAGCAGCGTAGGTATAAATGTAGTGGAGAGGGAAATGTAGTCCGTAAAAATATGTTGGTAAAAAATGTTTAAATGCAAATTACTTAACATGGGTGTAATTTGTCAAGGACATGAAGAACAAGTAATATTTTGTAAGCATGCACACGTGAAATGTAAACAGAAGATGTGTCCTTGAAATGAAACACATTTTGATTTTAAAAGTTGACAGTTGAGACAAGTATTCCCGGCCGTCTCACAGTGCCTGACAGGAAGAGATATCTATTGAGTAAAAAAACGACCTCTGATGGAAAAGAGGGTTCAAACCAGAGAGAACAAGTAACTGACAAGGCTATATTGTACCTGAAACGGTGGAATCAACGATACTAACCATAGTAGTGTTTAGTTGACTTCACAGCTGACGTCAATTTTTATTACTTCAGCCAAGGAGGTTATGTTTTCATTCGTGTCTCTTTGTTAGTTTGCCTGAAAACAGAATGGCAAAAGCTACTGTTTTTCCCGGAAGAGTCGGGCACTGGTCTGAAAAGATCCGATAAGAATGTTGTGCTGGTCCGAAAAGAGGGGTAAATCTAGCAGGATTCTTTATATTTAGATAAGATAAGATAAGAAAATTGATTCAGCTCATATAGATATATAATACAGGTAATTTTTGCGTTGTTTTACAAGAAGACAATAATCATAGTAAATGACGCTTATAAAAACTTAATATTTTATAAAACATGAAGAAAGATATGATCAGAAACTTAAACGTTTGAAATATTTAAAGTAAAATGTTATTAGTATACTGCACAAGGTAATAGCCCGAGGAACAAAAGAGTTTCTATGGCGACCGGTTTTGCAGCGTGCTGTTCTGAAACGTCTACCAAAGGGCAACATACTTAAACAGTAACAGTTGGAGCGATACGTCTCTGAGTATACTTTGCCCTTCATACATACCTTCTTGTTGTACAAATAAGGAAACTGTATCTGAAGCACCAATCATTCTTTCATTGACGGAGGCATGCGCTCTAATGAGTACTGTCCTAGTGCACACCATGTTAAAATAAATTCTTTATATTGTAAATTCTATCCATGAAGATGTAGTACTCAAAGTCGTACCAACTATTTTTTTTGCAACGATTATTTACTAATGTGCGGTCATTACTAATGAAGTTATTTTTAATGGCTGATATGTTCAACTACACTTTAATTGTTATAAATCACCTATAAATACTGCACGAGTATCAGTCTACCTTTGAGAAAACCAAAGCTATGAATATATTAGGAATGAATCATCTTCAAAATGTCCCAATAAATGTTATAGAAAAAAAACATATTGAACCCAAAGGAAAGCTTGTAATAGCCATGCCTTATATTTTTATATAGAACTTACATTTTTCTCATCAAATTGCCAATTTTCCCCTTATTCTCGCCAATTTCCCAATTCGCCTATCGTATTACACGTACATTCAGGTTTAATTATAAGATCGTCTAACAGATAATACAGACCTAGATACAAAAACGCCACGAGACAGGATTGGTATACACTGTTCAAGTAAGAAAAAGCTGTTTGCCAAGTTCTTTCGTTGCGATGTCAGTTTTGCTGAACCGGTATACCCATTAAGTGTTGTTTGCCCTCAGAGAAAATTAGACTCCGACCACTATACGAGAATGCCCATTATCCGATTTGCCACTAAGAGCTTCAAAGTCAGCCCTTAACTGGTCGCCGTTCCCCTATTTGGTTTCGTACTCGGAGAGACCTCCCTGGGGGAAAATGCGTCAGTCCATGAGATCCCCGGGGCCAAGTAAAACAGACTGTGGTTTTTGTGGAGGGCCACGTGGGGATGTAGATAGCCATGCCGTTTCTATAAACTCATAAAAGCTGACTACGTAATGTCACCGTTATGGGTCATAATCTCTGCATGTACAGCTAAACCATATCGGAAGAAGAATTCTATATTCTACAGTATTGCTTTTTTATGCCGTTTTTATTGATTTCTTTATATTGACATAAATAATATGACTTTAAGTGTACATATGCCTAATATATATACAATACCGAGCACGAATGGGACAACGTTTGGTGTAGCATCACTGGGGTTTCATATACTAGTTTACCTAATAATTCTTATTATATTCATTATTATTATTATTATTATTATTATTATTATTATTATTATCATTATTATTTGTTGTTGTTGTAGTAGTAGTATCAAGTCATACATGCTTCAACCTTTGATATATAAAAAACACCATCGCTTGCAGCACATTGATATGCGTGGAATAAAGCTTTTTTAATTATTTAATTTATTTATTTATTACGACATCTTCCAGGGTAACATTGATCAGAAGAAAATTCTTTTTACAAAAGCACCCTGTACAGAATAATTCCTATCTTTATTAGTTCAAATGTGTTTAACACCGTATCATTTTAGGTCAACGATATTAATCGAGTAATACTTCTAACTTAATTTAAAAATTAAAACATCTTCATAGAAAATATAATTTTTGTGCAAACTATGAATGGAGGATAGAAACATGTTTTGCTGTTGAATGATTATTTTGGAACCGGATATGACGTTGTCATGCTTCCGGTTCACTATACCACGGATGATTTAAATAGACCAGGCGCACTATTAAGCACTACCAAATACATACATTCAAACATGCAATACATTCTACATATACGTAAACATATGATACTTAGCATGAGTCTAATACCTATCATTATAACAGCAAAATTGATTCGGGGAGTAATGTTAAGGTCATTATCGCCTGTGTGTAAGACTAAGTCGCAGCTCTCTAATATAAACCTATTTACCTCAAAACTGTTACACTCCGGCCAGATACAATATATTTGGATCATTTATAATTGATGACTATCCATCGCGCAACAAGGCTACATAACTGTTCACTGAATAATAATATTTTGATGAGCGACCCATCTTTTGTCTTAGCACTATTGCCTCATTGATGATGAATTCGGGAAGTAAGTCGGGTTTCATATAAAAACAAATCTCATGTCGTAAAAAGAAAATTCTTCGACACTTCGTTCTCTTTACAATGTACAATGTATATTCGAATAAGTAAATTTTTTTGACACGAAACACATCCTTTGTCATTTTAATGATAACCCACAGGAGTTAAGTGATTTCCAATAGAAAACAAGCATTGCTGTTTTAACTGTTTAACCTTACTTTGTCACGTGACTAGTTAATCCGAGAATAACGTGCAGCACAGATGCTGACATTTCCGGACAACCAATTACAACGGGAAACTCAGGTTTTACAGTTAAAAAGTGTATGTGTTGATCATATTTCTTTTGGTGCCATTTTACATTTATCTATTTAACACGTCCGTTCATTGGTTTTTTGTTTAATTCTTATATTGTAAATGAATTTTTTCACCTTAAAAAGGGCAATAGGGCGTGTATAGATTGATACACGTGTAGAAAAGACGATGATGAAGGCGATGATTACAATGAAGATGATGATGACGATGATGATAATTGTCGTCAGGTGGAGAAGAACGTCACCGTAAATATGACGTCGAAAAGAGGTTCTAATATACTAAAATGTATAGTCATGGCTAACCTGGTTGTTAAATATGTCTCACTGGTCGTTAAGAGATTAAAAATTGGTCATCATGATTCTTTCGTTATTAATTATACAGTAGTTCATCCAGCCGTTCCCGGAACCTTTTCCAGATTAGTCTTCATGGGTTCACAACCTAAACCCCCCCCCCCCCCCCGTTTCCAAAATCCTGGATCCGTCCCTGCACTGCACGCCAGTAGTGACATACACGTGTCATTAAAACTGGTCACGTGATAAGATACGTCATCAACATAGATCACGTGGTAAAGTACATCATCAAAGCTGGTCACGTGGTTTAATACCCCGCTGTAGCTGTGACGTAACTTTTACCACAAATGCTGTCTACAGTAACCTTAATTATCTGCTGGTCGGTAATCGATTTGGTGGGCAATTATACCAAGGCTTTGTAACGATAGCAAAACCGCAAGGAGAAAGGATAAAAGGCCGTGCATGTGTGGCTGGCATGAAAGTCTCCAGCACTAAAGATTTATTTCACATTGGTGGTTCCCTGTGGAAGACCCATGCTGTGAGCGTCCTTAATTAAAATATGGGAAATAATGATACCGCGGGGTTCATTTCTTCAGGGTAACGTATAATAAACCTGGTTAAGTGTGGTGGTTAAGGGTGAGAGGGAACCGGGGACGACTGTCACATTAGGGGCATTACTCGTAACATCAGGGGCATTAGACTCCTAAATTATTTACGGACACCTTAAGTATTTGAAAGGTAAACTTGATCGAGGCAGCAAGATTCACATCGTTCGTGAAACCGTTTGACTGATCAGAAGCATTAACCTTGGAATTAAACCCTGATTGATGAGGAAGTGAATGTCAATCACGTGATCTCTACGGGACCGTCGCTGCAGAGATGTATACAGGGGAGGATTACAGAGAGAGTTCGGTCAAGTTGTCTCCCTCCAGGCAGAAAAGTTATTCGGTTCTCCATGGCGTGAGGAGAATTAGTTCTATTAGCATTGCTTAACGTGGGCTAGCAGACATAAAACGAGCACTGCCCCGTGTTAGCGGCAGGCAATGTGACTTTTATAGCCGAGTACTCCTGTTTTATATCCACCAGGTTGAGTTGGTCCTCCGCAGGGTCACTGAGTACAGACTTGAAGCTCAATAAACATTACAATATCGGTTTAAGTCACGTCCTTATGCCGTATCATATATATATATATATATTCTTTTGTAAAAAAAAAATTATATCGTAAACCGTGGAGGGAGGCAAAAAGGTTCTGGCGTCATCGAACATTAATTTAAATATTTTTTTCTGTCGTCATACATACCTTAAATCGGCCTGGAATTAGAATAACCACAACAAATTTGTAGTCGTAAATGAGAAAGCCCCCTAGTTCCCCTATGTAACATATATAGGCAAAGAAAGAAAAAATAGCTCTACGTACGAGATAACACAGGGGCGGACCACGAAAGGGTTAGGGGGTTTAACCCCACCCCCTGATTGAAGTATAGAATACCGTTTTTGCACTGTTTCCTCATGTATAAAATATATTAAAACGGCAACTCTGGGAGTTGCTAATCTTTTATAGGGTGTATGTTCCCCATTAAAGAGGGTAAACCACAAGCTCCATGAAAGCTGGATCCGCTTCTTTACCGTCTAAGAAAAAAGGGTTCTTGGTGTTTTTTTTTTTTTAGAACTTACATGGTGCTATCTAGAACCATGGTTCCTCCTGGAACCCTTTTTCCTGTGTATAGGTTCCTCTCGGCACTTTTGAGGTTCTTGGTTGGGCCGAGGTTAAAGATGGAACCCGGATGTTGATCGGTTATTTAAATAAATTGGGTGCGCGGCTAATTTGAAAGCCAGCGGTCGAGCCGAAAATGAGAGAATTTATGTCTATGTGGAAATTTGCACATATACTCTAAAACCATCTGAACATTCTCGGTTGCTTGTGTTTTCACAATTTTAACCTCGCTGTAGAACGTTGAATACGAGGTCAATCAATACAAGGCCCGAGAAACGTCATGCTTCCATCACAAAGCTATATAGATAACAAAAAATAAGTCTCTACCTGTTATATGACATATGTTCTCTGCATTGTATCCCATATGTTCCATATGTTACTGTTCACAATTGGATGGAAGTAATATTTTATTACCGCGGCAGGTCCTGGGTATTGATGGCTTCTGGGAGAATACATATATCAGTGTTATAACTAATGCTGCGCGCCATCTGTTTGTAACCGTGTGCATATTATCATGATTTATTCACTGTGTGGGGTTTTTGTCCGTTATGTATCGCTTTATTGTGTCCAAGGTTTTTATTTTTTTTCTGTGCTTACTGTGTCATATGTTAGAACTTAGTCTATTATATATATATATATATATATTACACATGCCTATAATAAGACGATACATCGTCAGAACTGTATAGTGCTGACTTTCATTGAATATCTTGGGACCATATGCGGGTCGTTCTAAGAGACCCGATAACCGGATGTCGTTTAAACATAGCGTAGATTTAAATCAATTCCTTCGTAAACCCCTCTCTCTTCGTTTACTGTATGAAATATAAAGAGCCTGATGGGACAGACGACTGCTGTTACCCAGACCAGCAGATGTTCTGTACAGATTATACGAGCCGAGGGCAGCCCTGTCGCGAGCACATCACGATCAGGTATAATCAGGAATTCTTCCCTTCATACCCAATATCAATACTGGTAGATTGTCTCAACACATCATGACGAGCAAAAGCAAAAACTATACAGAATATTGATCACGATGTGATACCTAACGGAGAAATGTTCATTTCAATTCTATTAGTCTCTGTAATCGAAAAATCGCCCTTTTGGTGTACCTTTCCATGCAGAATGAAGCCTAAATATTACTGTTTATAAGAGCGAGAGTTTCTGAACGTTTGAGGACTTAAGAGCTAAACGCGATGGGTTGGAACACAACATTACTAGCTCAGTAAAGGGGGAGAGTTAACAACAGACGAGCAGAGATACGCTCTAATAGTCCTACTCCGTTACATATATACCATTTCCAACCATTTCTACTGAAAACGCAACTCCTGGAAGGCCCACGGCCGGGACTACTTTCTCAACTGTCAGACTTTATAATCAAAATATGTTACCCATCAAGGAACCGCATTTTGTTTACGTTTCAGTTGAGCATGTTCACAAAATATTACTTATTCGGCGAAGTCCTAACCACAAAAACACTCAGTTTTATGTATTTTGCCTTGAAACAATTCTCATCCAACGTATTTGAATGGGGAACATCACCCTCTTCAATACATTTGCACTTACGCCACTGGCGTATTTAGAAACCGCAGTGCATTATGGGGTTTGAATTTCAATGCCCATAGAATCTAACCATCAGACTCGTACTCATGTGAGTCCGGTTCTGCGCAGTGTTCGGTGTTCGGGTCGAATGAGCCAGTACACCGGCTGTGTCCACTGATATCAGATACAATAACCATAGTGCCCGCCGTCGCTGACAGGTGTTTTCATGATGTCGAGATTGTTTTAATTTACAGATATCGCTGGGAAAACAATTATGTTTTTCTTGATATTGATTAATTTTGCCCTTCTTGTTTTAATTTGTAGATTTAGGCGTGGTTACACAAATGCGATATTCCATTCTAAACTGACAGCACAGGTCGCCTGGACGCTGTCCTAGGACAACTATCGTGTCACATTCCAGCGCCCTCATCGAACCATGAAAGATTTATTTCTCCCAGTTTCTCTAAACCGCTCATGGGGGATTCCATTTTGCGTAGACACTAAAACCCGGAAGTCTAGAGGTCGCATGTCGAAATGATGGGAATACCGCTAGTCTTAGTAATGCTAGCTGCAGCAACCAGCCTTAGTAAGAGGTGTTATAAACTAATATTTCGTTCATTCAAATGGTTAATTGGTTCTTTCAAGGATGCTTAACTAGGACACTGACCATGTGTTTGTGGAGATTGACGCTCTCTTAATGTCGTCAGGTTTATCATATTTTAGAAATAACCATGTTTTAGGCTGATTTTCTTCGTTTGCTAATGTGTTCACCTGATACAATAAACTTGCTGTTGAAGATATATGGAACCACATCTGACTATGTTACTATTGGTATTCTTGCCCCTGTTTTCCTTCAAATTAATTGAAAATAACTTTGATCTAAAAGAACTTTTCAATAAAGGGTCGGGACGATATCAGTTTTTTTAATTCACGGTAATTATACAATATAAATCGCGATATACCGTGTTATTGTACTGTCAGTATTTGGCACGGGAACTCCAGCACCTAACATCATATATCAAGTTTTTCGTACTTCCAACCATGTCTTTATGACTACCTATATGTGGGAAAATCCCGAGAGTTTTCGGAGAATACGATTAGGCAAGTCTGTCAAATATCGTAATTTTGGGCATTGAATACGAGTATGTATTTGATATCATAATACTTATTTTGTACAGAATTTCATGTGATTCATTAAAATAAAGAATATTCTTGAAAATATTTTTTTATGTACACAGAAAGACCCTGGGTTATCACACTATCTTTATTTAGTAATCCTTAAATTAAAAAAAAGGTTTGGTTTTCAGGCACTTTTTTTCAGATATCGATACGGGCTTGCGGTTTTTTAATTTATTTATATTTCTTGTATTTTCGATAAAAATGTCAAATGATTAGTAAAAAGCATGATAATAACAGATTTATTTTGCTTAGCAAGTAAAATCACTACATAACAAAGGAAATTGTACGATTTTATCTTCTTGAAAGAAATGTACGAGCCACTGGAATAAAAAATTGGTAGGTCTCTATTGAAAATCAAAAAAAAAAAATAAAAAAAATTGATGCGGGGGTTTAAAATTGACTCGGGCGTTGCTTGAGACATATCACGATTACAAGAAAGTTAACGATGCGACTATCGCAGCAGTTAGACATCGTGATAATCATGGATACCGGTTATCGTCCCAATCCTGCCTTATATTATCTTTTTTTATACCAAGTTGTGCCGTGTTAATGACGTAAGCGATCAAGTCACGTAGTCGACAATAACCGCATTGTACATTTCTGTATTTCTTCATATATCTCATGCGAGTAGTTTACATAAAATATAATAAAGGCAAATTAATCAAGCGTTTCAGTGTAAGAACTTCATGGAGGCACGCTGACACTTCTGGACTAGCTGTTGCTGGTATGAAACAATACCCATACTGGTAACAAGGTGATATAAGCGTTTTTTTGTCGCATTCGGCGGGAGTGAATGGTGAACAAAACTGCGGACGGAGCGATCACCACCATAAACGCCAAGGCACTGTAGTGAAAAAGTTGCAAATGTCGCCAAAGCTTGTTTGTCTTGTGATGTTGGGGGGTTAGGAAAAATGGAGTAAAGGGCGCTAAAGCTGTGCTTGCTGACAGCTTAAATAGGGAACTGCCCAGGCAATTACTGTAACTCTAAATTACATACTTATCCCTCCGGGAGGAACGCGTTTAAAATGGCCACGATCTGATCCAATCGTGGTCCAAGAAATATGTCTTCCCGTTTGGACGATGCCCTGAATACACATAAGACAAGCCACGTGCAGCGAGTTTTTTAACAACGTTTCAGCGATATATTTTTCTAGAACTTGTCGGGACATCTAATGCGCCATGCTAGGGTTCTTAATGTTATGTACAGGCATGGCAGAATATATCCCAGTGTTGTTTTATTTAAACCCCGGGAGGGGGAGAAACAAGGAGAAGAAAATGAAACAGAGACGGATAGAAAAGATCGAGAGAGAGAAAGAGGGCGGGGAGAGAAAAGGAGGAGAGAGAGAGAGAGAGAGAGAGAGAGAGAGAGAGAGAGAGAGAGAGAGAGAGAGAGAGAGAGAAGGGGGAACAAGGAGAAAAAAATGAAACAGACACAGTGATTGATAGAAAAGATCGACAGATCGCGAGAGAGGGGGGGCAAAGAGAGAGAGAGAGAGAGAGAGAGAGAGAGAGAGAGAGAGAGAGAAAGAGAAGGAGAGATATAATTTAATGAATTTAAGGAACTCATCGCAAAAATATCAACAAACACATGCACCGATTGCCAGAAACACACGTCAGTATATATTGGTATAAATGTAGAAGTAATTTTAGGAATGCAACGGGTCACATAATCTGTTTGGAATAATATTTTGCCCAGTTAATAACCGACGTCAACATATTTCAATCCAAATGATGCAAAATAAAGATATTTGGAGACCAATTCCCTGAGCTAGCTTTTATGACAAAACGACAAAACAGATGACCAGAAAACCAAGCAGAAAAAAAGAGCAAAACATATCTTCTGTCTACGCGGGGCAACCCTTAGTCTAGTGCAGCGGTCCTAGTACCAATCTCTTGAGGTCGTATTTTTGCCTGTGATCGAGCGATCATGTTCTCAATTGTAAGAGGTCGCCCCGCCAGCGGCGGTTCTATCAATACTGCCTAAATACAGGGGCTATATACGCTGGAGTGACGCGTGAGAGAAGAGGTCTAAATGCACAGCCTGAGCAGACAGTCCACATACTGGGGGAGGGGGGGATGGCGCGGACTGCACAGTTTCATCACGCTGTCTCCTTCCCTATCGCACCCAGTAATTCCACGTTCGGGTTACTCCAGCAGAATGCTTTATACACTAAGCTTGGAGCAAATGACGACCCAGAATCCCGCGGTCGGGATGATCTCGGCAATCTTGCCCGATTGGAAGTCACACATTAGAGAAGATTCACCTCTTGCCGTACGACCATTGATCTCAGCTCGCCCGCTTTTTCCTCTTATGGTCTGCCATTAATGTCCCTAAATATACTATTGAAGTAAACTTCAAGGGCCACTGATGGCCCGCATGCTCATTACTGCAATGGCGCTGGACGAATCTAAACCTGTCCATACAAAGTCCTTTTATCCTTGCCGTCACACCGTGCACTCACGATTTCCGCCGCCCAAAGTAATATTGAAATATCGTTCTATTTACATTTCTATACACCGCACCATGCACAGTCTCATGGCTTTTTGTTTTATTCTTGCCAATGGGCTACATGAATGTTCAAGATTTTTTTTTGTATTTGTGTTAGACCTAATATCAATATAATACATATTTCATATTAAACAAGGACAAATATTCATATATTATATTAAAATAATTATATAAAATATTTATACATTAATATATAATATAATGTTAATATATATAATATCAATCTACCATTAAGCATGTGATATACATATATGTATATATATATATATATATATATATATATATATTAACATATGATATTATAATGTGTCATGTTCATCTGAGCATCACATGGTCATAGAGAAATAAAATATAGTGATAAGACTATTATTTAGAATGTTGTTATGTGCTTTTTTCACAAACTTCATGTCAAAGGAATCAATATTTTTATTTATTATGTACATATAATACATGTAAAAGAAACAATAGATTATGTATATTGTATACAAATATTATATGTAAGCATTTAAAACAAGAGTGAGTTGATTTAGCCGAGACGTATTCAAACAGCTGTTAAAAGATACCGCTTTAGTAGACCAATAACCATGATAAACGGCATGGTGTAATATATATTAAATGTATTCACAATTTGCAGATGCATAAAATATTTTGTGATGTAGATCAAATAAAGTTCAATGCATGTACACATGAATTGCTTTAGATATAAATATTCGTATAAACCATCGATCCTTCCTGTACTCTCTGTTTAGCTTTATTCACTTTAAACCGTTTTCCTATAGATTCTTTCATCTAAAAATGACGGGCGTTAGACTGCCTTTTGAGTCAATTAACCAAACTAGCATATTATCCATTCTTGCGTGATTAGAGTAGTTCCTCATAGATGACGCTGCTGGTTCTCAGGACGCATGGGACGATGACCCCCTTAGGACACTCTTGGCATCGTTCCCGATAATCCAAAACCAAAAAAAAAGAGCATTTCCACGGGAAGGCCAGAGAGGCGTGGTGTCGAGTCGAGTGGTACCAACGTGAATTAACATGTGATGTTACAGTTGTTACGGCTTGGTATATAACATTTATTAAAATAAAATCTTGAAGATTGCACAGAAGAGGAGTCAACGTAGACCTATGGAATCCAATTAATGCCGGTTGGTTAAAACTATTGTTAACATACAAAATGTCCCGGTCTAATATTCGCAAAATGGATAAACTCGTGAATAGACCGAATGTCCACCCAGCCAGACAAAAAAAAAAATAAAAAAGACAGCCAAACAGAGAGACAGACAGACAGAGCGCTACCTGGCCCTTGTCAGTGGTGCACATGGGTGAAAAAACCGCGGCTTCATTTAGGAAGGACGCAGCGTCGCACCGTCATCAAGATTTTATTATAAGGTGGCAAAGTAATTAAACGTTCACTTTGGCCATTTGATTGAAACCTCTTTTTCTTAGCAGGACGCGGACAAAACCTTCTCTGGCTTCAAGAATCTTATTAAGTGCCAGTGGCTTTATTTTTACCTCGTTGGCTTAAATTCATAGAAACCCTTCATGGGAAACCGACAAGTGGTCTAGTGAATAAGGAAGTTGTCATTGGGGGGGGGGGGGGGGGGGGGTCTGCCGGCAAAACACATTCACTTCATTTGGGCAAATATTCATAATTGATGATATAAACGGAATCTCCGGCACTTTGTCCGAAACTAATGAATCTCCTTTGTCACGTGATCAACACCACTGCTAAGTAGGTTATACTTGAACTCGTGTCTGTTTGTGTGTGTTTCTGTTGTTTGGTTGATTGTCAGTGTTTGCAAACAGGAAACAGGAAGAAGTATTTTATTATAACATCAAGAAAAATGTATGATGCTGCTTCATATTTTCATGAGGAACTCTTGTAGTTCATATTATTTCAAAATATAACGGTATTAATTGATTAAATGTGTGTATGACATTTTTATTATGCAAATATAAATAAGTAAATGACGGTTTATATTTTGCAGGGACCTTTTACACGAGACTTGTTTTTTTGTGAGTATAGAGTTCTCGAAAACAATCGCGTGGTGAAATAAATATAAATCAGATGATATATAAATATCAGATGATATCAATAATCTATATATTAATGAAGGGTGGTACCATTGAACATTTGTCTCGCCACTTCTCTGTGGAAATGCATGCACATTGGGCGTAACGTAAGTTGTTTGTCAAGGGGTCCGAAGAAAAAAAATTACGGTTTTTGTCTGGGTAAATTACGTACAAGCCACAGACTATGAAAGTGCCGTCATCGTATAAAAGGGAGAACTTCATTTTTTATATTATTGGATATTTAAAAAAAAATATAAGATCTTTCTTGTCAGTGCAGCGAACTCGAACACTCAGTGTCAGGCGCCGTCGTCAGGGGACGCTAGTGAGGTGGGGACGGATAGGAAGCTAATGATGAAATGGGTGATGATGACATTGAAACTGGGAAAAGAATTGCACGGAACAGGCCGTCAACAAGATAAAGATGAATGGTGATCTACAATGCAGATGTCGGACCTAACCTGAAATTTGTCATAATTATCATTAAAATGTCACCGTCAATGGACTCTTGTATAGTAATCAGAAACACTGCTGATTTTAAGCAGGTAAAACGACACTTCAACCGAAAAAATATCACTCATTATATCTATTAGGTGACAAGTCTAATTCTGAAGTCCGATCACGTGACACCCAGGTATAACGTTTCGGTAAATTTAGATAAACAATTCAAATCTTCGCTGTTATTCAAATCCGAATTCACTTTCATTGTTGGATTTCCTGTGCATCTTTTCTTAATTTTGTCCATGCTGAGAGTATCGTGTTTTCAATTGTGCCTAGAAGACCAAGCACCTTTGCAGATCGCAGTGTGGATGCATTTGTTCCCTTCAAACTGGAATTACTTTCCCCTACTGAACGACAATCTCTTGAACACTTACAAGAACCTTCCAGCTAATTTGTCCTAAGAAGCGTTCACAGATTACAAGAGTAATTTGTAAGGAACTCTGGTTGGGCAGGCGTCTGTGACACTTGAAATCTTCTCCGGACGCACGGCTCTGGACGTCCGAGCGTCCAAAGGAATGCTCATATTTTTACTTCAGGGCCGCTGTGTTGTAGCTAGGAAGGACAGGTCTCTTTTCGTAGTCAAGAGCATCATGCCCTTAGACGTGGTATCAGAGTAGGTATTTTAGCCTCCCTAATAGGACGGAGATGCTTATAGGGCTTGAGGAGTTTATTTCTACATTAATATTTGGTTAACAATTATTGGTAAGTATAGACTTTTGCAGGTCTCCCCGAGTGCAAAACCATTGATTTAATTTTTTTTTGTCTTTCTACCGCGACTCTCTACTTGCACTAGATCACCTATATGGTTTATATTCAAAATTTAAACAAACTAGAAGTATGCAGTCGCCAAGCCCCCCGGCAAGTGAGCAAGTAAGCGCTAATTGAGAATTGGCTACGTATAGAACTATACCGTCACGTGTGAAGCTGACCACGTGTGTTGAATCTCGTATTATCTCGTGTGTATGTCACGTTTGCTTATCACGCCTGAATAACTGAATATAAAACTGTCGCCCTCTTAGAACCTAACATCTCTGGTATTCACAGTCTGGAACAAGTTGATGAAACAGACGGGGCAAATAGGTACAGACTATATAAATGGTTATGATAGTGTGTTTCAGTGGCCTGTCTATGGGCGGACGATTTCTACAATAAATATCCAAATAAAGTATCACCAACAGGCCATGGACCTATCCTTAAAAAAAAAACAAAATGGAAATGAAGAAAAAGTCCACCGTATTCTATTCATCTGTGAACATGTGCACATGTTCTTAAACTCTGAGTTACAACGAGAGCGCAGAGGTTTGTAAACGGGGGTTGTCTGTATTCAATAAAGGTCACGCCATTTCTATGTCATATGCGATCGTTCAAAGCTGAATCTGTGACACTTATTTGCTTAATTGATCAACGAGATTGGACCCAAAACACAATGAAAGTCTCATGTTGATCACATTAAATACCTGTAATTATTGTTTGTACAAGCGGCCGGGATATCCTGTGGGTGATCCAATAAAACCAACTGAATACAAAACGACCCCGATCAACGTGAACCGCATCACGACTGATACCTTACAGATATTATATATGTCGAAACCCTTTTTCCCTTTGTTCATTACATTGTTATATGTGCGACTCCCGAACTGTATGCAGCTGGCGTTGTTTCCGCCGAGACCTCTCGAGCCGCTTGCAACATTAGTAAGGAACAGCAATTAGTTTTAATGTTTTCCACCCCCATCAATATCTATTGGACAACCATCTCCCGGACTTTAATGCGATACGTAGCTGTTATAAAGAATTGCTATGTGACATTTAATGTTTCTCTTGTGAAAGGGAGTCAATCTACAACACCGACCTGCAGTAGTTGTTATGAAATAATCAAGAACTATATTTCTCCTCCTCCGCCGATTATGCTTAATTTAAATAACTCATTTTTTCATACCAGCTATTATTCATTAATGAAATATTTATCACGCAATTTGTTCCAAACATGATTTGATATGTAAACTCAGTCTTCGCTTAACTATTACTTATCAGTAATCAGTAACAGTAACATAAAAAGCAAATTCCTCAAGTGCCAGACCTCTAAAGGAGAATATTCGATGGTTTCATCGTTGCAAAGAATTTTCCTGCATAATGCGGAAGTCTACTTACCATGCACCTCTCAAGGGTGATAAAAATAACTTTTAAATTTCCTGCACGCTTGCCTAAGTCAATTTTAAATGCTTCAAACTCGCGCAGAGTATTTTGAATTTTGCCTGGGTCAGAGAAACACGAATATTTAAAAGAGTTTGATTTTTGTCCCATAAAATAAAGAAACACCACATGGCAACTGTCCATAACTAAAATATAAAAAAAAAGACAGTGGAACCTGGGAATACGTCAGTTTTGCGTGGTTAAAGGCAAATCAATTTCTGCTTTAGTAAACGAAATCTACCAAGTACTAGTGAAAGATATGCCTGGTGACATTACCGATAGGAAGTGTTGTGTGACAATACGAGAAAGCTGATGACGTCACTCTCTGGTACATCTTTATTTTACTACGGTCACGACTGGCAAACGTTACAAACGCGACAAAACTGTAAGTTCATGTACCAATATACTTATATTTTCCAGAATAAATATTGACTTTGATTTGCTTTATTTAGCTATATTATATTAAGAAACTTTCATTAAGACACCGATATAAATGTTTCATAGCATTTGCCTCTGAAGCATCTTTTATTCGAATGTAACCTGTTTTTATAAATATAACCAGCTGGGGAACATACCGGCGAGCTGATTCGGAATTCACTCCATTAAAACGTGTTGAAATAACAAAAACATTACCATATCGTTATTAATAATATGAACAGAGATAATTACACCAGTCAAATACATGTATCACATTCATGTAATAAGGAACATTCAAGATTGGCCGAGAAAAGACCACAAATGTCCAGCCATAAAAGAATAATTTGCATAAAAGTCAATTGTTATAATTAGATCATTCTATTTCTCCAGAATATTGCCTGTTACGGGTTTCTTTCCCTTTTTAACGTTGTGAGTGTCAATGTAATTCCTCAACAACCACGTGTTGCCATCAGTATTCTCTACATTAATTAATTTACTACTGCTACATGAGGCAATGGTAATATCAAATACACCATAAAGTAATCATTTCAAGGTTAATATGTTTCCTGCTTCCATTAAGATAAGGCACAAATTAAATCATTGTTACTTCAAGAGAATAAAGACGCTGAACAGTACGCCATAACTGTCACATATAACTGAGTGTAATACGTGCCGTGGACGACCAGTTTGCCCGAAACCCCAACACGGCTGCACCGATATTGACTTCCCTCACAAATTTCTTTTAATTTAAGCTGACACAGACGTGATATTCTGTTGATAAAAAAACTATGCAACTTTTTTTAATATATGAAACAACAGACAAATGTCAAAAGGGATCGGGTTATTTCGAAGTGTCTTTGACTAATAACTATATATATATATATATATATATATATATATATATATATATATATATATATATATATATATCTAAAACCATCCAAAATATTTTTGTACGGAATCCGCACTCCTTTTCGTTATTTTTTTTTCCCATCTGAAAACATGGACATAGATCATAATAGGATATTACTAATTTACTGTTCGCATAGATATGGAGAAAACTTACCATATTTTGTGGTGATCATTTACATCACTTTTTTGTATGTCCTGGGCAAGCAGGCAAATTCCATATATTATATGACTGCGACATTTGACCGCTGAATTCTCACGGTTCAAAGCATTAAAACCGCTCAATGAAAAATAAAATTAAAAATCGCTCGCTCGGAGCATATTTTTTGTTCCCACAGTCCGTAGAACAATACTTTATGTGACCTAACCTTCACGTAACATAGGATGCTGATAAACAGGATGTTGATAAGTTACACTTTCTGAATGTTACACGAGGCTTTAGCTACATTATCTGTTACCGTGATGCCCGGACTAAACAGAATTTATTGCATATACGTCTGCCACCGATTTTGATGTTATGCCTTCTGTCACATGATCTTTGAAAGCCTCTTTTTCATTCTTATTAACGTTACACCACCGTATATATGCAGGATATGAACATATGCATAGTGAATAAACCTCTTCCCCGCGCATGCGCATTGATCATCGGCTGCGTTCCGGTCAATGAGCCATCGGCTATGGTGTTGGCGGTTTTGTCAAATAAAATTAATTACATCCAGAGGTTCCGATTGGAAGGTCAAGGCGAACGATAAGGTACAGCTTTTACATTTATCTTTTCAAATCAAAGAATATTATATCCCTTGTTGAAAAAGGAACACCAAGTTTAAATCGTGTCGACAGGTGGCGCCAGTGAGACAGGAATTGTACATTATTCAAAATCTCTCTCTCTCTCTCTCTCTCTCTCTCTCTCTCTCTCTCTCTCTCTCTGTGTTTGTCATTAAGCACCGCGGCGACCACATGCAATCGTTGTCTCGTAACTTCTCTGTTTCCTCACCTTAGTTATTATACCCGTTATTTGGTGTTAAAAATATCTGGGAACAATGCTAATGCGTCAAAAGAGGGGTTTTTTTACATATTTTCCATGAAAATCTTGAGAAATCTGACATTGTTTTGCGAAGGGGCTATCGAAGCGCCATCTATGAGAAACTGCGCCAGTTTATCCCGCGACTGACCTTGCATCTCCATTTATTGTATTTAGAAAAAAAACTAAATAATAAGCGAGTAATATGCTAGTAAATATAATAAGCTTGGCCTAGCGAATTTCTTAAATGAACAAAAAAAAAACACTTTATGACAAAACAGATAAGTGTAACCAACGTTTTCCTGCTAACTCGCTTGCTTCAGTACCGCCCCCAGACCTAAATTGAAAATAATTGAAAATAACCACGAATTAAAAAGTAAAGCCACCACATCTGTCCTACAAGTAGAATAACACACCTACATAAATCTTATAAAATGGTGATTTTTTTATAAAACTAAAAGATAAAACAGCGACAATAGAAAATTAAGTCTAATCAGGGATCATTGTATAGAAGAGCCCAGTCTGTCCTCGAAACAGCCAAGTAAAATCGATCTCAATCTGAATACTCTAACTGGTAGTTTTGTACATAATTGAAGCTCGTTGGATAAATACAAACCGTCTTTATATATGCACAATTGACGTGTTTTATATCAGCGTTTATTCATGAACTCCTGTAGCTAAGTGTGAGTCATCGCGGTTCACCGGGTACATGACTGGCTTCGTCTCATAAAAGCTTTTTAAATATTAAACTCATCAGATAACGGGGAAGGAAGCCAGACTATTATACGTTCAGAAATAAACCTGCCATTGCTGCTGTGTGTTTGACGTCACTTTGCGTCGTGTATTTTACTCCAGTGTCCGGATTAAAAATGGTAAATTGCAAATTATATCGGATTAGGAAGACTTAAAGGATAAAACGTGAATATATATATATATATATATATATATATATATATATATATATATATATATATATATATATTAACTGCGGAACAACATTTCTAGATTTAACATGTTTAATAGCTGAAATTTTATAATAAATGAACTTTTTAGAACTGGCTTCCTAATCAATCAATGTCGAAGGAATTCAAAATATGTTAACTCCCCAAAAATTTGCACCAATAGTTATGAAACGTGTCCTGTTTTCTACCTTGCACCGTGTAAACATAGGCAGATATGTAGTATCACGTTAGTAACACAACAGAAGCTATTCCCGGCCACCAAAGCCAGGCACCTCGAGGGTGGCTAATTCCAATTTACGAAAATAAGCCTCGTTATCACGCTAACTTCCGGCGGGGATTAGCGGGTTTACCAGATTCCGTATCTTCTAAGCATTCCTTATTGTGGATTCCTGAGTCACATGACGTCATCTGGGTTTTAGAACGAGGCTGAACATCCCCTATCATGACCGACCTTGACCTTTCACACTAATTGTGTTAGTGCCTTGAGGATTAACATTATGCGACACTAATGGTCCCAGATTAAAAGCAGATTTCGTCTGGTTCTCTGCGGTATAAGGCCTCAACCATTCCCGTGCAATCATACAGAATGAAAAAATTCTGCCATTTCGAAAATAAGTCTATTGGTATGTACATAGTTAGACCTTAAAGCCGGCTATTCGTCTGACTCATGTGTAGAATTATTTAATTTTTTTTTCTTATTCAACGTACCTAATAATAAACTGTATGTAATTCCTGCTATGAGATTTTTAATAACGTCTCCGTGACGGAGGTATGAGTTTGTTTATCTATAAGCTGTTATTAAAAGCGTTACATGCGTCAATATTGGGGGGAAAATAGAAAAAAAAACATGCAACCTAAGGTGATTGATGGCATATGTGCGGAATTTTAAAATTCACTAATTTCAAAAAGCCACTTGCAAAACTCTAGTTCTTCTGACTTGCCGCCATATGACTAGTTGGTTGTGTTCGGTTTTATTTTTATGCGGACCACCAAATGTTATTAATACGTCGATATAAACAAAACGAACAACCTGCCTACTGCGGGATCGGGGTTTTCTGGCCTTTTTGTATGAGAGGTCCAAGGGATTATCTTTAATTAGTAGATGTTAATTATAATTAACAGAAAGACTGCATGACTACCTCCGCCTTATTTTACTGGTCTTATGATACACCTACTAATATAACTTCTTATCATTTTAGGTTACATATATTTGAATGTCTTTCAATATTTACGGCAAAATTGATTTATTTTCGTTTTATTGTTATGTTGTTTACAATTTTTATTGTGTATAGCTCCAGACAGAGGAACTGGTTTCACGAAAAATACCTTTCAACGCACTTACAGAATGCACATGCTGGACTGAAATTCGAAAACGCTGCAAGGAGCCACACAGTGTTTTCTTAATCTTGGTTATGTAAACGGCCTTCGCGATGTCAACGTTAATTAAGACGAATGTACTGCATTCTACGTACCCTGGGATTTGTCCGTGTGACTCGTATCCGTGAGGCATATGTTATACCATCGATGATTGGCTAATTTTAGGGCCATGGGTCACGTTTTCATCAATACCATAAAGACTCTCATTTAACAAGGCTGACACGTCCACCACTCCGGGTTAATCACTGTTAGCAATGAATGATCATATCAATCACCATACTGGTGAATTATAAACGCCATGGATCACCTTTGATAGAAAGCCCAACCGAGTCCTAGATGTGGCGAGAACCGTAACCGTGACCGTGACCGTAACAAGAGACAACTACGTTGTCATCCTCGGTCCCAGGCCAAAGAGAGAATAATATGGCCCGAAATCAGGATGACAATTTCACTTCAGTTAAAGCTTGGCATAATGGACACTCCGTGGTGACGTTTTAAGTGGTGAAAGTTTACCAGAAACAGAAATATACATTTATAAAATATTTGTACTGTCACCGGCCGAGGCGGCCATTTGTGTGTCCGTGAGCGGGGGTGATTTAAACTGTTGGGCAGACGAAAAGTGTTGGTTTCCTGAATAGCGGGTTTTCCGCCTTAGAGGGGTTCTTAAAGTAGTAAAAACGTTTGATTGTACCGAAGACTGTCCGTAACGCGGGTTGTCCGCCCCGTAGGGGTGTCCGCAGCCCGGAGTTTCACTGTATTTATACTGAACATTATGCGTTCAAATGATGCTACAATTGATCGAACAGAAAAAAATGAGACGTCTATTATATAAATTATTTACCTGATTGGCCTTCCTTGTGTCCCTTAGAATAAAGTAAAATAACCTTGCATTTACAGCCCAACATGTGTAAACAAATATCCCGCAAATGGACATTTTCACTTTCATCACAATCAATTCACCTGCTTGTATCCCTCTGTAGACGATCTCGGATGATAGGTGGCGCTGCGGCGGTCGCCTTAGGACACACTTGGCATCGTTTCCGACATTTCAAGAAAGAAAGAAACTGACATTTCCGTCAAAGACAAGTGGCACCAAAGTAATTTATAATATAATTTATTTTTTGTGCATTGAAAATGCATATTCTGTCAAAATAACCTGCTCACCATTTTGTGCTAACGGATGAAGTCCACCATGAACATTTCGGTAATACTGCAACTGAAATAAGCGATTACGTTTTCGCCAGGTTCTTTAAATTTTTTTTACCCAGATGGTTACATGGTCGATCAAAAATAATCGGCATTGATGAAAAATTGTTCTTGATTGTGACTGATTCATGTATAAAAAATATTTGTCATCGCGATAGCCCACTTTAGACAGGAAATTAATTTTCCGATTTTATTGATATTGTAAATGTATTTTAAATTAACATTTTGCAAGAGTTAACCAGAAAAAAATGTGTAAGCATAAGATCAAAATCCGTCGTGTTATTAGTATAAGTCAGTTCATTTAGAGATTTGACCCTATCACAAGTTTCATCAATTCATGATTAACAAGTAAGAACGAAAATGATCCCTGAAGCAAAATCATACTGAGTGTTTATTCAATGATATTTTTTTCAAAGCACTTGCATTCCTTCTAATCATCAAATAAAAATAGCATATCTATCATAGAACCAGTTTTCCCGGTTCATCAAACGCATACCTAAGTTTCTATATTCAATACACACACACACACACACACATATATGTATATTCCATAAGAGTTCATCTATAGTGTAATATATACTTATTTCAATATTTCCATTGTAACTAAATCATTAATCATTTAACTTACCCCATCAAATATAAAGCCATTTGGGAATTGTTCACCCGTTAACTATAAACTCCATATATATATACATCTCATTATATATTTCAAATGTGTTCACTTCCTACTTATGTATACCGTGTACATGCGGGCGTGTGACCTCTCACATTCCACTAATTACGGGCGAGTGGCCGGCACGGCGAGAGGAGTCCCGCAGGAACCAGAACTATTAAAGATTAACAGTGGACCGAAGGCTACAGGCCTGGACTAATGAGTTTAGCTTTGTAGTTTAACAACATCAGGGCCTTTCCATGACCCATAATATATATTGAAATAGCCCCGGCCCTACTGGGTATGGCCGCCTATGAAGAGTATGTATACGGTAATGTGGATCACGTGACACATTTCCAAAATGGCTGCTCCAGCCCGACTACCTTACCTGTTTGATTATATACTTCATATATTATGGATTTAGTTCTGTAGCTTTTGAAATTTGAATAATCAAGAACATTTCGGAACATTATTGATTAAAAGCACGACTGAACCTCGGTCATAAACATGCAACAGCTTAATTCAATGCTTTATGATGCGGGTTCACGAAACATTTTTCAACGATGCATTATTGCATGAACTTTGATCTTATAATACAAATGCCGGTACTTTAAAGTATGCCAATAATATAATTTATCATTTTGATGGATTATTCTATTGGTATACCTAGATGTGAAAATTATGCATTCACGTGACCCTCAAATCGTTAACTCTCCCATATTTACCTTATTAACAGTATATATGGTGTTTCTATCACCAAAAGCAATGGTCATTATTTTAACGCTAACCCTCTAACATATATCAAGTCTATTTGAGTAAAACATACAGGGTCTTCAACTCTTTTTCACATATTTCAGGTTGTAGCTTCTTATTCTTAAAGATCAAGAGCAAAACCACATAAGTATTTTACCTGTATAGTTCCGGTTACAACGTTACACAGAAACGTAGAACATACAGTGTATCGGATTGTGTATGTTTAATTCAGTATTGGTTTTAAGGTAATTCAAACATTTACAGTATGAAAACGGTTCAAGTAAATGACCTTGTGTAACCTTTTTGCTCGCGCGTTATGTAGTAGTCGAACGACCATTGAGGAACCAGCCGAAACAGAATAAACGGTTATATCCCAGGCTTTAAACTGGGGTCGAAGCTATCGTAGATAAGGATGTTGTTACCTTGAGTGAGAGATGTTTCCATGCTCATTTTTATTAGCTTAAATGGGCAGCGGGTTATATCGTCCATTGACCAGCCTCTGTTTTGTGTACAGTGAACAACCGGCTTTAACTCAACGTCGCTGAAGGTCCTCCCTGCCACCCTAACTGGCGCCTCACAGACAATTAGAGAGTTGTCAGAGACCACATAAATGCCTCCCCCAGGTGCTGATCATTCTTTGGGTTGCGCTACACAAGCGCGGGAAATATGTGAATGCAAGCCGGGAAAATGATTTTCTCACCTGCCGGAATAAAAGGCTCTTAATACCTATGAATGACTCTCAACAGGAGAGTACTCCGCGAATAGTCCGAAGATGGGAATCTATCTGCAAAGAGACATATAGTTTGGTGGACATTATATCCGCATCTTCCAAGTTGAAACCGGAGGAACGCTTGACTGATGACCACGCCCTCTTCCGCAATTTATAGTATAAGATTATTATTCTATCAAGTTATTCGCCTGCTATTAGGAACTACATGAACCATCGGATGCATTAATAAACTATATTCTTATTTCAAACTTCATTTATCAAGAATATCTACTGGAACATTATTTATAATATCTCATTTAATGGTGGAAATGTGGAAATATGTCTTTACACAAAGTTAAAGGTCCCAAATGCCCAAATATACCACTGAGACAGCTGTTATCAAATGGACAGTTTCTTCCCAGTCTCTTATACATATACGTACAATATGTTTGAAGATCTGCTTTTAACTGCCAGTTAAAATGACATGTGATCATATGTAAACGGTTATAATTTCTTTTAATTATGATTACGTTAAGTCAAACGATAGACTGTAAAATATTTAATAATTAAAAAAGAAATCCAGAACTGTGTAAACCCCATAGTGCAGGGCATTTTATATGATGATGATGATGATGATTATTATTATTATTCATTATTATTATTATTACAGATCGGTGCCATCAAGTAACATAATATATATGGTATAGAAGCTTAATTTTTGGTAATTCATTGCAGCTCCAATGGGTCATCTAGTAATCTCTTATATATTACTTTGAAGCGGCAGTATAATTAAGGAATCATGTTCTGTTTTTCACTGACAAGATAAGAACCGGAACGATGTTACGTGGCACGTCAGGGATATCATAAAATGTAGTAAAAATGGAAACATCGCCCCGGGGTGGAAGGAGATGTACGGGCTGAGGCGGCGCTAATTTAAACCATTAACGTCAATGCGTAGTGATACGAGCTCTCATATACAACCTTGTCTCGTCTCTTTTGAATTAACGCTATTATCTGTGACGTGGATGAACCTCGGGTTACGATCACTACAAAAGCACTCATCAAGGCCGCCATTTGCATTCTTTATTTTCCCGAGTAAAAAGGGGCATAAAAAGACACATTGTTGAAGATTTACGATTCGGCTGCCCTTAATCTTCCATAAAATATGATAAATTCTTTATTCACTATAAGATTGGTGTATTTCATTGTTTGTTTGTGCGAATTCGCACTGGATGAACCAACCCCCCCCCCCCCCCAAAAAAAAAATAAGGACGAAAAGAGATTGACGTAATTATGAATACCTTCAGAAGGTAAGCGGACACATAAAACAGTTCCTATTGGCCTTGCTGGTAAAGCTTGCTTTATTAGCGAAGTGGCAGAACGTCTGACTTGTGTGTCTCAGGTTACGGGTTCGAATCCACATTCCGCCCAGTTTCAATGTTCAATTGTAACAAATATAATGGATAGATGAAGTCATGTGATACCCTGCGTCACCGCCAATACAGAAATCACGTGACTACATACGTCGTTTGCGAAGTTTGGTGTTTGTTCTACTTAAACATAGAAGAAATAATTTTCAAACTGGAGGTTTCTTAAATAGTTTTTTTAATCAGAAAAAAAAAATAATTATGACATATCTGTTACTTTCTAAATGAATTTCAGAATATTCCTTCAGATTTTTGTAAGATGAGTTGAAGAGATTTAAAATCGATTTGGAAAAACAACTGAGTTAAAAAAACTTTACGTTTTAGCAAATAATATCAACACCATAAACGTATGAACTATTTCCTCGGACGGTTTTGATGTAGAGGTTGTAAAAAACACGTAGACATAATTTTAAATTATATTTGACAAATACTCTCTGAGGAATATACAATTTACATTATATATATATCATTTTTATTTTTGAAAAATAATCCTTCTTAGGATAAGGGTTAGAATGAACAAACACAAAACTTTAATGCTGTAATAAAGTTTTAACTTTTTTAATTTCCACTACAAATTTAATATAACAAATGTCATATCATTCTTGACACCCTTAACTCAAATTACCAAGGTGATTACCCGTTGACGAGTAGTGACATGTGAGTGGGTGGATAAATTGTGCGGTGAATGTCAGTTCTGTGAGCATGAGAGTGAGTTTGAAAATCAGAATTCTAATAACCCAAAACATATCTCCAGAACTTGGGATAAATGGCGGCCGAAATGGAGGAGGCCTTTTATCAAAGGATCTACTGTACTTATCGTGTAGAGAAAAACCCTCTAACAAAAACCATGGCAATGCTCCGGGTCCCGCACGTCTGTCTCACCGACGTTTATTAATGTCCATTTTTCTCTCGCTGCAGTCAGAGAAGATTTCCCACGGGAAGATGTGGATTGTGTGGTTTGACTGGGTGAGGCGCGCGTTAACTCTCAGTCGCTAATCAGATGCTCTCTCTCGAAGGATGTTAAATTGTTCTGTAACTTGGTGCAAAGCATCGGAAATACAAAGCTGATCGAATCGTGTCACGGACATTATTGAATTGGGTGAACTTTCTTGGATTACTCATAATTTTTCCTGAGATATACCGAATATATATATACACACACATATATATATATATATATATATATATATATATATATATATATATATATATATATATATATATATATTCCTAAAGTCACGCTTCAGGTCAAATGAGGAAGGAGTTTGCGTTAGTCTACACTAAGACGTTATCACCGATAATCTTTCGGTTATTACTGAAATATTATCACGGCATCATATATATGTATATATATATATATATATATATATATATATTTATTTATAAACATTTTATGTATGACAACGACTATGGGCAGAATAATACCGTTAATGACCGCCCATTTTGTTTTTAATACATCATTTGTCTCTGAAAGAATTAAGCAATATATAACAAATAAGATTATCTATATTCCGAGCGAAGATAGGTATTGGTCCAGATGATATATCTTATATTTTAATACTCCTTAAATACCTGTCATTTACTGTCTTCTTGGCTTCGTGTACGGAGACTATCTAGCCTGTCCAGGTACATTATTTACATGAAACTGTCTGTACGGCTGTCTGCAGCTATTCTGTAAAATGTCAGCCAATCTGCTCCTGGCCTGACAAATATAAATGTCAGTCTTCTTCTCTTATATTACATTTTCTGTCGTACACTCAGCAATCTCAGTTTGAACAGCGGAGGCGAAAGCAGCAAAATTGATATGAAAGTTAAATTATTAATGTACCAGCCATTATATGGTACTTTTATCTATGTTTTGATCAAATGCCCTTCATATATTTAGCAATTTATACTGTTTAGTGCGTAACTCTTACTTGTGCCGCGATATTAGCTTTGCCTACGTCACTGCGCTTTTGCTTAATATCGCTTATTGTATTATGTCATTTTAGTTGAATGGTCCTACATAACATTGTATTTTCATTATAATATCTCTATGTATATTATAGGACCCTTATGTATACTGAGTTTTATTCTAATAACGGCTACCCTAAAAGATTATGTGATATAAATAGATAAATAAATAAATATAAATTTAGCTGAAATAATTTAATAAATTATTAAGTTTGGCAAATAAAAAATCAGGGGATTTCAAGGAGGACGATTTGTTTACCTGTATATCATATTTCTTTTATTAACATTTCAGATGATAAGGGAACAACTTGAAAATAAAAAAAATTGTTTTGTTTAACAGGTAAAATCTTATATCTTAACAAAGGACACTTTATCGAGATTTATTATTTTCTTGAGAAAATGTCGAAGTGACTCAGCTCAAATCGTTAAATTTCTATTGAAAGTCATATAATAAAGATGCGTGATGCGGGGTTCAAAATTGACGCGCGGGATTCCTGTGAAACCGATCTTTTCCGGCCTCTGGTGTATTAAATTCCAGATACATTTTGTATGCCAGATGATGTGTTTATTACTGTAAAAGTACAAAAAAATGTTTATACTTTTGTAGCCTACAAATAGAAACACAACATGATGAGACAAAATGAGGGACTGTTGATGTTTCGTTTTCATTTTCTCTCAATTGGAATGGATGAATCTATGGCAGAAGAGGCATTTCCGGAGTCTTATGTCACTGACGTTACGTGCTCATGTCCTTGCATACCAGTGAACGCAGATTAAACAAATGGTGTGACGTCACTTCCTGTAGATTTGAGTGCCGGCAAAAACTGGAGTCGTTGATTCTGGGAACATCAAACAAAGCGACGTGCCGCAGTGTTAATCACTACTCGCATAGGAAATATATCTGGCCAAAGCCAATCTTATAAGACTATATGGACGTGAACCAAATGGACGTGAATTCTGATATGATGACACGGACTGTGGATTCTTAAATGGGTATTTCGTTTCATGCTGTTCAACCTCTGGCTGTCTTTAGAACTCTTACGTAAGACGTCAAAAAACTGTTCTTAGGTTTCCGCGTGAGGAGGTTTTTTTTCGTATATTATGAAGCTCTGTATATACAAAACCAAACCTCAACTTGCAATAAGTTCGACCCTTAGCCTACGTCATGAACAACAAAAATTTACACAATCTTAACAGGTTTAATATGAATATTTGGAAAAATAAGATGAATTCTAAATTATACCTTAAAAGTCCAAACGACTTTAAAATAAACACTAATTTTGATTGTAGGAATGCTGAATCCCAACTGATGTCACGATTATTTTGCCTTAGTATCAAAAAGCAATATATTCTGAGTAAGGTGATAACATGCATATATTCATACGAGTCCATCTGACTTTATAATGTAATATCATAGTGTTAACCATCATATGTATGGACATACCCCGCCCGCGACGTTAGACATGAAAGCAGTCGCTCTCCCAGCGGGGCTGCTGTCTGCCTGTATTACCAGCGAGGTCACGTAATTGGAATAATTTAAAAGTCTGTTGCCCAGTGATGCAGTGCCACATATACACATTGCAAGAAGTTCTAAACAGTGACCCTAAAAACATATACTGGAAGCTTGTCTGTGGGTTTTACCGATATGTATGTCTTGCAGATCTTCTCAGGAAAAGATTCATTTGGATATTTTTTATCTTTTTTCCATAACACTGTATTGGACAAATATGAGAACTGTATTTATGTTTTTTTTGTGGCTACGGTACTTGCCTTTGCCAGGAGGGTACGCGTTCATCCCAGTTCGTGTGTAAGTTTGTGTGTTGTAAACAACATATCACACACAATCATGAACGAAATCTCATGAAATATTAAGGGAATTTAGGAAATTAGAAAATAAAGAATAGGTTAGATTTTGGTGAGGATTTGCCACATGATCCGGATTCAGGAATGTCATCAAGGAACCTTCATAAATGTAGAATCACTTTGGAACGAATGAAAATGGGCAAATGGGCCGAATAAGTGAATGCAAACACGGTTTTGGGAGCATCTCACAATAGGGACATCGCGGATGCTTGCTTTCCTTAGAATGCAGATTTCTAGTTTATCTAAACTTTCTATTTAACCAAGCTACAAAGGAGACGGAAATTAATTCTTGTAAAATGGAGCATGTGAACTGTCATTATTTTCTAGCTCAAGAATTAGATTTCTAGCGCTTTGACAAATGTTATTGTTATGTTTTATATATCAAGGATATCTCTGTCATTAAGTGAGGAAGATCAAACTTCGTCTACTTTTTAAACTGTCGTTTGCTCTGTGTAGTATCGTCTGCTATGTGAGGTGTCGTCAGCTATGCTTTGTTTATCTGCTATGAATAGTTGCGTCTGCATGCTTATAATGTCGTATGCTATGCCTAACTAGTGTCGTCTGCTATGTTTAGTGTCGTCTGCTATGTGTTGTGACGTCTGCTTTGTATTACGTCGTCTGCTATGTGTAGTGCCGTCCGTTATGTAGACTACTGTATGTAGCATTGTAGACTTCTGTATGTAGTGTCGTCTGCTATGTGTAGTGTCTGTTTCTGTGTGTAATTCGGTCTGCTATGTGTAGTATCGTCTTTTATATGTGGTGTCGTCTACTATGTGTAATGTCATCTTCTAAGTGTCACACTTCATAGTGTCGTGTGTAATGCTATGTATTGTTTCGTCTGCTATATAAAGTGTCGTCTGCAATCTGTAGTGTCAGCTTTTGTATGTAATGTCATATTCTATGTGCAGCGTTGTGTACTATGTATACTGTCGTCTGCTGTGTGTAGTGTCGTCTGCTATGTGTATAGTATCACCTGTTACCGGTATTGTCGTCTACTGTGTGTAGCGTCGTCAGCTATGTGTAGTATCATCTGTTACCTGTTATGTCGTCTGCTGTGTGAAGTGTCCTCAACTGTGTGTAATGTCGTCAGCTTTGTGTAGTATCATCTGTTACCAGTATTGTCGTCTGCTACCAGCAGTCTTGCCTGCTAGGTTTATTGTCTTCTTCTGCATGTTGTGTCGTCTGCATCTTGGCCCTGGCAGAGATTACGTTCCCCGCTAGGTTGACGCTTCTTAAATCTGTGGAAATAACGCAAGTTAACCCGGACACTGATATGAAACAGTTGGTGGCTGCCTGCGGGACACAGATTATTCCATACTATGATATATCCGGGGCTCTGAGCCGGTTTAAGTGTCAACCTCTGCCTTGAGCGAGTCGGCCGGTTGGCCTTCACGTAACGACGCCGCTCCAAGAACAGGCAATCTGGGGATACAAGTACGCTTGCTGTAAGTGCCTCTATCAACGATAAGTGTCCTGTCTAACCCGACTCTTTTTTTTTTCGTCCGGGATTGTTAAACCTGGCCGTCTGGCTGTAGAAACAAATCAATGACATCTGGTACTAAATTTTTTTTACCGATCCTACACAACCAGTGTGTAAACTGCCATACAAGGACAATGCAACATGTTAATTGATTAATATTCCAAACTGGTCAGGGACTCGCCGAGAAGTCGTAACGTTTCATCAGTTTTGCTTAGAGATTTCAGTAATATTTCATAATATGGGCTTGCCTCCCTGCTGGGTGAGCGGTTTATCGTAGCTTCATCTGTAACGAATGATTTTAGTTTGTCATAAGCGGTTACTATGACAACGTACCAACGTTCCTACGTAGTACAGGCTGGGTAGAATAATACGAAACCAACTGATGTGTACAACAAAGTCATTTTAAAGAAAAGCAACATTTTAGAAAGCAATAAAATATCAAAACACGTCCGTGGAACTTATGATAGGAGAACGAAAAGTAAACAAACAGCTTTGCTGACGTTGCTGCTTTGCTGGATACCTTGTATGTCAAATTTATTTATATTGAGAATGCTGACGACGAAACAAATATCATATAACGTTAATTGTGTGTTAAAATAAGATTGAGAAACGGCCGAGGTAGGAGGTACGATCGTACCCTAATGGGTTTATATACACGGTGAGGAAAGTCATATTTAATTTGCAAATACGAAAACTTAGAGTTAATTATATACCTAAACTTGCAAGATGTATTGCTAAATATTTGGGAATAACACTGGAGAAAATACGCCTTTCACTTGCGCATGCGCACTATTCTTTTTTAACACATCGTCTGCTGTGTTATTGGAGCAGGCCAAGGACCAGGTGTCTTTTTATTTGGATATAAATATACACTGTATACACTCGAGAGACTCGGACAGGTACTAAGTGTCAGTCCTGGCGGGTAGGAGTCGCTTCTTTGGAGTGACGTGTCAATCAACCGATTGTCTTCCGTCATGGTGCTTAGTGTCTCCGACAGACGCCAGGTGCCGCTACAGCTGTAAACCAGCTCGTCTTATATTGGGCATCATTTTCTCCCCAGAAAATATGAAAATTATAGTCTCATTTGGAATGCGAAAGGGATATCCTATACCGAGGTTATAAAAAAACGGCATGTGGCTAGTGATATCGTGCCAGGAATCCATTAAAATATGTCTTTGTATTTGTGTATAAGGCTACTAACCCGCTGAAGTAATAATGAGAAATTGAATTATGTCGGATCTATCCGTGTCGGACCATGTGTGATTATTTACTATTAGAACGGGGTCACTGGAGAGCTTCCCTGGTTTAGGCCAATGAGAAAAGTCAGCAAGTCTGACCAATGATAGCCATGGTATCATTCTGCTTTCAGAGGCTCGCTTGCGGTGAGTCATGTGGTAGAAAGTATCCTGGTTTTGTGATCTGACTATGACGTGCTAAAAAGGCACATGGTTTTTAATGCAAGGAATACCCAAATATATAATCAAAGCCCTTCATAATATAAAGTCTATCTCACATTTTTGTATTTTCTTTAATTTACATTATTTTCAAGATGGCAGTGGAGAAAAATTTGAAATAATATATGTATATATATACCTATATGTAGAAATGATGTGCGAGAATGCAGTCTTTCCTCCGCGGTCACACAGTGCACTGTGTTTAGTAAGAGAGCATGGTATATTATGGTAGGTGATAGATCTGAGTTACTACGCCGGTTTCGCCTCATCGGCTCATCAGATGACTGACGTACAACACCTTCGATGTCGGTATAATCGTTCCTTTTTTGCACGGTTGGGTGATCAAGATACAATTTCGGAGCGTTTGTTCAGCAAGTTTTTTTGTTTTGAGCTTAGGAATGCCAATACTTACACTAGTTTGAAGAGGTCATAGCTGTGTTGGATTGCTGGATTATAGACCAGGTAGTGGTGATATTTTGTTGCTTGTCTTTCGGGAACACATATGTTTGCAAGTTCTGTTTCGCTTGAATGAGTACTGTGCTTAAATGATTTGTTGTGTCTGTAGAGCCTTTGTTTTAAGGGACCTCCGGTCATGCCAATGTATGTATTAACTGCACCGTTGCTGTGCACGTCCGCTTGGTACACAATGGAAGAAACTAGGCATTACTCATTGAGAGGGCAATCAGATTTGTCACGGCAGTTGCATAGCCTTTGCTGCATGGCTTCTCTGTGTTGCTTTTCAGAGAGTATACATACATTTATAGTCCATGAGAATGCCGGGATATTTTGTTCTTAAAAATTCCGAGGATTTATTTCAAGTCAAGAATCAATTTAATCAAAGAAACATATGTTTACATAAATCATAAAGGTTTTGCTTGGTATATTTGACAGTAACCTTTATACAGTCAATAGTTCGATTTAATCTAAGCATAATACACTTGAATGTCTGCGGGGTAAACGGGTTATCCAAAAAAAAAATCAAGGAAAATAGCTATACTGAATGAGGAAAGCGACTTTCATCTGTCGAGTACATACATAAATTCAGCCCTATTTCCCCGCCAATGTATATGACTCATGTATAATCAAAAGAATGCCCCCTGGAGAGAGATCGCGTCCCTTATGGCTGTTGAGGTTTTTGTGGCAGGGTTTTTTTTCATTCCGATCGATCGGCCTTTCTGCAATCTGAAGCATACCATTCCGCCTGAGTGTTTTTGCCCTCCCACGACCGGAGAGGTGTAAAGTCACAATCTGTCACGTGCTGCACAGCCTCCATCTGACACGCCATTACGACTCTGCGATTGGTCAAAATCTTAATATCTATGACGCAAAATAGTGTCATTTAAATCTCGGTCTTGTGTTTTATTCTGCGAAGTAGTCATATTTAAAGCATGAAAGTATACAAATAAATGCGTTCTCTTTTAGCTTTAAAAACAGGTGACAACGGACGAACCATGATGAAATCATTCAGTAGTTCCTTTGAATCGCGGTGACGATGTAAATCTTTGCTTGGTTAGTGTGTCCTTTACCGAAGGCCAACTAACTCTCCAAAGCCTTTCATATAAATATAAACATTTTTTTTCAAATCTTACCTTCACCTATAATTTCACAAATCTGACTTTTAACATCTCGGTTATTATTTAAATTCATTCAATACTGTATAGTTCACATTGCATTGAAAGCCCCCATCAGTACATTTCCACTAAACCACAATCATTTTATCCATATTTGTTTGAACATCTTTTTTGATGCTGTGCGTCATCAAACTATTTGTAATAGCTAGATACATATAACTCTCTCTTATGTGATCTGTGTACCTTACGTGCAGGAGTTAACCCTGCCAGGGGTGTATTATTTATTCATAGAATGGCATCGTCAATTAAAGCAAAGCTCAAGCAAATCCCAGCGTTGGCGCCAACGGAAGCATATACAAAATAGACTTGTCCCCCTCTCATGAATATGAGCTTTATTGCTGGATACCACGGGCGACTGAGTGAGATAATGTTACTGTCTTGTGATTAAGAGTCTGCGCTTCCAATCATATAGCAATAGATATCTAAAGTGAAAGACGCAATATATGAACATATACCAAGCATCTGCATTCTACGGAATGCAAGCCTCTGCCATGTTGGGGGGGGGGGGGGGGGTCCGTATTACTGGATGGTCCCAAACTTATGCAATATTCACGAATTCTGCCCATATTTCTAGATTCATTCGTGCATACGTGACTGTACATTTATGAATATTCTTTGATGACGTTCCTGAATACGGATCATGTTCCGGATCCACGCCAAAATTACTCGATTCTTTTCATTCCCGAAATGCCTTGAAGGTTTCATTAGACTCCGTTCATGATTGCGTGGGTTATTTTGTGAACAAACACACATACACACATACACACACATACACCCTGACGAGGGTGGTGGGGGCAATAAAGTGTAACCTTACACATACACAAACACACGTTTGTTCTCATCTGGTTTTCTTCCTGTCATTGACTACTATTAATTCCTTACCTGACGTACCAATTAATCTCATATTTTTCAGTTAAACCAGTAAGACTATTTGGACGTCTGTGCATGGTTTACCCAGGTTTATTGAATATATGTCCTGCTGTGTACACGGGGTCAGTCTCACCGGGGGCACACCGGATAAGGTGTGTTATACACCATATACAGACTTTTAACAAGCCCCACAAGGATTTTCAAATACATGTATATTTATTAATAAGTAACATGATAGCCTAAGAGGGCCTAAGCACATTTGTAAATTAGCAAATTAGACCATCATTATCACTGGACCCCTTTAGAGACAAAACTTTAATTTCGGAGAAAACCCCAATCCTTGAACGGACCACTACAACCAACTTTAATGGCGACACAGGGAATCGAACCCGGATCGTCAGCGGAGAGAGCCAGGTTTCTTTCCACTAGGCCGTCTAGCAATGTTAATGATAAAAGTAGACGCAAACGGGAGCTAAAACGAATAATTAAACATAAAATGATGAAATAGGCTATTTTGTATTGTTTTTGTGTCGCCATCATTATAAACATCATTACAACTGTGGCATTTACTGCTGTACAAGAAATTTTTGTGCACCCAACAACCTCGAGTGTTTTGCGAGAAAGTAATGTTTTCCAAAATGCAATTTACATGGGGACTGAAAATACATCTATAGGTACTTAATGAAATTCAAGTAAAGTGGTAGCACAGAAAAACTTTGTTTAACCCCTAGATCAACTGATATTGATTGTTCCAAATTCCTCACAGACCCATACAAAGTCAAGTACATACGAATAACATTGAGGTAAACGAGTTGAAGTTTGCCGTAGTGTGGGCGGGCCAAAATGTACGAGAATCTCATCATCCTAACTCGGACGGGTTTTCCATTACGCCTAAATTCAAAGTGTTGGGAGTAATCACGGAGCGATCCAGTACGCGGGTCACGAAAACCTAACGAGCAATTCTAGTGATAGATAACGGAGGCTGTCCTGGGTCTGTTTAAGCGCTGCTCCAGTCATTAACAGCCAGTTGATGGGCCTCCCTGCATCTGCTCCAGGATAGAAAATGACTGAAAATTGTCTTTATTGTGCACTCACAAATGTTAAGCGAATTTCCTATTTGCTTACTGCAAAAGGCATTAGAACTATGGACCAGAATGGCCTCTCGCGGCCCAGAGATTTTAGGTAATTATGAAATAGGAGCTCCGCTAATTGTCGGGATCTGGCGGTTACCGGGTTTTATTGTCACAGATACGACCATCCCAACGAGGACTGACGAGCCTCAGGATTTGTTGTAGACTTGTTCCCGGCGTTTTTTTCATTCTGTGACATTTCCTTCGATTCTGTTTAAATTGATATTCATTTTCCTATCCAATAGAGTACATAGATTGGATGACAATAACGCACAATATAATTTTCGTTATATCAAACGTCTAAAACTGGCAAAAGCAATATAATATTAAACAGAAATCTCGATTTATTTATGAATACAATTCAGCCTGACAGTGTTCTCTGTAAAATTTGCGTTTATTTAAAACATTAATAATTAACAAAACAGAATAAGGCCAAATTTATATTTCGCCACTGCGCTCAAATAAATTATATCCTTTCATATATTATCATATGTTCTTAGGACAAAGATGGGTGGATACAATGTCATTCACTTCAGCTTCAAAATGGCACCTTTATTAACACAGGCATAAATAGGACTGTGTATTGTAATTAGACAAAAATATCTAGGGACACTTCAAACAGGCACTATTATATTTAAAAGTCCCGACACTCTGACAACAGGGAGTCTCCGGCCAGCGTCAGAGTGCCTTTACATCTTGTATGAAGGATCCCATTATAAGGCCCCTATGCGCGCGCTGTAAAAATCTCTAGTGTTAGTCTTGCGTCCCTTTTCAAAACGCGGAGCCTGGGCAGCTGAGCGCTTAAACGCCCGGCCTTCCCCGCTGGCGACCCAGGTTCGATCCCAGGTGTTGCCACTACAGTGGCCCGTCCAAGGTCGGTGGTTTTCTCCGGTTTCTCCGGCTTCCTGCAACTCTATCACTACGATCTTCAACTCTATCAGTGTCTTCTACTTTCGCCTTAAATATAAAACCGAATCAATCTGTCAAACTTTGTCGTTGCTGAGTGAGCCAGTTTTCCATGCACGCGGAAACGCGCGCGCATGAGTCTTCTTGTTGAGGTCAAGGACGCGAATGGGGTCTCCTTATGGCCTCCATAGCATAAATAGGCGCTAGGCCTATATCATACATGACGAAAAAGACTTATTTGCTGCTCTGCTTTTTCACTTTAATGAATGTTTATACTTTACTATACTACGTGTGGCTGGGGTGATAAATATCTTATTACCGATTGCGGTAGTTAATAATCTTCTCGCATGTCAATAGCACACTAGGGTAATAAAAAATGTAAGTTTCTGCCAATATAACGAATTCCTTAATGTATGCATGAATAAAGTGCACTATACATAACCAACACATGCTCAGCATTTTGCCGGGAAGGCTTGGTGACGAGGAATCCCATGTGAAAACACGTCAGACAGAGGGGGGATTCCGCGGAAACACCCGCGAACATGGGAAAGCTCAATTCAGCCCGAAGAGACCTACGGGTCAATGAGGATGCCTATCAACAGGCTGTTAACGCCTCATGACCTACAGATACACTGTCACCTAAATATAAGTCACACCAATCTTTAGATATGTTTGTGTACTTTCTAACAACGCCTACCATGTAGGAGAAAATTCCGGAATTCATTCGTCATATTGGTAAACCCCCCTGCATGTTTATTGAATTTCTGACCGCAGGAACACAAGCGCCTTCCACACACCCTGTACGCCATACAGCAACTGAGCTTATAGCATAGCGATATATTTACATCTCTTCCTCGGTTACCCGAACACTTTTAATTCAGTCGTCGCTAACAGGTGGCGCATGTTTGATTAACACAATCTATTCTTCCCTCAAACTAAAAAAATGTATATCTGGCGTGGTTAAATACACAGCAGTAGCCGGAATATTTATGTGTCAACAGCAAGGTGATCGTAATTTTCTGGGTGGTCCTCCAGCAGGTTTTACTATATCTATAAAAAAGAGGCTCAGTTTTAACACTGCAACGCCAGAAAGAAAAAAAATCTTTGCTATTAGCAACATGGATATTTTCCCGATCCCCAAGCCAACGAAAGCTCCTCACATAAGGTCAAGCGACAATAAAATATGCGGCAACGGCCTTAATAAACTAAACATGAATATTGGCAACAAATTACCAGTTGCCATGTTGGCGAGCCGGGTAACACGTCACAGAAACGATGCAGGTCACGTGGGCCAATAAACAGCGGTCTACAGCCGACCCGCGGGAGACACTAAGAGAGGCGATAATGATCACATAGCCGTCTGTAAACATCACCTTGGTGTCACGAGGACGGGCGTCATGGAAATGCTTATTTTATATCCCTGCCTTATTCCCCAAGACTAAATCTTGTAACAACTTGTAGGGTTGTATTTTAATTCTTGCATTTAAGTGGACACAGGTTTTTACGCCCACCAGCACGGAAGATATATTAACGAAGAGAAAGAGAGCGTGAACCTTCCATTAGCTATTTTCCCGGTTTCCGGTTCAAATATCATGATTTACTCGAGCCTATCCAGGGGCGGATGCAGGATTTGAGAATAAGGGGGGGGGGGGGGGCGCACGTGAGGGCGCTACGCAGAGGGAGGGATAAGGTAGAGGTTTCACCCTCAAATAGTAGAGAAACAATTTTGCTTCAAAATTTCATTCCGGGGTAGTTTTATATGCGTTATGATGCGAAACGTGGTTCTGTTTTCGGTTTTAAGCACTTATTGTTCTGTTTTACTAAATCCGCCCCTGCTCTTCATATCTGTTTTGTGCGTGTTCAGAATACAGAGGCGGCAGTGTCCATACGTCGAGGCTTTACTGTATATATACATATCCAGCCGTACCTCTAAGTTATGGACAGCCTCATATTGTAATCTTTTTCGATGTCCGCAGTGCACGGGCGACAGGATTCTGAATCTACATTGTATTTGTTTATATTGTATCATATATTATTTGTATATATAATCAAGACAACGGAACGAACCTGTGAGGTCAAAGCGAGGTTCCATCATCAAACCAATGAGACTCTAGCGGTTTCGAACCGAGGTCCAACGCTCTGTATTTCACTTCCATTTAAAATGCATACTTAAATTTATGTGAAAAAAATATAAAAATAATGTACATACGATTGAATTGAATGATCTATCTTGTAAAGTAATGTCACAGAAATCCGTGAACAGGCTTTAGAAAACATCGTCGACTTAGTGAATTTAAGAGATGGCTAACTGATATTGCTAATTTTGATCTTGGTCTCGCTGATTATTTCATCACTCAGCTGTCAGCTGAGTGATTTTTTTATTACAGAATTACCAAATGTTATTTTCCTTGTGTTTATTGTTCACCTTTTTCAAATGATGTGCTTTCTTTGTACGAAATAAATATTATATTATCAACATATATATATTCTGTGTTGTTCTAGTATTTTATATACATAAATTCCCTACATCCTGGTGATAGTGCTCTAGTAATCAAAATGATTAATAATCAATAGGCACGTGAAGATGGAGATTCCATATATATGCCTGAACAGTGGAAGAAACTCTACACTGTAATACTGCCCGTCCGAAAGAGCCCTGTCGTACAAACCGAATGAAGTCAAAGTAAAATAATGTATATATATATATAACTCTGAAGAAAAACAACACTGTTAATTCACAACAGTCTGTTTCACGGGATGCGACCCGATCATCAGGTGAATGTGGTTAGAATGAAGCTAACGGCGTGGTTTGAAAAGCCGAGACTTTACGAGATTACGAGATTATGCTTTGTGCGATTCGGGGCGGGGGGGGGGGGGGGGGCATGTGAAAGACTGACACTGATCCTATTGTCCTCGGGTGCACAATAGGATTGGTCGGGGTACACGTGCGATACTAGAACATAACAGGGCGGGGCAAAGAGGTTGTTATTGTTGTAAATTTTATATAAATACAATGTAATACAGAGTTATACCGCTCTGGCCTAGTCTGTAGGCCATAGAGCACTTTACATCGGAGGGTAACACTACCTTCTATATATATATATATATATATATATATATATATATATATATATATATATATATATATATATATATATTATGAAGCTAGCTCTCTCGATGTGCCTAATGACTTAACAGGATAAAATAGGTTGAGCGTTCACGTCTGAGTAAATAACTGATCCCTGGATGTGAAACTAATGTGTCTCTCGTTACAACAATGGTTCGACATCCTGGATAACAGAACGCGAGTCTGTGCAAAGAATGCTTTAAATGAGCCGATTCTCAACATACTGTGACAAATCTCCGCCAGACAAAACGGACCACAATAGAGAAGAAAACAATTTCCAAAACTTGTAGAAAAACTCACGACCAGCCCAGACGGTGTTGTTTGTATACCATCCCTGAGACGGAGTTTATGGAAGATGAATTGTTATAAAAAAAACACTTTTCTAAAGGGCATAATGCAAGACCCTTATTATAACGGAAGAGAAATCCAAATTAGGAAAAGAAAAAAAAATCCACGTCAGCAAGCCAGACAGGACGACTTGCTCACATAAGAGTATCCACTTTGCCCGACTCTTGAACGTGAAAAGCAGCTTAAACCTACCATCCCTCGACCTAAAAAACCAATGGTCGGCCGAAAGCTCAAAAGATATCCGATAAAAACTATGAAGAACGTTAACATAATGATTTGATTGTCTTAGGCGTCCCTTTCCATTAAAATATATTTATATCTAGTTACTTATTTTTTTTTTTTTTGTGCGGATCAGATTTGGTAAGTGTTTATAATCTTTGATACGTGTCCATAGTCCATGGTCTAGAGTCAGTGATATATATATATGGTAAATGATGAGGACCTTTAAACTTATCATTCTTTCTGATTTTAAAATTTGCGAAATTTAAACTATAAATCATAATGAATTTTAATTGAGGTTCTGCATATTAACAATTTTAAACGAAAGCAGCTATACAGCATGACGGCGTTGAGACCAGAATTTGTGATGTAACAAGTGCAGCAACCTTTCTACTGTGACCGATTGAAACATGTAGATTTCAATATTTACAAAGTCTTATCTTGGGTCCCCTTCCTCCTTTCATTCGTAGTCGAGTTACGTTATGAAAAGTATGCAACAGAGTTGCTAAATACATAAAACGAGGTTGAAATACAAATAAAGCACTTTAGTGTACAATGTAAATGAAATGTTTATAAAAAAGTCAGAGACATAATTATATAAAAAAACCGTGCGTACAAAGACAATGCATCCTTTTCAAAAGTGGGTTTAAATTTCAATTTTGTCATTTATTCTTTGTAATCTTCAAGTTAAAAAAAACTACACACGTTTTAAACGCCAGCGGCAGTACCTTGCTTGGAAATCGAGATATTAACCGCATCCAAATCGGGAATTATGGCCTTCGCCGGGGGGATATGCGTATGTGTATTCACAACATATCATTCACAATCATGAATGGAATCTCATGAAATTTTCAGGACTTTCTGGAATAGGTAAATGAAGAAATTATTAGATTTTGGTGTGGATCCAGAAAATTATCTAGGATTGTGATCAAAGAATATTCACAAGTGTATATACAGTCCCTTTTGCACGAATGAACCTGGGAAAATATTGTCTTAAAATTGTTATCAAATGTTCCTTGACAAATGTCATATACCAAATTATCAATTTCAGATTACGTACAAAGAAAAGAAACAAGCGGAATGTCAAACACGAGCAATTACATCACCACCGCCCTCAGTCGGGGTAACATTGGTCGGTCCATTCAATTTCAACAGACGTGTTGGTAGTTCATCTGTATTTTGCGGCTTGCTTTATCCTGTCCTCAAGAAAAGACCGAGGCGGGAATTCACAGGGAATTTATCATGAATAATTCTTCATGCTGTGGCGGGCATTGTGGGTAAACAGAGCTAGATAATAAAGTTAAATGTTCTGGCTTTTATCAGGTATTGGTCGCTTTAATGTCAAACACGCACACGGAAGGCGAAATTTAATAAGAGGACACTTTATTTGTCCCCGAAGATAAACACACAGACGGCGGAAAATTCTATTTCGTTATTTTCTAATTTCATAAAGAAAAATGAAAGCAAATACTGAAGTAGATATACAGACGGTCCTCCTGTGTTGTTTATTCAGTTTGTTTATTTGAATGCATATTCCACAAAAATAACCTACTCAGCTTGACCTTTTTTCTACAGTGTCAGGGGAAATATATATACATTCACTGGAATGAATGCAGTTATATATGACTCATTGTTGTCTGTTAGTCTGAAAACTAGACTTATCTCGTCAATATATCATCAAGAGTGGTATTATAATATTGGGTTTGTCATATACTGAAGTTTACTTATAAAGGTTAGAAAAATTATCCATATTTGCACGCTATGATGAATGGTGATGCATTATGAGTTAACGTGTGATCTCGGATACGAGTCAACTTTTTTATGGACACGCATGCACTGTGACTAGGGGGTCCTTGGATCGAACATGTTCTCGGAATGGGAGGTAAGAAAGCAAGGGAGTGGCTTGTTACTATAATTTAAGAAACGGTTACATCAGTTGGCGAGGTTGCTATGAAACGTGTAAAAACTTTAAAAGTCCTTAGAGGGGTTCTTAATCACAATGAAATGAAAACACCAACCGAGTTTATCGAATAGGAAAAATAAAAGGAATACTGAAAATACTTGTGTTGACTTGAATGCATAACAGAGCATTAAAACCTCCCCCACCGGTAACCTTGCCACTCTAAAGCTAGCATTCCATACATGCAACGTGCTGCACATACGCATACGTACACATATATGTATGGAACCACTCTTAGAGAATATTACGCGTGCGATTCCCGGCTGCATATATACACATATACGTAAATGCATACGCATGCATAGAATGCCACCTAAATCCTCACTGATAAAAGCAGACGCTGCAGTGATAGTGGATGGTGTATTGAAAACTAAACTGTACAGCTTATGAAGGATCTGATCTTGTTTAAACCATTTTACTTCTATCACTTGTCTAAAGTAACATTAGCTTCATTGGTTATTTTGTTTGTGCAGAGTATACAATGAGTTACAGGTGTATATTTCAGAATACTCTCTAAATATTTTGCTGAATTTGGCTGCACAAACATCCAAAACACAGAGAACTTTTTTTTCAGTCGAAACAGAGTTTTATACACATGCATGGACTTTACGCAACAGGTAACAAAATACTAGAATATGGTTTCATATGCATGGTAAAATATTAACTACATTAATCCAGTGGCCGTGTCTTGTAAGTGATAACCGGAGAAGTTGCAGCGTATTTTAAAAAAAGTTACAGTGGGTGGTCATGTTTCATGGGTGGCCGTCATAACGGGTTTTACAGTCACCACAGATGAATTGTTAAAGTCCAAAGAAAGCATACAGGTTCAAATCTGCCAGGGGCGTCAAAACTTCCCCCCCCCCCCCCACCACACACACACAAACACTTTTTAGCAACAAGGGATGATCACTGTAATCAGAGATTAAGCATATAAGATTTATATATTGGAAACTAAACATATCAATAATTAGAATTATAGACTTTGGTGTTAAATTTTCCATTTCTGTGTTTACTTTTAAAAGTATATATCTGAGCCTGGTTTAGAATTAACCTTTACTGATACATTATACATTTTCAAACCTGTACTAAGCTGTTATATATTTGAAGTGGGTTACACACACACACACATACACACATACATATATATATATATATATATATAATTGGAAAAAATGTGACATTTTAAAATTAATAGATTTATATGAAAAAAATTGTCCGCACCTCGACTGTGAGTCCTCCCCCCCCCCAATCGTTAAAGATAAATTGACGCCATTAATGTCTGTTGTAAGTTCTGGTGCAATGATAAAAAGAATGTCTACATTGTCGGCAGGTGCACTGTGAACCGGTGAGCAAGGTTGTATGGAATTGTAAAACCTGTAGATAGCAAAACCGGATTCATGAACACAAATCATCCTATAGGAAATTCTATTTTATTTCGTCTATATGCAAATACCGCGCTGAATACTTTGTGGACGCAGAATAGATTGACTTTAGTAATAATTCATGAAATGTAAAATGAAGGCATTACATTACGCTCTGTCCAAGCCCTCATAATTTGTAAATGGTGTGGTCGGTGGCGGGCGTTGTTTCGTGGTCGTATTTGTGATGAACGTGAATTAGGGCGTATCGAGGGGGCCATGAATTATACAACGGTGCAGAGAGCAGCGGTTCTCGGCCAAGCCATGAATTAAAAGTCCCTGGCCTGGCTAATAGCTGAGTGAGGAGTAACCGCGCTGGCGGATCTGGCGATGAACCTTATAATTCCTCCGCACAACTGGTCACGAAAACCCATGACTTATAGGATAAAACGGTACTGCAAATATCCAACATTCAGAATATACCGTTATATATCACACCCATCTGACTGCCTATACACAACACGACACTTCAGGTTTGAAGTTATCAATTTCCTGGTTGATTTGTAATGGACTGATAATGTTAATTCTGCCCATGATTAATACTGTGCTTAATTAGCGCTTCGTTGGTAAAGCAACCAACGTTAAACAGAATTGTGCCCGTGGGAATTTTAGCAATGAATTCATATTGTAACTTCAGTTAATACCTTTTTGCTTCTCAAGGCTAACCAGTATTCATACATTGAGCGATTAAATAATTCATCGTTACATTATATGGTAGTCTGAATCATGTTTCAATTCACTGCACTGTAAATACGGCTATACCCACGTATTTAATCAAACCTATTTTATGAGGATATACAATTAAAAATTCTAGTATAAGTTCACACAGGTTACGCTTCCCTAAATGAACACAAGGAGGCGCTGGTATACAGAAGCGGTATAACGGTGAATCATAATAAATAAAGCCATTTTTTGTAGTTTTTTCCCCTTAATTTCATGATATAGTGGGGTTGTGATTTTCAACGATTTTAAGAACCGGACGAACCTTTGCAAGAAAGACGTAGATTTATCTGTTGTACATTTTATACATGCTAATAAATCCGATCCGTATTTTTTGAAAACTCACAGTTTCCCTCGATATTAATTTACAAAAATATACGTACTCATTTACCATTGGTCTTATTCATTTTGAAACACATAAATTTAATAATTATTCGATTCATGACTGTACCAATGCATCGATTAATCGATTATTAAATTGAAAAATCATGAACCGATAATCGAATCAGGTTTGAAATAATCGAATAATCCATTAATTTCAATTTTTACGTGCACTACTGTCACACTTTGCTGTCTTTAGCTTACACCTGAACAATAAACAAAATAAACATAACATTATAAACGTTTATGTCACATTAGGAATAATGTATTAAATATCAGGGCATTCAATTTTAAGATTAATAGGTTAATTAATATGATCATCCAAGCATCGACCAGGGGGAAACTTTTAAGTGGATAAACCTCTCCCAGCAGAATATAAAGATAGTTTTAGAAAACTGTGAACAGAATCGCAAAGACAAGAACTGATGACCGAATTGAGTCAAAGACCCCTTTACCTATTCACTATAGTGCTTTTAAAAATTAATACACTTTATGTACCGGTACGCAAAGTGATTTTCCGTATATTTTACATATGATCTTTCTTTCTGGAATATTATAGATTGGGATATTTATTAGATCAATAGGATTTAGGGGAAATCGTGGTATGAATCGTTGGTTATCTCGGGGGAAATTCAGCGAAGTGTTATATGAAAGGTATATAGAGTTATATCATATTAAGTAGAGTATATAGTTTGTGGGGTCTGTCTTTTTATCGATGTTCAAAATTAATCAAATCACATATACAATTTCATAATCGTGGTATTGCATATTATGACAAACATATTTACGGTAAACGACATCAGGTATTTTCATACTATTTTTACGGTAATATGTGATCGAGCGTCTATACAATCTTGTCATCAAGTATTGCAGTATAAATTTTAGGAAAATGTGTCAGGCAAGTTTTCCATGTCACCTCTATCACAGGAACACGTAGAGTTAGACTCTCTCTCTCTCTCTCTCTCTCTCTCTCTCTCTCTCCGCCCAATCTCATTATTCTGAGACACAAACGGACAAAAGTATGAGCTTTCTTCTCTCAGGATGACAGGAATAGACTTTCCCTATATATGTATATACATGTACACACACACACACATATATATATATATATATACATATACATATACATATATATATACATGTATATATATATATATATATATATATATATATATATATATATAACAATCAAAATAAGCAATATTAACATCGAAGAACTCGCTGAAAGTAAGACACTAAATGACCACAAAAGACAGAGATTTACAGAGACTAACAGAGACAAAGAGGTAGAAAGAGAGAGTACAAATTTGTTTGAGTATGAGAGAGAGAAAGAGAGAGAGAGAGAGAATTCACATAGACGGAAAATGGATAAGACAGGGAAACAGGAGGATAGAAAATGAAAGAGAGACAAGCATTAAGACAGAATCGAGAGAGACAGGCAGAGATAGACAGGCAGAGATTAAGACAAAGGAATACACATAAAAGTCGTCAGTGAATTTCTTAATGGTCAGTAAAGACCGAATTAAGATACTAACGACACATGAAGACTAATTTCAAATACAAACATTTCATTTACATGCATGGGATATCCCCCTTGCATCTATATTTCTTACTTCGGCCGTGGTCACTTTAATTATGAATCACAGTTATCAGAAGAAAAGGAGACTTCTGAAAGGGGGACAGAGGTCCTCTGTTCCCAGACAAGTCCCTGAATAAGGAGGGCCACAGGAGGAATAGCTCGTGTCACGTGACCGGAAGTGACTACCGTAAAGACCCCCATGGGGTGTCAGGGTCACTTGTAAAGTCTGGGATGGCAAGCCATTATGGACGCCAGGGGACGGACGCTCCTTCAGCGGACGCTAGAGACGGGATGGGAGGAGATATACGGGCAACACTAAACACAGGACGGATAATACAAGATGTTAACAGACGGTGCCCCATCAACAAGGCCTCTGTGTCTGTTAGACAACTTGTACAAAGTCCTTATACTTAAAAGCAGTTGATGACATCGTAAAATACGTTATATGTACGTTTTTATACCTGCCATCAATTAAATAAGCTTTGCTTACCAGTTAGTTGCACGTTATTCAATGCTTTCTTTGGTTTGCATTACTTAGTAACGTTTACTTATGTCTAACGCTCAACCTTGCATGGTATAATATTGAGCCGAGGGGAATTTTACCAGGTATCAGTTTAAAGGTTTGGTTTGATGGTGTGAGCGCCCTGTATGTACATATTATTTGTTTTATTTTTAAGAAAAATATTTACATCAGCCTGCGTACTTATTTTGTAATAATTCCGTTGAATTAATTTGGTATGTTTTAACATAATCAAAATCACTTCATAGTATGTTATACTCTAACTTCTTAAATATGTTGCTTAACGTGATTAATTGACTTACATAACTTTCTTGAAATGTAACATTTACCATTATTATAACAACGAATCCTTAAATCACTATGTTGTCAAGTTAAGGGTTAATTAGTTGGCGGTATATGCTCAACCTGATAATCACAAAGTGAAACCTCCATAGAAGATTCGCAATTCGTTCTCAAGGTACTCGCTTATTTCTCATACATACAATAAGGGAAGGTAGGGCAGTGTTCATTTTATAGGACTCACAAACACCACGTAAGAGCTGTTTTAGTCTGATGTAAATTAACATGCACGAAATATATTGAATTCGAAATAGAATTAGACGTAAACCACTTACCTTCATAACTCTCCCAGTCCGAACTGGCTAAACTTGCAAAACCGGCAGGCATAGCTACAAGGCTGAACAACATGCCTACGTAACGGAACTTGACGAAAACGTCATGATCCCAGAACGCCGTCAAAGTATTCCATTGGTGCACCGTCAACTTGGCGTTACGTCCCGGGGCGTTACGGTCCAGACGACGTCGCGGTATGAACGCCGGTATTACAGGCAATGAAGACTGCAGCTCGGCGTCGTCTAAAACTTGGGCTTCTAGAGCCGGACTCACAAATACTACACTTTCTTTGCGGGCTTTTTTCACTGGTGTGGGTACACGTGCTTTTTCCATATCTTTCTGTCGCTGTTCAATAGAATCTAATCGTTTTTTAAACGAATTTTTACGATCCTGTGACCATTTCATCCAAGTCGACTGTTGAGTATTCAGAGAATTTCCGTGGGCACATAAAGCAATGTCATTAGAAGAAATACTTAAGCGGCCGTCTAAGTCCATGTACAAGGCAACCTCCTGATCCGTTGTGGGCGTAGAACCGCGGTGCTGTGGGGCGTAAGGGTGGCTGTTTTTATAAGGACTACCGCTATGAGGACTCTGGTTGTACAAATCGTCGAATTCCTGCGTTTCCATGTACTTATAATTTCCCGGATCGTCCACATAGCGACTGGCGTCTCCCGCCGATCCCGCCCTCACCGCACGGCCTGGCAAACAAGTTTTGGCGGGAACACGCGCGCCCTCCATCTCCAATTGACCGCCTATCGTCTGCTCAGGTCTCGTTGCCGGTACTGGCGCAGCAGTGCTGGCCGCCCCGTGAAGCTCATAGGTTGGGCTAGTCAGCCCGTTCGGAGAGGGGGCCGTTTCACCAATTCCAGAAGTCTCAGTTGAACTAAGCGTATGAATACGTTGAAGACTATCTCCGAGGCCACTGGTCTCCGCAGAACTGTGAGCGTGAATTTTATGCAAAGCGTCCGTCCGTGCGTCCCTTGGGTATTCCACCAAAGGTATGGAGTCGCGATCTTTGGGAGACCGGGATCCAGTGCGGTGCATGTCGCTGCTGCTATCACCAGCACTGGTTAGCTGGTGTGTAATGCTGTACTGTGCTGGTCGACCACTACTAGTGCCCTGCTGTCGTTGCATAGCCCAGGCCTGCATCCATCAATACTCCTCCGTATCCTGTAAGACAGCACAAAAATTGTTTGATCGTCCGCCACATGACACAAGCAATTAGTCTAGGAAGCTCAACCAGTGACAGACCAATACCAGCACATATGCAGCGCCAGCAATTCAGCTCTTACGGCTAACTACCACAGAAAGGGGCCATGAAATTTTAATAACATATGCTATGTGTATCCTGTGTTGTAGCGCCCGAGACTACTTTATCGCCAGGACCAGCTAGATATTACCCAACCTTGAATCTGATGCCGTTATCATTATGTAAGACTGACTGGCAGCCAGCCCCCGCCACGCCGCAAACAGTCCAGGCTGCTCCCGGCGTATGGTAGAACAATAATGCAATTAAGCAGGATCCGCCTCCTTTGCAAGTCCATAAATAAATAATAGTCCAGCGAGGCTTTGGAACGGAGAATATGGAGGTGTAGAGGATTTTGACAAGCCGACAGATGTGTCAATGTTCTTTTAAATGCTTCTAACGAAAGGCCGTTTGTATAATATGTGGTATTGACGGCTTCCGTGGGAATTTTATCTGGCTTGTTTTATGTGAAGCCAGGCTTTGGGAAAGGTACCCGGTAATCTCTTTCACCATTATAGGTCACTGAAGACAATTTGTTTGCTGCTTCTGTGTATCTGATTTTCTTTTTCTTGAAGTCAACGTGTTATGTTTTATTGCAAGGTACATTTTATTCAATAATATATTAACCACTGCGGGAACTTCAAATATAAACAGTAAGCATCCTGTTGTCCCAAGTTATAAATATAGAGATTCATTCAAGAAGACGAACCAACGATTTTCTAAGGATAGGTCAATGACCAACAGGAGGCGCTGCCTGTTAATTAAAATGAAAAAAAACCCTATATCTGATTCGAAAGTCATTTATTCAACCGTTTAGTGTTTATCTCAGTACATGTTCACGGGGCTGGTACAGATACTCTGAGGTACTATATAAATATTTACTATGCTGCGAAGGACATGGTAAACAGGTACCTCTACGATCAGAAAGGTAATTCATTAAACCGTCAAGAATTCCTTGTTGTAAACTCGGGGCTAGGAATAAGGTTCTATACATATTTCACCATGTTTTGTAGTACGATTGTAACAGCAGGGATATAACTGTACGGCTTCAGTTTTGAATGCTTGACGGATGTGTTACAGGAGACTCACGGTGTAAAGACTTCAGGTTACCCCATTGAATCTTACCCCCCTCGCTGATTTAACCAAATATAAATTGTTATGCTTTTAACTCATGTTTTATTATTTATATGAACCATGCGAATGATGCGAGATTAAAAGGATGGAATCATTCATTGAAAAACAAAATTGTCATGAAAATTATATTGTTATCAAAGCGCATGACGCACAACAACCAACTAATGTGTGAAATTCAGTAGAAAATCGTTATAAGAATGTTAAGCAAATAAACATTCAGAAAAAAATATTTTTAGGGGGTAATCTGAAACCATAGGGGGATATCGGACATCGGGGTAATCTGAAATCGCTACACCCCGGATTGTCACAGCAAATCAAACTCGGGACTAACAATTAGCAGACTGTGACAGTAACGTCGGTTGTGAGATATAAACCTCCCCATGCAATGGTATTATAGACGACATTACCATCCCAGGATATTATATTGGCCGGGCAATTACACAGATTATTGGGAATCAGCCATTGGCACACAGGACTTTTATTAGCAAAAACTGTTGGCATAATAATCACTGTTTATTGTCACATAATATCTTTCAATAATTAACTGGACCCGAGCGAACACGACTGGCAGTGTTAGGTTGATGCCACACAGGATTTTCTTTACATAACAGGTAAACATAAAAAACCTGCTTCTATATATTTTAATTTATTATTTTTTACAATGGGAATGATTAAATCAAATAAATGTCATGTACTCTCAATCAGCATTAACATTTGATATTAAAAAATAAAGGTCCATACTTTTTTCTGTATGTTATCCACGGGTAGATACAGGATTCAGGAAAAGGAGAGGCCCAACCCAGGACCAATGACAAAACCTAAGAATGTGCCAAGGTTCGAAAGAGGGGGGTCCATGCCACAAAAATTGGTCGAACCATTAGAAAAGGCTGCGGCCGTTGAAATAGGGAAGTCCGAAGCGCATGGATCCACCTGGATCCGCTTCTCCCATCTGATCTATATAATAAATTTACCTTCTTTTCGGTTCGGACAAATTCAAACAAAAATGCCTCTATCGAAGGAAAATCTCCTTTTCATCGACGGTTTAGGACAATTGAAGGCTTTTGCTAGGTAATAGACCTTTGAAAGTCATAATTCAGTTATTATCTACTCAACTAGAACTCGCTTAAAGTGTAGTATCAAAGCCACCAATGAAAGATTATATTGATAAATGAATAACATTAAATACATTTTGTTTCAAGCGATCTCTAAATATACATAAAGAGTCTGCAAACAAGATTTAAACTTAGAACAACAGTTTGATCCGTTTGAGATCAGGGAGTCCACATATTACTTCTGCTGAGCGTGTAGATACATTAAGCTGGGACACGAGACCGGAAATCTTGGATTTATTAGAATTAATTGCCTTCGTGATAATTTACCCTCTGTATTTACAGGATGTGTTCCTGCTCTGGTTTAAAAGTGTGCTCGTGCTCTGATCGTTTATGCAAAAAAAAGCTCGCCGGCTTCCGTGGTCCAGGGGTAGAGTACTGGACATTAAGACAGGAGATCGTGAGTTCGAATCTCAGCCGAGACGAGCTCTGCAGGCTTAATGGGAAAACCTAGCCACACAGTCTTGTTTCCCTCATAAACGAGTGTGCTTTCCGAGGGTTCCTCGGTATTATGACCCAGCAATCGGGACGATTATACACCCAAGGCCCGCAGGTGCAGTAGTCACCGGGCCTTGTTATGACAAGGATTCTGCCCTGTTATGCAGTCCGAATTTGGAATGGAATTCTGCAGATGAATATACTTAGTTATAGCATTAAAAATGAAGGAGGTGACCTAAAAAAAAGAAAATAAAAAAATATATAGGGTAGCTCTCCCAGTTACATAGGTTCAGCTGTAGTATCAGAATGTTCGGATCAATCTAGAATGCAAGAGAACAACAACTACGATGTAACAGCCTTATGGGGTTGGTTCTTATACGAGGATATATGGATCTATTCCGGCCAGTCATATACTGACCTTATGTAATCAGACATATATTTATAAGAAGCCTTCTATATCTGTAAAATAAGCCTGCCCGTAACTGTGCTGAAACTATACATTATACGAGCCAAGGATTAACGACAGGTTATATAAGCAAAACAGTCCGATCATTAAGGAATTATAAAACTTCCCGACATGGACTACCAATTAACCTCTGTCTTAATCACGAATATTAAACTAATTTGGTCCAGACCGCACCTGTACAAGGATGATTGAATAATTAATATATCCGAAGAGCCCATTAGCTGGCACTGCTACAGGGAGTGATCCAGAGTGGGTCATAAGTGTTAACCACGCCCCGACCCCCCCCCCCCCCCCCCCCCCATCACCTGTGAGAAATAAGATCTTTAGCCTGTGATCTCCGTGTTTAATGGGGCTTATTCAGATATCTGAGTTCTATATTGATAAAAAATCTCGTGCATCCATCACAAAAGCATTATAAAAATGTTCTAACCAGGAACTACCTACATTACATTAGTGTGTATGCAGGGTTAGCCGGAAATCACATAACTTTTAAAGAAAAGGCAACTGAATAGCTGGCTGTAACATAGCCATGAAATCATACATTCAGGCCTTTTTAATATAAACTGATAGGGGCCTGCGAGTCATGATACAAGCCATAATAGAACACCCATTCCAAGGGTTGGTTGAAATGTTTGCTGTGTGGTGGTATTTGATATCAGAGGCTTATATGGTCGTGTTTTATTTACTAAATAGCATAAAGAAAATGTTGTTACACAAAATTTGTGTTGGTTAACCCTGGCGGCGAGAATTAAAAGCGGTGTAGGCAACCGCAGTTTCATCTGTCACAACAGATGGAGAGACTTTTTCGAGTAAAACCAGCCTCGTTTTTAATCACTCCTGCAGGAATACATGTTAGTCAACCGTGTAATATTTATAACCTTTTCCTACAGAATAATGTCACCTTTCTTGTCTAACCTCTGGAAAATGACCCATCCCCTGTCTGTTCCGGGACATTTCAACATCAGTTGTCGGTCACGTTGGGAGATCGGTTAAAGATATAAATAATAATATTTATTACGCAAGAACTTTAAAACAGTGGTGACAATATTTGGCGCTGCAGTTCAGCGAAGGCTATTCGTTGTATTTTACGGTAAATACTCGAATCTTGATCGAATGAAGTCAACGGGATTTAAAGCGAGTTATTATGCAGTCTTTGTATAAGGTAAACAGGCCTAAACATACTCTCAGCTATTTCTTATATGGCATTAGTAACAAGATATTTTGGTTAACCTGTTAGAGGATAGACGGAGCCACAGGAGGGTTTGGCGCTTCCAGTGTCACGGGATGCCTTGCATGGAAATCAAATTAACAAATAATTAATATTAATGGCATAAGGACAAAGGAAAACCTACAGGGAGGTGATCGATTATATTACAGTGTCAGCTTACCAGGCGCCGGCTGTGGTCAATAGTCTACTGGACACTAGGATGTGGCCATTGACCAATGGCAAACGTCAATACACGGAAAGTCAATCCTGGTTTCCTCGAGAGCAATGATAGCTCAGTTGTATATAAGCAGACCTGGGGTATACCCCCCCCCCAGGAGGGTAGGTGTTCATCCTCGTTCGTGTGTGTGTATGTTTGTGTGTTTGTTCACAATATAACTCGCGCAATCATGAAGGGAATCCCATGAAATTTTTAGGGCCTTTCGGGAATGGCCCAATGAAGATTCCAATGATTATAACGTGACGTGTAATTCAGTATGAAGGCTACTTCTACACAATTGTAAATCTCTATGCAGGTATGCTGAAGCTAAATGTTCGTTGTTTATCAAATATAATGATTCTTTAAAGCGAGCTATTCACCTGCCTTTTCTGTAGAAGTTATACGATTTCTAGCTTACTCTATGTACACAAATTAATGAACTGTTAATAATTGCTGTTCAGACATTTATTTTTAATGATGCCTGTGATGAATGTATGTGCTTGTTTATTTACACGTTGTTTGTAATCATGGTAAATCCGATGTTGACAAACAGAAAAACCATGTAACATGTGGTTGGTTGCATAAGTTGAAGGGTCACTCTATAGCAGCAAAAGAAACATTTGCAAAACTCGTCTGACCAGATGACCTTGTTGACTCCGTTTAGGGTATTTGGCGGGCCCCACACACGTAATAAATAGGCTGATACACTCAAACAGCGTAGGGAATCAGTGTTTTCTGGTCTGTTTATTTTATAAAGAATGAAGGGATAATCTTTAGTTATGGATATCAGATAGCGAAATAGGTCCCTTTAAAATATAAGAAACCTTCTTTATTTACATATTATTTACCAGTAATGCAGAAAGATCGCCAATTGATTTTGAAGGTAAGATCGTCGTGAATGAGTTATACCAACGAAGGAAAATCCGAACGTTAAAAGAAGAGCATTATGGGATGGACATCCCATAAAGAAATATTCCCCATCGATTAGATGTCGGTTATAAACGTGATGGATCGCTGGTTCCTGGTGGGGCACCGACCATAAACATTACATGCACGTGATTTTAAATTTCCGGATGATTCAGTGCAGTCCATCCTTGGGGAAACAGGAATTATTTGTTTTCATGCTCAGTTCCGCAAATGGAAGGCCATTCGTTTTTTAGAAGATGCTTTTGATAAAGAGAAATAATTAATCTTAAGCTTTCAGGGAATAAATGAGATAGTCAAGCAAAGGGAAACTTAGACATCATCACGGTATTACCGTAGACGAGAGGACGATCTGTAAAAGAAAACGGCCTATTTTTCTAACGTTTGATTCTTGTTACCGGGTCAAGGACGTCGATCTCTTACATAAATAAACCATAAGGATAGAAGATTATTGGAGCTTTATGAAAAAAACACCTAAAAAGTCGTAAAATGTGACATATATTTTTTAAAAATTTAATATTTTTTACTAGTTTTTTTCGATTTTAATAATAATAATAATAATATTATTATTATTATTATTATTATTATTATTATTATATTAGATAGAACTAAAAATTCATACACACGGCAACATGCATATAAAAGTTACCGAGGATAACACATAAAAGTATTATAAAAACACTTATTTCCAATGTGGTCCTCGAGAGAACAAACATAGTACGGCAACACATGACAAATTATGACTAGAAACACAGTTACTACAAATATACATGTTACATTAAAAATCTGCACTTATTGAAAATTTCTTAAGAGTTTACTAAAAATTGAAATGCGTTGATTTTAGAATCTAAGATCTAAAACAGTTACCTAAAGAGTCCTAATAGGACATTCAATGTATACCCTGCTATTTGTTATTACATACTACAATATAGGAAATCAGTGGCTTGTACATCTAATTAAATGAATGTACATTAATTCAGTGATTAAAATTGAATATAAATACTGTCTTCTTCTAAGTTCAGTTTGTTCCATAAACATAATTTCAAGTTTTTTTTAAAACATATTTGCTTTCTCACTGTTTGACCGAAAGTGGAAGACTGTTCCATAGACAAACACCTGTAAAAGGAAATGAGCTTTTACAAAATCCTTTCTCATGGGTATTGAACATGACAGTTCAGTATATATAGCTTTTCCTTTATCTGTGCTGCATATTAATCAAGTCCATATTTTCTCTAATAAAATAAGATAAAATAATAAAATATTATTATTTATCATATAGAATTATTATTTTTGTTTTTCTTTGTCTGGTTAAATGATTATGCAAACTTCCTCGAAAATTTTGAAGGGACTGGAAAAGGAAAACCAATTTAAATATTGCTATTACGAAACTGAGCGGAGCTGTGCGCTGGTAATATAGCAGATTCTTAAATATTTAACAAATTCGAACACTTCTCCTCATTACTAAGACCAAACCAGGGTTAAACGGGTACAGAGCAGCATTGAAGCGTTCTGATGTACCGGTAACGAGTTATATGTTTCGTATTGATTTGGAAGGCGCGGTAATTCCCCTGGGCCGTACACAGTTTGACCTTCATACACATTATGATTTTAACAACACGAGAGGTCGCCAATATCATCTCTTTATACCAATGCGTGGTTGACAGTAAACTAACCTTTGCTATAGGGCCTGACTGAAGGCGAAGCTTTTGTTTAACTCCGCCATCCATTTATCACGAAACACAGAGAATTCTTGTCCCTATTTTTTGGCCTATATTTTATTTCTGACTCACTCCGCTGTTTAAACTCGACATGACAGAAAAACCATTGAAGAGACCCGAATACAAAATAAATAGACACTTACATTGGAACAATACCGGCTTCATTTCTGTTATAACCTCCGCCAAGAGGCGGGAGATGTATTTTGTCCGGCGTTTGTCTGCCTGTTAGCAAATTACTAATTTATATGAAGGATTTTTATTAAATTTGCAGGATAGCCCGGCAAAGATACAAACAGCAATTGTTTATATTTTGGGGATGATCTCGTTCACCATCTTGATCCAGGATTTTTTTTTAAAAAGGAAAAAGAAAGGTATTGGAGGCGGGGCAGATATATGAAGGCACAGTTTGGTGTGGGAGTGGTTGTTTACAGGTGTGGGTAGGTGGACCTGATTAAGTGAGGGACCATTGTGCTGTTCTGTTGTAGCAATACCAGATATTCCAGTTAGCACAGACACAATATATTATTCACAATGCTGGAATGAACGCCTTTATATTGGCTCATAGAGTGCCTAACAGGTGGTACTTGTGTTAGTGGTAGCGTCATCTAATAATCAACGTCATATTGTATTAGAAAATTCACCAATCAGCCACTCCCACCGAACCGTACACGGAAAAAATGTCGTTTTTCTAACTAGTTCTGTTGGAGGCGTCTAGACGAGTTAACTTAATACAGGGCCCCAGCCGAACGTTGTTATATCCAGTAACCTGAAGCGACTCCCTACACATCCCGGGTTCCAGGTGTTCACCTTAAGTGATCCTGTAACTTCCAGAATAAGCCCTAGAATTCTGTGATGCTATGTAAGCAATTTGGGGGATATGTGAGAATAAATGTTAATCTAATAATGACATTTTAACCACAAGGAAACGTCCTTCGAATACCTCAACCCCAAGGCTATGTCCTACAAACACCTCAACCACAAGGCTACGACCTTTCAACACCTTTATCAACACAAGGCTACTTCCTATCAACACCTTAACCTCAAGGCTACATCCTACCAAAAAATAAACCACAAGGCTACGCCCTGCAAACACACCAACCACAAGACTACGTCCTACCCACACCTTAACCACACGCCTATATATAATTGAGCCCATAACCAGGCCCTTTTACTACTAGATGTGAGGACGAAACCTTGCTAGAGGCTTCACCGCGCAGGGCATTTCAAAATTGAAATATGTATTCTAAGGAATGCAAGCCTAACCCCTCTATGGGGGGGGGGGGGGGAGTCAATATTGTAGCATGCTCGCATAACAGAGTTTTCATTCAATTATGCGGTCCGTATTCCCAGGTTCATTCGAGCATTAGTGAAAGTGCATTTGTGAATACATCCCTGGATGATGTACCTTGTTCCGGACAATGATCTGGTCTGCATTAAATTCTTATCGCTTCTTCGTTATAGGCCATTCCCGAAATGCTCTAAAAAGTTCATGATTGTTTGAGCTTTGCTAACATATATAAACTCACACACGAACGGGGGAAGAAAACATACCCTCCTGGCGGAGGCATAAAAAATCGAGCTCACAAATTTCAGGTGATAATTCCAGCGCTCAAACCATTACACCCCTATGTTTTATGTTATTTTTTTCTGTAACTGGTTCAGGTTATTTCACCTGATACTTTTTACTTGGCCATAAAAATGTTCTAAGGAAACGTTTTCAAAGGAAACCCGATGTGTGCATCAAGTTAACTCTGGCCACAGGATGCACACTAACTGCTGCACACGGTCAAACCCACAAAGTGATGTCAATATGTATAGCGAAGCCAAAGATTTGAAGTCGCTCCAAGCTGTCACGTGACTTTCAAACTGGACGCCATTATTGCGTCTGACATGTTGTCTATAAATACTAAGACCATTCGATGTTGTCGAGTTCTACTCAAAAACAGGAGGTTATCTTAGATTTTATTTTTTTCCCTGGAGAAATCCTCGTTTATGTAAATCAATCTTGTTTTGAAAACAACCCTCTCTGACTTCTTTTCTTCCAGATAAAAAAAAGACCTCTCGGTAGGTATTGCTGGTTTCCGTGTGTTCCTAAGCGGCCTCACGGTAGGTCTGGCTGGTTTCCGTGTGTTCCTAAGCGGCCTCAAGGTTGGTCTTGCTGTTTTCCTTGTGATATTTTTAAAACCTTGATCATATGTTTTTATAATATAAACATAAATTGTGAGTATATAAAGCTCTTTCGATTAATTACATTACCTTTGGATTCATATAAGACCTTTCTTGTTTATAAAAATCCGCCAATGAAGGCAGCAACTTTTCAGAAAGTCCGAGTTACAGACTATGGTCCGCTGCTGACTGCTTCGGAGAACACATGAAAACACGGGTCAGATAGCAGTATATAGAGTCAGACCTTTTCCCGTATGGCCAAATACAGACCCACAAACATGTCCTGACTGATGTATGAACAGCTGATACGCAGAAGGGCTTGGTATCCCTGTTAGCTCAGTGGTAGAGCAGACGACCGAAATCGGAGGGTCATTGGTTCGATTCTACTACGGGGTGATCCTAGTTTTTCTGTGTTTTCTTGTTCTATATGCCCTGACAGGTATGACGGATCCTCCCTGTCCACTCTCAGAAATTGAAAACCCACAACTGGTGACCTACTTAACAAATTACCAATTTTGGCTGCAGTTGTAGTTGATATAAGAAATGATAAACCACAAATTCTCCTTCATATCGGAGAAAGGTTTTTTTTCAATCACACAGAGTATTGTTCTTGTTATGTCACAGAAATCTCCACCATATTTATAACACGCTCCATAAACGGGAGTGTGCGACAAAAAGAAAGACAATATACAAGGACCAACATCAACGCTCAACATCAACGTTATTCTGGAAAGATATACAACTGTCAGGAAAATTTAGAAAAATCATTTGGAATTCAGATAGTGTTCAGTTTAACCAGCAGATGTCCCTACGTATTTAAAATCCCAGCTTGGTAGCTTGGTTGGTCAGTGTGGCCCTTTGTTGGTTTCATAAGTCAAGATAAAATGAGAAATCAGCACTATTTATTAATAGGATAAATATAAATGTATGCTGCCGTTGCTTGATGCACGTTCATATACTGATGTTGGCTTTATATTCGCGAGGGTTTCAAATTTGCGATATTCGCGAAAGGGAAATTATCGCGAAAAAAAAACTTTCGGGAATAAGACGCCTAAACTATGACCTTCACAAATGAAAATTCATTTAAACCGTAGTCTCGTTGATATCTCAAACACATTATCCAAGCCTGTAGCGTCACAGGGCAAAATTATTAACATATTGATATTAACAGATCTCTGTTATATTAGTCATATGTCAAAGACAGATAGCATGAAAAAACAGTGGCGTCAATGTATCTTAATTCCGATGTGTGTGTGTGTGTGGGGGGGGGGGAGGGGGGATGACTTGCACACACACACACACATATATAAATACCTTTTAAGTGTCTGTATGACACATTTCGATTATATCTTCTTAATCATGTTTCAAATATAATACAATTAAGTATAAGGTTTTAAAAAAATATGGTATTATATTTCCAGTGTAAGTTATTCTAAATCAGGTGTAGATATAATATTACATGGTAAACTAAAAAATAAAACCAAAGTCTATAATTCTATTTATTAATATATTTCATTTGCAATATTTAAATAATATTACTTGAATAGTGGGGGGGGGGGGGGATGATCAATGTATCATGTGACGAGGGGGGGGGGGGATATATATCCTCATATTGACGCCCCTCTGAATAATATGAATTCTTTTAATTTATCTGTCTGAACAAGAATTTCCAAATTTTCAAAGTTCGCTTAGAACTTCTAAGAGAGAAATGGTTCTACGAGCAATTTATCTATTCAAAGGAGAATTCAGGGTTTTGGAAAGGAATGGTCTCATAAGAAAGTCTAATAAGAAAACCCCTAAAAGGGTCCCCAAATCCAGAAAGGGTGGGGAACAGGCCGGAATAAAATTCGTTTAAATCACAGCAAAAAAAAAAAAGCTTGTTGCTGTTTAAAGGGAGGGGGTCCGGATCCTAGGGGACCCCCTGTCGACCCGCCACTGCTATATCATACATGAATACATTATGTGAAGTTTATTGCATTGTGAGATCGCGAATATCGGACTTTCTCAAAACACTGGAAAGGTAGAAATTGCAAAATTTGAACCTCGCGAAATTCTTTCTTATAACTCAACTGCACGCAAAGATCAACTAGGTATTTTTTATAACTTCGCCTGGAAGGTAACATGTTTTCACCTTGGTTCATTATTTAGTTGATTGGATTATGTTTACAACTTTACACAAAAACAAGACTTTCTTCCATTACTTCATTCTTTTAGCTGTAATTTGGATCACCATAGTTTATATTTAATTCAAACAATTATATAGCTATGTTAATGATAGTTATATCACACTTTTGATATCCTTAGATTTTTTTTATGTTCTTATCTATTCATTAGAAGATGCCGAGTTTCTTTTAGAACCGTCTGCATAAGATGTTTCTATTTGCAGTTTCTTAATACTTAACCTACTGAGGGTCCGTCTAGGCCTCGGTATCAGTTTAAATGTATGGACATGAGGCTGATTTACCACTTCCCAGTCACCAACACGATATCCGTCATAACGAACGCTGAGAGTGTAATAAAATCTGGCTACTGGAGACTATGCGTCCGGTATCCCAGCATCCCCCAGAAGCATGCCTCGTCTGCTTAAGTAGCTCGTGCGGCTTGCCGCCACAACACACCGTTTTAGACATTTAGCAAATGTTTATAGAACACTTGGCGCGACCTGGCCGCCCAATCGTGCCTGCATATCACCATTAATCATGGGGAGACAACTGAGCATTTGTCGGCAACTTATTTTTTTTGTCTAATAACACTCATTTTGGAATGAGAAAAATTAGGTCAGCATGTGTGAGCCGACACACCAAGGCATTATTATGTGCACATGAACAAATAATCACAATTATTGCAGCAAAATTATCGTGGATATTGAGTTTGCTGTATAGCTGGCCGGATATGGCCAGATCCGTTCTATCAATATGGTAAATAAGACACTTGCCCAGGGCTAAAAAACTGTAATTTGCACAGCTTGATCCCTGAAAATATTAAACTTGTTAAAACGGTTCCCAATAGTACAATCAATAAAATGCATCAAAGTAAGCAAGAAAAGTTGATCTTTGGAACTGATCTGGTGTGTACCCCGCCAATCACGGAAATAGCTTCGGGTAGGATATTGATCAGCAGTGAGAAATTCGAGAGACACTTAAAAAGGACTAATGCGTGTAATATCATTAACAAACAGTTATGACTGTGTGACCTTGAAAACTGTGGCAAGGTCATCGATTCTCGAACCTGATTTAGCCCTTCATATGAGGCAACAAAGAAAGGTGTTTGTGCAGTTATTCATTTCGAGTTAATACGCGACATCATCTTAGCAAGATTGCATCTGAGACCTTGAAAAATACGTCAAGGTCATCCATATTTAATCGTAACCTAGCTCTCAAATTAATGCATCAGTGTTGATAGTATAGTGGTTGTATGTCAATTTTCTTTTTCTTTTCGCAAACAACGAATCTCGGACGGACGGGCGGACGCTCACCGGTCAAAAAAGTATAAAAAAATGCGGAACAAAAACATCTTACACTGAGCCTTTTAAAAAAGACTTTGATAACGTTTAGAGTTCATTATAAACTATAAACAGAGAAAACAACCAACCAAGTAAGCAACCATAAAGAAAAAAATTAAACCTCCGATGAACAAATATAATCATACATTCTGACTGGACTAGATCAATAAACCAATATATCTATAGTGATCGATACGTTCACTAGATAAGAATTCCTGATAAAGTTTAAATGGCATACTGTGGTATCATACCAATAGTACAAACCATATGGACCATATAAGTTGTTTATTGGTATATTCGAGGTGCTGAACATGTTATTCGCCATGAGGAAGCGTAAAAAAAGGGTGTTTAGTATGGCATTATTTATCAAAATTAATGTTTGAAATATAGTCGGAATGGTATAAATGTTCTGTAAGATTCATGGTTAATTACCGATTCACGGTATACGTAAACGCAACGGCCAATTTTTGGTTCGGCAGAGCTTCAACAAATTGAAATATTTACATTATATAAGAGAATACTGAAATTTTATATTTTAATGAATATATTACAAAGAGGCGGTAAACTAATACCAAAATACAAAAATTAAGTTTAACAAAATTACAATTTCTCCTTACAGATTACATTTTTGTTGTTCTGCCATGTTTCTCTTGTGTTAAAACTTTAATATTGTGTAAAACAAGTACCGTATCACGAAAATTTACTAACAGTGCCTGAATATATGATAAATAGGAGAAAATAGGTAAATATAAACCGTTCTTAAGTTTACTTTCCAGGGAAAATTTAAACACAAGGTACATACTTAGTTATGCGAAAAATGAAAATAATATCAAGCAAAACTCATGCATTTGACAACGGACTGTATATAAGGGTTCAAGATTCAACGTTTTTTATGACGTAATGGAGCTTGACTGGTTGTCTTATAAGTTTTTAAAACCCATATAGTAGCCTTCGCCAGGAGGGTACGTGATCACTCCCGTTCGTGTATTCATGTTTGTGTTTGTGAGTTAATGTGGGTGTGGTTTTGACAACATAACTCACCCAATCATGAATGGAATCTCATGAAATATTCAGGGTATTTCGGTAATGAACCAAGGAAGAATTCATTAGTTTTTAGTGTTGACCCAGCATCTTCTCCAGATTCTGCAGCGTAATCAATGAATATTCACAAATTTACGGTCATATTATGCACGAATGAACCTCGGAATATGGGCCAGAAATAAGTGAATGCATAGAAGGTCCCGCCTCATCAAAGTGGCCCGGCCACCGGTTCAGATCACGGTCGAGCGCCCAACACCTCAGAGAAACTGTGTGCAGTGTATTTGCAGAGTGTCTTTGAAACTTTTGCTCCCATGGCAGAGGCATGTATCCATAAGGATGCGTATTTCTAGTTAATTAAAAGTTCAGAGCAGAGGGAGCCACTTTGTCAACACTACAACCGTGGTGTTTTAGACTGCGCTCTCGGTGTCCTTCTACACCTCTTTGCTTTTAGAAATTCCCTGTAGTACCAAGGTAATCGAGTTTAAAATCTCAAAGGATATCTTGGTACCCAGGTCAGATCACTATCTACTCTAGCACGGGGCATGAAGCCCAGGTAAAGTGCACTGTCAGCGAGAGAGATCTACTTACACAAGTGTGAGGCGAATGGCAAAGACCAGACCGGAACCAGCTCAGTCGGTGTAAATAAAACCTACCGACTCTCACGGAATACCGAAATATGTTTAAGAGATGTGAGAAAATAACATGTCGTATGTATCAGATGATATATAAAAGCACTATGTGATATATAAGGGTAGGGTGCCCATAATGCATCTTTTCTACAATGCGCATGCGCATGGCCCCTCTTTCACCGTAAAAGGTAAGTTTGATCAATAGTAATCAGCCAGTAAATAGAAGATGTTCCTTGAAATATAACAAATTTTTGTATTTAAATTCGATAGGTAAGACAAGCAGTCCCGGCCATCTCCACAATTCCAATATCGAATAGGTTTGTTGATACGCTACTTGGCGAAAGGCGCTAAAAAAAATGCCTGTTGTGACCTTTAAAAAAAGTCCGATGTGTGTCAATGTCATCTGAAAACATTATGATATTATTGGATAAGATAAGAGTGCATGGTAATATTATTGAAATGTGACGTCATAAAATATTCAGTAGCCTGTGCATGATTCCTGCGCTCATTGAAGTGTTGGTGGTCGGGAGGTTTATTAGATAGCTTTGGTTGTCGTGCCGAGTCAGCGAAAACTAATCTGTTATAAATAATAAAAGAGCTGCTGGCAGTTAAAGAGTGGTACAATAAGGATATAAGTGTTCGGGTGGGAGGCATTTTACAGAAGCCCGCAGAAACAAGAGCCATATACGCCCACGAGCACACGGCCACCCCCTATAATCGTCTGAAGTAATAGGCAAAGTTCACGCGCGAGAAGACAGTAAAATAATTCCACATGCCACAGGCTGGTTAATACTTAGAGAGACCTATACACATAACCAAGTTTGTGAAATATACTTGGAAAATAGTACTTGCTCTTAAAGATACTATGGTATCTGCAAATAGATTTCGTTCAAAACACATCTGCTGACTCTTGTGTGGAATAAACATGAATTGGGCGCGACCTGTGGCGAAAAACATAAATAAAGCGTACATAAACACCTGGTAGCCGTTCCGTGCAAATTCATGAACAAGATTTTTCAATGTAAAATGAATTAGTTTATGTTTTTTTTTAATTATCAAATAAAATTTAGTCATAATTAAGTCTCCTTAACAGCCACAGACAAATTAGGAATTGATTTTTATTTTTGATCTCGATCGACCGTGATCGGAGGTGGTCTTTCTAGACCTCTAGTTTGTTAACTTATTGAATCATTCCATGATTTTTCACATATATACGATTTATCGATGTCAGCTAGTTTACAGAGAAGCTGAGTAATACACTTTAGAATGACTCTACCATTTGACTGTACTGGTTAACGGTCAAATCAAACAAAGATACTTTGTAACAACTACTGTTTACAGCTTGTATCAGGTTAATTTATTTGTTGATATTCAGGTTTTATCCTTGAGGTAATATATAACCGGCTACCGGACACCCATTATTACGTATTGCATAGTGCGAACATTACTAGCGTCAGGCATTTATAGCCAGAGGATAGACATTTTCAGCCTTACCAGCGCCACCTGTCAATGTAGACCCATACTGAATGTTCGGGCCCGTTATATTGACAAAAAAAGATGATATTTTGACATATCTCAAATATACAAAAATTAACTTTATTTTTCAACGCAAATTTCCAGTCTGATCCTCTGACGTTTACACTTGATTAAAAACCCGCCACTGGACCCGAACACTGCATCCCATCATTACGCGCAATGCGCATGCTCGAGGAAATAGTATATTCAGTCTGATGAAATCTGGCCATAAGTGATGAGGACCGCTAATGGTGACGGGACAGGTTTGTTGGAACCTCCAACCAAGGCTTCATGCTGGGACACTCTGTGGCAGCACGCTGATAACCGAGCACGGGCGGATCCAGGACTTTGGAAAAGAAGTCTAACCCCGGAAATCCAAGAAGAAACCCTTGAAAAGGTCCGCAAATCCAGAAAAAAGGGGGATTGGTTTGGATCCCTTTAAAAGGATGCGATGGCTGGAAATGAGGAGGGTCCGCACCCCGTGGACCCTCCTCCTGGAACAGTTTCAGCCAAGGACTGACAAAGTTAGTATACAAGAAAGTGGTCAGCGGCCACAAAGACCTCCGCCATCTTCCTAATTAAAGTACACAACAACAGGAAATGTTGTCATGTTCAATTACTCCAGTCACTGGTTAGCTTGATAAAAATTTCTCTTGGCTTCAACAGGGACAAACGAAATAGCAGCATATCACAGGAAAAAGGAAGATTTTGATTTTAAAAAATGACAGTGTTCATGGGTGTAATCATTATACCTTCCACAAAATTTCATCAAAATCTGTTTTGTACTTCTAGCGTACGGTTGCTTACAGACAAACAGAATAACCAAAGGTAAAACATAATACCTCTTGTCACCTGGCATTCATTGTCATCATTATTGTATATGAGTGCACAGGAACTCGATTGTTACTAGTATAAATTCCAGTTAAAATTTTTACTTTCGGAGTTATTTTGTTACATCTTTACTCAACTGTTGTCGCTGGAGCCCTAATTAAAAAGGCAGCATAACGTTTGTAAATGCAACCCGACAACCCAGAAAAGTAACAACCTAAACAGAATTTTATACTGATAGAAAAAAAGGGGTTGTGGTGTGAGTAGCCAGTGAGCCAATGAGTCTGTTGCATGTTAGGCAATTTCACCCAATTTTAGATTTCTTTTTTGGTGTAGGTAACCGCCTCCAGGGCGGTAGCATTTGCTTACTTTCATTTGATTTTATATCCTGGCGTCATCCATGCCCGTTGTCTACCGCACCTACTGGTCCTACACCGAGTGTACAGCCATCCCATTAAAGGGACCCAATCACTTATATAACCTTTATATGGCCTTGACCTACATTAGTCGCGTGTCAGGTAGCGAAATACCATACGTGTGTCACGTGTCTGTGAGCACGTAGTGTCTACGGCTGCCTCCCGTCACGTGGCCGGAACTGATTAATCAATTACATATCTATGATTTTAGCCATGCTGACTACGGCAACATTCAATTAAGTAGAAGAGTGATTATTGAGCAGAAAAAAAGGACTTCATTTGGTCGTAAGATTATTTTAATTGGTATTTCATCATTGCAAAAAGATTGGTAAGCAAATTTATATTACAAACATATATGCAGGCTGTCAGGTTGCTTGTACGGTACACTCTTTTGAAAACGTGAGACAAAAATTTAAATAGAGATATAAGGTATGGCAAAAGTAAAAATGAAATAGAAATCTAAAGAATGCAAGCCTACGCTTATTGTGGGTTTCCCCGAAAACTATACTTACATTCACTTATTCGGCCAATATTCCACAGGTTCATGCGTTCATAAGTCACTGTACATTTGTGAATATGGCGTTCCTGAATCCGGACCATCAGCTGGATCCACACCAAAATCTAAACGATCCTTCATTTAGGAAATGCCCGTAAACTTTCATGAGATTCCTTTCATGACTGCGTGTGTTATGTTTTGAAAACACAAACACACCCATACACACACACGGACGGGGATGAATGCATACCATATTTGCGGGGGTATATATAGAAACAATAAGAAAAAAAATAGGGAAGGAAATACATGTATTTTAAAGGTAGGACTAGAGTTAAAAATGGATGGCAGAAGTAAGAATCTAGATGTATGCAATAACCAAGCGATAATTAGAGATCGGTTTTAGAGTGAACGACCTTGGGTATAAGGTCAAATTCACATATAAGTGTCAGCTGCAAATATGTGACGTAGGACTAATATTGTACCGACATTTCATCCTGTGAAAATGGGCTATATTTGGAAATCTAAAGCAAACAGAAAATGGCAAAAGAAGAAGAATAACTAGAACAAATTGATGGTTCAATGTAATTATTTTATCGATTATGCTGGTGTTACCATTTCTCTCGAAACTCAAACCTAATTTTATGGATAATCGATCGGTCAAACCCGGCTAGAAAAAAACAGTGTTGCATTTCTGATTGCGACGATTTCATATTCAAGAAATTCACAAAAAAAAAGAAATTATAGCAATAATTAACTTTCGAGAATAAGAGGCCCTATTGTCGAATGCAAGTCGAAACAAAAAATATTACTATTATAAATTATATCAAATCTTTCAAATTATCTGCCAATAGTGAAAAGTAATTTCTGGTCGTTCGATGTTCACTTTACTTTCCATCAAATCGTTATAATTTTACGCCTTTATTATTATTAAGTAAGATTAATTCATGTTATTGCGGATATGCTCTGTGAAGTTAATTTAATGGCCAGAACAAAAAAATTTAACCCTCGTGAAACACTGAAAAAATAGGTAATCTCAAAATGTTCACCTCGCGGGTATGAAGCCAACCATAGGATCTCAGCACCTGGCTCTTCATGGGTACACGGTTGCTATGGTTACCTTTATATTCACGAGTGTTTTAATTTCGCGATAATCGCCAATGTGAAATAATCGCGAATATGAAACCCTCGGGAATAAGATACTCCATCAAATGAGATAAACAAGAGGGGATGTTGCGTCTGCACAAAAGAATTATATCACACACCTCATTTAATAAACTGATCAGCAGCCTAATCTGCAGTGCATGGTATCGACACTGAACCGCGCATTCAAGCCTTAATTATTATGAACACGCTCTATACACAGGGGATATATCGACTGTGACACGTCATCACTGAACGACTGAACCAGAAATGAGTGAGAATTTGTAGGATTTGTTCTAAATTTAAAATAAATACAAATTCTGCTGTACTAAGATTTACAGGCTGCAGTGCAATCTCGAAAATGGAACCCTCGCGAAACGTTCAAAATGAAGAAATAGCAAAATTTTAGCCTCGCGATTTTAAACTTAACCACAGTGCATCAACGTGACCAAGCGAAAACGTGTATATAGACTCTGGTCGCCTTCCAGGAAGTGATTTTGTGTACCATTGCTGGCTTTAGGGGCAGACGTCTGATTAGCGTGGCCTATAATTATCTTCCTACTGCGCCATATCCCGCACGTATACCTCAGAAATAAACAAAGTAATTTACTTCTAAAGATAAACTTAATTAAAGGAACAGCGTCCAGCCTTCTCGGTGGCCCCTCTCCGAGACCACCATTTCTGACTTTGTACGAATTCAAGCACGTATACGGATTACGGCAGAGTGCCACAGGCGCTCGATACAATCTAATCACAGACTGGGCGATATTACAACAATTACTGGATTTCTTATCTAACCGACCTTCAATCTAACTCAACTTGATAATTACCTCCGCCAAGCGGAATAACTTTCAGTAAGTTATACTGTGAGGCCGCAGGGATATCTTATTTCAACTATCAAACTTAAAAATCAAAATTTGTAAAATTTCATAGAAAACACCTTCTGTTTACATTTAACATGGGTATATGCTGACAAAATTATACGGTTAAGTCCTTACCATATATACACTCATGTATAAATAAGTTGCCTTGAAACAATTCTTATCCAACGGATACCTGAACGGACTGCATCATTCTCTTCGCTACATTAATACCTACGCATTGTGTATTTACAACCCCCAGTGAATTGTGGAGTTTGAATTCCAATGCCCATGAACCCTAACTAGCAAGTATATTGTGTAAAATGAATAAACCCTGTTGACAGTCAGACTTAAGCATGTTTGACCTGACATTTTACCCAGTCATCGCCTCACTTGAATGATCGGTAAATATAAACAAAATGTGACTCTCGATCCCTGAGGATTCATGTCTTATGTCAGCATGCAATAATGGTTAATCCCCCAATTCATGATGATAATCCTTTGGCATAATGTTGAATAAGACCACAACAAGTGTTGCTGCACTATCACCGTGCATTTACATCTTCAACGTTACAATTCCAGAAGACAGAAGCATTTGTTTCACGTTAACTATCCAAGAAAGCACCTGCACAAGTTTTAGTTTATCTTTACAATACCGCGTCACAGATAATACGTCGCAAAATAGATCCAAAGGTTTATCAATATACAAAATATGTTTCACGGACTAATACCTTTGGTTATATTTGATGTGGATGTTGTCAAAACATACATTTTATTTACTCAGTTTTTACTTAATTTTTGTAATTTACGCTTCTCAGACGAACTGGCTCGATTTAGGCCAATATAAGCGTGCTGTGCGCACAAATGTATGCGTGAGATATATATTTACCCTGTTATTTCATAGACAGATCTCATGTGTGGAGATTGACCAGCATTGTCGTAATCTTGTTAATTGGATTCTGCGCAGTGTGATTTTTAGGTTTTGTGCAGGCTACACAGAATGCAGAATATTGCAACTAATACATAAATGGTTCTAATTTATATTTCAGGGCATACTGAAGCCAGCTAAATAAATAATAAAAGGCAATCTGTGACGATTGAATGAATAATCGTGATGCATGCTCAGGAGAAAAAACAGGAGTTCATTCAGGAGAAGATAGCTGTTACCCAGTAAACAATGCGCTTTGCTTCTACGCGACCTTTTTAAAAGTGTAAGCGAAAGTTAATTAATATATTACAATACGACATGTCGTTTCTGTATTTAAGTTTCTTTACCTAAGTATAACGAATTCCACAGGAGTGTTCAATAATCTTTGTTCCTTTGGCTTTTTCTTTTCCTAAACAAGCATCTCCCTACTTTCCTTAAACAAGTGATCCATAGGTCATGACGCGCAGCTGACAAGCATGGACTACACTATGACATTTTGGATTTACATTCACAACGTTCAGTCATGTTTTTTTTTCTTCTTTATTTTTCCTTTCTTCATTTCTCTTTGAAGAAGAAAGAACGTAACATAAAGCCACAAAAATGATACAATTGGTCAGAACTGATCCTGAAATTAGTCAACAAAAGGCGCTCTTCAGGTATTACGCTTGAAAATAACATAAAACACGTATACCCATGTCAGAACCTTAAGAAGGGTACGTTTCTCCATCAAGATCGCTATGCAATATCAGTATCACTATGCCTTCGTATTTAGAATATATATCCTGACGCCATGATCTACAAAACATGTAATATGTAATTAGTAATACAACAAATAAAGTTTATACAAAAAATAGTGTTTCAGGTGTACAACTCTTGTAAAGTATCATGCAACCACTTCCATTTAAATATTTTGTCGATGTTAACAAAGTTTTCCTTGTATAATCAAAAAATTAAAAAGCTCTCGGTTTCTTTTTTTATATCTTCGTGCTCACCGAAAATCACTTGTCTAATTGTTATCGAGATCCGAATCTCATAAAAGCCGTTCCAAAAGTATTAAATTCATACCAAAACCGTAATGTATATCGACAGAAGAAGAACCTGTGCTCCAGAGAATCAATACTTCTATTACAATATTCACAGTCAGGACTATCTACTAGATTCATTTTGTATAATTTCTATCTAAACGGGATTATTCGGTGGAGAAACTTGAAGTGAAAATCCTGGGATTTTGTAGAATACAGGGATCTGTTGGGGTGACTAAAATACAAATTGAATTGTTCATTAGATATATCATACATATTTTACCAATATGAAAGAGAAGCTGGCTCTTGTTATTTTTGTTTTATTAATGTGTTATATAGGAATCTACATTTATTCTGTGAAACATTAGAACCCGTTTCAGATGACACCTCGCACGACTTTTTGCTTGATGTGCAAATTTCTACATTTTCTTTTCTTGGATTAAAATTTGTTTCTTTTGACTATGAATTGTTTTAGTCAAACTATACACTTCGAGAAAGTTTGTATTTAAATTATATCTGTTTCATGTCTGGGGTCTTTTATACCATATTTATACCACTGTTTGTAGAATATACTTTTCTTGAGAATATTGATGAATGGATTGTGCCATATTATTTCCTGTTTTACGTCCTAAATGTTTGTTGGCGTGATTCTATAATTTAAATCTTCTACAGCATTAAATAATGGCCCTTTAGAACGGTGGGACGCTGGGTTGGAGTACAGGGCTACAGCGACTAAAATAAAATCTATTTTCATTTATGTAATTATTTCAAAGATACAATTTTATAAAATTTTCTATAAAAGGCATTGAACTGTTATAAATTCTTTTTACCCAATTAAGTTTTAATGCCTTGTTTTGTTTTGTTTAGTCATGGTTTTGAAGAACTTATTTCCCAAGCTTGATCAATCTTTGAAGAACAACAGCAATAGATGACTATTTACAGCGTTAAAATGAAAAAATATAATAACATCATATCAACAATAAACCTTTTCAAGATAAACTGACATAGTAAATGTCATGGCAAACCATGGATCATTTTTTAATAGACTGGAGATTTCATATAAAATTTTACTTAAATGGACCAATTCCAGTCAGATTTGACATCTTTAGCAAACATTTGAAAAAGTAGATGTGACTATTTGTTACATCTTTGCACACTGACAGTGACATTTGTTTATAAGGTAAGTATAACTGTTAATGAGGTATATGTACATCGTTTTAACAGAACAACACAGATTAAGTGTATTTTTGATTGGGGGGGGGGGGGGGGGGCAGGGGGTTGTTGTCATCAGATTCAATGAAGATGAGACCAACTATGTTATAAAAAAAAACAGTTGTGACATTTTCTTAGTTACAATAGAGAAACATACATATATACTTTGCTGTCTGTTGGTGTTCACGCGACTTTTACATTTCAGCAAACGAGAGTGACAGCAGACCCCGGGATCGCGGACACCACTATACATGTCGTCTGCTTGAACTACCAGCCTATGTAAAACTCCCGCCAATATTGTCTGGTTCCTTGGCTCGCCGAAACCAATTTCCATGATTTTTTAAAACTTAGTTTTAGACTTGGTGTAGACTTGAAGGGCAATACAGAGATACAGGGGCGGATGGGGGGGGGGGGGTGGTGGTATATATCCCCGGACACATTTCAGCAAGGGCGAGGGGGGTTGTCAATGTATTCACCCCCTATATATTCAATATATATTCATATATTGAAAATGAAATATATCAATAATAAGAATTATAGACTGGGTCCTTTTTATGAGATAACTATGAAATTAAATATTATATTTCTAAACCTGGTTTAAATTTAACCTATACTGGTAACATAATACCTTTTATAGTTAAAAAAAATGTCCAAACTCTGATTACGCTCCCACACCTGCAACCGCGAGGACAAACCTCAAATGTCTATGAATACAAAACCACGAAAATTCAAGGTGACGAAATACTACAACTCAGCGACAGATAGATGACTTTATAAAAGGCTGAAGGAGAGGAGATGTGCTTAATACCCTGACATTTGCTGGTAGAATTTATCCCCAGCATATAATTTTAGGTATTGAACGTGTAGTATCCTATTTCTCATATTTAACATTGGTCGAGAGAGGGAGGAACCGCATGCCCTCTGCGCTAAGCCCTCTCTCTTTTTAAATAATCTGCCCTGGCATATAATATAAGAATAATTATCGAAGATACAGAGAGGTCACGCAGCAGGCATGCACTGCGTTCAAGATGCGAATTAACCTGATGGCGATGGCAACATCATGTTAATAATCATGTTCCAGGGACCTCGTGTTAGGATCAGTTAACCCTCCCTTTGTTTAGCTGGTATTTCTTGAACATTCCATTTAGAACATTTTAAGGAGCACTATCAGCCGGCGGTGTTGGGTGTGGTATTTTGTTCTAATGACCAGTGGGAGGTTCTCAAGGTCTTGTATACCATTACATATTGCAGCTGATGACGGGCCCCAAGGACAGCTATGTCCCCTGGACTTACGTACCTTGTTTTTCCAAGGAAAATAACCATTGATTATTGATACTTTTAGTATTATTTCGAGGGCTTACGCGTTATACAATCCAGTATCCAAACTGCGGATTGAATGTAGATGAAAACGGTTTGAAACTGTTTTGCATTTGCCGTGTGAAAGGGGTAAAACACTTATTCTTTGAACTCATGCATGGTATGTTGATTTAATAAAACAAGAATCAATATAGGAAAATAAAGAAAGGCGATAAATATTGATTGTATCGTTATTTATATTGATATTAACGTATTCATTAACCCACTGCACTTGAAATGTTACATAGACAAGAGGCCCATGGGCCATGACGCTCAGCTGAACTTGAATTACAAGCATGTTTTGCATGAAAAATCTAATGAATGTGTAGTCATCAGACATTAGTTTTAACTGGTATTGCAAGAATAAGTTAATGAGATATTGAAGTTTTTGTATGAAATTTTTAACTTTTCTGGGGGGTACTTTGGGGCCCCATAGCTCGAAGGATATGGGTAACAGAGACCTAATTTCTGGTTTCCAAGGAGATTTTTCATGGACCTCTCAGAATGCCAAGTTACAAGGTTCTAGGTCCAGTGGTTACGATTTGTGCCTGGTTAACGGACGGACAGACGGACGACGGACAAAGAGTGATCGCTATAGCTCAGATGACTTTCAGTCAGCTGAGCAAAAAATTGAAAAAAAAATACAGATGGCGCCACCAGACTGCAGAAACTGATGAAACATCCCATGATCAATATCAATGCCAAGAATCATGGTGATCAATGCATTAGTTTTTCAGATACTTGAGCTGTTGTATCAAATTTTCCATTATTCTGGGGGGTACTTCTGAGCCCAATAGCTCGAAGAATATGGGTAACAGAGACCTAATTTGAGGTTTCCAAGGAAACTTTTTATGGGCTTCTCTGCATGTCAAGACAGTAGATTCTAGGTCTAGGCATTACGATTTGTGCCCCGTAAAATTCGTAAAAATCGAAAAAATACCAGTGGCGCCATCAGACAGAAGAAACTGATGAAACATTTCAAGATCAATATCCGTGCAAAGAATTATGGTGATCATTGCAATAGTTTTTCAGATACTTGAGCTTTTGTATCAAATTTTCCATCATTCTGGGGGGGTACTTGGGAGCCCCATAGCTCGAAGAAAATGGGTAACAGAGACCTTTTTCTAAGTTTCTAAGGAGACTTTTAATGGGCCTCCCTGCATGTCAAGAGAGAAGATTCTAGGTCCAGGCGTTACGATTTGTGCCCTGTTAACAGATGACCCCATCTTTAGGTCTCATAAATAGAAAAAATAATTCGTAAAAATCGAAAAAATACAGGTGGCGCCACCAGAGTGCAGAAACTGATGAAACATCCCTTGATCAATATCCATACAAAGAATCATGGTGATCAATGCAATAGTTGTTCAGATATTTCAGCTTTTGTATCAAATTTTCCATTATTCTGGGGGGTACTTCTGAGCCCCATAGCTCAGAGGTTATGGGTAACAGAGACCTAGTTTCAGGTTTCCAAGGAGACTTTTCATGGGCCTCCCTGCATGTCAAGAGAGACGATTCTAGGTCCAGTCATTAGGATTTGTGCCCTGTTAACCGATGACCGCATCTTTTAATGTCTCAAAAATAGAGAAAAAAACACGTAAAAATCGAAAAAAATACAGGTGGCACCACCAGTCTGCAGAAACTGATGAAACACCCCATGATCAAAATCAATGCAAAGAATCATGGTGATCAATGCAATAGTTGATCAGTTACTTGAACTTTTGTATCAAATTTTCCATTATTCTGGGGGGTAGTTCGGAGCCCCATAGCTCAGAGGTTATGGGTAACAGAGACCTAATTTCAGGTTTCCAAGGAGACTTTTTATGGGCCTCTCTGCATGTCAAGAGAGAAGGTCCAGTCGTTACGATTTGTGCCCTGTTAACAGATGACTGCATCTTCAGAGGTCACAAAAATAGAGAAAAAAAATCGTAAAAATTGAAAAAATACTGGTGGCGCCACCAGTCTGCAGAACTGATGAAACACTCCATGATCAATATCCATGCAAAAAACCATGACCATCAGTAATGTTGTTAATGAGATATTGAACTTTTTGTATGAAATTTTTGACTATTCTGGGGGGTACTTCGTGGGCCCATAGCTCGAAGGATATGGGTTACAGAGACCTAATTTCTGGTTTCCACGGAGATTTTTTCATTGACCTCTCAATGTCTCAAGAATGAAGATTCTAGGTCCAGTCTTTACAATTTGTGCCTTGTTAACAGATGTTCACATTTTTAAAGGTCTCAAAAATAGAAAAAAAAATTCGTAAAAAATCGAAAAATACAGGTGGTGCCACCAGTCTGCAGGAACTGATGGAACATCTCATGATCAATATGTATGCAAAAAATCATGACCATTAGTGATGTAGTTAATGAGATATTGATGTTTTTGTATGAAATTTTTGACTTTTCTGGGGGGTACTTTGGGGCCCCATAGCTCGAAGGATATGGGTAACAGAGACCTAATTTCTTGTTTCCAAGGAGATTTTTCATGGACCTCTCAGAATGCCAAGTTACAAGGTTCTAGGTCCAGCGGTTACGATTTGTGCCTGGTTAACGGACGGACAGACGGACAGACGGACAGACGGACGACGGACAAAGAGTGATCGCTATAGCTCAGATGACTTTCAGTCAGCTGAGCTAAAAAACGAGGGATATACATAAAATTCAACCTTATATGAGATGAAAGCGCATGTATTTACAAAAATTATGAGTCACATTATCTCTGCAGGTCATTATGTCTATATATACTGGTTATTGAATCGTTTAACCCTTATTTGTCATTCTATGCCAATATGATGATGAAATATCAAATTATATGTATCTGCAGGTGGCTATTTTCTAAAGTCGTTGTCCTCTTGGTAGGTAATGACGATGAGATAATTGAGTATTAATCTGAGTTTCTATTTATGCGGTCCAATTTCAGATAAAGGACGCGTATACGTATACAGTATTTCCACTAATACGTTATCCGCATGGTGCCCGTACCATTAATTAAAGCATCGATTCATGTTAATATATATATATATATATGGTCATATAGTAAAGAAGTACGGATAAAATTCTAATCATATACATTTGAGAGCAGATGGCTGTGAGCCTTTCCCGGAAATTACGTCATTGTGGGGATACCTGTACGGAGCCGTATACGGCACCGGATGAAGAACCGTACAGGAAGAACCATCATGTCTCCGCATGCGGCGCCGTAACCGTACAACTGGAAACACTCCTTGTCATATTTTATCATATTTTGGTTCCAGTCGTACCCGTGCCCATATACGTATCCTTCAAAGTGGAGAAAAACCTTAGAACAGCTTCGAAAATAATTCAGGAATTAAATAGATGCAAAAATCAACATGAGAAAACGTTAAATATTCTCTCAAGATCAGAACAGCGTCTTCAAAGCACAGGTTAATTAATGGGTAAGGTGTCCAGGAGAATTGAACAGACAGCACAACTTTTCGTGTAATGTCAGCGAAAACTAATATGTTTTAAATAATGAAAAAGCTGCTAGCGGTGGAGGAGATGTAAAACAGAGATATTAGGGTCGCAAATGGTCGTAAACTTTCTGAAGGTCACGACAAAAAGCACCAAAACCATCAGCTAGTCTAAGTACAGGTGTTCCTGGTGAGTTATAGATACACGGGGGTGGCTCATGTTCATGGCCTGCGTGTGCCTTTAATTAAACTGGTGTCTCCCACTCCCCCATGCTATTTTTCGCCTTCCTCGGTCAGGGTTACTGAATTAAGAAACGTCTCTTTTAAGTATTGACAGATTGACAAAAGTAACTAAAATGCATACGTTACGTTTAGAACATGTTCTAAAATTTCTGAAAACGAACCTAATATTAACAGATCACGTATACGTGATGAACATAAATTTTGTCAAGGAGATAAACAAAACTAGAATACGAGTAGTCGACAAGCGACTACGTGTATCCGCCAAAATCAGAGAAGGACGGGTGAAGGGAGGCATGGATTGAGTGGCAAGGGGATATAGAGTTACATGTGTTAAATATTAGAATGGATCTCTGCCACATAAACATGATAGTATGGGGGGGCCACCTGTTATTTGAACGAGAAACTATCCAAGATATATACCCATGCAAAATTTCATGTGGAAAAGTCAAACCACTGCAGAGATATGAGTGATTTTATCCCACAGCAGACAAACAGATGGACGCTGTGCCAAAATGGCTGCAGGTGGCGCCACCATTTTTGTTCATGTTATAAAGCTATCCTAGGGCTACATTTGTGTAAAACAATTTTCCTGATTGGTTGAATGAGTCCGGAGATATAAGCATGGATGTCTACAGCATGAACGTGTATGTAGGTGGCGCCACCTGTCATAAAATCAAGAAAGCTATGCGGGATGTATAAGCATGCTGAATTTCAGGTAATTTGGTCAAACCACTGCAGAGATATGAGTGATTTTAACCAAAGGCAGACAAACAGATGGACGCTGTGCAAACATGGTTGCAGGTGGCGCCACCATTTTTGTGTATGTTATAAAGCTATCCAAGGGCTACATTTGTGTAAATTTTTTTCCTGATTGGTCAAAAGGTTCCCGAGATATGAGCTTGGATGTCTGCAGTGTTAACGTGAATGTAGGTGGCGCCACCTGTCAGAAAATCAAGAAAGCTATCTAGGATGTATAGGCATGCCGAACTTTAGGTGAATTAGTCAAACCACTGCAGAGATATGAGTGATTTTAACCCCAGGCAGACAAACAGATGGACACTGTGCAAACATGGTTGCAGGTGGAGCCACCTTTTGTTGTGTATGTTATAAAGCTATCCCAGGGCTACATTTGTGTAAAAAAAATTTCCGGATCGGTCAAATGGTTCCCGAGATATATGGGTTTATGTGTGGAGCGTTAACGTGAATATAGGTGGGGCCACCTGTCAGAAAATCAAGAAAGCTATCTAGGATGTATATGCATGCCAATTTTTAGGTGAATTAGTCAAACCACTGCAGAGATATGAGTGATTTTAACCCCAGGCAGATGAACAAATGGACACTGTGCAAACATGGTTGCAGGTGGCGCCACCTTTTGTTGTGTATGTTATAAAGCTATCCCAGGGCTACATTTGTGTAAAAATTTTTTCCTGATCGGTCAAACGGTTCCCGAGATATGTGGGTTTATGTGTGGAGCGTTAACGTGAATGTAGGTGGCGCCACCTGTCATAAAATCGAAAAAGCTATCTAGGATGTATACGCATGCCGAACTTTAGGTGAATTAGTCAAACCATTGCAGAGATATGAGTGATTTTAACCCAAGGCCGATGAACAGATGGACACTGTTCAAACATGGTTGCAGGTGGCGCCACCTTTTGTTGTGTATGTTATAAAGCTATCCCAGGGCTACATTTGTGTAAAAAAATTTTTCAGATCGGTCAAACGGTTCCTGAGATATATGGGTTTATGTGTGGAGCGTTAACGTGAATGTAGGTGGCGCCACCTGTTATAAAATCGAGAAAGCGGCGAAAGGCGGCGGCGGAACCCGGTCAAAAACATAGTATCAGCAAAACTTCGTTTTGGCGGATACAATTAGATTCTGTAACACTAGGCAGCGTGAAATGTCTAGGGGAATGAATAAAGAAGTCAGTGGTTTTTTGTTTACAAATAATTATAATTTATTCTTAAAACAACCCTAACATTACAATACACTTAATCAATACAATTACACAGTATAACAACAGTACAACAGCAAATCAATACAATTTCACAGTATAATAAATAAAGTGTACAGTACCTGGATACAACCACTGTCACAGCGACAAAAAGTCCTTTAAAGCATATAACTCAGATGAACAGTTCACAAAAATCTTCTCAGAGAATAACAGTCCATATCAATCACAAAGCAATTTTTTGTAATCCAAAAGGGAAGTCCTGATAGTGATCCCAAAGGCAAACTGAAGACTACTTAAAACCCGTTACGAATTCGAAGAAAATCTATAACTGCTGAAATTATCGGATAGGTCCACAAACTGGCTTATACTCTTCCGTGTACGCTGGAATATTTCTCTCTCTTCACTCCCTCGGCTCTAAACACAGCCCCTTATTTATAAATTTTCACCTCAGGCCGAGAACTTTCAATTTCCCGAACAATCTAAAGAACCCATAATACACACGCCCAAATAACAAACTAGTACAAAGAACGCTGTGTTTCTACATGTCAGGGCTCACACGTGCATGGGCCGGTCCGGCTCGCATGTCGCCCATGGCAACGGACAAAGCTAGCGCTGCACATACACATGTAAGACTGCTACATACAATAAAAGAGACATCTGTAACAATTGAAATATGTCATTGCCACACATACACACACACACACACATATATATATATAAAGCGTGTGGACCTTTAAAGATTTGAGATATTACAAGTATAAAATATGGTCAGAAAAAATGCATAAATAAAATAAAAATCTCTCATTCTTATTATTAATATGTATTTTTTTTTCAGTATACGGACCTTACTTTCTGAATAGCAGGGAGAATATTACGAATATCATCCCCCCCCCCTTGCCAAATTGAAGGAGATATATATACCCCCCCCCCCCCCCACCTTTGTATAGACGCCCCCGCCCTGGTCTATGGCCAATCATATGTCAAAGGAATTTTGAAACCATGCAAAATTTTACAGCAAGTTGTTTAAAAAAAGAATTTGTCTTTAAATATAAAAAGACAATAATTTTTTTTTCAATGAAACTAAGCCCTCGTCCAAGTGGAAACTACATCATAGTGAAGGGTATAGTGATATAATAAAGGCCTTTATACGCCGAGTATTTTACCAGTGTACCGTCAACTATCAACGCGTAGCATATGCGCCAACGCAAACACGTATAACAACAATACAACCTGCCCTGGGACGAAATCGATAAATAACACACAGGAGCAGTACAAGAAATAAATACTGTAACTCACCGCCCCCACGTGATCTAAAACACCGGCAGACGACAGGTAGAATTTTGGCTGGTGGTCCCCAAACGTCAACAAACCGGCAGAGGAGAAATTAACCGTTCCGTATGCTGTATGAATATGTGATATAAATGGAGCCTCGCACGTGCTTCCGTTGACGCTCTAAGCGTTGTTTTCCGTTGTGCTGTCTCACTATACACTGCAAGTACTGCACGTTTGCTGTCATCAATAAAACCGGGGTCCTGACACTTCTAGATTGTCTGCTGAAAGCAGGTCGTGTCATGTGACCATCCGCTGACACTGCTCTCGTCTGCTCAAAGTCACGTGACTCGAAATACTGGGCAGAAGACGGCGCAAATTACCGTAAATACGCAAGCTGAAGAAGCATTGATTTCAAGCAATATGCAGACACTGACAAGACAAATGACATACGACGGAGCTATTGGGTTACGATTTAGTCAACCCAGCGACCCCTCTGACCGGGAAATGTGATCATTAGCTAGCAAGGACTGTCAATTGACACCCAACACCAAATTTAGTTTGTCCTATAGGTCACTGAGTCCAACGTGACAGATATTTCTTTGTATGGACAACTTTCAGTGGTGAACATGACGCCTGGCCTTATGCTGTCAACCGTAAATTTATTTATGAGAAACATTATATTGTCCATTGCTTCAAGTAAGGAGAGAAAATATTTCAAAGTTCACCTATGCGTAAAAATAATCTTGAATACAAGCTGTAAATAATGAATTATTCCAAGGCACAGTCAAAATTAATTTCTTCCTTATCAGCAATTCAAATTATGTAAATTTGAAGAGTAACAAGGTAAAGAAATATTCTCTGCACAGTTAGACCACCAAGATCCAAACGGATTCATTAAGGCTTCTATAGATACATTTTTAAATCTGGCCACATCGATTTCTACATTTTAAGGTTTCATAGACAGGAATTGTTAAAAAGGGGGAAATATGAAATTTATGCCAAAGTATCAAAAGTAGATATAATCAATTTCAAAATTACAAATTAAATGAAATCATTAACGTTTTCACGGTTGAACAATTATGATAACAATACACATCTATACATATATATATATATATATATATATATATATATATATATATATATATAAATACTGTAAGTCTGTCCTTCTCCAATATAATCTACAATGTAGCATTTATAGGCATATTTAAAGTCAACTTTTTTAAATATTCATAATAATTCAATAAGATGCTGAGATCTCCTAGGTCTATTAATTAAATTCTACATTTTTTAAATATGTTACATAGGCCCCTAGTTACATTAGCTTGACTGGTAAAATCATCGCTCCAATTACAAGGTTGTATTAAAACCAAATAGAGTGAACCTCGTGTTACAAAACCGCCTGTGGGACTGGCCAAAAGTGTGCTTAATTCACTGATTGTCTTATTAGACAAGTAAGATGCAACTTATGTGAATGTGTTGGGTTCACTCAAGGGTGGTCGTATTTGAGAGGTGGTCTTTCAGACAGGTTGCACTGTACAAGGTTTTTGAAAGTGGTCGACCCGATTGGAACTTACATGTCTTAGAATCAATCTTGGAATTACCATGTAATAGGAGCGCTCCGTTTGCTGAGGTCTGAATATTTCAGAACCGCTCTGGACCCGTACAACTCTTCGTAAACAAAGAAAAGGAACGAGTGTTATGGATTAAGGAAGCATCCCTTGCAAAATCACCTTCAAAATTAATAGCAAGCCACTTATAGGCTAATATCAAACTACAAGGCACCATATTTTGAAATCATACAAAAGCAGGAGAGTTTGTTTATACACGTTTTTTAATGTATGTAATGGTTGTATAAAAATAGATACATGTTAAAAACATGTTACGAGGATAGCCATTGCTGGGGGGCCCTAGAAGCCACTAGTGTTGCGTCGATAAATCCACAATGTGGATGACTGGTCGGTTTACATGCTCAATTAACCTGGTTACATGAACGTGATATCGGTGATTTTATATGCATTTGTTGTATATATGCATAAGTTCAGTTCCGTAAAAAAACGAGGAAGAGGGGCACGAAGTATCAACAAACATTAAAGCTATATGATCATTTGCAATAATGTGCGTACTATTGCACGGTGTTATCTCATTTTGGTTGAATAAGATAGTTCTCCAGTAAACAGTCCGGACGTACGGACATACTATCTCCAATATACTTATTTTATACGTTGTTATGATTTTGTGTGAGTAAAAACAGTCCACGTGTTTATCATAACAAGCCTAAGCAACCAGAATTCTGATCTTGAACATGCGCAACAACTCCCAAACTAAGAGAAGGTACGTAAAAGACAAACATAGAACATACGCATGTAGGTTTGAGCTGGAAAAATCTTAAAATTGTTTGGTAATTTTGCGCGGTGACGTGCCAGCTATATGTTACTGTTTAGCGCCAATGCAAGCTTATTTACACTAAGGTAATGGGGTAAAGGCCGTAGAACACAATACACATACCAAAATATTTTAAGGAAAACACAATATACTGCATGCGTATTTCATATATCTGCCATGTGAATCGGTCCCTTTAAATCACCTTATACAGGGGACGAAAACTATCAACAAATTCACCCAGCCGTAATCATAACCTTCCAATAGTATATACCGCAAATATGCGTTATGTTATGTGGGATTGGGAATACATGTTTTTTTTAATATTTTCATATGATCTGGAGGTTACAGGAAACATATGATTAATTATCGTGCATCGTTCATTTTTCTTCTGCTTTGAATCACCAACGACGATTTATTAAACAACTAAAACCACTTTGGACTGTTCCACAGTAGGTTGTCCATTGAAATTCGGCAATTAATCTCTGAAACTCAAAAAATATCACACAGTCTGACCTTAAAGCTGATGAGGGGAGTAAAGGCCTATTATGAGATGTAATACTTCATTACAAAAAAACAACATTTATATTTTGCAACCCTTTTGTTCTTCTTGGCCAAGTGACATGGGTCCTATCATAGGCTGCAGAAAACTGCCTTTTAAAGAATAAGTATGACCAGTTATTCGCCAATCAGGACCTTTTAAGTGCAGTTGTTTGAGCATGCGAGCAGTGACTTTGATCTTCATGAATGGGGTTGGGGTGTTTTAAAAGATAAACTTTATGCAGATATTGATTTAATTGAATTACTTTAATATATTGCAAGATATGATATAATTTGGATATCGTTAATTTGGCCGATACCCCATTCCTTCATTGCATCATACCATCTGCAATTCATCTGCCAGTTTATAAATATATGGCCAAATTTCGCTGGGCTACTGTGGAACCCTACTATGGAACGGACTGTAGTAGCTTTTATCCGAGCAACTATTTTATTGAAACGTGGGAAACCAGAAACCGCTACACGGGGGGGGGGGGGGGGGGGGGTACTTTCCGGCGGCTAGTACAGTCATCTGGTTCCAAGAGAAAATTTTGATACTTCTCCACCTGTTATTTCTCGTCTCCAGTTTCATTGTTCCTGGACGCGCCTGTCAATAGGAATCGAGTGTTCAATAAACCAAGACTGACATCCCCCGGAAAATATCGTGGAACCATAAAACATCTGGGGTAACACGCTCCATGAACAATAACGTAAAATAACTATATTTTTCTTTGGTGGAGGTAACCGCATCGATTTTTTCATTGCTTGCTTAACCAAGTACTATATTCATCGACAGAATTCGACATGACAAGGGCTTAAACGCGATAATTCTGGCGTCGTCCAGGCTATAGGTGTACCCTTACTTCGGGTCCTGGGTGTGGGTTATCCCGATTGCTGGGTCATAACACCCAGGAACCCCCAAAAGGCGCACTCGTTTGTGAGTGCAACACGACTGTTGAGCACAGCCTAAACATTGAGCTTGTAGGGCTCTCAGCCCTGGTAGGGACCGACCGTGAAAAATCACACTGCTCCTTCACTTAGAGTCTCCATGCAGGCTGTAAGCTGGAAATGAATCTATAGTTGTTGTGTAAATAAGAAAACAAGAATATTTTTTATCGTGATTTTATAAATTTACGTTCGTATTGCATGTGTATATGTAGAGCCACAACCGCTTGAATTGCCATTGGTAAATTTCGAATAATTTGTAAATTTTCTGGGTTAATTTGTTAATCTACTACTAATCTGGCGTTCACGTTGGGCCTTTCCCCAGACAGGTGTACGTACGTGATTGGCTTATTATATAACTCCCTTGTTTGAAGTATATACGTGATTGGATAATTCCTTTGATGTATAATGTTTGTCGGACTTAGAAACGGAGCGTCTTCTTACCTGTTTATCCAATATATATATATATATATATATATATATATATATATATATATATATATATATATATATACAGTAGGACTTTGTTTTTTTCCGAACGTTAACTAAATTTTTTTATCCGAAATTGAAATATATTATATACTATTTTTAAATGCTATTAGAATAGTTATAAATACAAAGAAATTTACAAGAAGTTACAAACTTAACTGAAATTTATTAAAATAACAACTCGAGCGCCCGTGGTATTTCAAATCATTCATTTTTATTACTCAAGTGGGCTTTTGCACTCGAAACCCCTTCAGATGAAGAGCAAGGTTGTCTCTTGTGACTTGTGGTGTGAGATTGTCTGCGCACCTGTTTAACATAATTCAGAATATATAATGTAATGTTAAGGTGAATTGATTTTTAAAGAGTTTGTGTGTGAGATCCGTATGCGGCGATTTGTTTTGATCCTCACTTTATGAAAAAATCAGAAGCGGTATGACCCCCCCCCCCCCCCCATAATATAATGGGGAAGGGGTTTAATTATACTTTTTAATTTTTTGTTACAGATATCTGACTCTATGTTTTAATGCTTACTAAACCAAGTATGTACATCTGCAGAATTCCATTCCGGTTTCCGACATACGTGACAGCGTTGAGCACACGCTTCCTTTAATATTATATCCTTATGTTAACTAAGCCCGGTGATGTCTGCACCTTCCGGCCCTGATCATGTAATCGTATTCAGTATTAGGCCATATTACAGAGGAAGCCGCGAAATGTACACTCGTTTATAAGTGAAACGCCCGTGGGGCACATTCTTCATAAGCCTGCAAAGCGCTCATCTTGAGCGAGGGCTGCCGTGAAAACTCTCACCGCCTCGGCTCAGATTAGAACTCAAGTTCTCCAGGCTTTGAGCTTTGAACTCTACTCCTTGAACACAGAAGCCGGTCTATACCTGGAACATGATGAGTAAAAGAGGACAACATGTATGAGATAGAGTGTACATGTCACTCTGCAGAATGCGTGATTGTCTTTTAAACAATGAAGAGCTCTGATGAAGCATGCGCTCATAGTTTTCTAACCAAGAAAATAGTGTTATTTTATCATTAGATACAAAAAAGTAAACTTTCGACTGCAGGTGTAAAACAAACCTACTCTATATGAAAGAGGGCCCATCTAACCTCATAGCAGCTAAAGAACAAAACACCACTTTGAACTCGAACATCCTTGCCTTCACATCATTATCATAGCTTACGAAATTTCCTGATGGGTTACCATGGAAACATGATTTAGATTAAGAATATTTCAGGTCGCATTGTTTTGTTTTTCAAAACATTTCATGGAACCATTGTTGTAGTGGCCTTCATATTGAGCTGACTAAAAGGGGTTGTAGATTTATAAATCTGACTAAACTCGAAATTAAGTTATACTTTATAATAATATTATTATATATTTATATATAATTAAATTATATATCAAATAATTCACAAATTAAAATCCAGAAATCCATTGTGCCATTGAGTAAGTTAAAGTCACATTAAATCTACCAGGTATTAAGAGATAGGATATTTACTGTACAACTGACTAAGCCGAAGATATCAAGATATATAACCAATACATCAGACGATTTATAAGTATCTACACATTACCACACAGAGTTTTGTATGATACTAAATTTAAAAGAAATCAGTATAAATTTCTCAATAATATTTTAGCGAACAACTATTGGCTAATGAAATGGAAAATACAGGATTTTGATTACAGTACGTTTTGTGATGGAAAGTAGAAACAGTTAACCATTTGTTTTAGGATTGTAAGATAACTAGGCAATTTTGGATGGAGTTAAAAGACTTGGTGTACGGATAAGTTAACAGAATTTAGACTTGATAAGGAAAATGTCTTTTATGGTTCTGCTGAGAATAGTGATATGTATAATGTAATTGTGACAGAGGCCAAAAGGTACATTGACCAGTGCAGATAGCGAAACAATAAACAGAAACCAAATGTCCATGGATTTCGAGATTTTTATGGGAATATGTCAGAATTGAATATAAGATAGCAGAAAAGAATAAGAAATAAAAGAACTTTTAAAAGCGATGGTCATTGTATTTAATTAATCATGAAATGAAAGTTAAAACAAGAGACCCAGGGGTCTAATGTTCACTCTGTGAATAACTGTGCATGATGGTGGGTCATTAAAAAAGAAAAAAAGTGAAAGTGAAAAAAACATTAATTCCTTTCCAAGTGGACAGTGTTCTATTGCACAAGACAGGTGGCGCGACCTGTCTGGTTTTACAGAAAACTTTCCAAAATGGATGCACATGCCAATTTCAGACCAATGCTCCTGAGATATGAGCAATTTTCACCCACAGCAAATGTAGCGCAATACAGGTGGCGCAACCTGCAGGTCAAAATCATTTAGCAGTCAAATGATCAATATTCCTATGAAACTTGAAACTGAAGGCTGCAGCAGTTCCTAAGATATTTGGTAACAGACAAAACATCATGTATGGAATCACATCAAGTTGGCAAATTTTGCGATCTACACAATTATAAGTTCTGTAGAGATGCCATCTTGAAAATGACTTGACTGAATCTATACCCAAATCATTCCCCTTCCTCTGAGGAACTGATGACTATGATATGTAGGCCAAAATAATAATACTTATCTTGGAAAAAGCAGGAAAGACCATTACAATCTGCAGAAAAAAAGGTCAACAAAGGTGGCACCACCTGGAGGTCAAAATCATTTAGCAGTCACATGATCAATATTCCAGTGAAATTTGAAACTGAAAGCTGCAGCAGTTCCTAAGATATCTGGTAAAAGACTATACATCGTGTATGGAAACACATCAAGTTGCCAAATTTTGTGATCGACACAATTTAAAGTTCCGTAGAGATGCCATTTTGAAAATGACTTGACTGAATTTATACTCAAATTATTCCACTTCCTCTAAGGAACTTTTGCTTCTGATATATGGCCCACAATATTAAAACTTTATGATTTATCTTGGAAAAAGCCGAAAAGACCATTACAACCAGCAGAAAGTAGGTCAACACAGGTGGCGCCACCTGGAGGTAAAAATCATTCAGTAGTCACATGATCAATATTCCTGTGAAATTTGAAACTGAAGGCTGTAGCAGTTCCTAAGATATTTGGTAACAGACAATACATCATGTGTGGAAACACATCAAGTTACCAAATTTTGTGATCGACACAATTAAAAGTTCCGTAGAGATGCCATTTTGAAAATGACTTGACTGAATTTATACTCAAATTATTCCCCTTCCTCTAAAGAACTTTTGCCTATGATATTAAGGCCACAATATTAATACTTTATGACTTATCTTGGAAAAAGCTGAAAGGACCATTCCAACCAGCATAAAGTAGGTCAACACAGGTGGCGCCACCTGGAGGTCAAAATCATTTAGCAGTCACATGATCAATATTCCTGTGAAATTCGAAACTGAAGGCTGCAGCAGTTCCTAAGACATTTGGTAACAGACAATACATTATGTATGGAAACACATCAAGTTGCCAAATTTTGTGATCGACACAATTAAAAGTTCCCTAGAGACGCCATTTTGAAAATGACTTGACTGAATTTATACTCAAATTATTCCCCTTCCTCTAAGAAACTTTTGCCTATGATATGAAGGCCAACATATTAATACTTTATGACTTATCTTGGAAAAAGCCAAAAAGACCATTACAACTAGCAGAAAGTAGGTCAACACAGGTGGCGCCACCTGGAGGTCAAAATCATTTAGCAGTCACATGATCAATATTCCTGTGAAATTTGAAACTGAAGGCTGCAGCAGTTCCTAAGATATTTGGTAACAGACAATACATTATGTATGGAAACCCATCAAGTTGCCAAAATTTGCGATCCACACAATTTAAGTTCTGTAGAGACGCCATTTTGAAAATGACTTGACTGAATTTATACTCAAATTATTCCCCTTCCTCTAAGAAACTTTTGCCTATGATATGAAGGCCACAATATTAATACTTTATGACTTATCTTGGAAGAAGTGAAAAAGGTCATTTTGGCCCGCAGAAACTAGGTCAACATAGGTGGCGCCACCAAAAGCTTATTTTTGCATATTCATCCCATGATCAGTAATTCTGCAAAGTTTCATGAAGGCAGCTGCTGTGGCTGTTTAGATATTTGGTAACAGACGGTGGACGGTGGACAGTTGACAGTGGACAGTGGACGGTGGACAGTGGACGGCGGACGCTGCGCCATGGCATAAGTTCACAGAGTGAACTAAAATGGCTATTTATTTTATTTTCTTATTGTTTTGATATCTAGACAGTTTGTTGAATGTAGAATTGTTCATACATAAAGAATTTTGTCTAAAACTGTTTCATTTTAATATTTGTATCACATTTGATGTTTCTTTTTATGTATAATTTTGTTGAAAAAAAAAGTCTACAAAATTACTTGATTACAATTATAATTTCTTTGTTAGAAAGATTTGCCTTTCTGCATACAAGAAGTTAATTATAATTGAAAAAAATACTTAGAGCTTAGGATTCATGATGTTCCCTTATAATTATAAATAAATGTAGGAACAGATTATGAAGAGCAAAACCTATAAATTAAAAATGCAGCGCGAAACAGATAGGTTTTTACTTGTCTTTCGATACCGTTATAGTTTTCACACATGCGGAGTTCTAAGGGCAACTTGTTCCATAATGTTGGCGCAGCCACTGAAAAAGAACGATCATCATATGTTCCCGTATGAGCAGCTGTTTGACAGAAAATTCTGGTCACTAGAGCGTTAATAACGTGATGGCTGGTATGGCCGCACAGGCTCAGCAAGGTAGCTTGAAGCACAAACGTACATACATCTGTGTATGAGACAAAGCACTTTGAAGCCTTTTCTCTGTGGCACAGGCAGCCAGTGGAGTTGCTGTAGGATGTCTGAGATGCTATCTGGGTTACTTGTCCTTGCTACAATATGTCATACATACTGGCTAGGCTCAAAACAGGCTTGGTAATATTATGTTTTACACACTATGAGTGATAAAATAAATGATGTCTCATACAATATCAAGAAACAACTAAGGTATGAATATCAGTCAAAATTTTATAATGTTGTATTAACAATGAAAAAAAAATATTTCTAAATGGCTTCTTATATCAAAAGTTATTTTCTTTTAGAATAAAATAAATCTAACCAATATAAGCAAAGAAAAAAATAAACTCGAAAGACTTTCAACCAAACTCAAAATATAAATTTGGTTTATAAAATTGAGGGGTTCTACTAGGACACCGACTATCTACGAGTTGCCAGATACGGAAACTGCAAAACAAATGTATGTACCTTCGTCAATTTGTTTGTTTTTAAATCTGTTAGCAAAATTACATAAAAATTACTATAACGATCTCTTTGCGATGGGATGGGACATTAGTATGATAAGACTTAAAGGGACCTTTTCACATACAATATGATAAATTTACATTGATATAATTTTTTTCGCTTATAAATCATATACACATCGTTTGCTTAGTCCTTACAGATGTTGAAATAAGCTAAACCGGGGCGCAATCAGTGGCGATAATATAAACATTCCGCACACGCCACCTGGTAGCCGTACCGCGCAACTTTACAAATCGAAATATTCAAGCGTTAATCGGTGTCTCTTCTGTGATTGTTCTTTCGTCTTCTTGTTTTGGAGTTACAAGTATTACATTTTTCAGCTATCACATTTATCTTATTAATTTTCAATGTTAAAATATTTCGGTAACTACATTTTCATATAAATGCTTTAAACTGATGAAAAGTTAAAAATTACAGTATTATTTTTAGTATTTTTTCTTAATTTTTCAATATATCAGTTTTTTTTAACAACAATGATAGAATGATGGATCTTTCTTCCTGTACAGTATAACATGAACAGAATAACGACTGGAGGGCTGAAGAGAACAGGTGTAGCGATTTTAAACTAGTCCCGGTAACTTTAAATCAATTTCAGATAACCCCTGGTACCTTGAAATCAATTTTATATTTCCCCGGGGGTAATTTGAAATCAGTATCAGATAAAATCCTCAAACAGTTGTTTCTTTATATTTATTTACTTAAGATTAATATGATTTCTTTCTTCTTGGTGACTGTCTTTTAAACAATGAAGAGCTCTCTATTTTCTTAAATCAAGAAAATAGTGTTATTTTTTAAATACAGAAACAAATCAACTCTATGAAAGAGGACCCATCTAACCTCATAGCAGCTAAAGAACAAATAACAGTTTATACCCCAGCATCCTGGCATTCATTAGCACAGCTTATGGAATTTCCTGATGGGTTAACATGGAAACATGATTTCGATAAAGAATATTTTGGGTCGCATTGTTTTGTTTTTCAAAACCTTTCATTGAATCGTTGTAGTAGAGACCCTGCTATTGAGTGGACCAAGAGAGGTGTAGATTTACAAATCTGACTAAACACGGAAGATTTTCATCCAAACTCCAAATATAAATTTGATTTATTAAATTGAGGGTTGGACAGTTCTACTAGGACACCGACTATGTACGATTTGCAAGATACGGAGACTGCAAAACATATCTATTAACCTTTGTCAGTCTGTGTGTTTATCAATCTGTTAACAGGATTACATAAAATTACTTAAACGATCACTTTGCGAAGGATTTGACATTGGGCTTATGGCGACCTTCCTCCTCTCATTGGTCATCCTGGGTTACACACCTCTCCTTACAATCTATGGCCCGCCCTGCAACTAAAAAAAAGACCAATCATTGGTGTTAAATGTAAGGGACAGGATTAATATAGCCGGGAAGGTTTTTAACTATACTTTTTAAATTTTTTATTGTTTGATGTATCCGACTCTATGTTTCAATGCAAGGTAAAGTTAGTGTGTTCACCTGCAGTATTCCATTCCGGTTTTGGACTACATGACTGGGCAGTAGCATACTCTTCCTTTTCTTTTATATCCTGTTGTTAACCTGGCCAGGTGACTACTGCACCAACAGGCCCAGGTCATGTTATCGTACCTAGTCTTAGGCCATATCACCGAGGAAGCCCCGAAAGACGCACTCGTTTTTAAAAGAAAAACAGCCATGCGGCACGTCATTCACTTAAGCCTTCAGGGATCTCAACTTTTATAAGGGCTACTGTGAAATAAAAACGCTCACCTCTTCGGATGAGAATCGAACTCATGATCTCCAGGTTTTCAGCTTTGTATTCTACCCCTTAACACAATAAGCCAGTCTATATGCTAAAACATAGTGAGTACAAGAGGACAAAATGCGATAGATTGTTACACTGTAGATTGCGTGATTGTGAGTACAAAAGGGCAGCATGAGCTAGCTTGTCACACTGCGTGACTGTCTTTTAAACAAAGAAAAGCTTTCAGTATTCCATGAACAGAATAACGACTGGGTGGCTGAAGAGAACAGATGTAGCGATTTTAAATTAGCCACGGATATATATTAATAGGGAATTTCCTTTTGGGTTACCATGGAAACATGATTTAGATTAGGAATACGTATTTTGGGTCGCATTGTTTTGTTTTTCAAAACATTTCATGGAATCGTTGTAGTAGTGACCCTCACATTGAGTGGACCAAGAGAGGTGTAGATTTATAAATCTGACTAAATTTGAAAGATTTTCATCAAAACTAAATATATAAATTTGATTTATAAAATTGAGGGTTGGGCAGTTCTACTAGGACACCAACTATCTACGATTTGCAAGATACGGAGACTGCAAAACATATGTATGAACCTTTGTTAGTTTTTTTTCAATCTGTTAGCAGGATTACATGAAATCTTACTATAAAGATTACTTTGCGAAGGGATCGGACATTGGTCTAAGGAGACTTAAAGGGACCCTTTCACAAACACAACAAGAAAAAATTACAAAAAATAAAATATTTTTTGCTTATACTTATTATTTACTGCCAATATTTCGTTTTCACATCGTTTGCTTATTCTGTGCTGATGTGGAAATAGGCTAGGTCCGGGCGCGATCGGTGACGAATAACATAAACATAGCGCACACGCCACCTGGTGGCCGTTCCGCACAATTTCACAAAAACGAGATTTCATATATTGTTACGCTCCCGAGGCAGCGGAAATCTTGCGCTTCTAAAGAACCTTCTGGTTTTCACGCTGCCTACTTTGACCGTTCATGATGCATTTAAACACCAGGTTGTGCACATGCCGGGCCTGTCTGCTTGAGAAACTGCTGATGTGACTATCAGCCAACCAAATGCAAGTCAACAAACGCTTGACAGGCATCAGGCTCCGCCCAGAAACCACTTGCGGGGCAATTCTCTCTGAGCCTTTGGTCTGTTCAAACGGTCGTCAGGGCGACAGGCTGTCACTCAAAACAAAATGAACAACATTGGCTTCGTGTATTCCTCGCTTGGCTAATAAACCGTTTTGCTTCAGCACAGGGTCTCATCTGATTGGACCAAAATACAGTGCTCCCCTCTGGTGTAGAGATTCAGGATACAAGGTCATAAAAAAACAGCGCTTACGATGTAGGTAGTTGGCCTATGGGTAAAGCGCTGTGTAAAGAGTGTAATCTAGTGTCTCTTTTCTTTTAATATTGCAGTAACTATATTTTATGATAAATGCTTTAAACAGGTGAAAACTTTTCATATTTCAGTAATATCTTTTTCTTTTATTTCAGGAATTTTTTTTATTATTATTTAAAATGATTCAATATATCATATTTCATTTACTGAGAAACAATCAATCTTTCTTCCTGTACATCACTAAATGTAAAGAGTAGCGACTGGATGGCTGCAGAGAAACAGCGTTGTTACCCCCGGTAACTTTGAATCAATTTCAGATTAACCTTGGTAACTTGAAATGAGTTTTAATTGTCCCCGGTAATTTGAAATCACATTCAGATTAACCCCGGTAACTTCAAATCATTTTTAGATTAACCCTGGTAATTTTAAATCACATTCAAATTACCCCCAGTACTTGAAATCAATTTCAGATTAACCCCGTTAACTTCAAATCATTTTCAGATTAACCTCGGTAATTTGAAATCAATTTTAGATTACCCCCGGTAACTTTAAATCAATTTCAGATTTACTCCGATAATTTTAAATTAATTTCGGATTAACTCTGGTAACTTTAAATCATTTCTAGATACTCCCGGTAACTAGAAATCAATTTTAATTAACCCCGGTAACTTGAAATCAATTCATACCAACCCTCGTTATTTGAAATCAATCTTAGATTACCCCAGGTAACTTAAAATCAATGTGAGATTACCCGGCTAACTTCCAATTATTTTCAGATTAACCTCGAAACCTGAAATCACATTAGGATTTTCCCCGGTAACTTGAAATGACTTTCAGATTACCCACAGTGAACTGAAATTAATTTCTTCAACCCTAGGTGACCTCGGTAACTTAATCTTTAAATCTTAAAACAGTTTTTTTCTTTATACTTATGTACTTAAGATTTATATATTTTTTTCTTGGTTTTCCAAAGCAGTCTGAATCATTTGATGTTTAATATTGGTATGTAAAGTGTCATTTGCTTTGTTAAAGTATATGAGTCAATATAATGAAAGTTAAAAATTAACATTTTGTGACAACCTTATTTTTCAGAGATTAATTCCAGCTTTTAAATCTCGTATCATTCACGTGGTTTATCATGAGCTAAAGGCATAAGAATTTCTATATGGTTAAACCTATGATTTTTATCTGAACAGTGCGCAGGTAAGCTGAAATTAGGTTCAGACTATCCCCGAAAGTAAGCTGAAATGGATTTAAGGATATTGGCGGATAACCTGACATGGGGGTAACCTGAATCTTTACACCTGGGCAAAATGTATACATATACCTGTCTTTGTTCTCGGTATGCAGCAAGGTTATTATTAGGGCTGCGCGATATTATCGATCTATCGGTATATCGCGATACGGTGATTCGGATATTGCGTTTCGCGATACGGTTTTCAAATATGGATATTTTTCGATATTTTGTTAAATGTGCTTAAACAGATTTTTGGGAGAAGAAAATTTATGAAGACCTGAAGACATCTGAAACGGTTGATATTAAAGACACACTTAAAAGTTAACCGCTACCGTGTATTAAGTTTTTTATTAGAAATGTTCAAGTATAACAAAGATCAAAGGTCTTTCCCAGGATATAAACATGTTTGATCGGTGACTTGCTGGTATACGAGGTGTATATCCATATGACAGAAAGAAAAGTGCTGAATACGGTCATAATACCTAGAAATTTATTAATATCCCCCCTTCATATGTTAAGGTAACTGCATTAAAATCAAGTGTCAAGTAAACAGTATGGCAGCCTTGTGATATGGTCATTTACACATGCAAGTCTTAAAGAAAACTTTGATATCAAATGTCAACAACAAGTTAGTATTTGACTTAGTTTAAACGTAGCATATAATGTCATATTTCGCGATAGACATAAACTGCATAAACTTATGTCTCATTATATTTATAATGATTAATAATTATAAAATTAGTTCTTATATATATATATGTGTGTGTGTGTTCGGTCATTGCCGATATATTTAATACAATGAAAATATCGCAGTACGTATCGCAATACGCTTCCACATATCGCAATTATATTGCAATACAAAATGTGTAGGCGATGCCAAGCCATAATAATTATCATACAATAAAACGTAACTATTACATCTGTATGATAACAGTATAGGTAATAATAATCTCCATCATTTCATTCTTTCTTAATGATAATAATACTAGTCCATACTGAAAAATTCACAGATTTGAATCAAGAAAAGCAGAAGTTCTGTTGATGCTCATTGACAAATTATTATCAGAAACAACATATGATATGGGTGAAAATGTTCGTGGCCACTTTTTTTTATCCTTGTGCAGCTGGTTGACGTTACACCAATACAAACTTCATTGGTTTGACGTCACACCATTACAAACTTCACTACATTCAACAAATCCTTCTTATATGGCTGCCCAGCAGCTGATCTTACGTACTGATTTTGATAATGCCGATATAATTTTATATTATTATCATGTTATTCTATAATGTCAACTGTTTGTAAAGCGCCAGTATCCCAAATATACATGTGCTCAGTAGCAGTGTTACCATGTACTAAATATAAAGTTCATAAATATGAATTAAATATAAAGTTAATAAAATATCACATTAAAAACCATTATATGATTCAGAATTGACCAATTGTAATATTAGAAATCTGCATTCTAAAGAATACAAGCCTCCGCCATATGTTTGCATTAACTTATTCGGCACATACTAGAAGTGAATATTCTTTGATGACGCTCCTAAATCCGGGTCATGTGCCTGATCTAAACCAAAATATAATCGCTTCTTCATCAACAAATTCCCGAAGGGCCCTGAACATTTCATGACATTCAGGACATGATTGCGTGAGATATTTTGTGAAAAAATACCCACACAAACACACAAACGAACGAGGAGGAAGGCATACCCTCCTGGCCGAGGCAATAACATCACATACTGAAAAACAGGACGTGTCATCCAGATTCCGGGCCAAAATTCCCTACCATTGGCCCCGGAACAAGGACAAGAACATATCTTTCGTGCCCCTCCAGTGGACCGTGCTTCTCTTATTGACTGTTTGAGTTTCTGAACATGACGTTTGGGTTGTTTTACTGAGAATAACAGAGAAGCAATTTGCTATTTCGTTTGGGAAATCTCGTTAAGCGGAGCAATGGTTTCATTGTGTGACAAATGAAAGCTTCTGTTTTCGCAAACCAACCAAAAATATGTTGTTGTTACCAACTCATCAATTCTAAGTACCAGTCACTGATGGAATTTTGATAACCGCATGTTGTGCAAGTCTGAAACAGTTTTATACAAACGTGAGCTGTGTACCATTTTCTGTTTACGCTTGGCCAGAAAAGGGCTCCCAAGTGTACGACTTTGCAGATTAGGTATTGCAGGTGCTACCAGTGGCGTAGGAACAATTGGAGTGAAGAGGCTAATATAGTCCGTTCAAATGCGTCGGATGAGAACAGCAAATTCCAAACACATGGGTGTTTTGTGGCACGGACTTCCTGTAGTAAGTAATATTTCATGAGTGGAAAAAGAAAGGGTTTCCTTGAAATGTATAAAAAATGATTTTTGAGTTTGACATTGGAGACAAGTAGTCCTGGCCATCCACACAAATCCCAGCTGAAGGACATTCGTTTAAAGCAGAACGACTTCCGACCTCGCAGAAAATTTGCCATGAAAGCGGCTCTATCTTCCATCGTCCTCGGATTCACTAGTTATACCAAACATGTAAAAGAACGATCCCCCTGTCAGGTAGATAACTTTGTATACACAGAGTGTAAGCTGAGACAATGTACGATAGACGCTGGGTATGAATCTTGGTGTTATACATGCACATTATGTAAATTTAACCCCGCTTTCAATCTTAGCAATGTCATGCGCATGTACAGGGTGAAAAAAAACACCATGGTTGCATCCAACCTATACGAGCAATCTTTAGAACAATGTTTCACCATATAAATCTTTCAGGGACGCATTTCGAGGGGGCGTAGAGTTATATATGAAATGTACTTGCACTCAGACCACACTAAACCCCCCCCCCACACACACACACACACTCACGCACCAACCCTCTGCTTAATCTTATATCTCCTCGTTGCTTGTTTTCTCGTTTGAAAACATTAATTATTTAAATTTACTTTTATTTTGCCCACGGTTAACATACATACACCAGATTACCGCTGTGAATGCGGATATGTTTTGCAGTCTTGCCATGCCATGAGTACCTTGACCTTAATCAACCGCCAAAGTCTGGGCGATGATACGTGGAGATCCTTAGGTCATTGTTTGAGGTTTGTTATGTATACATACTTTTTTAACCTTGGTTAAATCTTTACGAAATTGATTCTCTCAGCCAAACGCAAATAATTTAAGTGACACTGGTTTTGGCGAAAGGTCGGGGTTACGCTGTATACACATTGAGCTTAATTGAGCTTGCATATAACAATACCCAAATATATCATATAGATTCAAAACACGGCTCTCCCCCTGGCCGCAACCCCCGTCATCCCGGGACTGACTGTTACCGTTAACTAAGCTCAGTTCTGGGGCTGTCGCAGCCAGTCCGCCAGCTTTAAGTAGTTGTTTCCTATCCATCCTCCGCCGTCTTCCCGCCAGCGACATGACAGAGTAGCCCGCCATCTTATCATACGCGAGTCGAGTGTCTGCTGAGAGGGCTTTATGGAGCTGAGTTTATTAGATTTTGTGACCTAGATCTAAATGAATCCCAGCAAACATTGAGAGTCAAAAATTCATATTCTTTACCATTTATATTTCGGTATTTCCACGGGAGAAGCCAGGACTAACGTAAGTGGGTGCCAGGGGCCCGTGGTGGCTGGATCCATACCTGGACGGCAAAAGGTCCACACGCCTATACACACACACGCGCACACACACACATATATATATATATATATTTACTCCGTAAAATTTTCTTTTACATAACACATTGCAAAAAATATTTACGAACATCATTATCATTTCCATCATCGTTGTCGTAATCGTCGTCATTTCGTTATCTATTCATCGCCATCAGTTTAATCATACCCATCATTTTCAATTGAAAATTTAAAATCGTCAGTTAACGGCATGATCATATTCGTCATTGTCAACATAATTATGTTCATTATGATAGTCATAATCATTGTATAGATATTAGATAGTAGTTCTATTCAGACAATCTGCATACACACGAACAAATACAATAGTATAGTTGTACATATCCCGATATGCATCCTGGATAGCACTAAAAAAAGTAATTTCCATATAGTGGTCCATATTATATTTAATTATAGTCGAGATGATATGATCGACTCCCGAGAGTCCGAGTGCTCGTTTCAGCCGTAATCATTTTCTTCATCACTGTAACCATCATCATCATCATATCATCATCATCATTGGAATCTATTAAAATATTCATATTCAATTACCTGACCAGGTAAATTATTCCCCAGACAATTCCTTATCCCCGCTTTGCTATTAATCCCACATATTTAAGTTTATTATTGGCGTTTCTACATAAGGCTTTAATATTTGATTGGGTTTCAATCAAGAAATAAACCTTATTCTTTCAATTATTAAAATTTGAACACCTAAAAGCATTATATTTCAAGAAATTCGGATTTTTATATGATGGAGCCAGCTGGACTGACCGCTGTTTGAGCCCGTCGCGGCTTGACACCCTGACCTATGGGGATACCTTACCAGAATGCCCTGTTAAAATTTAGCACGGGGATGGCTGTGGCCATAACGTGAATTCCCGTCACCTGTTTGGAGACTAGAAAAAAATATGTTATTCAATATTATCTTCAGGTTTGCGTTTACTCCGGCCATTAAGGACATCGGGCAAATTAGCTTTGTCCCGGCAGGGAAATTTATCAGTCTGGATATATTAAGTAGTTATTTAATGGTCGCCGGTCGTGAATTATGGACTCCAGAAGCGAGACAATTCGTTAACATTCGTCTGGTTATAGCCTGAAGGTTACACGTGTAAATTGTCCATTCGCAACTGTGAAGAGCACATGGACACGGACTCTTGGGTATCATGCGCCCCACGATACAAGAAAAAGTTCGAACTGCTAGAAGACAGGGGCGAATTTTGTGTGTGGGGGGGGGGGGGCGCAAGGTGCGCGCTTTTTTTCCCCGACTGACTTTTACCCCCGGACAAAAATGTACCAGGGCCGAACATGTCAGGTATATCCCAGCACCACACGCCTGATTATCAGAAAGCACTTATATGTTTCTGCTTGGACATGTATGCCTCGACGGATGAATCATACATTATTGTTAACAAAAGTAATACATTGTAAAAATACAGTTTACATCTAGGTGAGAATACCCAATCTAACTTTGAACTTTATTTATTTCACACGAGTTGCACAAATAATTATCAAAACTAACAAACGCACTCTCCATGGCTCAGGTGTTGGCGTTCGGTATCGTCTACAAGGTTTGAGGAAACTGGAGGATCCGGAAAGAATCACGGACATTGCCCGGGCCACTACAACCCATACACTCTCATAGCCACGGGATCGAACGCGGGTAGCCACGACTCGCCAGCGGAGACAGCTAAGCGTTTTACCCCTCGACTGTCCAGGCCCCTCACACGCAATAACAGGCGTTTAGCAATTATTTCTGCACATGACAAGTTACTCATTAACTCCAAGTCACAGAGTTAACAGCTTTAAGATGGAGACGTTTTTTCAGGGGTCGTAGGGTGCAGTTTGTTTGGAACGGGAATCCTACCACAAACTTTACCTTTATACCACCACCACGCTAGTTTACTAAAGGGCAAGGACCTTAGACATAATCAGACACCCTATCTTGGCAATTGTTCGTTTGCTTTATTTAGTATTCACCTAATACTTGGTGTAGGCCTACGGATGTCTGCTTGAGAGTAACTGGACATTGACTTCATGTTATTTTGGTTTGAAATGTTAGGAAACCAGCAAATAAGTTATAGAAAAGTGAAGCTCCGTTAGTTATGAGAAACTTTACATTATAATTTAGATAAAATTGTCCCCCCAAAATGATGGAAAATCAGGTCTATTCATAGACACGTTGTGTGAAACGTTCAACGCTGACAAACAGGTGAACAGGAAGTCTCGTTCTGAATTGCCTATGCGTGTACCTGCATACCCGCCATGATCCGTACTAATAGCTAGTCGCGCCGATATATTAACAGACCAGAAGAACCACACGGGCACGATAAAAACTATGATTGCCCGAATATAAATAGAGAAACAAACTGTCATGGTATTACATAAGTCCCGCTCTTTACCTTTCGCATGAATCTAATTTGCGATTCAGAAAACGTATTTTTTTCCCAGTTCGGCAGTCTCAGCCGCTATTTGTAAACTGTTTATAGTCCTAGGCACTGTGTTGTTCTCATAAAGAGGAGCATCTAAAATTATATATAAGATTCTTAACCAAGCCTATACGGTACTAAGTTCACTCAAAATACTTTTAACATAATGCATAATATAAATTGAGTTGCCAACATTAGAGCAGAAATAAAGAAACATAATAAAGATGGCATTATAAAGATATGAGAACGATTTGAGAACATGTTTCATGAGAGGGATAAAGAAAAAGGGCGTTTAAGCCATAAAGAAGTTTTATGCCATTTTAATCTTAGAAATGATATCACATTCTAATTAGCTACAACATGCTATTAACATATTGATATACTTTGATCGCAAAAGCTCAGGTTTCGTACTAATATTTATATGTAAATTAGATTTTTTATGGTAAATGTTAAACAATTTTTGTTTCAAGATTCACCGCTAGATGTCGCTGGTGAGCAAAGGAGTTATCTTTCACTGTAACTATGTTTCACTTTTAAATGTCATTGAAACAACTGGAGGAAGAGTTCTTGCATTACTGTACAGTTAACTTTTTACCAGCTACTTGGCTACCAATCTAAAGAAGAACAGTACCTTCCTGTTCGCGAAAACCATTAAACTGCCTCGTTTTGAATCCTTTGTGTTAAAAAATCACAGACGACAATGACAAACCTAGAGACTGCTGATGCTACCCCTGTTGAAGGAGATACTGGAGTACACGGGACCAGGCAAAGTCCAGAGTACAAGTACAAATGTTGGACTCAATGTCTTGTACACACAAGTGCATGTATAACTGAATAATGCTGAAAACCTATAAGCAGTCTGTGTTAAATGATTACCGTAGAGCTTAAAACTTGTGCTGGTTCATTTATACATAATATATACATAAAACGATAACAAATAATATTCAAAATATAGCCCCTTTGGAATTAAATAAGATTTATTAGTTATATACTTTAGGGTGAATGTCCGTTCTATTTAAGTCCCTGGGAGCTTTAAAAGGAGTTACCAAGTCAAACTATACCTATTTTGCATCGGGAAATCGTGTTGCCATGGCAACAAGAACATGATTTCCAGTTAGTTAATGCCTATCGAGTTCTGGAGTCCAAAATGCTGTACCCGTTTAACACCTTTACTATAACAGGAAACAAGTTTAAATATCATTTGCTATTAAAATCTTTTTTTTTTTTCGTCACATTGACATGTTCCTTACGTATTTATTGTACAATTCAAGTGAAAATAGTTGTTTCATTTTTTTTTATTTTTACATTAATTTAGGGAAGTTGAGACCTGTAGGCAAGCATTTTGAGGTGTGTATCAGTGGGATGTGCTTGGTGAGGGAATGTTTCATTCAGTTAAATTTAATTAAGTAATTTAAGTAGAAAATATCAGGTTCTCGCTCCGGAAACTAATAACATGTAGAAACATTAGCCCCTAGATGGTGCAAGAGTTATTTGAAAAAAAAAATAAGTGATGATTTTTTTGATGATTTCTGATGAGACCTTGAAACATTGTGAACCCTTTTTTGTTGATAACTCATGCATAGTTTTACGGTCTGAAATGAGACTCTATGTTCTGGTTCAGTGACAAAATGACATATGAAGTATAATATACTATGTCCCCAATGGTTAAAAAATGTTGAGGACATTGTCCCCTTTGTTCCCTACCAAACTGCGCCAATGGTTTTCAGGTAGTAGGGTGTGTAACAAAAATATTTTTTTTAAAATCTGGCCTAATACAAAGGCTGAATGAAATGTTACTATTATAGCAGAGTTATCGGCAATAAAGAACTTAATGGAACACATATTTAATACTAATGTTAATTTATAATTTAACATCATTGTATACGATGTCACTGGTGATATGTTAACATTTTTCTATGATATCCTGTATCAATTATAATAAAATCATATTTTCAATTATAAAACATGTGCTGGCTCTTAACATTACATGTTGGAGTGTGATCAGTTTGTTGCCACATGCATAGGGTCTGTTTAATATCGCTGATTCTGTCAAATCATCCCTTAATATGTATATCCAAGTGTTTGCCACAAACACAACTAGAAAAGCACCCAGAGAGCGGACACTTCCGCCAAGGTAGCTCATTACCCCCATATATATATATGTTTCTCAGAAATGAAGCCTTTTTCCTTAAAACATTCCTCGATCCAGATTTTGATCGGGATCACCCCCCACAATTTAATCAATTGTTCCTTGTATCGTTGCAGAGCTATCCTGAAAATTTAATCAAAATCCGCAATTATCTTTTTTTAGTAATGTTGCTAACATACAGAGAGACAGAAAATTAGACAGACAACGAAGCAGACAACAAAACGAACGCCGGTAAAAACATTACCTCGTTGTCGGAGGTAATAAAAACAACATAGGCACATTTTGAAACACTTCGTCTGACTGGTTGAATTCAGTTCTTCTGATTTGTTATAATTAAAACCAATTAACACTTAAGCAAAACCAAGAAATAACTTGTTCTTGTGACTCTGAAACCGAACATATGTGCAGAACAATTCTTGTTCAGCTTGAAATTTACCAGAAAAGACAAAATGCATGCAATTTACTAACTTAATTTAAAAATCAGCTGAACATTTTCTATGAACGACAATTATTATTTTTAAATTCAGGTAAATTTTTGTAAGGGATTGAGGTAAACAACATCAACATTAATACCGAGGAATTCGCGCTCATTCACAATAAAAGTCATTCGTGAATAATTGAGCGGACAATCCGTAGTAGCCGAAGTAGGCATACATAACAGTGCTGTTAGTTCTCACTGCCAAGAGCTGGTAGAAAAACGGCACCTGTTGTCTGGGATAAGTGCACACGGCTCAAAGCCGTGATATTATCAGTTCGTCGAATCTCAACCGAGGAGCGGTGGGATTTTTCACATTTGGCCCAAGTCCAGGATGAGCGCTCGGCGGGTTCAAAGGGAAGACTTAATCCAACGGTCGTGTTTCTCTCACAAACGACACCCCCCCCCCCCCCTTTCGGGGTTTCCTCGCTGACCAAATCAATGAGTATGGTTACACATCCATGACCCGCAGGTGCGGTTCACCGAGCGGGGTTGACCCAGATATTAACATGTGGTACCGCCCCGACACCGCCCGGATGTACACACTTAATTAACTCAGCCTTAAAACGTAGAGTTGATTACCTCAATAAAAAAAAATAATTTTCATCAAACGTGCGGTTTCTATTCTCCTGCAGTTGCGGATCCATGATTTAGGAAAAAGGAGAGGGGAGGGGGTCCGATCCAGGAGGGCTAATGAAAAACCTAAAATTAAGGTTGTGGTCTAGCCGCAAAATTTGGTCTGAAACCCTCGTAAAAGGTTGCGGTGACTGAACAAGGGGGGATGTGGACCCCCTCGATATTCCCCTCCCCCCTCCCGGCCCACAAGTGGATCCGCTTCTGTGCTGCCAATATGCATTGGTGTCTGTCCATCTTCTTTTAGCCGTCTTAAAGTAAAGAGATACATCATGATCCGGTGTTAAGACACCCCCCCCCCCTTTTTTTTTAGGTAAAGACGGTACTTTAATCTTTTTCAGATTACAACCGGGGGAGTCCGAACATCATTTCTGGATATCCCGGCATTGTTCAGATAATCATCTCGCTGAATAACCGAATGATAAATTTTTATGCTTTAAACTCATGATATATTATTTAAATATACCATGTGAAAGATACAATATTCAAAAGCTAGAATCATTCTATGAAAATAAAATGTTGACAAAACATTTATTATATAGTTATTTCTATATGTATTGACTCATACATTTCACCACAATTGTTTTTGAGGTAGCAATCTACCCCCACCCCCTCCACCAGTCACAATCCGAAGCAGGGTTAAACTGAAATCGACACACCACGACGTGGATTGGAAGTGTGACGTCACATGTTGTGTAATTAGCTAGGCGTGAACGAATACGACCCAGCATGGATCTTTATTCGACTGATAGGGCTTACCCTAAACGTATAACGCCAGTTATACGGGAAACTGCACTGTAATGGCCATCCACCTATCTAACAAATTGCAACGATATCGTTCAACATTAATTAATTAACATGGGGATAAAAACAATGGCATATATTTATATGTAAATGAACAATGCAAGTGCAAATCCCGTTATATGGTTACAATCGTCATTTCCACGATTTGACTTTTAATCATATAAACACGTGGTTACCATATAGTTGTCACCATCCTCATTCAATCACAATGACAGAACAGGTAATAGGCTTATTGCCGGGGAAGGCCTTTAAAGGGTAGCTCTAATTTCTTTGCAGTCTCTCTGGTTTTCTTTTAGTTCTTCTCTGAGCGTTTTAGTTAGAAGGACATGGTTAAACAGTGAGGCGTAATACATGAAAACGATCGCATTGGAAGTTTTAAAAATGATCACGTGACCTTTATAATCCACTGAATTCGACACGCGTCCTGTCACTGGTCTGCCCACATTTGTCTACATTTTATGCCAGTTGCGTGACTTGTATCGGAACAAAATTAATATAAAGTGCATTATGGGAGACCTTTGATGTGGGTGTGCGCTTGGTGGGCGTTATAACACGGCGTCCACGTCCATAATCTCCAGCCAGACCGCGTGGTCTCTTTGTGGAGCCTTTAACATTTCATCAGCAGGTAAAACTCCCGCCGCCCTGTGACTCCGGGGGGTGTAATTGAGGATATGACCAGAATGCCACCTCTCTCTGTCTCCCTGTAACTCCTTTTGGCTTGGTTGCTGTGTCATCTCCGTGAACACACTTGAAGCAGATAAGTTTAAGCTCTTTTGTAAATCTCTGATGCGAAAAAAAGTTGGTGAAACACAGGCCAGATTTTTTTATCGGTTTACAAAACCTCCAATTCAAATTCATCTTAAATAAAAATAAATTATATTTTTATGATATACAATTTAAATTTTTTTTTCAATTATAAATTTCTATCATTTTTGTTATTTTATTCTTATTAATTATATTTTTTTAACTCACCAGGTTTCAGCAATTTCGCTGAGAACATATTAATGTGATGAAAAATGTGTCCGGAGCGATTTAGCAAATATAAATATAACGACTTAAGCAACTAGTTTCCTGCTTTTTCAGTCAGGGGATGTAGTCTTTAGACTTGAAAGTTTTATATAGCTGTTCTTTACTAGTTTTAACCACTGAGAGTCAAAGTTATCATTCGTCATTTGTTTCAGAGTTGCCACTTATGAATGCTCCTGCATTGCTTTAAGAACTGTCCCAACTTCTCTTTTTAATTTATGTCATCTCTCTCTCTCTTCCACAAAATAAAGTAAGAGTTCTGACCTCAATGTTTTATCGTGATATGCTCAGGGGCGGGTTTAGATGAGCGCAAAGGGCGCGCCCCCTCTATCTCGATTTTGGAAATCTGGGAAATAAATACACTTAATACCGGATATGGCGTCAAACATCGATGTCTTCCCTCATTACCTGCGACAAGGGGCGGGGGTTTGTTGGTTTGTTCCTTGCCGAAATCAAAGGGGGACATGTCCTACTTATTTTAGGGGTGGGGGGCACAAAGTATATATTGCCCTCTCGCCTTTTCGGGGAATTAAACGCATAATGTAGACATTTCAGGGTAATTACGTCATATTGCTTACAGTTTCTTCAAATGCACCTAAATAATCTTCTAATTTTGCATCTCATTATGAGAAAATGAAGAACATGGTACGATACAAGAATTGTTGAAAACTTGGCAAAAATTACTTGCATATATATATATATATATATATATATATATATATATATTATGGTAATTTTGGTGGAAATGACAAAAAAATGTTGATTTTCTTTAGTGGAGAAGATTCTGCGTGTCCCCCTTTGAATGGTAAGCCTTACAATCTATCAGTAAACTAGTCCCCTGGACAATCCATTAAAAGTATGAATCTGCTTGAACTTTGCGGCTCTCTTTATGATTTTCCGTCTATCGTTTAAAATTCAAGTTGATGAACTTCAGACGGAAACATTAGCAATCAAGCAGTCAAACACTGGAGAGACCATAACCTCCTGACATAATGGAGATTTATTTGGACACAATAAGAGCACAGTGGGTGAAACGGTGTTGGCGGGTTTAATACGGGGATTACAAGAGTTAATAACAGACTTCCTTTGTTCTTATAAAACACGCCCCTTAAATTTTAATGATTCAGGTCACTGCAATTACTCTAATGGAAGATTTTCATAGCGGTTTAATTATTAAGTGTTTGTTTCGTGGATATTCTTTATTTATCTTGCTTGGACTTTACAATTAGCTACCCGGCTCAGGTTGTCATGGCAATTCATCACGTGACATTCTGGACTACTCTTTTGTAAAATTTAATATCTTGGGTTATGAAAGTTAATATATAAGAAGTCATGAACTGTCGTTAAAAGTGAATATCTCAAGTTTTGCTTAGGGGTTCATTCTTTAGTCTTACAGTGACTGTATTTGGCCTGGAGCGGATTTAGAACGCGCGGATTTAGAGTGGGCGGATGGAGAGCATGGTTATTGTTCGTAACGTTTAAAGACAAGAACATCAATACCACGATACCCAAGGTGTTTTTTTTTTAATTATCAGTTTAATAAAAATTCCTAGGAATGACACAGGTTTAATAAATATTCCTTGGCATAAAGTTTTAACACAATCATCAGCACAGCCTTTACGTCCCCATATCGGACGCTTTTTTTAATTTATTAATATTTCGCACCCAATTTATCAATCTATCAATATGTATCGATATGAATGGATACATTCCGTCGATACAGTTCACGATACGTCTTTATGGTGTATCAGCATATCAAGGAGAAAAATATGAACATGCATTTCCTTTTTTAATGTCAAACTAGATATTGTTAACAAATGGGCCAGAGGCGACCACACTAACAAACTATAGGGTGACATGCCTGATATAAAGCCGGTTTCAACTCTGTTGATTTTTTAGTCAAATGATTACTTTTAGAATCTGTGATAAACAAAATACGTTATTTCTTCGTAAATGACCCGAACTCAAAGTCACTCCAAGTCTCTGCCGATGGATGTCTCTCGTGCGATAGAAAAAAGTTTTTTTTATTATTCGGTGTTGATACAAAAGAGATATAAAGGTTCGGATTGGGCAGTTAAGACGCTTACGCTTTATTCATTAGATAGGGTAAACCATTAATTAGACTGTCCCCTCATAGCACTTAAGGTAAAATGGGCAAAAAGATCAAAAACAAAAAACAATGTGTTTTTCAAATGCTAATAATTTTGTAGAGACTTTGTTTCTGTATTATTCTTTGTGCATCACAATAAAGACATTAAAAGCACATTTAACCTTGTCTGTGGGGAAATAAACCATATTATACGGGATTGGAAAACAGTGCAGTTAAGCCCTTGGGGCTTCTAACTGGATTATCCTTAAAACATAACTGTTTGACCAGATTGGCCTTCCCAGACACTTGACATAAAACCACACGCGGACCGCATCAACGATGTATTAAGCGGCCCAGACGGAACTGCCTCGTCGATGTGTTAAGTGGCCCGCCTTTTCAAACACGTGATTTAAATCCACGTGAATTTTTTGTGATCCGCCTACGAAGGTGTCATGCTTTATAAACTGTATGTTTCTGGACGATTAACGTTAACACTTGAACCTTCACTGTGCAATTGTGACTGAGATAAAATTATAATGCAAAACACAAGACTCAAATTGATAAAATTATTTATTTTTCAAAATCGATTGATATAACCCGGATGGAATTTATTGATGACAGTTTTACATGTAAATGTATTTTCACTTCCTTTGCTATCTGTTTAAGTAACTGTTGTCCATATTATCTGCCAATATTTATATTTACTTCTGCCAATATATATTTATCTGGTTCAATACCGGAATCGTAGAGGCCTCTCCAGCGTAATGTGCTGATCAGGTGGACTTTGTTATTGTTCCGTTTCGGTCTGTTACTCTTTCAAAAGTTAAATAAACAATTACCATAATACGTTATTCTAATGTCTCAGGCTATCAGTTAATTTATGCTGACTACAACCGTTTTCAAGCAAGACTGATTGACCAGAGCCCCGTTCTCCCAGTAAAGGGGAAGAAACATGAAAGAAGTAACACGGAAGAAACAATGGATGGAAGCTTGAAAAGTCTTGATTTGTGAAGTTGCGCATGTGCTCTGTTCATGTTTTGTACCATTGATCGCTACCGGTGAAAGATTATTTCCAATTGTGCACAGGAGTAAGCAAACGATTTAAGAACGAGATATTGGAAGATACCAAGATATTTTAAAGACTATTTAATAAAACACTATGGCTTATGTTTATTTACACATCTCGTATCTGAATATATAGGTCAATTTTAAGAGTCTTTGTAACATCAAAATATGAATGTTTACGCATTTTTGTTTATCATCACACAAATATATACAAATATGGTAAAATTCTCCCATACTTGAGCCAAGTGTACATATAACGCTACGTGCGCCATATGATAAACGCATACATAAAAACGGTGTATCGTTATATGTAGCTGGTATTACGCTTGGTTTTCATGCGTCGAAATGCAGACGTTACGTTTAGAACATGTTCTAAGATTTTTGAAAACGTATCACACAGAGAGATCGCACCAAGAACTGTGAAATTTGCTAGCACTCTGTTCAAAATGAGTGAAAATGAACCCTTCATAAAAGGAAGTCGAATGGTAAGGTTGATATTATAATAAAATATCTTGTATATAACCCGTGAACCTAAGCTGATTGCTTTTATTCATGGTATCTCATTTTTCAAATTATCTGGCGGTAATTAACAATAATTTCGCCTCATTCGATGTTTAATTGGACCCCGGGTCATGATTATACGTTTTTGAGCATATATTTTTTAAACATAATTCATTCATATAGTAATAGATATGCTATGTGTAGATTTTTAGGTTTATGGTAGGATCGCGGAAAAGGAACCCTTACGAAACAAGTCAAAATCGCGAAATTTTAGCCTCCCGAATATGAAGCCTTCCACACTTATGTGTACACCCTGCTCTACAAATTGTGTTCTTTCTTTATAAGATGTCGGGCTTATAACATACCAAAGTGCTTATAACATACCAAAGTGCTTATAACATACCAAAGTGCTTATAACATACCAAAGTGCTTATAACATACCAAAGTGCTTATAACATACCAAAGTGCTTATAACATACCAAAGTGCTTATAACATACCAAAGTGCTTATAACATACCAAAGTGCTTATAACATACCAAAGTGCTTATAACATACCAAAGTGCTTTTAACATACCAAAGTGCTAACGAGGGCCGGTGCCTAAAATGTCTTTTCGGACGTTCTGCACCGATCAACACTGTGGTTGACTTCATATTCCCCGGGTTCAACTTTCGCGATCTCACCATATTAAAAACCTACACAAAGGAAATCATTATTACATGAATTATTTATATCAAACAATTGCAAAATTTCAATAACTGGACGGATACCCAAGAGAACATATAATGAGTTGCAGTTATTGTTCATTAATGAGAGCTGATTTGGAAGATCTGATGGAATTCATAATTACAATCCTTGAACATACAAGAACATATACATATAATGTGACCTCCACGATGTGACTTCTAATTCACAATGGTTTTATTTTCGCGATGATTCCCCATTCGCGAATTTTGCTAATTTGAAACCTCCGTGAACAAAAAGGCAACCACAGTACATTACAAAATCATCTATGAAAAAATTACTTGAAAAAACCCACGATGTTTCCACTGATAAAAGTAATATTCAAATATACCTAAAAGTGCGGATGCTGATGGAATACTTGCTGATCGTATTCTTACGATAGGCACATCATTAAGATGTTTAGCCAACCCCCTGTGTCCTCAGTGTATATATATAAACGTTAGTCCAGTTGATACAACACGAATCCTAAGCTTAAAGCAACTTTGACTAAAAAAACATAGATTATACCCTCGGGGGTATAAAACCGTCGGGGCTATGACGCTCGAAATGTCTTTCGGACGACGGGTTCCGGTTTTCAAACTTCCGGTCGGAAATTATGGCTGTTGGTTCAAGCTGGCTCTTGAAGGGGTCTCTGGCTATTGCAGACTACCATAAAAATACAGTCAGTTGTGTAAACACTGTACTGACAACTGACCTTTACATTTATTCATAATAAAATGTTCTATAATAACACGATATCTAATCATTATATTGATAAAATAATGACTTGAATTAAAAATAAAGGATTTCTCAATATTTTATTCGAATCCCTCCCCTTTGGACACTCTCCAAACTTGTATCGAGCGTCCAGAATATAGCATATATCTCTCTGTGAAATCCATGATATTTGTAATCCTATTAATATAACATCAATATGATATTATATTAATCTCTCTCTAGGTCTTTGCCTAATAGTCGATTTTTCCACCGGAGACCTTGTTAGACAGCTAATTTCTCTGTCTTGAGATAAGGACCACGACAGCGATAAGATAAGAACATTTCATGATTCGACATTCAAGATTAAAGGTTTAAATGCACGAGGCAATAACTAATAAAACTAGAAATCTATATTTTAACGTATGCAAGCCTCCGCCATGTGGGTGGCCCCTATTGTGGGATGCTCCCAAAACCGCGCTTGCATTCACTCGTTTTGCCCGTGTATGTCCAGATTCATTCGTGCATGAGTGACTTTAGATTTATGAATATTCCTTGATGACGTTCCTAAAACCGGATCAAGTGCCGGATCCACACCAAACTCTAATAGTTTGGTCATTGGCTCATTCCCAATAAGCGCTCATATTGCATGAGATTTATGATTGTGTGAGTAATGTTGTGAACAAAAAAAAAAACATAAAAAAAACACACCAACGGAGATGGACGCATTACTTTCTGGCCGAGGCAAAACAACTCTTCCTTAACCACTACGTCCTATCCCCTTGTGGGCCTTGTGTGGCTTCTGTCAGTCGTTTGCTTTTCTGACGCACAGATATCTTTCAATTTCCTTGGGTTATTATTTACAAGTAAATGTTATACCTTAACGCCAGAAGGCTTTCTTTCACCTTTCTTCTCTCGTCTTTTTTTATAATAGAAAGTGCTTTCAAATGGCAATCGGCGTATCTTTAAATGGAGTAACGCTAAAAGGGGCATATTCTAACAAAAACAGGCCACGCCCATCATATAAAGGGCCACGTCAAACTTACAAAGGGCTACGCATAACATATAAAGGGCCACAATCAACAATTAAAGGGACACGTCCAATATATAAAGGGCCACGTCCAGCATATAAAGGGCCACGTCCAACATTTAAAGGGCCACGTCCAACATATAGGAACCACGTCCAGCATATAAAGGGCCACGTTCAACATTTAAAGGGCCACGTCTAACATATAAAGGTCAACGTCCAACATTTAAAGAGCCACGTCCAACAAGGAAATCGAGCAGCAATTCAGACCAACCGGAGGTTTGCAAGTGTCAAAAGATGTTGTTACTTCAAATGCTCCCACAAATAAAAGCAAGTGTGCCATCCATCACGTCTGTTCACATGTTTTTCTTTTTGTCAACATGTCACGGGTACATGAATGTTGTTTACTAACAGCCTTTGGATAAACAAACGCACACATCCATCACGGCGGCGTTATAAGAACTTTGATCAGCAGGGATTAACTACAGTTCACTAATATGTACCCAATGTATTCCAGAAATCACATGAATGCTACAAATATGGCACGTGGATACCTGGCTTTAAATACTCTACACTCTACGGAATAACAAGGTGACAGGTAAATATTTTGACTTACCTAGTGATGTATCTGCTTATCAGTTTATCTTTGAACTGGATTTTCTTCTTGAATTCCAGCAAAAGTACAAATGGAATAGTGATGTTTTCTTCAGGAGCCTTCAACTGATGACAAAGTCACTTTTGACGTCACATTTACCTACTTTGACCACGTGCACCCAAGTATTGGGTAAATTCTTCTGTGTCGTCTGGCGTGTAAGTGTCAAATATCGTTACATCACACTATATATGTTGTAAACCTGTGGGCTCAGCGTATATTCCTGTATTTTCTATAACAAAATGCGTAGTATTTCGTTCAAATGTCCATTGATACTAAACCTCTCAGTTGTTTCTCAATCTGTATTCTCCACTTGTATTTCCCGTGGTATCTTGGACCACGATCTGTCGTATTCCGATACTGAGTCACTCCAGCAGCTGGTCAGACTCTATACCAGCAGTGCGCCAGCACTGGCTGAGCCGAGGACAACAGGAAACTGTATACAGCCAGAGTGAATTATTTATAATACATATAGCAGCACTTGAAAAGAGTCTCATAATAAGATTTTATGTGGACATTGATCCAAAGACAACGAGAAAAATCCAGCTCCCAGTTCAGGAGAACCCTCTCTATGTACACAATGCACGTCCCCAGGAAAATGAACTAATGACAAGGCGTATTTTAATATATCTATACTTCTACAATCCCAGGAAAAATCTATGAGATTTTTTGTGTGATGTATGTACGGTAATCAGACAGAACACCCATCATGATCTTGAAGCGGAAATGGAAATAAATAATGAAAAGAAATCTGACAAGTGTCAAGTCTGGCCCGGCTCGTCATAGCCTTGGCAGCCTATGATAAGACCATTTAATAAGCACGTAAGAACGACACTTGCTATATATAGTCCAAGCAAGCTTATGCAAGCGTATAGATAATTAAGAGGTAAATTGGCAATGGAATGATGTGTCACTATGGGTATTCTCGGCTGTATACATATATTCTCGTCCATAACACGGGAATTCCCGAGATCGGTGAAATATGATGTCCTGTGTACGGGTATTATTCTGACATTGATTATACGATGACGAATTTAACACTCTTTCTAGAGATGATGTGAATTCTCGTATGCATTCTTGTCTAAACAAAGATAATTTGATATAATTTCTAAAAATAAATAGATTTCATCGACGAAAGAAAAATCTTGCGTGTTCTGTCGGTGTATTCTCGTAAACATCACGAGCATTCGCGAGATGAGTATTTATTGTTAGTGACCTCTCTGGATCTCTGAGACTTTGAACAATGAATGCTTCCTTTGAGTAATGAATCCTTAATCAGCGACTGTACCGAAGGACCAACACGGGTCTCTATCATGGCAACGGTCCAAGGTCAACGGTTCATTCTAGGTGATTTTTATCTGGTAAATGACAGAGGGAATATACGTCTTTTTTATTATACAGCATAGACCATTCCTGAATCAAGTATCCGGACATGCATGAGTTTACAACTGATGACTTTGGTAAAAGTAAAGCGTTCTCCAAACAGGGATTATTTAGTTTGCAAAGAATATAAAAAGTAGCATTAAATATTTACACATCTTGCCTGTTTTGTATTCGTTGCCGCTGCTATCTGTTTTTGTCCCAGCAGACGGCACTCTGAAGCGTGAAACTACCCGTGTTGATTTTGATGATTTACTGTGCATGATAAACATATAATCAGCAAAAACCTGCGGGATATCATGTGCTGAAACTTATCTTTGTGGAGTATATTACCCCAAACTGAATTGAATAGAACCATGTGTGATTTTATTTAAATGGTTGTCCGCTACAGGCTGCCTGCGTCCTCCATCTGCAGTGCCAGCTTCATATTCACGATGAATAATTTAAAGCCACACAATGAAATACCGCCACCACGAAGGCTTCCGGGCTTGCAGTGTGTCGTCTCCGCAAGAGAAACTGCTGTTTACTCAGCCGGGGGCCTGATAAGAATTATGTTACAGGCTGTCGGTGTCCAGGTTTTCACATAAGTCCTCGCACGCTCCCGCGCAGGTTTTGTTTATCCATCCATTCTTGTATCGTCTGCTGTTGGCAAGCTCCATGCAGTTTCAACTCACGTCGCCCAGCGCCCGCCTGGGAAAACTTAATTCTGTCATGCCAACAAAGCCTTATTCCAGCTGACTGTGTTATAGCGTCTTTTAATACAGGTCTTGTAAATTTGACATCCGCGGATATTCACGGAAACAGAAAAAAAAAGAAAAAGGCTTCCATGGCCTTGCATATATATATATATATATATATAGCAGTGCTCAACTTTTAAAGCCTTATGAATTTAAGGATCTTTATTCGCGAATCGGTTTATTTTTGTTAACATATTAACCAATATCCGATTTTCATTGATATTAACACTTTTATGGCAATGATCAACCAAGAAGTATCTGGAAATGCCTATTGTTGATCGAAGCAGTATTTATCAAAACATTGCTGATACATCTGGGAATGACAAATAATGCATAAGTAGTACATGTTCGTGTGAGTTTGTATTTTACATTTGACATATGTTTTCCAGAACTCCACTTGTATTCACATGTAGGATGTTGATTATAATATTTCATTCATGATTTTATAAACATTTAACTCATTCGTTGTAACATCTTGTTGCCAATCAATCAATATACTCTATGTGCTTTAATTGTACAGGTATGTTTAACAGGACCTCATTAAAAAGAATAATAAGAGAGTAAGGTAATACATGGGTCAACAAATTACTAGATAAAATACCTGTGTATAAATTCATGATATTTCTACCCTCAATTTTGTGTCATTAATCTTAATCATGATGTGATGTATTTCTCACTCTAAGATCCAGTGTGATAAGTGATATATAAAGAACACACTTATAAATTATTTTGCGTAGGGCATTACTTCTTAATCGCACAGCAATTTGATTAATTAACATTATTACACATGTCATGGTCTAAAAGAATTATACCAGTGGATAAAACCATATATGTCAGACTTGTTGTTTTGCGTTGATACATTTCCCATGGACCAACCCATGCATAATTTCTTCATTGTTTTCCTCTTGCCATTTATTTAATCGCACGCCGATTTACCTGTGTACACCACGGAGACATCAATAAATGCAATAGCCAGGTGATCATTGAAAGCTTCCCGGGCCCGCAACTGAGCGATAATGGGGGATCGGCTATATATATATATATATATATATATATATATATATGACCTTGGGAATAAGGTCAAGTAGAAAAATAAATATCGGGTCCATATTTGTGACCTTGGAATAATATTATGCCCAAATTTTGCCTTTTAAAAATTAGCCATATTGGAGATTTAGCGCAAATAGAAAATGGCAGAAGAAAGAAAAAAAAAATGAAATCGTGTTTTTGCATTCGTTGGGACCTATTCCACTACAAAAAAATTGCTTACCCAAATACGGATATAGAAATTACCTCATCACCCCCAATAAGCTTCCTCTACCTGGGGGGGGGGGTAAATAAGACACTTAGTACAAGGCATAATTCTAGACAATCATCATTCGAATGTATACCAGTATTAGCGATTTTCAGGGCAAATTTCCGATTCTTGTAACCGTATCCGCTGTGTGCAATGTGTACAGAGGCGGCTTCATTAGAAACTCATTAGAAACAAGTGGTTGACCACGGTGACAAAGTCCATAAAACGTTTACCCCAAGGTGACTTACACCAAAATTTAAACAATGGAGATGTTGCAAGTCCCCACCTGTTGTTAAATTTCAATATCAACCTTATTACCGGTAAATTAGATATCTTGCGGATACAAACACACACTTACGATCGAGTGAAAACAATAAACCTTGCCTTGCGCCGGGTTGAACCCTGTTTAAATATATCAAAATGTTGATCTACTCGAGTACTAAGGGCTTGAATAATAAGTCAGAAGTACTCGGATGTGAGTATTCGAGTGTTCCTTCCAAAACTAATTTGAACCGAACGCTTTGAGTTAAAATATATTTTACACTATAAAAATATATTTTACACTATAAACATGCGAATCAGTGAATTAGCTATATATGATGGAGCAGTTTACAGGGCTCGAAATATGTGCCCTACTATCAGAATTCGTCGGCAGTTTTCGATATCGCTTCACCCTCTTTGATCCAGATCGCATTTTTGCGGGAATCAGTCAAATTTAGATTTTATTTGTTGGGCAGTGCACAAGAATTATCGCATTATTCAGTTGATTACAATTTCAGCAACCCTCCATGGATTCAGAAAATACATTTATTCGGGAATATTAATAAATGCTAATGTAATTTGAATCCCGAGTCTAAGTCCGAGTTCAATACAAACCTCCTTATATACACATACTTTTACTGAACTGTTTAATAACATTTAGCTCCCGATGCAGGGCTTGAACTGTTTGTAATATTCTGTTAGTAGTTCGCGCAAGTATAGATGTCTTCCTGGTTTGTGATATTTTCTACTGTAGTCGAGATAGACTCGTCCTAATATCTCGAGTCTGTATCTCCGAGTCCGAGTACATGCCCGAGTCCAAGTCCATAAAAACTGACTCGAGTCCGGAATCCGAATCCGAATCCGGACTCGAGTCCTACGTCACTGTCAATTTTTTTAATTAAAAAAATGGGCCCAGTAAAGTCCTTCTTAGCTCCGGTAAAATTTCTGCCTTGCCAGACCACATTATCCGAAGGAAAATTTGGTCGATTTCGAGCCCTGCAGTTTTCAAAGGTGCCCAATCACCTATCTTTTGAAAAAGAATTTTTGTGATTTCTGGTTACCGCTGTGTATATATTAATTAAATAAGGATAATTGTAATTTCGGTTGTGAAAAGTTCTTATAAGGTCTTCGTGAAAGATGTTTGAACATGTTTATCAACAAAATGTTTGTCAACCGCAACGTTGACAAACAGGAAAATAACATATAACCTAAGGTGGTAGGTTGCATATATACGGAGGCAGAAAGGTCACTTGTTGAAAAACCCCATTTGCAAAGCTGTTGCTTATCTGACTTGCTGCCAGATGCCCTTAATGCATTGCTTTTTTTTTATTTTGGCGGGCCCTCGCATATTATAATCACGTTGATATAAACCAAACAAGCAGCCTGTGAACGGTATTATCCACGTTTTCTGGCCTGTTTTTATGAAAGCTCCAAAGGATTACCTTTAGTTTATAAAGGTCAGATAGGTGATTGGGCCCCTTTAATGAATGATGATCATGTATATGTTCCTTGGAAAACGTCGACCAGATACTACAGAAATGTCAGGCCACAGGGACCCAAACCCACCATTCAGAGATTAGTCTGATAAAACATTGGGAATATCAAAGATCTGTGTACTCTGGTATCTGTCGGATCACCATTTGTCTAGGACTTGAGCGGTGACTTCACAGCGAATTTGCTTTGTCAATGCCTCGGCTTTATAACTCAATCTACAGTCTGTGGTCTGCCAAGTAGGCTCATACTGACGCATAGGTCAAGGATTTCCCGCAAGTGTAAAAATGCAAACAAAGCTGAATAATAAAATTTTAACGTCTGACATCAATGGTTATTAGCTGTTTATCATTAGTTTTAGTTTTATTAACAATGTTTTGTTTGTTTGTTTGTTTAAAAATTGCTAAATTAATCATTGTAATGAAATAAGATATGCCTTTATAAATGCGAATTAGTCATGATGTTTTTCAAAAGATTTGTTATCAATTGTATTGTGGCAACAGTAAACGACGGCATTATTATATGAATTAAGGAGTATTGTTGTGACATTCCAACTGCGCACTATAATAAATATCATAGCGTTTTGATTTATTCTACTTTTTCTTCTGTATGATTACCTCTTCATTATTTAAATATTTAATTACATTTGCTTTTATCTCGAAACCGTATGACGATTGAATATAACAAGAAAAGTTATTTAACTTAAACAATTCTCACTGATTTAATTAATATGTTGCATACTCCATGTCCCAAACACAATGTAAAACAATTATTAAAGAAGAGCTACATTAAATAAATTTTGAAAAATTATACAAACAAATTCCTCTGCCTTTTTGGTAAATAGCAATGTTAAATGTTATATGGCGTTACAGCGTTATTTTCTAATCCAGTAAGTGTATCGGAAAGTAGACAGTTTAACGTGAGCCACTGATATTGAACTGAATTATTAAAGCTGTTTGGTCCACGGAATGCTGTGCAAAATAATCGGTCGTGACAGCTAACATGTATTGAATGTTAGTTGGATTGTCATGAATATTCATTCATGTTAATTTCCTGCAACACACTGCTCACAGAATTTCAAGTAAAACCAATAACATAATCTGTAACATAAGTATTAAGTTGTCTTTGCTGGCATGCAATTTTCGCGGCCACATTTAAAAATAAAATCAATAATTCCTTCCTGACTCTTGAAACGGTTTCAGAAGTTTAGGAAAATGTGTAATATAATTGACAGTAGCAATAAATCTAAACACTTTTTCTTTGTCTTAAAAAAATGAGGAACGCTGACAAATGTGTCCGAAGGGGGTTCATTTTTCATATTTTACATTATTTGGAAAATGTTGTGAAGTGTCTATCTCAGCGCCATTTATCAGAAACTATACGCCCTTCCCTGAAAAGCGCGGACCTGTCACGACATGATAACGGGTTATTCGCTGTTACTGATGAACCAAAATCAACCCGAGAAATACCGTGCAGTCACAATGACGTTATTTATCAGAAATTCGTGAGGCTCCTAAATGGGGCAGGCTTGCTCTTCTAAAAAATAGTTGTCGCTTTATAGTTATTGTAGATATATTTCGCGTTTAGTATTTAATGCCCCGAGATTTGAGTTATATGCAATTAAAACTTACAAGGACAGCATGTCATTTACATAACAGTGCGCTCATGTGGATGTAACCCTCGCTTCATCCACCAGAGTGTAATAAGAAGTGGAATGACAAAACCTGACGAACTCAAAATACAGCGGAGACCCTTCTATACCCCCCCCCCCCCCTCCGGCCACACTGTCATGTCAGAGTGAAACTACTAAGTCATCTCAGATGCTGTCCACACAGATTGACCAAGGAGGATATACACATTGTACTAGAATATCAAGAATTCGGTCAATGTTTTCCTGACGGGGAAATTAAACTAAGTGAACAACACCATGACATGCCGCTTGTATGACTCGACTAATTGATGCAGCCAGTATAAAGGATTATAGGAGGGAACAAATCTACATGAATATCACTGTGGTAACGAAAGTATTGATCATGGATGTCCATTGTTATGTTAATAGTACATGAAAAAAGATATCTAACGAACATAGCATTTGGAGCAATTAATAAACCGGGACATTTCTTATTATGTTATTCTAAATGTTCATCAATTATAAAAAATCTAAAGAACATTGTTTGAGATTGTTCTAAAATGTGTTTTCCTAACTCATGAGCAAAAACAACACCATGTTGAGTTTGGTGACTGCGTTTTCATAATTCATAAAGAAGATTGTATCTACACGGGGGATTTACCGTACAATTCATAAAAAAAAAAAATCACCGGTGTAGCGATTTCGGATTACCCCCGTTTAAGGTCACGCCACGGTAACTTAAAATCAGGTTACCCCCCACAGTGTCAGATTAATACCTCAAAATTGTTAATATAAATATATTACTCTTCGCGATTTCTCAAATTAGGTTTTATCTGTGTATATCTGTTATGTTTGCATGTTTACACTGCGTCATGCGCTTTAATGAAGTGAGTGAGTCAACCGAATTATAATTAACAATGTGATCACATTTTGCGACAATTTTGTTTTTCAATGGTTGATTGAAGCTTTTAAATCTCGCATCTTTCACGTGGTTAATTTAAATAATATAACATGAGCTTAAAGCACAACAATTTATCATTTGGTTAAATCAATGTTACTCTGAACAGTGCGAAGATAACCTGGAATTACCTTCAGACTACGCACTGGGTAACCTGTAATCCATTTCAGATTACCGGGGGGGGGGGGTAACTTGAATTGGGAGGTATTATGAATTGTTTACACCAGGTTTATACATTATACAGCGCATATGCCAGTACACCAGTGACTCGACGGGCACTCATTTTTAGCGCAGCTGACTATAAGTCATCTGAGCTATAGTCGTGGTCCATTGTCCGTCGTCCGTCCGTCCGTCCGTCCGTCCGTAGATGTGGCACGTTTTGAAACCGTAAGACCTAGGAATCCAAAATTCGGCATAATGTTAGATGTCCCCAAGATCTCCTACCAAGCCGGCAACTGGGTCTTTGCGACTTCGTCCCTTTGAGAAATTAAGGAAAAACTTCAATTTTTTATTAAAAACCTATTTTCACATTTAAGGACTGCATTATATCAAAACCACTCATCTGTTTTTCCTCATATTTACCATAAATAATTCTCTATATAGTTCCTATGTACATGCTAGCAAATAGGTCTGTATTATATAATTTAAAAAAGTTATGGGCCCAAACATAATGCATCTTGTAAATAATCAGGAAAGAAATTTGATCACTTAACACAAAACTAGTTATAGCTAAGCACTTTTTTCGTGTAATATTACTTTTATTAATCAAAATTAAATTGTATACCCAAAATTAGATCAAATTCTTTTAAAATTTTTAAAATATTAGCAAAAATAAAAATTTGGTACCTTAAATTTTGTCCAACTTTGACCATGGCACGTTTTTTTCCTGTAATTGCTGTGGATTTAATTTTCAAAGCATGTTTTTGTTAGCATTTCAACTGTTAACACCAAAATTTTGAAACCAGTTGATCAAAAACTGTAGATTTTATTCAAGTTTTCAAGCACCATGTCACATATTGTTTACATCAAGCTAGTGTTATGCAGTTTGCTAGAGCTCAGCTCCCGAGCTTCAGCTCTAAGTTCCTTTAATTTGGCATACAGTTAGATGTCTCCAAAATCCCCTATCAAGCCAAGAATTTGGTCACTAGGACTTAATTTCTTCGAGATATTGATTAAAAAACTTCATTTTTCCATTAAAAACCCATTGTTACACTTTAAGACTGCTTAATATCAAAACCACTGATCCGACTTTGATCATATATAATATACATATTTTTCTATACATTCACTATGCACATGCAAGAAATGATGTCAGTATTGCCTATTTCTTTTAAGTTATGGGCCCAAACATAATGCACTTTTTTTTAAAAATCAAGAAATATTTTTACTCACCTAAGATGAGAATTGCTGAAGCTGGATACTTTTTTTTCAGGAATATAACTTTATTTAATCAAGATTCAATTGTTTACCCAAAATTAGATCTGAATTTTGCAAATTTTTCAAGTTATTAGCATAAAGAAAAAATCAATACCTTAAATTTTGTCCAACTTTGGCAATGCCACGTTTTTTCCCTGTAAGCGCTGTTGATTTATTTCCACAGCATATATACTTAAGGGTTTAATCTTTTAAAATCTGAAATTTCAAAGGAATTGATTGACAAGAGTAGCTATTCAAGTTTTCATACACCATGTCAAGTGTTGTTTACATCTAGCCCACCTAGTAGTACAGCCTTCACTTGCATTATGTAACACACCCCAAGCAGCTTGCCTTGGCTCAGCTTGGCTACTACTAGCAAGCTTCCCCTCTGCCCTGCACTCCCCCCCCCCCCCCCCGATGGTGCATCAACTAGATGAATGGTATAATTTTCTGTATTTCATTTTATTCTTGGCTATGCAATCTACATTTTAGATTTTGTATTTACCACCAGGGTTACAATGATTAAAGTGCACATTTAATTGTGTCCACAAAGTGGTGTATTGCTATGAAAGTGTGGATGTTCATCAGATAAGTAGTTCCTTACTTGAGAAGAGTAAAAACTTCATCAGGTGTGAAATTGACTATTGATTCCAGTAATAAATTATAGCTGAGATAGTAATTAGCACAATGATATTGTTTGTCCCTCATTCAACCAAGAGTGTGTATACTTTATTTGAAAAGATGTATTTATTTTACCAAATTTACTGAATCTTTTATTTTATTTCGGTGAATAAGATGAAGCATGTACTGAAAACTCCAATGTGCAAAACTTTTTAATAGTGATTCAAGGAATAATCTTGTAGATGCCATGTTGAGGCATTATTTTCTTTTAAATTCAGTTTAAACATTTGTGATTTAAAAATATATGTGTATGCATAATATGACCCAATATGAGCTACACTCTGGATGTATAATGATTGCAACTTAGAATTCTAATATTTTATTCTTATATTTTCAGTGTTTTTTTTTAATACAAATTTATAAAACTTGAAAAATAAAAAAAATTAATCAGATAAAAACTATTTTAATGGAAAAAGTGGATATGCTTAAATAATAGGCTTATATATAAACTTTATTCCCTTGAAAGTGAAATAAAGATATTAGACCATTCTGTCAACTGGCCTATCCATCTGTAAATTTTTCATATGCATTACAGTATCTCAAAACATTTACTGTTTTTCTTCCTGACAGTCCTGTCAGAGTATTAGTTTGCAATCATATATTTAGAACTTTACTATAACCAAATAGGAGGGTCTCTTTCCTCTTAGCTTCTCATATGCTTATATAAATGAAAAACATTAAAATAGAATATTTTGCCTTTGCAAAAATTTCAAACTTAAGCTGAGCGCTGTGACCCATTTGTCCCTTGTTTATAATTATTATTTAAACATTGTGTTACTAGAACTCATTTGTTTATTTTCACTTGTTTCTCTCGAATTTCAAAAACATAAAGTACTCTTGGGTACTGAATATTATTTCATTTAATCCCCGACATGATGTATTATCTCAAACAGAAAAAAAAAAGTTAATTACATTTCAGGAATCATCGTAGTTTAACCGCTAATCCCAGTGTTTGTTCATAAGAAGAATTCCTTTTGAACTAGAACAAAATCAATATACATCATTGTAAATTTTAAAGATTTTTAGTCTGATTGATTAAGCTTAACATCCGGGCTTTAACAAATTTCACGGTCTGTAAGTATATTGTACCGGGTTTAATGAAAGCTTGTGTTTATATCGAATTAATTAGTTTTTATTAGACTACATTTCATATAGCTCAATAGCTGATGACACGAAGATTAGGTTTAACTAACTATTCCTGAATGTTATTGCACACAACACCGATACGATTGACCGCGTTATTGCTGACTGTTGCTGATTTGAGAATCTGCCATACATTTATCAGTGGACCGCACTCAGTCCACCTGAGCGCCATGGCATTAGTCTTGTATTCGCCTCCGTCCGGGCATGTAACGAAATCCATGCGAAATGAAGGTGGACTCTGTCCCCAGTCTTTGTGTTCTCAGGCGACAAATTAACTAGGCGTTATCGGAAAGTGGCAATGTCGTAAACAGCTGTTTCAACAGCCCATTCCCCTCCCACTTAGCCAGGGACCGGCCAGCCAGCCTGAATACCAGTCGATTATTTCTGTCGATAATGTTCACTGTGTTTCCCTAACTACTGTTCACTTAAATATGAAGCCATGGCATATAGTTTACCAAGGACAGGTTATTTCTAGTGATTTATTAATTAGTTATTTATTTTTGTTACATTTAATCTTTATCTGAATACCATTATGTGTATCTGTCATCTATATTATAACTGACGGTGCTTGCACTTAACTGTCGTGACGTATTTTCTCTATGGCAATGCCCCGAATATTCCCGTTTTTGAGTTTGAATTGTGATACGCTCCACTACAGCCGTCCCAGGTCTCCTTTCTTGACACTGCTGCTTTGTATAGCAAGACTTTCTTGGTTTAACCGCTAGGGTGGGCACAGAGCAATTGAGAGCTTGACTGCGCACTGTGCATCCTGATCAAAATTTAAAAAATGCGACACCAGCTCTCGTTTGGTCTGATATTTGGAATACGTATGCTGAACTTTACCTTGACGTAGTAATAAGAAAATGAGAGGAAATCCCTGCTTCTTCAACTGCCTCGTGACGTACTGATATGCAATTTTCTGGGATAGACCCCAAACACTCGACAGGCAGTTTGTATCAACAACTAAAATAGATGGTCTTTTCATCAGTTAGGTTTATCGAGGTGCTGAATTCAGTTATATTTTACATATGGCGGCAAAATACTGTAAATCGACTAAAGGAACAGCAGGTCGTAGAGCCGCATCATCTCAGCAAACCCCGAACTGCTGCCACCTATCAGATGATTTTGAAACAACAAGTGGAGGGTGGGGAACATTTAACAAATACCCAGAATACCAACTGTAACTAGTTTTTAACTAAATTTATTAAGTGGATTAGATGGGCAAATAACTTAGTATTTCATGGCCTTCGCCAACACGCGATATTTAGTAGAAATATCACCCATTCGCTGAGCTCAGAAGTTTAACTTTTATAACTGATAAACCTTTTACATCAAAGTCACTTGCTTCTTAGTATCGGATATACACTCCGCTTATGTTTATGGAACAGGGGCGGATCAAGGATTTAGGAAAAAGGGGTCCAACCACGGAGGACTAATGAAAAGCGTAAAAAAGGGTTCCCAAGGTCCGGAAAGGGGGGGGGTCCAGGCCGTAAAATTTTGTCTGGACTCTTTTAAAAAGGTTGCGGCGGGTGAAAAAAAGAGAGGGGGAGGATGGGTCCGGACCCCGATCCGCTTCTGTGGAATGAGTGAAATCACAAATTATAGTTTTTTTACAATATACGTCAAATAAATTATCTGAAGGTGATATGATAGTAAGTTATTAAAAGAATTAAATCAGTCAGTTACTCTGTGATCATAGTTAACAAGTCTCTTAGTCAGTAGGTTAGTCAGTTAGTTAGTAATGAAGTTGTTTTGCTGTTAGTCAATAAGTTTCCCAGCGTGCCAGTAAATTGGAGAGTACGCAAGGTAGATCATGTCCTTTATGATATATCAGTGCCAACTAGTTAATATATATATATTTATTTTTGCAGAATCAGCGTGTTATTTATTTATGCAGTTGGCAAGTGAGAGTTGCTTACCCTGCTTAATTAATGAACCGTAGGTCAGAAAAGGTTCCTATACCGCCTCTGATACAAATGTATCAGCTTGCTCATCTACAAGCTGTTAGTAAACACAGTATAAAACCATGTTACCTAGGGTGGTAGGTTGAATAGGTGCGGAAACTAAAAGGTAACAAGTAGCAAAAAAAAAAAAAAAAAAAAAAAACCTTGGATTAACTTTGATTTGCCGCCAGATTTCCTTGTTGAATGTTATTATTTTTGCGGGCCCCCAACCCAACATGTTATAAATACTTGGATATACACAAAATGAATTGCCTATGTTCGGTAGGTTCAAGGTTTTTTCTGGCCTATTTAATTTAATGTTCAAGGGATTATCTTTACTTAATTGACGTCAGATATCAGAACAGACCCTTTAAAAGACGTAAGTTATCGAAAAAGGCCCCTTTAATAGACGTCAGATAACGGAATAGGCCCCTTAAATAGACGTCAGATATTGAGAAAAGCACCTTTCATATACGTCAGATATCGAAAAAAGGACCCTTAATTTGACGTCAATATAAGGATAGGCCCCTTTAACAGACGTCAAATATCGGAAAAGGCCCCTTTTATAGACGTCAATATCGAAATAGGCTCCTCTAATGGATGTTAGATATCCATATAGGTTACTTTAAGATCGTCTATTTGTCTGTGTACAGTTATAACCGTTCCTTGCAATACGGGATGAGTGTATGTAATAAAAGAAGATATCCTGTAGAATAAATAAAAAAACAGGGGTGTCATGGTGTAATTTAACAAATGTTCTCTAGAATATCTGTATTTTTTGTCATTTTAAAGCTTTTGCGAAATTTGAACTAAAATATTTAATGTTATTCCATTTGAATGTTTGTATTACAGAACAGAAGGACGTTTGTTCAAAGCTTTGCACGAAATTAAGATTGTTTTATTCTAAATATTTATTCACAGCACGGACGACCTATCCTGTCGTCTGCTGTGCCAAATTACCATAAGTAATCGTATCCGTTTACATGGTGTTTTTACGGTACAAAATTGAGTTATTACAACAAGCACAGCTTTCCTTTCCCGGTCATTTTTTGTTGATTAAATTTGCATCGTAAATTTTTTTATGGGCGTGTTTTGTGAATCATTTGACTGGAAATATCCGAGATGAAATGTCAGGAGAATTTATATTTCAGTGGATACCAACATGGAATGACTGATAAAGGGTACAAAGTTTGGTTTAAAGATTAACTCTGACGCTAATCTGTGGAAAGACATATACGATAATTTGTTGAATAAATATGTTTTCCTCTTGGACAATAACAGGTATCAATGAGGAGCGGATACAGGATTTGGGAATAGGGGGCGTAGAAAGGGGCAGGCAAGGGAGGGGGTTTGCCCCTCGTCTAGTGTAAAAACATTTAAAAAGTTTAACTTGTAATTGCGCAATCAGGTGAGTTTAAATGCATCATGATGTACAATCGGGCTCTGTATTTAGCGCTTATTTTTCTGTTTCCAAGATGTTAAGGTAGGAAAGAGGGGTGGGGCAGCTTATTGAAAATATCAGATAAGGAACTTGTTACTTTGGGAACGTGCATCTTATTGCTTCCTCCGAACTTAACATACAGGTTACAATAAAACGTCACGTGTCAAAGTATTTTCAATAAGCTTAATCAAATTATGTAACATTTTACAATAACATTAATCTATCGTCATGGTAACATTGCCTTTCTCGTTATAGCTTCTTTGCATAATACGTTAGTTGTGTGTGCCTAAGATATTCAAAATCTTTAATTCAGTGTTCACTATTTCCATAAATAAAAATCAGTTCAACCTCCTGAAATTAAAACTAGGCATTTGAGTTTATAGTGATAAAGATATTAAATTAAATCAACTTTTTCAGATTAATTTTTGTGTCTGTTTTATTTGGAGGTAATTGACTCATTTTTTAATGCTTACTTGACTAATCTTAATTAATGCAATAACCTTTAGTGGAGGCGTATTGCAAAGAGCAAAGCAATGTAAAAGATTTTCGGATAATATATTTTTATTTCTAATTACTAACATTAGGTTTTACTTTTATTTCTTGAAGGGAATTTAAAGCAAATATCAGCGAATAATGTCCAGATCAACCCCGAATTTATTTGTCACTGAATATGAAATTGAGAAACAAAATCTCTACAAGAGCTAAAGAAAAGTTGTCTGAAAGCAACTTCTTCATGACGTCTTCTTCTAACAACATATGTTTTCTGCAAAAGAAAGAGCAAAATTTATCTTGTCAATATTGGAAACAACGTGTGCATATCAAGATTTTTCATTATTAAACTACTTTCAACAGCTTTATGTCGCAGGCTTTGTTGAAATATGTGTACAGACATGAGGAAAACTTGAGGTTATTCATGCAACAATATGCCACGTAATGTGATAACAAAACCTATTATTATTATTATTATTATCATTATTTTGAAATAAATAATTACTAATGGATATTTTAGATTTTGGAATGGATCGACAGCATGGTCCATCGGGACCAAATAAACTGTGCTCACCGTCGAAAAAAGAGGGTTGTTTGATCATGAAACGGGTTCTCTGGAGCATGAAAGGAAAACAATGACACATCGCATGTAATAAGTAATCGCCTCATAAAATAGGAATTTCGCTCTTGTGTAGAGATCAGGAGAGACTTTTTTTGGTGGAGGTACTATGTACATGTACAGAATTCCATTCAGGTTTCGGAATACCGGACAGGGGCTTACACGCGATAATACTGACGTCATCAAGGCTCAGTGAACGATTCTTGTCTGTGCTGCGTCATAACACCCAGGAACTTACTCAAGGCGCACTCTGTTTCTGAGTGAATCGAGACTCTTGGGCACAGTCGTCCAATAAAGCCTGCAGTATTAACATGGGTTAGAAAATCTCAACGCTAGGCTGAGATTCGATCACACGGTCTCTTGGATTTGAGACATGTGCTTTACCCCTACAATGCAGAAGACGATTGGCGATTGTTAATAGCAATACAACCGAGTCATCTTGTATCCTCCTTTGTGTCGTCCTTGTGTCCTGCCATTTTGTGTACACTTTAAAACGGATGTCACTTGTCGGAAATAAGAATATCCCGCTAATTAATATAATATCAGTTAAATTGGATGTAAGAATAAAAGTAGATGTCACATGTCAGAATTTTTAAAGGTATGCCGCTTGCACAGGAAAAAATCCTACTAATGTCCTACCATGTCTTCAACGGCGAATCATTCTACTTTCTCTTCTGGATTCCTTCTACGCCATCTTCTAGATTCCTTCTACGTTCTAGTTTGGATCACTTCTGCGTCCTCTTCTGGATTCCTTTTACGCCATCTTCTAGATTCATTTTGCGTTCTAGTTTGGATTTCTTCTGCGTTCTCTTCTGGATTCCTCCTACGTCCTCGTCTGGCTCGCTTCTACGTCCCCGTCTGTATTCCTTCAATAATATCCCTGTCTGTATTCCTTCTTCGTCCCCCCCCCCTCCGCATTCCTTTTGCGTCTACATTTTGGTCTTCTCTACACTAAAGCTGTATTTCATGTTCGTCCTGTAGGTTGCCTTGAGGATTTTAAGGTATGCAGCCCCTTTATGGACCTGTTGATATTACGCCAGCCGTTAGACACTTGCCCTTGATGACACAGGAACCATTTTCAGTAAATTGTGCAACCAAGTCTGAAGTATCGGGTCGCCTCCCGAAGACAAGAAGGCCATTGTATGTTGTATTAACCTTTTTGTTGATGATTCACAAGTCTGTTTTTATTTCAGCTGGAGTTACTTTCCTTACGCAGCAGTTATATACTGCACTTTTTCCAGATATCATTAAATCAAACCGCTGCTTTTTATGGCACGTTTTCGAGGTTTCTACACCAGGGCCTTCGCAGGGCTAAGAATTGTGATCAGACCGATATGATAGCGTGGTAGTGCATTGTGCATCAAACCAATAAAAGTGGGGTTCTCACGGCGGATTTGGAATCTTTTAGCTGAATGCACAATGCGATACCACGCTTTCATTGGTCTGATTACAATTCATTGTTCTGTGCCAGCTCTGGTAATGAACCCGGATTATTTAACTATACAAAACACAGGTTAAAGCGAAAGAGATATGAATAACCACAACAATGTAAAGTTGGGTGGGGAGCGCCTTCGCCACGCTGCCAGGCTCATTTGTCACCATGGCAACAAAAGATGTCACAAATCACTCCCTTACTACAGCAGTTGTAATGAGTGCTCTCAGAGTCCCGTAACCCCTTGACGAATAAAATATTTAAGGAAGATTTGTGCTGGCAATGGAAGAAATCGGAACTGCCTGAATCAGCCTCACCCCTGGATCGGGTTGAATGGATTGTTGGTCCTGCCAGCCACTCAGTCGGTTTTACCTTTAAACATTCTCACGTGTACTTATGGGTGCGTATATGTGTGACTTGATGTGCGCGTTTGTTATGGTGTTCGCTTCTGCGAATCAGTTTTCGGCCTACGAAGATACCTCACGTGAGGTACTTTTCGCATGTAGCGGCGTACGTACCATCTGTTGTTGAATAATTCGCAGGAGAAGGAAGGGTTAAATTTTTTATTTCCAACTTACGAAAATACACAAAAGTGTATTATCGATTACTGTGGCGTATTTCCAGGTAGTCCACATGGGGAAACAGTGTTGTACACAATGGACGCATAATTACCAAATGCGTATCCGCAGATGAACGCTACACACCTAACAGTTGATGCCATGTAGCGGAACTTCAAATTTCTATAGAAAGACGAGAACAGCCACATATAGGTGATATATGAATACCCGAGAGTCAGTTTTTTTAATATTTCTTATGTCGCGGTTTAAACCATGCATGGTCGCGCATCTGAATTTCAAGATGTCGTAACACCAATTGATATACGATTAGCTTTTTTGTCAGAAAAAAATTGACAAAAGCATTAAATATATATTGATTGATTTTCCAGAGGCGCTACCTAAAAACAAATTAATAGCATAATACACGTAACAGGGAAGTTGACCTCCAATGTCAGTAACAGATAGACGTAGTTTTATTTTTTAATGTAAATTATTTACTGGACAAGAGGCAGGTTTTTACCCTCCCCGTATGACATGAATCATCAACTTCCGCACGGTACTTTTTTAATCAAGGCACACAATTGCTTAATCCTTCTATAGTGATGACTCAGCACTTTCGGTGGAATCTTTCTACCTTTGGAGTCATTGTTAGCACACAAAAATTCATACAAAATTATTTTCTAAAACATAAGCGATATGTAGAAAGCAGATAATTTGACAAACAGAATCGTAAAGAAATTAAGAAAGGAAATTCATATACCACATGTAGACAAAAGGACTATAGTTGATTAAATGTAGTAATTTTTCAGGACTATGTAAAATAAAGCCAACAATATGAGTCTAACGTTTTTATAAATAAAACAAGTGTATGGACTTTATAAACAAATGGCATTTTTGTAAATCATTGTGAAACCATGGCCATCGATATTTTATGTGGAACAATAAAAATCATTTTTTGAAATTTGTAAAATATGTGTGCGTCTGGGCAGTGCAGTTAGGGGGGCCACAGAGGGCATGCCCCCTTTTTTGCCCAAAATGTGTGAGGAAAACAATGATATTCGCTTAACACCGAAACCAATCATGACATTCCACGTCTCACACCATTTTCCTTCCAGTACTAACGTACTGGTATTCATCATTATTTGTAGTACATAGAAGATAAGTTGAAAGCAGACAATTTGACAAACAGGAGGTCGTAGAGAAAGTAAAAAAAGAGGTAATAAACAACAAGTGGGAAATGACAGAGACAGCTGACGGAACCAGGGTTATTTAATTAACCAAGCTCCTGGAGAAATAATGCCTTGAGGACGCGGTAACAGGAAAGGACTTGTCTTAAAGGGTCCTATTCACATACCGGGTATGTAAAATAAACATGAAATATTGTGTCTTCTTCTTAAAGTATCATGGTATCTATCAATTATTCACGCTAAAACCATTTGCTGACGTATGAGAATATGCTCTCACAGGGCGGAAAATGCATTTAGAACATATTCCACCTTTCGATAGTACAGAAAAACAATTTATCAACTAAGATTGTTTCTTCTCTTAGGTTGGGAGCTGTCATGCTTGCACAAGATCGGACCTCTGGTGAAGCAATTAGATTTTTCACGTTCCAGAAAGGTGCTTCTTATACAATTATTCTTTCATTTTTTCTCTTTGATTTGGATTTTTCGCGTATGCGCAACGTCGCATCTCTTGTCACATAGTTTGTAATGGTAAATAGACACATTGAACCATAACAAATCATACAACAGGCGAGAAACGGAGATAGCTTAATAGTAATCCAATATAGCTGGATGATGCTGCTGGAATACTTAAGTATCGCTAACTTTTAACGTTAGATTATGAAAAAAAATTGCTAAGCAGTTTGTACCGTTCACCCTGCCTCACAGAAGTCCGTGGTTACCATGGTTACCATGTATTATTTATTATATCTCCGCCAGGAGACATGTTAAGACCTGAGCAGATTTTGTCGAAACCTATTAATTTATATATCATTGATTAGGATATTATTTTTTTGGATTAGCATGATATATTTTTAGATTCCATTCCATTGTGACATATGGCTGTCTCTTTTGTCCTTGTGGAGGCCAGGAGCATTGTTGTAGAAGGCTAACCAGTGAATTGAGTTGTTGAACAGTGACAAGCACTTTAAGTGTTGCCGTTTAGTTTTGTTTAGATCTTGGCGTGGGATTTGTGATCTCTGACCACTCACTTCTTTATAACGTTTTCAGCACCGTCCGTTCGTTGGTTTATTACTTTGTTTGCATTACAAATAATGTTTTAGGAACAATCTATTAACTTTTAAACCTAATCTTGATCGCCGTAATATTTTCTCTTTCAGGCGGTTTGCAGTAGGGATTTTTTTACTGCCGAGAATCATACATTGTTGTCAGGAGTTGCCTTTGTTCTCTCGAGCAGATCTGACCTTTGATGAAACCGTTCAGTTGATGAACCGTGAACAATTATTCACGTGACATGTGCTTACTTGGCAGACATCAGATTTTGATCAGGATCTCGGTTAGGCTTCAGGTCCGGTTATTCAGAATAATATATGAATGTATGTATATATGCGAAATGAGAATAAAGGAAAAAAAATATGAAAATAATGGTAAATTCATGAGCAGATTGGTAAGCGAGTCAGTGGTGTTTGACCTTTTGGTTAATATTGGCTTTATTCCTTCATCATACTGGTGAAAACATGATAGATTTCTGTTAATCCTTTGATTATATTTTTGAGAAATTAAATATTTTTTTAGTTTTCTTGCTTTTTAATGATGTATATAATATCCGAAAAATAGAAAATATATTTTTATGGAGTAGACTAACTAAACTGTGGATAAATAACTGTTGGATAAAGAAACAGCAAAATGAAGGATTACAAATTGTAAACTTTTCGTCAACTAGAAACAGAGATTGAATCATCTCTTGATTATCTTGAATGTCACCACGTAAAGATCCAGTCGTCCCAAGTAAAACGTCGGAGTGATGAATCTGGTATTAAATAACAGTTTGAGAAAAAGGAATTTGAAGCAAATCTTGGAATAGTTGGTGTAGAACAAGCTGTAATACATATATTGTAATATATTGGCAAAGCAGGTCAAGGTTAATTTACGTATGTAGACAAATGTATATGACGTATGAACGTCATTTATGTATGTAAACAAATTCACCATGGTGATCAAATGTGATAGCTTTTTAGAACTATGTGTTACATTACATAAAAAAACACAAATATGGAGTTTATTGTCTTCAGAAATAAAAAAAAAAACAAGTGTATGGACTTTGCAAACAAATGTACTTCTTGAAATCGTTGTGCAACTATTTACATCGGTATTTTATATAAAACAATAAAACTCATTTTAAACATGAGTTATATATGTGTGCGTGTGCGCACACATGCGTCATACACAATACACCATACGTCATAGGCATTCACCATACTCAATATAATATAACATAATATAATATGACATAATATAATATATATATATATATATATATATATATATATATATATATATATATATATATATATATATATATATATGCAATGCATTATAACCCGGGAAAATAACATTTGATTGTTTATCCAAAAGGGGTAGGCGTCTGAATCTCACGCACACAGACCGACCGACCGACCCCACCCCCCCCCCCCCCCCTTGAAGATTTATTGCCACTGTGTGTGCAGTTTAGTCAGGGGAGGATTTAGATTGGTCGCAGGGGTCGCGTCCACTCTTTTCAATCAACATATGTGTGTGGGGGGGGGGGGGGATAAAATTGTCTTAATACTTGAAAGACGAGCCTTATCTTACGTCTCGCACCGTCAGCTGCCCTATACTTCATTAACAAATATTATGTCATTATATTAAGTCTTTGATAGCGTTCCTTGTACACACGTTTACCTGTTCAAGGGTTTTAACCCACCCCCCCCTTATTTTCTGTATCGGCACCTGGCAGTGTTGACTCATTTATTTTCGGTCACCATGGAGACAGTTTCGATTTCAGGCCACAGGATCAGAACCTCCAGCTTAATCGGCACTAATATTATCATTACTCACCAGGGGTCACTAGCAACTGATGAAATATCTTAAAACGTCAAATCTGGTCTGTTTTAACTACTTAGTATAGTCATTGGTTTTTGATAGCACATCAACATACTCATGATATATATTGGTTTGATAACCAGTAAAGTTTAAGAAAGATGTCCAGGTCCGAGATCGACGGTCTTATGAGCCGATATTACCACCATTGCCGTCGCCATAGATGAGTAAATACGTTTGTCAGAAAAAAAAATAGGAATGTTCTTTCAAATTAACATTAAAACAGTGATTTTTGATATTAGGCTAACCCCGTTTGGAGGGAAGGCTTATAGCGGTTGGTCAGTTTATTTATATCTCAATATTTTGATCCAATTGTTTTACGGTTGGAATTTTTTAGTACGTCCCCGGAGTGCAAAACTGTCGATTAATTTTTTTTTCTGCTCCCTCTTCTTACTTCTTTCAAGCTTCTAAAATCTTATCTTTGGGCATAACGTTAGTCATATGTGACAGATTTGCACTATCATTTAATTTTTACCTTGACCTGACAATAAGGTTTATAGCCGATCCACCATTATTGCCCATATGCGACATCTGGGGAAGGTTTCCAACGATCGCTTGAAGATTGAGAACACTTATTTTTAGTTCTGGTTACAAGATTACCTTTTTACTATGAGTTCTGTAAGTATTCCTTTTTAGTGAAATTCACGTAAATTTGCCCGTAGTAGGCCTATTTGAAACGAGTCGCATTTTATTTACAATATGCCTGCCGCAACTGATTTAACTTGCCACACCAGCGGAAGTGACGTCACAGTTTCAATTTCCAATCAGATATCGCTCAGAGTCTATGGACTGGTAAACTGTCTCAGACAGAACGTTGATGGACGATATCATCATTTAAGTTTGTTTGATATTTTAGAATTCGGTGAAATGAGGGTGAAGGGAAATCGAGCTATCTCCTGTATTTCAGCTTTATTTGCCGTTAAACGACAAGCACAGCGAGCCTATGGGTCATTAAGTCTTTTTTTTTTATTCAATATAGCCCCTACCCCCCTCATCATGCAGTAGCTATCTTTTATATATGCAAACTTTTCTCTAACCTTTCTCAAGTGTAACGCAGTTGAAGGCTGTATTTTACAGATATAATTACTGAAGTATGAATAGAAATATGAAAAATTTATATATATCATTTCACATCTCATAATGATACCAAAATAATATGAGTGATTGTTAACATTGTTTTCAGTCCATGACTAAAAAAACTTAGACTTTAGAACTGCGCAAATCCAGAATTACTACTGAACATGTTTCATTTGCTCTCTTTCTCGCTCTCGCTCTCTCTCTCTCTCTCTCTCTCTCTGTGTCTGTCTGTCTGTCTGTCTCTCTCTCTCTCTCTCTCTCACACACACACACACACATACACACACATAAACACACGCCCATACACACATAAACACTTGAGGTTTGTAAATTATATAACCAGTACTTTAACCTTGAGCATGACCTCACAGTCGTGACATAGTGCGCTGCATCCTTTTGGGAAACCAGAAGCTAATATTATCAACTTATTTTTCAATATCAAGTGACTTAGTTGATATCAAAACAGACATACCGCTAGCTATGTTGTTAACGTTTCTGTTGTGCAGAAAACATCTCCATATCTTGTCTTAACATCGTAACTATTCATCGTATAGAGAATAGGATATGGCGTGGTTAAATGGGTTAAGTTAGGTCTACGGAACTGGAGTTCCAGGTTCGAATGCCGCCAGAGCTCCATTGGATAATGCCGAAAATTCGATTTTACCTCAGAGATTCGCCCTTGTGTCTCAACAACAGGTTATGATTTTCGAGTTATTATTATTTGAAATCTTATATCCGGAAAGCTTGGTAATAAGGCCAATAAAAAATATATAATTAATCAATTGACTCTGAGAACATTAAATATGGTACGAGCAGCGAATTTTATTTTTTCTTACCGGTCGGGATACAATACTTCATTTTTTGTTAAATTCTTAAAATGGTGTGACTGGTCAACCCAAACGTTAATCCATTTTCAATAATTTTATAAATTGTTTTAAGGACAATGTACAATAGCACAAATAAGCAACATTACAAAGGATCTGGAATTAGAATTTTTATCGTTTAATTCCCATCATCTTCATTCAACAATGTCAACAGGAGACCTTGCACACATACATACTTATAATTGAACAAATAAAAATAAAAAGAAAATGAAAAAGGCGCATGGAATATAAAATCTACCATACAGCAGACGATAAACTCCAGCTGGCTTTTTTCCGCCATGTTGAACAGAATCTATAACCAAGCAATATCACGATCATCTAAATAACAGGTACCTGACATCCTATTTCTTCTATAAAACCATCGGTGTAGCAGTTTAAGATGACCCCCGCTCGAGATAACCGGGTGGGGGGGGGGGGGTTAACTGATATCGATTTCAGATGGTTATTTAATGTTTATTTACTTCAATTTCTTTTAATTTTCGTTTTCTTTTTATTTTTTTTTTCAATTTAATTATAATTTACGTTTGGGACAATTTTATTTTTCAGAGACTGATTCCACCTTTCATACCCAGCAGTTTTCACGAGGTTTATTGTAAGAAAAATTCATAAGTTTTTAAGTATAAGTATTATCATTCTGTTAAATCAGCGAGGGAGCAATCTGAACAGTGCACGGGTAACCTGAAATTAGGTCCAGGCTACCCCGAGGGATAATCTGAAATCGATTTAAGATATCCGGGGGTTGACCTGAAACTGGGGATGCCTGCAGTCGTTACACCATGATTTTATTTCCTGGCATCAGTTCTGTGTCATCGGAGTTATCCAGTTCGCTATGCATGGTTTCCATGTTATCTAGCTTGACTGAATCATTCTGCATTTCCTTTCTTATAAGGTCTATTTTCTAGGACTTTTCTTTTTCTTTTTATTAAATCGTGTTCAACGTCTCCGTCAATTCATAAATGTCACTCCTGATGCCTTCCAGGCTGTCTGCAGGGAAAAAAGAAGAGACAGACGGACAGACTCCGGTAAAAGAAGACAGCGTGTTATAGTCTAAAAAGCAGTCTTTGGTTCCGGGGGAAATTCATCACTGATATAAACTTTAATAGTTTTTACAAGGATTGTACAAAATGTAATAATTTATCGTTTTTCATTGTAGTGTACGTTCGGCAGTGTCTGGAGGTGGAGGAAACCGGAAAACCCTGTAAAAAAAAACCACAGGTCATGGACGGGTTAATACAGCCCACTCTGGCATCCAAGCAGGGAATCGAACCCGGATCACTAACGGAGAGAGCCGTGCGTTTTACCCCCCCCCCCCCCCCCCCGGAGAGTTCAGGACCCTAGACAACTTATCTCAGAACATACGGTATTAAGTGATCTATTACCATATAAATATTTCACGACGTGTTAGCGGGTATCTGTCATTTTTTTGCTGTATAGCATATCTTACATATATGAGTTTTAAATATTCGAGCATTATTTATTTCTTTACACATCCTTATTGTTCTGGAGTTGACCTGTGTCTAACCGTGGAGTTGGTGAACCGTAATGTACGGTTTTTGTGTAGATTCATCAGGATATCGGCGGGGTTGTATTCTTGACAACTATCTATGTTTACATACCTTATACATATATGAACTATAACACGTGATTAGCCGTAGACCTGTTATATCCAGTCAAAAAATCTTAATTTTTAATTATCCAAAGACATTTTCCCAAAGTGGACATTAGACATAGCGTGGGATTTACATCAAGTTATCAAGGTTAATACTATGTGAAAACGAGACATAAAACAACTTTATTCATGTGAAATTACAACTTTAGCCAGAGGGAGCATCCAACATCTAGATTTAATCACAAGGGTGTCAAAAAGAGCGAACAACCAATGGTAAATGATGCATACCTAAAATTAATTAGCCCTAAGGACTGCTGGTAAAAAAACGGCAAAATATAACGGCAAATCTAATCAGTCTGTCCCCCGGAGACTTTTGTAACCGAAGTCTGTATAATTATCTTATTAAGTGATTCTCCGGGGTAGCTGTCCGTAACAAGGTTCGCTCTAATTAATTAGCTGCCGGAGTTGATTTATTCTGTTTCGTGTTTCTAATCCCTCATGACCTTAGCTACAAGGGTTAATGTAATAGTCGCAGTTACAATGACAAGTGAAACAGAAAGAACGATGAACTTTGGTGAATCATTTAATATTGTACGGTATCTAGCATTTATCTGCGAAGTCCTCATATGGTGATACGAGACGCTTAGGATTTAAAATAAGTCGATGAGTCCACGAATTATTATGAAGACCTCCGAGCTTGGTCCAAAAGTAATTGTACTTTCTTCAAAACGATATAAGTATTCCTACATATAATCTAGTACTTTAAAAGTAGTGATAAAAACGAGAACTTTTATTGGTACTTTTGAATACCTTATTTTTTTATATTACGACTCTCCTTTGTCAAGTTAATGCCAGACATTTCAAACTACATTACTACCAACTAATAATTGTGGATAAAATCGACCCTTAATGCCGTCAGAACAAAAATAGCTAAATTACTCGTACTCGTATTCGTATTCGAGTACTTTTAGCTACGTATACTACTACTACTACTGGACTACATTCAAAGTAATTGGACCCAAATCTTGAAATCCTTCTTCGCTTCAAAATTATTTTAAATCTAAACTTGAATGGCCTTTAAAATGTTAGGTCTCCTTCATTTCAAATTCTATTTTCACACGCCAGTCGCTCTGTCTTGGCGCTTCTGTGCGAGGATTGCGAATGTTAGGTTAATATTCTGATCTGACAAATTTTAGTCTTCCAGGAGTTTCCAATTTCATCTACTTTTACATCTGTTTTTCTTTCCTATGCCGCGGTAACTAACCCCGGTTGTCGAGAACTAATATTGTAGTTTTGAAATTCACAAACACTTACCTCTCAGAGATAATCATGAATTCCTGGATAACCTTGAGCCACGAAAACCATGAAAATAACAGAATAACATTTCAACTAATATTACTGAATCTACAGCTACCATAACATTCCTCAAACATCTGTGACCTTTGTTTTTTTCAGTGGGGAGGAGAGAACACCCCTTTGTGGTGAAGACAACAATTTACTGCTTTACCTGACAAAAAAGGAGATTATTGTGAATTCATGGATTACCTTGAGCCACGAAAACCATGACAATCATTTCCCAACTAATGTTTCTGAATCTACAACATTTCTCTGACACCTGTGTTTTTTTTTCATGGGGAAGAGAGAAAGCCTATATGGGGAGACCTTGACCAGGTTTTTCTTCGCATATTAGGTCAAAGGTCAAAGTGCCAGAGGAAGAAGGTACTAAGTTAAAAAGACTATACACAAAATCTATCGTCCTATGGATTCGCCTCTCCTTTTTTTTCGTGGAACAAAATATTTTGTTCTTTGCAAATGATGACCAGATCCTTGTTTATTTTTCTAATTTGTGCTATGGCAAATCCATAAAAGTTTCCATAAAGAAAAGGAAAATGGACTCAATTTAGTGTTGGGCATTAACATGATTTCAGGAATTAAAGCACTTTTTTATTCTCTAGGCAAGTTGGCAAAATTTTAAGTATCCTATCTTTACCTGTAAAGAAATAAAAAACTCAAGATAAAAATTCGCCCGTGCGCACCACATTTTCCCCCCAGCTCATCAGCTCTTTCTTTATTGAATAATAGGATAACGACTTTAAAATGCCCCTTTGATATATGATATATTTTAAATTATTCTGTGTATCATAGATTATATTTGTATATAGCATGTTTCTATTTAGCAAATTTTCAAAAAAAGGAGGAAAAGCATGTTTGAAGTGTGAATTATGAGTGTATCCCCTTACAGTCATGCCGGGACCAAACCCCGATTTGTCTCTCTAAACGTGCTTTGTATTACTGACTTTTTAAATTCAAAACCTCTCAGCCTTCCAATATTTATATGAATAGCTTCAAACAGCGCAGGCAACCCGTATGAGATAACCGAATTACCAGCCGACTTCCCGGGGACATTCAATAAAACTCAGTTAACCGAATCAAACGCCGGGCGGTACAGGGCGAGCACTTACGATGATGAACCACGCTGAGTGACGTCATCATATCCATGTCGTGACGCTTACACACCAATATAGGATACGCACCTATTGGTACGATACATGGAACTTTTTAGGGATGTCAAATCATGGAAGTTTGGAAACTACAAATGCTTGTGTCAAGCCAGAATGTGGCTTATTGACGTAAGTTGCCGCAGGAAAATGTAAATGAATGTAATAACTACCGTGGCGCTGCTGTAACACTGCCGTTGGTGAATGAAGATAACAGTAACAGTACCATGGTGAGCACGTGACGAACACTGGGACAAACCGGACATATCTAGCCACGTGTTACCTTTGGAGAACGTTATTAACACTGTGACAACAATGTAGCAATACAGCCGGTGAAAATAAATTACCGTGGGGAGAATGCGCCGCGAACGTCAGGAGAACGTGGCCTTAAATTTCCTCAAAATCATTCTCGGCATTGTCACAGTCTTGCTTAAGCAGCCCTCACACTATATAGTGTAGCGCATAGGAATTGGCTAGGTCACGTGGTTTGATAGAGGTCACGGTTTCAAGACATGCGATTAGTAGGCTATGCGTTTTATACGTAAATGACCGGAAGTAGTGGAAACTGCGCGGAAGCTTCCTTGTGACCATTGTTTTGCTGTATTTTGATATTTTTGTGTGAATTTCCTCACGTTTTGTTGCGTTTTCGTGGCGTTTGCCCCTAAATACTAACTACGTAATTTGAGCATGTCTAAAATATTTGAATACACACTTTTATGCCTTTTTGGCTTTTCATGCGTTTGTGTGAGTTTTCATGCGTTGTCATGCGAACAGGTGAGACGTTGACAACGCGAATAGGTTAGACGTTTCTGGACGATTTCACAATGCGAGCAAAACGTCCTTGTGTGAGGGCCACTTTCCGTGACTGAATCGTGAAACATCGAGTAGTGATGGATAAGCTGGCGGTTGGGAACTGAATATAGCCCGATTCATTGGGCCTTTTTTCTTAAACACTCGAGTAGCACCAAGGCGGGGAGAAGTATCGCTGAAACGCCGATGGAAACACGGTCAATGCAAATACATATCTACATCTGACGTCACCCTACCGCTAGAGGTCGCGTCTATTCAAAACAAACCTCTTCAAGTTAGGCACTGTGGATCTAATTCTCTCGACTGTCAACTCAAATTTGAAATCAAAATTTGCTACATTTCAAGGAATCACCTTCTGTTCACTTTTCGCAAGCGTATGCTTACAAAATATTGCTTATTCCTTGAAGTCCTTACCACAAACACGCTCATGTTTATGTACTTTATTTGAAACATTTCTAACACAACATATTTGAACGGACTACAGTACCTCATCACTACATATATACACTTCACTACAAGAACAAGGTGGTAGATAAAAAGAAAAAACAGAAATCGATGATTTGCATTCAGGGGGGCAAAATTAGGTCACCCGGAATTACTTTTCGCAAAATATAGATTTAGAAATAAACTCATCAAACCATACAAGACTCGCCTTCCTTCGGGCAGAGATTTAAATATAGGAGCGTTACAAGGCCAGTATCTACTAAAGTTGTAACTATTTATACACGGAATAACTGATTTATTGATGTATTTTTGTAGATACACGTCTCTAACATGAGATTATAAGTGTTTAAAAATAATTGAATCGAGAGTTGAATCAAAAGGCAATAATCGATAAAGGAATAAAATCGAATAACCCTTAGTTACCCACAAGGCTTGAATCTACGACTTGACATTGAACGTTTAAAATAAAATGCTTGGACTTCAATTTATTGTCACGAACCTCATTCACGCCGTAAATCTGACTTGACGGACAGGAACACAATAGTTCAGACACGTATTCTCGCATGTAAAAAGAAGACGTTATATGTGCCATGAAAGTGCTCTATTAATCAAAATCTTGGCATTATATACAATATGTATAATGGCATAAAAAATATATAGGATTAACAAATAATAAAAGTTAAATATAAAGTCTTTTTTATGCCCTGAAACACAAAGAATTACTTTACTGGAGTTCAGTCCAATTCGGCGATTACAAGATGTTCATGGTAGTTCATAGTTGATAATAAAAGTCCGGTTCAACGTTTAACGGAAGTCCGTGGTGGCTCACTCGTAATACAAAAGTTCATGACAGGTGTTCCGACGGATAGCGAAAATAAGTCCACAAATTCATGTTATGCTGTTTGGAGGTGGTAACAGTCAGGATATCCGGTAAAAATGATAATCAGTCCTCGGCACGTTTTGAGTATTATTCCCCTCTTGTAGGGCAGTACGATTTACTTGACCAGTTATGAGCTGCTGTGCACGTTTTCTTCTGTTGTCCTCGATAATACAGGACTTGGCAAGACCTGGTCGCTTGACACAAATAACGCAAACACTAACGACCGGGGTCACCCAGACGTCCAGACGACAGGGGGAAGTCCACGCGGGGTCCAGGTCGAGAGACGGCTTCAGTCACAACAATATGAAACGTCTTTTGATTAAATGTTATTCAGTGGGATTTCTATAACCTAGACGAGCATCAGTCAAGAAACGGATGCTAACAATTTGGAGGGTATCGATTACATTTGAGTGTAAGGGATTCCTCATTATTCTTCCTGTTCTTTCTTTTTTTTCTTCCATGAAATGATCAATCTGTATCTTGTCTTTGTGGAATTTCAAGTAAATATTATGTAATTTTTATTTTCCATGGGTGTTGGAATACTGTTAGGTCTTAGGAGTTTTCAGGAGAAGCAGCACGCGGAGGTTTCAAGGAATATCTAAACCACTAATGTGTTAGGCACGTGTGAATGTGGCGACACATCAGTAAACACCCTCTTAAAATAAAATTTAAACCAAAACCTGGCACCTATTGATAGATTATCACCTGCTCGGCATATCAATGCAGTAATGTGGTATAACTATGTACAATAATAACAACATCATAAAACGTTTCTCGTACACCTGACACATCATTTTAACATCAAAACCACAAAGTAGTGACGTCATAGCCGACATAAATGGCTGCCGTGTTTGCCGGTGAATCGGCTGTAACGCGGATAACTTCATTTCAGATAACTAAATGTTCTAGTAACCAAGCAACCACCGGAAGCCTCCTTAAGACGCCCGCAACCCGGCGATAATTGGGAATCAGCTGAGGCGGGTACGACCTTGAAAACTAGATCCAGGTCAAAACACATATTATCTAGAACTGATATTGTGCCCAAAGATCAGATTTTGAAAATCAGCCATTTTAGAAATCGAACACGGATAGAAGAAATAAAAAAGAAATAAAAAAATTAAATCGAAGGTTTTGCCCGGTTGGGGGGGGGGGGGTCCAAAGAAAGCCCACAAAGAAAAAAGACCCATTCATTTATGTAGTTATACACTCATCAAACGCTATAAGCTTTCCTTTAATAATGCCTAACGGATTAGGTTTAAGTATGAAAACAATACTGCATAGACATATTTAACAGATGATTATTCATCAAATATTGCCAGTTTTTGGCTTCAGACGTTACGTTAAATGGGTTTAGCAGGATACAATAAAGGATTTCCAAATTACCCTTTGTTTTGTGTGTGTTTCGGGGACCGGCATATGATTCCATGCCATGGCGTAATCATGCTCTCCATTGGATCCACAAGCGTTTATTGTCTACAGTGTATTACAAACCTGTGTAAAATGTTGTAATCTTAACGGATTTGCGACAAGAATATAAATATGCCAAACCATGAAAAATATACATGACAAGTATAACAAGTAATCATATAACACATTTGCTCATATTTTACTACAGACACATCATTCGCTATCATTTAACAGAGTCTTTGCTTGGAAGAAAATACAAAACATAGACAAACAAGTGGCATGACGCTCAGCTCAAGGAGCCTTGCACAATACGCGAAATGACACCCAGAGTGCTCAAAATCATGCATTTTGCCAATAGAACTATATATAGGTTACAGTGACCTTTTTCTACATCCAGCTGCTACCATTTGTGATCATCTGACTAAAATCCCGTTCTTTTACACAGTTGAAGAAAATGGGTCACAGTGACATTGTTTCAGGTTTCCATGGAGATTTTTTTATGGATCTCCCTGAAAGTCATGTATGAGGATTCTAATCCGAATGGATACAATTTGTGACTCACTGAGTGCTTAAAATCATGTTTTCTACCTGAATGTGTAAATATTCGAAAAAAATACAGGTGGCATCGCCTGTGGGAACTGATGAAACACTACATGATCAATATGCATGCAGAGAATCATGGATATCAGTGCATTAGTTATTCAGATACTACAGCATTTGTATCATATTTGAAATTATTCTTCTGATCCTCAAAGCTCGGAGGATATAGGCAATAGTGAGCTAATTTCAGGTTTCCAAGGAGATTTTTCATGAACCTCCCTGGGTGTTAAGTAAGAAGATTCTAGGTCTATCGGTTACGATTTGTGCCTTGTTAACGGACAACCACTTCATTTTAAGGTCTCAAAAATAGAGAAAAAATGCGTAAAAAATAAAAAAAATAAGTGGCGCCACCAGTCTACCGTATACACTCCATAATCAATATACATGCAAAGCATCATGGCGATCAATGCATTAGTTATACAGATACAGATACTGGAGCTTTTGTATCAAATTTAATATTCTTCTGAGGGGTAACTACGAGTCCCATTGCTCAGATTATATGGGTTACAGAGACATAATTTCAGGTTTCCGAGGAGATTTGTCATGGACCTTCCTGAATGTACAATAAGAAGTTTCTAGGCTTAACGGTAACGATTTGTTCCTTGTTAACGGCCGGACGGACAACGGACAAAGAGTGATCGCTATACTAAAAACTCACAGAGAACACCAAGATAAAAAATCATGGCATGGAACATAACATTTAGGAAAAGGTATTCCTTTATCTATTTGATAAAATAATTGAGTTAGCAGTGTAATATTGCGGCATAATAACAACAACTCAAATTAAAGTAATTAAAGTGTAACTTATTCATTATAAGCATTTTGGTATTACAAACATTTTAGGCCAGTTTATTATACTGTCTGAATATTTTGTTCACGTAAGCAATATAATAGATTCTAAAATTTGAATATATCTTGTCCCGGACTCAGTGTAAATATTTATATGTATATATCTGTGATTCTTTAAGATAGATGTGACCAGTATATTACGACGTGTTTAGATGTCAGTATTGTAATGACAGTTTTGTTTTAACTCGTGCTACTTTATGGCTTACATCATCTGCGTTGTGTGTGTGTGCGTGTGTCAGCGCTTGCATACCCTACCTTTCTTGTTAAAATAATAGATACAACTTAACAGCCACACGGGTAATGGCTGAAGATCTAAATGACTAGCCGGTGTCATCCAAGGAACACTTATCAGAATAAAAAGGCACGTGGGGCGTGTTGGCGTAATGGCTATGGCGACAGGGGAAAGAAAGCTTGTGGGTTAGCGTCCCTTTCGGAGCGTCTTCTGCGCTTAGACTTTCTTTACAATGTGTTTACCACGATGATGTGCCCTCTCCATCCACGAGTTCAACAATTGATACAGAGCATGTGCGGCAGGCAAGGTTTAAAAAGAATAAACCATAAGGTGCCTTTTATAGGATGTTTGTGGGTGTATGTTCCTCAGAGAACCGAGAAAAGGCTACAAGAATGTGAATACCAGAAGACAAAGAGAGAAATTTGGAAATTTAGACGAGACTGGCATCGTCAGGATTTAAAGTGACCTATCAAGTACCAGGTTTGTTAAATATAAATATCCTATACAGTCTTCTACATAGATATAATGGTATCTTAATTCCTTCAAATAATTCCTTCTTAGATGTTCCTTTACACGTGGAAATAATCTTGTAACGGGCGCACTCAGTGTCACAAAACATAACAAAAGCGCGACCGCTACCTGGTAGCTGCACCTCGCAACTTCACAAATCTGGATTTTTTTCAGCTTCCAATCAGTGTTTCTTCTGTGCTTTTCTTTCATGTTTCTTCTCTTTGTTTCGGAGTAGTCGCGCATGCGTAAGATAGGACCTCTTATCACAAAGTCTTGTAATGGCAATAAGACACACGTGGATTCATAAAGAACCATAAAAACGTGTAAAATGGGTGTCATTGGTGAGAGTAAGTCTGTGTGCAAGAATGATTATGCAGAATGGAAACTTCTGTATTCAGCCAAAAGAAAGCAATGGCGTTAGATACTTCACATTTTATTACAGATGTGAAGGTGCCTTTAACATTAACTCTACCAAACTATCGTGACACTAGGAATAAAAACGTCCCACAAAGCACGTCCATTTTGGTTTGAAATCTTTTATTCTTATAGGATGACGGAGGATACAAATTTAAAAAAAAACTTTGCTCTGGCGGTCTTATTTTTTTCTTAGTACCCTGTAAACATTATTTTCCATCCAATTGACTATTCCATAAATTATGATAATATTGCCAATAATAAAGTGTAATTATACATCGCCAATTTCTTTGATATTCGGACTCACAGCGCAAATCACGCACGCACTCATACCAGGAAGCACAATACCTCGGAAACCTGCTCCTTCTTCATCTCACATGGCCCACTTCCGGTCTCACTTTCTCCCTCGTGTTTATCCATTGAAATTCTCTTACAAAAAAACTTTACTTGTTAATGACAAAAAGCTTGCTGAAAGAGATAAGTTTTTAAATTTGTTGAAGTAGGAAGTAAATTCCAGACATTCCGGGCTATGGAAAAGGAAAAATGTTCACCGAACTTTCATTTGACGTTCGGTAGTTTAAGAAGATGCTCGCGAGCCGAACGCAGCGTATACGCAAAGGCCAAAAAGTTACAATTTTTTCAAACAAATATGATGGAAAAGAGCCAACGAAATAGCGGTAAACAAAAAAAAACAAAGAGCATTTTTTGTAAGCGGTTCTTGACCAGAAGCCAAGAGAGCTGTTATGGTCAGTCTTACGTTTCTTATGAATGAGGAGCGCAGTGTTATTCTGTACCCCCTGCTGCAGCGAGACTTTCTCAGCGGGTAACCGAGCATGAACTGAATTACAGGTATCCAGCGAGATATTTCTGTGGCACAAATGAGCCGAGAGTACGTGTTTTTAGAAAGGAAATGCCGGATGGAAACAAAACGGCGGAGCTCGAGAAAGGCCGCACGATATATACTGCTGATATATTCATTCATTGAAAGATTCTTCATCAGAGTCTGAAAAGGAACAGGGTAGCCACCAACTTTATGGACTCACTGTCCATCATCCCCAAACAGGACTCAGAGCTAGCAGACATAACTTCTTGTAAGTATTCAATATGTTTTTTTTTTGCTAGTACATCCGCAATACAAACCTGTGTGCTAAACTGGACAGAGCTAAATTCACCCGGTTGAGTGCTTTTTGATTAATTAGTATCACCAGCATACTTATGAAAAGAACAATCTTGCGCAGATATTATATGAGATAGGGGTTGTGAATATAAAGTGCACAGTACAGGTCCTAACACATATTCCTGTGGAACTCCTTACAACAAAGTACATGGGTCTGATGGTCTACAGTCGACTATAACAGCTTTGAAACGATTGCTTAGGTATGACATGAACCATGAAAGCGCACATTCATGTAAACCAAAGTAATTTCGAGTCTTTAAAGCAAAATAGAATATTTGGACAAACGAATAATTGTCAAATTTTGAGTTCCAAAATGTCAGGAGAGAAACGCGCCTCTCACCTGCCGCTATCAGCAGACCATCCATGACACTCAGTACAGCGGTCTCTGTGCTGTGGTGCCTTCTATGCGCGTATTGATGCATTTCGATTAAACTGTTTTCATAAATATGGCATTGTGCCCTCTTTAGGCAGGATTGACACTGGCTTAAAATGTTTGAGATCATTTGGGTCTTAACGCCGTTTCATCAGAAGTAACGGAAATATGGACTACTTATTCCCAGTCAGTCGTAAAATCTGGCAAATAAAAACTATTTTAACAGCCGTAAAAGTAATTCTTCATATCCAATCACAACTATTAAACACAACGTCAGGTGTTGAATTTAAACAGATTTTATTATTAAAGATGTGAAGAAATTCATAACATCTGAGAAAGTGTTTCTAGTCTCCTTGTGCAAGCGAAGAAAAAAGCACCGTGTGAAAAAGCCTATATCAACTATGGTGTCGACAACACAGTCATAAACCAGATAAGTCAATATATCATCACTATTATCATTATGATAACAGCGTAGCATTATTATAAAATAGTAAAGAGTTTATCATATATTTAACACCATACAAAGAACCAACATTATTATAAAATTATCCCTCTAGCTCTTAAAAGTGTGACTTTTGACCTTTCTAATACATTATTCATGATACAGAATAGCCAATAGGCGACCTTCTCTGTACAAATATATACAGGGCTGATTAAACCATACCCTCAGCTGATGAATATATAGATGTTTAACTTTTCATCTTGCAATAATTAAAAAAGTATCAAATTGACCATTTTATAAGTATATTTTCCATTTCCCCCATCAGTTTATAAGCATAGTTCGAGATACTGATATGTAGGTATATTCTAAATTACGTTTAGTTTTAAATATTCTTGCCAAAACCGCGCTTTTATGCTGTATATATTATGCAATCCACGAATGAACGCGTCAGATATTAACATACAAAATTGCCATTTAATGTCGTTGTCATATTATTAATGAACGAATGAGCGTGTCCTGTCCCTAAAGGCTTTACACATGCCTGTTCCGATATCTAACAACAGGTGATTCTTTGAACCTTTAATAAAGAACCTTAAATAAAGGCCAGAAAACGCTGATATCACAACACTGGCTGCAAGTTGTGTTTATATATACCTGGGGTTTATAGCATAATATCAAAACACATTCTACAAGGCTATCTGGCGGCAGGTCAGGAGAACCACAGTTTTGTAAAAGGCGTTTTGCTACTAGTGACCTTTCAGCTTGCACACATATAACCAACCTCCTTCGATTACAGTTTTTTTTCTGTTTGTAATCATTGGCGCATACACAATGTTTACTGACATCTTGTAGATAGAAAAGTTCCTAGATCCATCACATAAAGAATTTTCTCAACAGGAATTTCCTAAAGTTCATTAACGTGTGTGCAGGGTGAGTCAGAAATTACATTATTTCTACAGAAAAGGTGTAACAAAACAGTAAATATTGATTTAAATTACTGATTATATCTAAATACACGGAAGAAATATCAACGACACCAGTATTCTTTATATTAATATATATATATATATAAATATATATATATATATATATATATATATATATATATACAGTAGAACCTCCGAATTGCGGACACTGATGGGACCGGACATTTCGCCGGCAATAGAGAGGTGTCCGTATTAGGGAGGCTGTAGATTTTCGGGACATACCCAGACGTGGGGTAAATAGGAGGTGGCCTCAGTACAGAGGTGCCCGTGTGGACAGGTTCCACTGTATATACATATATATATATATATATATATATATATATATATAATAAATTATATATTTTAATTCACAAAAGATTCAAAAGGTCATACGACCAAGAAACAAAATAGTAAAAATCTTAAGATCGTTATACATATTACTAATTTAATCAGAACGTAAGGTGTAGATAGTAGAAATAATTAAATTAGTCATGCAAAACAGCATACCATAAATTGTCACATTTCATAAATTTTAACACTTGACTGTCTCACACAAGATTATCGATATTTTTTATATTGTGCTTATGTCAGATTACTTAATAAATCATGTGGCATTTATATAGAGTTTCTTCGATTGATCTGTTATCTCTGTTATCATATAAGAGTTTACAATTAGTAAACAACTAGTAAAATTGTAGTGCAACCAAAACAAGAAAGAACTGCAATCTTGCTGTGAAAGATTCATAACAATAGAAAATCAAGTATTTGTAACATTTGGTGTCATAAAAAGCATATCTTAAGAATATTAATATGAAGTATAGATGCAAAGTAGATGATAAATATAATGTAATGCTACCTGCCTAAAGAAAAAAAAATCATTATTATTGAACCATGAAGTTTGCTTTAATAATCTAACACTATAGATGTACTTAAAAATACCATGAATGCGCGTTTATATATATATATATATATATATATATATATATATATATATATATATCATATATATATATGTGTGTGTCTGTGTGTGTGCAGAGTAAAACCTGTGCAATAAAACACCCATGGGACTGGCCAAAACTTAATAGACAGGGCAGTTATAATAAATATGAATACTTTCAGTTTCAAACAAAGGTGGCCTAAATGGACAGGGGGTCTCATTAGACAGGTGGTCTTTCAGACAGGTTCCGCTGAATATATATATATTCCCCGTCTGACCTTTCTGTAACTTAGCTTTGGCGACTCTTTAATTTATTTTTTCTTATCTGTCTAACAATACAAGTTCACCTCATCATCAACCTAGTCTTAACTATTATATAAATCAAAATTTGGATACGCTTCACTTAATTATTCGTATTTTCATATATATATCAAATTATTTAAGACACTAAATTTTTCGAGGGATGAATCATTTTACATGAGGAAATGGTGGTGCACTTGAGACAACAATAGAATAACATTATCTTTTATTTTTACTGAAATAAAGCTATGCTTCAAGCCCGCCCACCTGGAACTGATCTTTCCCCAGCATATACACTGACAGCCCCTTCATGTGGTGGTCATATCTTTAATATTAAAGGCTATTAATGAGTGATCTGATTCCATCCAATTGTACGCGCTGTTTTGGTTATTGCAACCTAGCCTTATATTTTGCTCATTGTCCCAATACAGTCACGACTCGACGTCGGTATATAAATTTATATTGCCTTTTTTTAATGTCAAACACTAAAAAATGATTTTTTGTTTTATTTTAATATTATATATATGTATATATATACATGTATATATATATATATATATATATATATATATATATATATATATACAGTCAATATAGAATTGGTGAACTCTCAGTACTTAGGGACATTTCATTTTGGCCGAGGAATTGCATGGGTAGAAAAAGTTGATAAATGGATAGTACGACACATTGAAAATAAAATCTGGTACACATCAGTAAAAATCTGACATATATTCTTTACAAAAACAACCCTTGTCGGATGTGTTGCTACCAGACGTGACAGCTCCGTACCGGCGTCATGGCGTCCGTAGACTCGCACTTGAACGCACTCAGGAACTCGGCTGACTGAGTTAATGCGCCTTTCACTCTGTAAAGAAATCAAACAACATTCACTCGGTAGATTAACACGTGTGGGCTGGATAAAAAAGCGACCTCTGGTGTTTTGTAAAGGAAGACAAGTCCCTGAAATAGGCCAGCCCTGTTTTTTCTCTTATCCAATCAGGTGAATATATTTAACATTTATAGCAGTGTTGTTTTTAATTTATATTTTTTTTATTGTATGCAGTCCCTGATTTTTTTTATTTTTGTACTGGTGACTTTCTGTTTGTTGTCGCCCGGACTGAAAGTCGGTTTGAAAAGCATATTTGAATATTAACAACAACATATACATGTATACACCAGCCCAGGTAGCCTTTCTGACGTTGCGCACTGGTTCGCAAAGGCGGGAAGCCCATCCAACGTGCCTCTCGCCACGTAATAAGTATATTTAAGATTCATCAAAACACTTGCGACTGAAACAAGGGAGGGAGTTGGTGCAAGCTTCACACTATGATGAAATTTAAAATCATACCTTTATAAGATATTGCTGCTCACATGGTTACACCTACCGGATTTAAATCAAAATCCATACTTTTGCTTCATTTATAATTAAAGCATTATTATTTTTATTGAGAGGTGTGAAAAATTACAGCTCTCAATGCATGCACAAGAATATCCAAAGGAATTCACTTACGAAACGGATAATATTAGGATATGAAGTTCCATATTAGGACATGAAGTTCCATATTAGGACATGAAGTTCCATATTAGGACATGAACTTCCAAATGTGCATATGATTTGCTCAATCTCTTAAACAATTTTTATTCACAAAGTAACATTGTTCACAATCAACTTTATAAGCAGGCGGCATATGATGGTAAATATCAACATATACCTAGTATTCAGCTGCATTAGTTTTATTATATCAGGGATGGATATTTAGGGGTCCCAGGGATTTTTCGACCGAAAATAGATAAAAAAAGTGCTTCATACCGAAAAACCAAGCCGGATGCTTTTAAAACAACTCCGGATTGCGCAACTACAGTCTTATTTTTTACAAAAGTTGTTGTACTACTGGAGGGGGTACCCACTGTCATATTCCCCCTCTGCATCCCCCTCCCCATTCTAAAATCCTGTATCCGCCCTATGTCCCAACGGAATCTTCATACCCTTATTAGTTATCATAATAGGTGTGTTACCGGATGTCCTCACGCTGCACAAGGAATATGATCAGTAAGAGAACAAAAAAAACGCCTACGTTTCAAATAATACTATTGAACAATATATAAGGTATGCAACCGGGATATAATCTGGAGGTACGCATGTCCTTGTCTTGGTTTGAAAGTGATCGTCTTTCTCTGTGGGCCATTTAAATCATGATGTAGATGTATGAGCCAGGATGTGTGCACGCATAGGGTATCCTTGACTGCACGCTTGGTATGTGTGTGTGTGTATGACTAACCTGACTTCTGGAGGGGCGTGATTGTCCCTGTGAATATGTTCCTCCATGTACTCTCGGGTCTGCGTCGCGCAATAGTTCTACAAAAACGAACATATATATGTATTTATATATATATATATATATATATATATATATATATGTGTATATATATATATATATATATATATAAATTGGAAGATTAGATAGGCCTAGTGTTTATTAATAATAACATTTAACATAATATACATTAAAATATATTAAATGAACAAAGCGATGGAGAAGATCAAGAAATATCTAAGCGTTTCAAAATCTTTTTTGTGAGAAAAATCTCAGGACCACTGGCAGTTTTGGTGGGAAATGAAGGTTGGTTAACGGATGGCGAACGAGCGGGGGTTTACTGTATTGGTATATATTTAAATGATTTCAGGTTTTTCAGGAGTCACTGGCAACCTGACTGTGCTCACTTTGTTAAATATACTTAAAATGAAAGACACACAACGGCCACGTAATGCTTGGCAACATTTAAACAATGACCTAGTTTGACCTCATATTATCATGTGACTTTACGAACCTGGCCAAACGACAGGAAGAACGCCTGCTCATTGGTCAGATTAAGCCCGGGCAAAGATGTCTCACGTCCATGCTGTTCCTCCCAAAGTTTATAGCCCTGGAAAAATAGATGATATAATATGGCGGTCAATATTAACAGTTACATTCATAAATATATTTGTAGAGTTATATCAGTTTTAGATAATATTAATTCCCGCGATATTTGACCGTTCCCGCGGGTATGCGCTGTGTGCGTAACGGTCGTGTGCAGTGTTCGGGTCCAGTGATAGTGCAATACAGGTTTTATTTTGATAAATAAAAAAAAAAAACATGCCAGAGACTCTGACAGGAATCTCAACGTTTACGCATCTCAAGCAGCGGTTATACCACTGAAGTCTTCCAAGGTCTCATTTTTGTTTTAACCGCTGCTTTATATAGCTAGGTACTCTGGGTTACACCACCAGGGCTGGCATAAGCAAAGAATTGTAATCAGACCAATGAGAGCATGGTATCGCATTGTGCATCCAACTCCAAATTTTAAACATGTGGAAACCGCTCTCAGTGGCAGGATTACACAAAGAAACCCGCTGGTGGTAGTAGTAGTAGTTATAGTAGTAGTAGTTGTGTTGTAGTAAGTATGTAGTATGGTTCATTATGATATGGTTATCTCATCAATCTTAATGTATATGATTTAAATTTATATACTTATATAGATATTGCATCATACATTGTATACATAAATATACACATTACCCCAATGATAAATCACAAACAACATATAAACCACACCATAATCACCAGAAAGGAGTTGTATATCATCAAGGTATCATATATTAGTGAAACCCATTAATGGCTACATTATCTGGACCGGCGAGTCGTTCCGTCCAGTGAATTAAAATAACAAATGTTTGATGTCTCCTTCAATTCATTATTAACCCCATATCCGCTCACTCATTTGCTTACGGTAATTATAAATATGAAATAACTCATGCGTTTACGGTAATAATAATTATGGATGACATTTTCGTCTGACAGACTAGTTTGCTTTACTTATTGAAGCTTTTCCCTATTACATTGTCTTTATTGTTCCGCTGGATCTCCTGAACATATATTTGGTTTGATATTTTATTTAAATGCCATTAACTGACTCTGTCTGATGCAATAGCTCTCACAAAACATCCATGAAATTAAATATTTTTTATATGTATCTTTTACATGTAAATTTATGTTCTGTTAGTAATGGACTTGTCACCTATAGACATATAGACAGAAAGTGGATACAAAAATGCATGATACGTAAATGCATGATTTGTTCCCCCAGACACACTGTAATACAGCTAGTGTCTAGGAGTGCTACTTATGAACTATAATTAAAGCACTCAAACTGAAATATACCTTGACAATTCTCTCAGGCATTAAACACATAAAAATGATGAAACAGAGTTCTGGACAAAGTAAACATATAATATATACTGTTGTGCTGAACATATAAACGGTTTCTTCTACAGCTTTCATTTCCCATTTTTTCCCTTCCGCCGGGAGGGTATGCTTTCATTCCCGTTCGTGTGTTTGTTTGTGTGTGTGTGTTTGAATAAACATAAATCACGCAATCGGGAACAGAATTTCAAGAGATTTTCAGGGCATTTTGGGAATTGGTCAATGATCAACCGACATGAACTTTGTGTGGATCTGTCCATGATCCGGATTCAGGAACGGTTATCAAGAAATATTCGATGAACCTCGAAAAATTAACCGAATAAGTGAATGGCGAAGGCTTGCATTCGTTATAATCCAGATTGCTAGTTTATTATATATACAATATGTAAATATATTATATGAATATATATATTAAAACCATTCTACTTATATTGTTTTCCCTAGCATGAGTATTGATAGCAGCCAGGTATATTCCTTTACTGATTCAACTAACTGTAGATATTTTTTCTGATTACTGCTAAATATATTTTGTTAAAGAATTCGGTCTCAATGTTTTTCTCAACAGGATTATTGAAACACTATATTATCAAAACACAAATAAGGTGAGTAAATAAATGTATATATATAATTAATTAAGTCTACATAATTTTTTTTTTCTCAACAAGAGTACAGTTATCAATGTATATCCTTATCGTGTATTGAAAAACTGTATATGTGTCTTTTATATTGATAAATTACAATTAAATAAATTCATAAGTATGTGTGGATCAAAGCTGATCGGAATGGAGGTTTACTGTTTAAACTTTAGTCCGTACTCCAGGGTAGAAAATCATGTAAAGAGCAAAATCGTGAAAAAAAATGTATGATGGTAATATCTCCAAGTAATATCTACCCTGAACATCCCCTTTGTATCCCCCCCCCCCCCTTCTTACGTAATCATCATTCGAAAAGTACACATTTCATTTATGCAAAAAATGCAGCTTGGGACTTATGCATAAAGTTAATTGATAATAATGAAATAATTTATAAATATAATTATTAAATTTGGATCATATATATTAATTTTTTCCTACTTTTGACAGGTGGGTGTTAATAGTCCCTACGTATGTAGGTGCAGTTACGTTCATACATTATAAGATTAATGGCCTGATTTTATATTATTTTATTTATGATATGCTTACTGTATAATAACCACAATACTTACATTATATGCGTTCCTGAGGCCCAGACTATCAGCAATATTTTCATCAAATGTAAAGTTTCCGTTCACCTGCAAACATGCAATAAAACCAGCATTATTAATATTTCATGCCCCAGCTGTGTCGCAGACCAGACTCTTAACGACAAAAATGGAGCACTGTGCTGCAGCATATATACACAGGCAATGGACATTTATATGTCCCTTAGGAGGGCAGCTACAAGATTCAAGGGGTGACAGAACGTACCCCATCTACATACACAATATATACATACATACACATATATATATGTGTGTGTTTTATATATATATATATATATATATATATATATATAATATGAACAGAAAACACGGACTAATGCCGATTGATATCCCATAATGCGTCAAAGCAGACGACAGTTGTTCGCTGTCTCAAGTATGCCAAATATCACTTATTTTATTAATATTATAGACATTATTGCCTTCAGGGACATACTTATTGCCTCAAATCGTTTTAACACAGTCGCTTTCTTTAGAAATTGCAAACAGGGGGAATGTTAAAAAAAGTGGCCCATGGGCCAATACGCTCAGCTTAATTTGACGGGGTAATCATTTCCTTCATTAATGCTACATATTGTGCGTGAAAATAGCCTATGGCTAATGTTACTATGTTGAAAAATGGACAGAAAATAAAAATTTCAGTATTCAAAGAAGATCTGCCCATTTTTCGGTCCATACGTCCTAGAATACAGGTCACAATGACCTACTTTCAGGTTTCCAAGGACATTTGCGAAGGACATTCTTGAATTTCATGTAAGAAGGTTCAAGGCCTAATGGATACAATTTGTGCCACTTCTGCCTGTCTGGGTGCTCAAACCATATTTTAGCCTACAGGTCACAGACTATAGGTCACCATGACCTAATTTCAGGTTTCCAAGTACATTTGCCTAAGACATCCCTGAATTTTATGCTAGAAGATTCTAGGCCTAATGGATACAATTTGTGCCCCGTCTGATTGTCCGGGTGCTTATATGACATCTTTTCCAATAGGTCGCAAAATATAGGTCATGGTTACCTAATTTCAGGTTTCGAAGGACATTTGCCAAGGACGTCTCAAAATTTTATATTTGAAGATTCTAGGCCTAACAGATACTGTCTGACTTTCTGGGTGCTCAAAATCCTGTTTTCGGCCTGTTGGTCGCAACATGTAGGTCACCATGACCTAATTTCAGGTTTCCAAGGAGATTTGCCCAGGACCTCCCTAAATGTCACGCTTGAGGCCAAATGGATACAATGTGTGCTCCATCTGACTGTCTGGGTGCTCAAAATCATGTTTTCGGAACGCAGGTCACAAAATATTGGCTACCATGACCTAATTTTAGGGTTCTAAAGAGATTTGCCTAAATACTCCCAGGATTTGGTGTTAGAAGATTCTAGGCCTCACAGATACGATTTGTCCTCAACTGACATTCAGGATGCTCATATGGCATCTTTTCCCTAAAGGTCGCAGAATATAGGTCAAAGTGACCTTATTTCAGGTTTCCAAAGACATATTTCCCTAGGACCTCCCTTAATGTCACGTTAGAGGATTCTAGGTCTAATGGATACAATTTTTGCCCCGTCTGACTGTCTAGGAGCTCAAATCGTGGTTTCTGCCCGTAGGTAAAATATATATGTCACCATGACCAAATTTCAGGTTTCCAAGGAGATTTGCCTAAGACCTCCCTGGATGTACAGTAAGAAGTTTCTAAGTCGGTAAAATGAAAGAAAAAGAAAAAAAACAAAGCGAGGAATCGAACTTGTGCGGTGTTCCGGGGCATGTTACTTGACCTATTACATTTCCACTGAGCCATCTTTCCACACGTTTCATTGGAAGTTTATAGCAATCATAAATCAGAATAAGACACAAACCCCCGCGAGTTCTACCAGATCGATGAAGTGACATTAGAACTTTGATGATCATACATGATAATAACTGTGACGTTTTATAAATCTTCATCTATTTTTTCAACTAATATATCGAAGGTCGATCCGAGTGTGTACAGGAGCCGCTATTGCGTGAACTGCTGGACTTTCCCGGTCTTTCTCTCTCTCTCTCTCTCTCTCTCTCTCTATATATATATATATATATATATATATATATATAAATTATACATATATTATATATATTATATATATATATGTGCATGTGAGGGCGTATCTGTGTTTGTGTGCGCTTGTTTCCTTTGAGGTCCTTTCTGGCTGTAGGCCTAATTAGCTAATTAGGCCGAACAGGGTTATGACATCCTTCTGTGCATAACACCTCAGGCAAGTTTTATGGCCCTTGGACCAGGTGGACTTCACACCCTCGTTATCAGGTTTTCACACCTAGAACTTACTCACCCGGACCTCCCCGTGACTGTTGCAGGCCCTGGCACTGGGGGAATATTTGGCTGGGCAGCGAATGTGTTAAAGTTACGATATTTGCCCTGTTTACAGGCGGACGGCCGAACACCCAAACGGACGCCGGACAAAGGATGAACGCTATAGCTGAGATGACCTACAGTCAGCTGAGCTAAAAATGGAAAACTGTTAAAACGTGGAAAGGGTGTTGTAGGGGAATGGATTGCCTGGGGGGGGGGGGGGGGGAGACGTTTCTTCCAATCAACACTACAACAGTTACGTTATATAAGGATTCATATAAAATTGTTATTCTGTATGTAATAACTCTTTCTAACCCCACCCCCATACACAAACACAGACACTCTGTCTCATACACACAAGTGACAAACACGCATTCTCACCCCCACCCCCCTGCATTATATAATATATAATGTATACATACGTGCATTCCTTGCACAGTGAATTTAGAGTAGAAGTCCTTCAGACATCGTGATCGCTTACGATAGTTCTCGCTTGACTTCTCGCTCCACCACGGCATCATACTCCCGTTAGCGGCGTAGCTGGACCCTGAGATATATATATATATATATATATATATATATATATATATATATATATATATATATATATATATATATATATAAATTTATCTAAAGGTTTTCTGCGATAAACAACTACTAGAGTGCTCTAAGCGCTACCAACAGATGCAACCTGTGTTTTATGGGAGAAATATTACATCATTTACAACCCATATTTTGCCAACTCAATAAAAGGAACGAACTCGTCACGGCCTGCCGGCATGCAAACATATTCCTTTTTAAGAATTTTATAACTTAGATTATGGACCTCCCTTGTCATGGGACCTGACGTTGAATAACATTTGATAGCCTAGCACTTCAGTCTTGATCAAGACTATGACCTCCCCGTTATTGTGTTTTTCTTTCTTTCTTTCTTTCATAACGGTCAAATGAGGTAAAGTGTATCCGCAGGTAACCATGGATTAGCCCCGGCTAATTGTTTGGCGGCTTGTAAGCTATCCAACTCTGAGGCTACTGCATGGTTTATCCCTGTTGATTACTCAAAGCTCTCATAGGCCCCCAAAATGTTCTCGGACAATTCAAATCTGATCTGACGTTAGAATCAACATATTGATTTTTTCTCATAATGATATCAACAGCAGTTACAAGAAGAGTAATAATAATAGTAATCGGTACTAATACAGCTTAATTCCTTTACACAAGAACCATTCATCTAAGATAATGCTGGTAAAGGAAATGCCCTTGTAAACACACCACCTGACACACATGGATTCCGACAACTATTAACATTAACTATTTCCGCCTTTGCTCCCTAATCCATACATAGGTCTTTTTCAGACCGCAACATTGTTCTCAGAACCTTATTTAATCCACCTTACGGTTGCACACATGTTGTACTTTGTCATTCAGTAATAATGAGCAAACGTACGGAATAACCTGTAACCAATTATATAATCAGGATTGACCACATACATCTCAAACATATACTGGTAGGAACCAGTCCAACTAAATCAGATTGTCTTACTTAAGGCGTGCAACAACATGTTCAACAATTAAATAATGATTGGTATCCAATCCACTATTCATTTTCCCCAATATCTCATGAGAAAACAGGAACGATTTTCCGTGCATCGATCCGTTTTTGGCTATAACTTGTTGTTAATTAATGAATACAACGATGTGATTTGATGTAAACATGACCTTTTACTGACTTTAAAGTATAATTTTTCGCGAGCACATATCTTTCATAACATAATTTTTCCCATATAAATATTTAGTCTCTGAAACTAGAGAAAAAATTATCACCAGTGTTGCATGAAGAGTCTGCTGTGTGGGGGAGGGGGCTGCTTATGGCCCTGAGAGATCGTAAAAATAACAGGGCTCTTAAATTATCTTGCATTACAAGGAATGAATGACTAAAAGCCAATACAGATGTCCAGAATAATTGTATATTTATAGATTTGAGCTATATTTAGATTTTACTCCAATGACGTTGTAAAATAACGTGACCAGACGTATACATTTTGAGCTTGACTCACCGAAACTGTCGAACCCGTGAGTTATTTCGTGTCCTATGGTTGAACCGATGGCGCCGTAATTCACGTAACTAAAAAGATCAGTGCAGCTAATTGATATACAATATGATACTTTAGCGTTCTCCTTAAACGTACATTGACAGAAGTCAGATTGAATTAAATTCATATTATATCCATAATATATCATAATATACAGAAACATAAAATATCTTAATATACAGGATCGGAGGAATGTTAAGTGAGAGTTTTCCCTTCATATAATTCTCGTGCAAACCAGTGCACACCAGTGATGTACACCAGTGATGCGCACCTGCGATGCAAACCAGTGATACATGCTAGTAATGCACCAAAGTGATGCACCCCAGTGATTTAAACAGTGACGTACACTAGTGATACACACCAGTGATGCAAACAGTGATGTACACTAGTGATACACACCAGTGATACACACATTGATGCACACCAGTGATGCACTAGAGTGATGCACACCAGTGATGCAAACAGTGATGTACACTAGTGATACACACATTGATGCACACCAGTGATGCACACCAGTGATGCACCCCAGTGATGCAAACCAGTGATTTAAACCTGTGATGTACACAAGTGATGCACACCAGTGATGCACTAGAGTGATGCACACCAGTGATGCAAACAGTGATGTACACTAGTGATACACACCAGTGATGCACACCAGTGATGCAAACAGTGATGTACACTAGTGATACACACCAGTGATGCACACCAGTGATGCAAACAGTGATGTACACTAGTGATACACACCAGTGATGCACACCAGTGATACACACCAGTGATGCACACCAGTGATGCACACCAGTGATGCACACCAGTGATACACACAGTGATGTACACCAGTGATGCACTAGAGTGATGCACACCAGTGATGCAAACAGTGATGTACACTAGTGATACACACCAGTGATACACACCAGTGATACACACCAGTGATGCACACCAGTGATGCAAACAGTGATGTACACTAGTGATACACACCAGTGATGCACACCAGTGATGCACACCAGTGATGCACACCAGTGATTCACACAGTGATGCACACCAGTGATGCACTAGAGGGATGCACACCAGTGATGCAAACAGTGATGTACACTAGTGATACAAACCAGTGATGCACACCAGTGATGCAAACAGTGATGTACACCAGTGATGCACACCAGTGATGCACACCAGTGATGCAAACCAGTGATTTAAACCTGTGATACACACCAGTGATGCACACCAGTGATGCACACCAGTGATGCAAACAGTGATGTACACTAGTGATACACACCAGTGATACACACAGTGATGCACACCAGTGATGCACTAGAGTGATGCACACCAGTGATGCAAACAGTGATGCACACCAGTGATACACACCAGTGATCCACCTAGTGATGCACACCAGTGATGCAAACAGTGATGTACACTAGTGATACACACCAGTGATGCACACCAGTGATACACACCAGTGATGCACACCAGTGATGCACACCAGTGATCCAAACAGTGATGTACACTAGTGATACACACCAGTGATGCACACCAGTGATCCAAACAGTGATGTACACTAGTGATACACACCAGTGATGCACTAGAGTGATGCACACCAGTGATGCAAACAGTGATGTACATTAGTGATGTACACCAGTGATGCACACTGGAGCGAGTCTTGGTCTTGGACTCGAACTTAAATGACTTGGACTCGAGTGTCCTGGACTCGGATGTTGTGGACTAGACTACATCACTGGCGGACACGTGGTTCACGTTTGACACGTTATCGAGTCCTTATTCCTGTTAGCACATAAAGCCACAGTCGTTTTATCATACTAAACATACCATTCAATACATATTTTATTTTTCACGGGTAACCAACAGTTGATTTATATTTATATCTAGTTTAAACAGACTCCGCTTTGAAACTGGAATGTATACCAAGATGGATTTCGATACGGACGAGACAGTAATAAATGTTTGCAATAGCCGAGCGATCACTGGTAATATTGTAATAATCAGTTATTTAGCCTCAGTGTTCTAGGTGCAAGTCTGTGCAGCAAATAACGCGGCAATATTAAAGGTAAATGAAGTTATCGATTAATAATCGATCATCGATGCTATTTTATCTTTCAATCATCCAATATGATTTTACTGCCGATTCCTGCCATTTACTGACCGGTTTGTATACAGAAAGCTCTCAATGTGTGGAAATAAACTCATTCGACCAAAAAAAAAAAAAATTAAATAAATAAAAGGTATGGTTCTCAGACACCACGCGCGTCAATTTTAACTCCCCGCCACATCAAAAATTGCTATTTTGATTTTCAATAGAAACTTACTCATTTTGACCCTCAGTCGCTCGGACATTTCTTTCAAGAAGATAAAATTATACAATTTTGATAAGACTTCCTTTGTTGTGTAGTGCTTTTACCGGTTTAGAAAAAAATCTGTTATTATCATCCTTTTTCCTGATCATATAACATTTTTATCGAAACATCCTAAAAATGGGGGCAAAAAATGCCCGCCCGCACTGATTTCTTAAAAGAAAGAGCCTGAGAACCAAATCTCCTCACCTGGCATTATCAAATATATTCAGTATGACCATTCAATTATTAATCATATTCTATTAGCAGGTTAATCATAGGTTAGAATGTTTGGCTTTATAACTGAAAACATATTTTCCCACATGTTTACGACATATTTACGACACTGTTTACGACATACTTTGGTGCCCCTTTGTTGTAGTACGGCGGCTGCAGGATACCCGCGGGGAAAGCTGAAAAAAGGAAAACACCAGTTAGTTTTATATGCAAATATAAGAACGTGATCAGAAGCTACAATACCCTCCACAAAATCTCGATAAAATATATTAAGAATTTTTTGGCGTAAAACTGCACGAAGGCAAATCAAGGGTAAAACGTAATACTGTGTTGGCTCTAGAAGTCAGTGGGTTTTTACAAAACAAGTGAAACAACTTGTTTTATTTCACTTTTTCTTTCACAAACCTAACATTCAAGGTATAAGCACTTGATGATTTGCATGCCTAATATTAATATTTTTTATCAGAGTTTTTAAAATTAAATTATATTTGGGTTCTGGGAGCAGGCTTATATGGCCTACCATTGTTGCAACTGTGACATTATAATAGTAAATTCTGCAAACATTAATGTGTGTCTTTTTAGCTCTAATTATTGCAGCAGACGTCGTAATAAATACGTGATGAACAGAATACCGCTTACAGACGTAAAAGGTGTGTGAATTGTGATATTCTGAAAATTACGGGATATCGCCAACGCAGTTTCTCATGTAGATGGAGAAGAAAAAAAGATTGCCTGGCGCAGATGGAAGTCCCTTTATGCAAGCAAGCGTGATCCAGCCGCAGGGCGTAACTGACTGTCCTCAGGTTATTAGCTTATATATGCTATGAACTCTATCTAATTAATGTGATTATTGAATGAATAAGAGGCTTATGTTGTTGCTCACCAGGATGCAAAGCAGATTGAATAATGTGACACAGTTCCGTGAATGAAAGCCTAAATTTGCCCCGAATCAAGATGCGAGGCAGTTCTAATAGAAACTGTGCTAAATGCAGCAATCTGTCATTTGTATGGACTTAAATGTTCCTGATTTTTTTCAATTGAATATGGTAGGCAGTTTTTTTCAGATCTTTTTGTATAATCGATATTCCGTATCAATAGAAATAGCAATGGCTTTTGTTTATTTGGCGGGGGTAGTATTTTTAGCTCTTATAATTCTTTGCTGATTTCTGCCCATTGTAAGGGGGTTCACAGTATCCGACGAATTATTTTACATTAACACTTTAAAAAAAAGTGCCCCCCCCCCGTCTGTAGGTAAGGTGTGTTGGTCGACTTAGCACGGGTTAATGTGAACGGGTAATGGCAATCATCAATTTTTAAATGCATAAATCTGTTTATGCGACCAATGACATGAATATTCATCAGTGGAATCGAAAATTGACTGCTTTCTCATGTTTTGATTTTATTCCATTTTTATTTATCTTGACAGGAATATGGTTTGGTTGATACTTGTCAATCAAACATATGCCCCATACGTTCTTCCCAGTCTACTTTTTAGGACTGCGTTGGCCAATATATGAAATATTGTCAAATCCCCCCCCCCCCCCCCCCCGCACCCCAATGGAAAAAACTTCATCAAGGAGTCTGCATTAGGACCGCCGTTCATTAATTTAAATTACTTGAATGTGACATTGGCCGACCAAGCGTAATTTCACCAAGACGGATTTTTAATATAAACACACCAAACTTATGTGAATTCAATTGTACAGAGTGTAGCGTCCTGAGCCAAATCAACTCGAGTGGTTGAAATTCCCGGAGGGCGCCATATTAGTTCGAAGGCGTGCGCGAGCATGGCGCGTGACGTCAGCAAATGGCTAAGCTCCAAACAGATAATGTCCTCTCCCATGAATAAAATAGCAGCTCTGTGCACATGATGAGTTCTGAAGTGGAGAGTAGCCTGTCCTTGGAGAATACTCGGTATGCTAGGCCTAGGTCACGTGACTAGTCTTTCTTCTGTGTCGCGCTGTTCCCATGACATATGTGGAAAACATGAATATGACTAATGATGAATAAATGGTTAAATACAGGAGTATCAATTGGAAGAAATTCTGCAGAGTCCGGGACGATCTTGACAGGTTTTTTTTTTTTTGCGCGCGTTAAATTGGATTTTTTTACGAGCGTCCCAATTGTAAGGTAATGCGAGTCAAATTTTGGAGGGTTGTAAAAAAAATTGATTTTTTTTTTATTTTACGTCATTTCAGTATATCAATCTATGGTTAGATTTAGTGTCATTACATACTAATTTAATTTGAGGGAAACCAAGTGATATTTGTAAGCACTGTGTTTACACAGATAGCTTGTTTTTTTTTATGAAAGCGGCAATGGTCAGTGGCTGTAAAGATCCAAATTTGGTTCTCTTGGTCAAACACCCCGGAAATTTCTCGCATCCGGTCGGACGCGCGAACCCTCAGAATCGATCGCCTGAGTGAGGTTTTGAGCATCACAGGCCCTTTGCCTCGGCGTTCCTGAAAGCTCTTATAAATAATAAACCCTTAAAATGTGTGTTATACTTACCCATTAGGTTCTCTACCGGGGAAAAATAAGCATTAACCTCCTGAGGGTTCATTGTCCATCTGAAAAATAGAGATAAAAATATGTGAAATATTATTCGAAAAAGGAGTCATACGAAAATAACAAAGTTTTCAAATTTACAAGCAAAGGTTTGTCCATCCACTGGAAGGTAATGACTATTGTTATCTGTTGTGTTCTAACATTGTAGGAAAGCAGAGAACCGATTTAAATCTCGCCCAAAGAAGCTTGAAATATCCTGTTTATCTTTATCTTTTGAGATGTAACAACACGGTTTTTTCGATGTAACTGCCCCACACACCCACAGATGTCGCTAGTTTGATCAAACGATCGCTTTGCGGGTCTTTTTTTTGGTGGCCAAGCACCGCCTCCTCGTCATGTTTCCATACTGATCCTATCTACGGTCAATGCGTTATATACTACTCTATCGAGGGCCGTAGGTATATGTGTTCTCAGAAGTCCAATCTATAATTCAACGTGCACTGATCACTAGACACGGTCATTGACTCCTTTGGTTGACCTTGACCGTGAGTTGCCATGGAAGAACAACATTTATTCCCACCATGCGGTGCCTATCGAATGTTTTAGCTATTTTTTACCAAGTTTCGTTTTGTAAAAATCCGTGTCACTGAGTCCATCATGCATTATTTAGATGGAGACAATCACCATAACTCGCAAGGAAATTGAGAGAAACTATTAACTTAACATGAGAGAGGAGTGTATATTTTCCTGGACATATTGACTGAATAGGCAAGGTCAAGGACCTCTGTTGAGAGACATTTGCTGAATGTTGGTTACAGTTGGTACCATAAACATGATAACAACAAAAGAAATCCTCAGCGGATGACGTCACTCCTCACCGCCGCTTTACGATGAAGCGTCCAAAAAAGGAGAACGCACATAATTCATACGTTTATAATCAACTGTTTTACTCCGTTATTCCAGAATGCTTGTACTTTTCTGTCTTTTTTGCAATGGTATTAAATAATAATAATAATAATAATAATAATAATAATAATAATATATATATATATATATATATATATATATATATATATATATATATATATATATATATATATTTATATACTAAAACCCTCGACAGAATTTCGAGGAGAAAATTTTCATTGCTTTAGCGTGTTGTAAACCCTTGCTGTAACCTTGTTCACGATAAGAGTGATACATGTATGAAAGTTATTTTAGCATGTGATAAATTGATATATTTTTTTTTTCGTTTAAGTCTATGAATTCCATTTGTTGTTAAATAAAATAGTGTCAAATATTTGCACTGAATATCAGATTTCTTTTTTAAAGATATATATAAATATATAAGATATAAACATATAAAAAGGAATTGAATTCTGACAAATATTTAAAAACAAAAAGGTCTATTTTCATAAACCAGGTAAACCCATGGGTATTGTCCCTCTCTTCTGGGGGAAAAATGACGGGAAATATAGATATATCACAGATATGCCATCAACACAGACGTCTCCGTTTATGAGGCCAATACTGGTATTGTCTACCAAGACGATCACTTAAACATATGTAGATTATCATATTTATAGTATAGCAGAACCTGTCTAGCCTGGAACAGTAACACACCAGATCATCATACAACCCTCCTACGTGTATGATTACCCAAATACAGGAAAATTTGTCTATATAATTTCAGTCCATACATTATTGATTTTCGCCTAGATAATACATGATACATGTACCTTTAAAACGATTTATCTACATTCATAAAATAGATGAGGAAAGGACCGAGCTGATACGATGACGTCTCCGAACCATTTATATTTTATCAAAACCGAATTTTAGGCAGATCAATAGAATTACTCATATGCTAAAGCACAAACAAATATATGTATAATATACATACATATACAGTCAAAAGATCAACGAAATTAAAATGCTAAAAGAAACACACAAATATGTACGATATAATTCAGTTCAAACACACACACACACGCACACACAGGTGGTGCTACACCGACTCCCTATATTTCCTATATTTTTTCTGTAAAAATGGTCTATATTTTCTTATACATCTTGGCATTTAGACCCTCATCTCCTATATTTTCCTAGTTTTTTTACACTGTACAGTCGTGTTTCTGATATAACAATGTTACTTTTTGAAACATTCAGTTCTTTTTGCATGCAAAATGTGTATGTAGGATGGTATGTAAGATGACAGAAGCAGGTTGACACTGAGCGAAGTGCAACTGAAAGTTTGACCTAATTGTAGGATGCATCTTTAGCGGAAAGGAAACTTTTTATGCGGAAAGGCAAAGCTGTATTAATGCCTTTCTGTTGGAACGGTATTACGATCCCTGTATATATATATAAATATATATATATATATATATATATATATATATATATTATATATTATATATATACATATATAATGCTTCCTTGCGATGAAAATTCATGGGTATTCATAAATTAATTGATCCCATGAATATTCATGTGAAGAAATAAATGATGTCGTACAACGTTTAACAGGCAGCTCTATGGGGCTCATCGTTAAAATCCCGTTCTTTCATCTTAATATACAACCAAAAATGTGCAAACGAAACGGATCTATAGCACTCTTTTTATACTTACACCGGCTGAGTTAATATCTCTCTTGTTATTATAGTGCCATTGACACCAAGATCTAAGGGACAGACTGGTCATTAAATCCGCCGCACCCCTGGATTTAAGCATTACGGCATTGTCTTGGTTTGATTAACTTATGTTAGGGTCGTTTTGTCTGGTGACTTCATGCAGATGAGCTATTATTTCCACGGTACCGTTATAATTGAGAGAGTATGAAGTGCTACACACAACAAAATATTTCAGTTGAACAAAGTTAATAAGAACCTAAAACCACGTCTAATTGCTATCCCTGCTTTGATAGCTAAAAATCCTGTTTTCAATTTTACAGCCGGCGAGCTAGTGGTGGCAATTACCAGTCTAAGGGGTAGTTAAAGTTCAATTTCTAATTAAATTAGATTTCTATTTCAAGACCAGCTGTATTTAATTGTGAGTAGGCTCCAATTTAGAAAAAAAAAGATTTATGAATGACACAAAGAACATGAAAACAGCCGCCCAATTAACACTTCCCGAAAAATGTGCGTTTCCGACTAATCTGTGGGTCATTACTGTATTTTACAGACCTTGCCTCACGCTCTATGGCGCAAGGAAATTCTTCACCCCACCTGTTCACCACATAATGTTACCACGTCACACCAAACAATAATTAGGACCCGTTGTTTAAGATTTAACGAGGAGACAAATAAGCGCTTTGCCATCAGTTACGATCAATATTTTTATTGCTCTAAGTTTTATTTTCTGAGCACGAGTTTTCCTTTTTGTTCACACGGCTCAAAATGACATGGAACAGACAGACAGTTTCCTAAAATTCTGATAACAGTAAAGACTCGATTATCGAATATTTCAGACGACCACCAACGTCTTTTAATGACTTATCAATGGAATACATTGAATAAAAACTCTTCTCATGGGCAAATAAAGGAATAAATAACCGGATGGGGGTTTTTGAGAAAGGATCGGCCTTTGTTGGGTAGAAACAATATATTAATATTTAGGTTGTAATGGTGCATTTTCGGTCATTTCCTTTACAAACTTTGAGTATTATAATCTTGAGTATACTATTCTATTCATTAGATTTTTAGGTGAAAATAATCCGCCCCCTGATTATAAAAAAAAATGTTCCCCATTTTGAGTCGGGATGTTAACATTATGCAACAAATGGTGCTCTCGAACCTGCTTTTTAAAATTGTGGTTGGTTTCACTATTGCAAAGGTCTTTTCATATTCAATATTCGCGATAGGTTAAAAAATGTCTACGGTCGGCTGAGCCAAAAACCGGCTTTTTTTTGGTCTAGGCGTAGAACACAGGACTAAAAGCCGGGTAATCATGAATTCAAATCTGACCCGGGTGAGATTCTCCCGGTTGGTAACCATCCAGAGTGAGCGCCTTGCAGCCTCAACAGGAAGACCAAGCCCAATAGCTGTGTTTAAGTCTAAGGAATGCGTTTGTTAGGGGTTTCTTGGTGGTATAACCCAGCTATTGGGACGATTACACACCCTGAGCCCCACAGGCGAAATTCAGCAGATCGATATACTTAGTTAAGGTAACATAAAAAAGGAGGCGGTTACCCCAACAAAAATATTCATATGATTAAATAATCGCAAAAAAGACAGTCCTTTTCCGTGTTAAATAACAATACATTGGTGGAGAGATTACCTACTCGAATGTGTTTTACTAATCGCAAACAGTCAAATGGGCCCTTGAATGTATATACATCTAACAGAACAAAATATAAAGGAATAAGTATAAATATAGATAGATATAAATTTAGATTTATCCAACAACGCTCTAATATAGCATATGTTTTGTGTCTGTTCTTGTTGACTTACTCTGTGGAATTTGGGTCATTGCCTCTTTTTAGCTTGGTTCGCATACGTAAGAGGTCATATCGCAATGAATTCTGGTACAACTGGAAAAACGTCTCATTCTCCTTGGCAACGAACTGAAAAAAAGTCAAAATATTCAAATTAAATCTGCAAAAAAAGATTTCTTATTTCGAAAACCGATATTAGATAAACAGTTGATTGAAGTCTGCCAATGTTGCGACTGATGTTATTACCCCAACTTAAAACAAACAGTCCCTGTTAAACAGATTGTAGATTAAAGGGATCTCAAGAAACCCCATACCTCCGCCAATTCAATACACTTATTTCCCTTTCACCCAAGATCAAGCAAGAAATACTTAACCACGGCGTCAACAAAACTTTACTGAGAGCAGGGAAATGACTGATACAATATCCCATTAAATTTTGGCGTGGATCCCCGATTTTGACTTTCGAGGATTAGTTCTGTTCTGTGACGTTTTACTTTTTTACTGCAAAATGTTATGGACTCCAAGCATCGTCGGAAACTACGGCCAAGGGCTGATGCAACTTACGTCACGGTAGTACTCGTTGACCTGGGATTCGTTTCTGAGGTATTCTGGGTAACCAATCCGGTGTCGTAATTTGTGAGCCTTCGAAAAGAAGAGAAAATGTGATCATATTTACGTGTATATACTGAACTAGTCATTGGACTACTAAATAGAGAATAAAGCTGCCACTAAAATAAATTTAAAATATAATACTTTTTCAAGGGGTTTCTTTTAATCATTATGACATCAAATTTCCGTTAATATGACAATTATTCACATTTTTCCAGCAGCTTCCATGTTTCTCTACAAATTTAATATAATGATGATTAAATACACATAATTGATTTACACAGGTGTACTCTACTGTCTTAGAAAACAGTTCAGTTCTGTGTAACGTTTAACTACAGAATATGCACTAGCAATGACCAAAAAATTCAACGGGCAATACGTCATTAACAAGTTATTTTTTTAATCATGATTATATTATCATACAGACCGTTTGCAAAACGCAAGCGACACCTGACGTCAAAGACTGAAAATGTGTGTTTTTGTCCGTTGTATAGATAAAAAATATATTTTTAAATATTAAAGTAAAATAATATCTGCCTTATCTTTATTGATGTATTCTACATTTGACGTCACATGCTGGACCAGGACACAGCAGACCGTCATTACGCATACGCAAGCACGAGGGAAAATGTCTTTTTCCTAATGGAGACTGATGGAGACCAAGGACCGAATTGGATTTATTTAGGCCTTCATTTGTTTTTTGGTCCAGTGGATCTGTACTTTATGTAAAGCTTTTGACCTTGTTATTTTGGTTCAGTAGATCTGTAATTATTTCGTGTATGGCCTTACCCTTTACCTTGTTTTTGTTTGGTCCAGTAAATCTGTACTTACTGTGCATTGCCTTTTACCTTGTTTTGTTTGGTCCAGTAGATATGTACTTACATTGAGTATGGCCTTTGACTTTGTTTTGTTTGGTCCAGTCTATTTTATTTTTGGCTCAGTAAATCTGTACTTACTTTGGGTATGACCTTTCCCATTGCTTTTTTTTTGGTCCAGTAGATCTGTACTTACTTTGGGTATGACCTTTCCCATTGCTTTTTTTTGGTCCAGTAGATCTGTACTTACTTTGGGTATGACCTTTCCCATTGCTTTTTTTTGGTCCAGTAGATCTGTACTTACTTTGGGTATGAACATTCCCATTGCTTTTTTGCTTTTTTTTTGGTCCAGTAGATCTGTACTTACTTTGGGTATGACCTTTTCCATTGCTTTTTTTTTGGTCCAGTAGATCTGTACTTACTTTGGGTATGAACATTCCCATTGCTTTTTTGCTTTTTTTTTTGGTCCAGTAGATCTGTACTTACTTTGGGTATGACCTTTCCCATTGCTTTTTTTTTGGTCCAGTAGATCTGTACTTACTTTGGGTATGAACATTCCCATTGCTTTTTTGCTTTTTTTTTGGTCCAGTAGATCTGTACTTACTTTGGGTATGACCTTTTCCATTGCTTTTTTTTTGGTCCAGTAGATCTGTACTTACTTTGAGTATGAACTTTCCCATTGCTTTTTTGCTTTTTTTTGGTCCAGTAGATCTGTACTTACTTTGGGTATGACCTTTTCCATTGCTTTTTTTTGGTCCAGTAGATCTGTACTTACTATGGGTATGACCTTTCCCATTGCTTTTTTTTTTGGTCCAGTAGATCTGTACTTACTTTGGGTATGACCTTTTCCATTGCTTTTTTTTGGTCCATTAGATCTGTACTTACTTTGGGTATGACCTTTCCCATTCCTTTTTTTTTGGTCCAGTAGATCTGTACTTACTTTGGGTATAACCTTTCCCATTGCTTTTTTTTGTCCAGTAGATCTGTACTTACTTTGGGTATGAACTTTCCCATTGCTTTTTTTTTTGGTCCAGTAGATCTGTACTTACTTTGGGTATGACCTTTCCCATTGCTTTTTTTTTTGGTCCAATAGATCTGTACTTACTTTGGGTATGAACTTTCCCATTGCTTTTTTTTTTTTGGTCCAGTAGATCTGTACTTACTTTGGGTATGACCTTTCCCATTGCTTTTTTTATGGTCCAGTAGATCTGTACTTACTTTTGGTATGACCTTTCCCATTGTTTATTTTTTTTGGTCCAGTAGATCTGTACTTACTTTGGGTATGACCTTTCCCATTGCTTTTTTTTGGTCCAGTAGATCTGTACTTACTTTGGGTATGACCTTTCCCATTGCTTTTTTTTTTGGTCCAGTGGATCTGTACTTACTTTGGGTATGACCTTTCCCATTGCTTTTTTTTTGTTCAGTAGATCTGTACTTACTTTGGGTATGACCTTTCCCATTGTTTATTTTTTTTTTGGTCCAGTAGATCTGTACTTACTTTGGGTATGACCTTTCCCATTGCTTTTTTTGGTCCAGTAGATCTGTACTTACTTTGGGTATGACCTTTCCCATTGCTTTTTTTTTGGTCCAGTGGATCTGTACTTACTTTGGGTATGACCTTTCCCATTGCTTTATTTTGGTCCAGTAGATCTGTACTTACTTTGGGTATGACCTTTCCCATTGCTTTTTTTTGGTCCAGTAGATCTGTACTTACTTTGGGTATGACCTTTCCCATTGCTTTTTTTTTTTTGGTCAAGTAGATCTGTACTTACTTTGGGTATGACCTTTCCCATTGTTTATTCTTTTTTGGTCCAGTAGATCTGTACTTACTTTGGGTATGACCTTTCCCATTGCTTTTTTTTGGTCCAGTAGATCTGTACTTACTTTGGGTATGACCTTTCCCATTGCTTTTTTTTTGGTCCAGTGGATCTGTACTTACTTTGGGTATGACCTTTCCCATTGCTTTTTTTTTGTTCAGTAGATCTGTACTTACTTTGGGTATGACCTTTCCAATTGCTTTTTTTTTGGTCCAGTGGATCTGTACTTTCTTTGGGTATGACCTTTCCCATTGCTTATTTTTGTTCAGTAGATCTGTACTTACTTTGGGTATGACCTTTCCCATTGTTTATTTTTTTTGGTCCAGTAGATCTGTACTTACTTTGGGTATGACCTTTCCGATTGCTTTTTTTGGTCCAGTAGATCTGTACTTACTTTGGGTATGACCTTTCCCATTGCTTTTTTTTTTGGTCCAGTGGATCTGTACTTACTTTGGGTATGACCTTTCCCATTGCTTTTTTTTTGTTCAGTAGATCTGTACTTACTTTGGGTATGAGCTTTTCCATTGTTTATTTTTTTTTTGGTCCAGTAGATCTGTACTTACTTTGGGTATGACCTTTCCCATTGCTTTTTTTTTTGGTCCAGTGGATCTGTACTTACTTTGGGTATGACCTTTCCCATTGCTTTTTTTTTTGGTCCAGTGGATCTGTACTTACTTTGGGTATGACCTTTCCCATTGCTTTTTTTTTTGGTCCAGTGGATCTGTACTTAATTTGCGTATGACCTTTCCCATTGCTTTTTTTTTTGTCCAGTAGATCTGTACTTACTTTGGGTATGACCTTTCCCATTGCTTTTTTTTGGTCCAGTGGATCTGTACTTACTTTGGGTATGACCTTTCCCATTGCTTTTTTTTTGGTCCAGTGGATCTGTACTTACTTTGGGTATGACCTTTCCCATTGCTTTTTTTTTTTTGGTCCAGTGGATCTGTACTTACTTTGGGTATGACCTTTTCCATTGCTTTTTTTTTTTGGTCCAGTAGATCTGTACTTACTTTGGGTATGACCTTTCCCATTGCTTTTTTTTGGTCCAGTGGATCTGTACTTACTTTGGGTATGACCTTTCCCATTGCTTTTTTTTTTGGTCCAGAGGATCTGTACTTACTTTGGGTATGACCTTTCCCATTGCTTTTTTTTTTGGTCCAGTAGATCTTTACTTACTTTGGGTATGACCTTTCCCATTGCTTTTTTTTGGTTCAGTAGATCTGTACTTACTTTGGGTAAAACCTTTGACCTATTTTTACTTTGTCTAGTATATCTGTACTTTGGGAATGGCCTTTGACCTTGTTTTGTTGGTCATGTATATCTGTAATTATTTTGTGTGTAGCCTTTGACTTTGTTTTTTAGTCCAGTAGATCTGTACTTACTTTGTGTATGTCCGTGGACCTTGTGTTAATTGGTCCAGTATTTACTTTGGGTATGGCATTTTCAATTTTTTTTGATTTAGTAGATCTGTACTTACTTTTAGTATGGCATTTGACCTTGTTTTTTTTTGTTTTGTATATCTGTACAATTTTGTGTATGGTCTTTTCTCTTGTTTTGTTTTGGTCCAGTTTTTCTGTACTTACTTTGTCTATGGCCTTTGACCTTGTTTTTAGGTCCAGTAAATCCGTGTCTTGTAGAACCTGAGTGAACGCCTGTTTGATGTTAATAATGACGTCAGTTACCTAGGAAACAGAGACACACTGCACCAGTTACAACTGAAGGGAACGTGACACATTTTCTAAACGGATGACGTTACAACAGAGGGTCACGTGATATTTTACCTTGAAACCCTGAAGGTTTACTCTAAGGGTCACATGGCCTGAAAAGGGTCTTTTCGAAACGTCTTCTAACCTGTCCGCCCCAAGAAACACCATTTATTCTAAAATCTATGTCAAATGACGGGGACAAATGCAATAATTATAATCAGGTATATCATTATATGTTTGTATATTTATCTTATTATCAATATTACTATTTATTTATACAATTTATTAAAACTTTATGCTACCACAGTTAAGAAAAAAATGTATGTCTCTTTCCACATACTGACGTACGGTCGTAATTGTGGGGTTCCACTGTAGTTCTCTTCTGCCTGGATTATTCATGGATTCACATTTTTTAATGAACAAAACTACTTCTCCCTAGACTGGTACCCCGCACTAATACCACAGGCTATGCAGAGACCGAAATTCCCGCTATGCTTTGGTTGCACACGCATATTTCGGACTCTCTCCATTGATGATAGCCTCATTTCCGTTTTGTCGGTTGGTAAAAACGCTGAGTGTATTTGTAGCCTAGTTCTCAATGATACTATATTCCTGTGCACACGGATTCATTTTTCATTCTCAGGCTAGCACTTGTTATTGAGTATAAATAAAATCTTGTTAGGGACTATCTGATGTGGGAATATTTTCTTTGATCCCCCCCCCCCCAAGCTCTGATTTGAAGAGAATTGGCGGGGGGGGGGGGAGTGGCTCTCCGGCATATATCACTTAAAGGCCCTGGAATCATCTTTTAGTTATGTAGCATATATGTTCGGACACGCTTTTGGAAATTATGCTACTATCTGGAGTTGCTCCATAAAAATCGAAAATATGAGTTATGGGACTCTGCAAGTGAAAATTGCGTCATGTTAGATATTTTTTAGTCTATAACAGGACTCACAGACGCAAATGACCTTTAAGCGCTCGACCGGAAAATAGGCGTTTGTCTATGTGATGAGTTGAACCTAGCAGCGTTTATAGAGTGGGTACCAGTCTATAGACTGGGGAGGCACGCTAGCTGTCAATTTTCAGATTCACCGTTGAACGAACTCAAATTGAACCATAATGATAACAAAGGCACACTGACTGATAGATATAAAATCAGACAAACAAAGATACTGTTTTGCACTACATTATGTCCCTATAATCATTTAGAGATTGCAGCAACAGAATGACCGATATGGATAAATACACAATGAGGCCGTTCCCATAGAGCCGGTAGAACCACACTGAGTAACAATGAAAGATATTCTCTTACATCTTGCTTTCTGTCTGGAGGAAAATGTTCTCTAATAAACATGGCGCCGACCGCGACGCCGAATATCTCGTTGACAAGCTCCAAACAAAACTCCCTCCGTGGTTTGGCTTTCTGTAAACCTGTATTGAAACAAAAAAAAATATTAGCTCCGACCAGGAAACACAAAATTTATACCATCAGACATATATTTCATATCAGGAACAAAACCACTAAATTATCCCTGCCGCGGTGTTTAACAAAAGCCATGTACACACGGAGCTAGTGATTAAAGAACGGTAATATATATCATACTGGCAGCCGACAGAAAAACACTGATAGAAAGTTTATGAAATGATCCCTATCGGCCCATTATTGAATGGAAAAAATAAATTTAATTACTATTTCAATAGAAATGTAATCAAAAGATCCTTTACATGTTATGTAAAATATATATATATATATAATAAATTATGTAATAAATAATCCCCACCTTTGGCAATTTGGTCAGATTGTTCTTTGGCTCGCCTGAAGGGTTTTGATAACTTCGATGCGAATCGATCTACAAGCCGCCATATCAGATAGTAATTCAAGATCCTGAAAAAAATTTAATTAGTTTATCCGAACATAAACCTTTGTCTCAGTCGCTTGATCTGATGTCAAAAACAATTGTCTGGGTGAAGAAAAAATCTGTCTGCTCACGAGTAAATAGACTATATCGAACGCCACCATTCGAGCAATTATAGTGCCTCATGTTAGGTATAATAGTTATTTTTCTGTAACCTCTCTCTCTCTCACTCTCTCTCTCTCTCTCTCTCTCTCTCTGTTAGTGTGTGTTTAAGTATACACAGTTTGGTCAAGTTTTCAAGAAGAAACTTTGCTGAACGTTTGATTCAGGTATGATATCATTAACATTTGCTTGACCCAGGAAAGTATTACCCCTTGGACAAAGTAATGTATTTTTTTAAATCAATTCAACGAATAAAAGATGTCACAATATATTTTTTAATCATAAAACGAATAAAAGATGCATGCATATATATATATATATATATATATATATATATATATATATATATAAAACTCTTCAACTTTAAAATTTTGTTTACTTTTCGAATGCATACATTTAGTAATTGTACAGTTATGTTTAGGTTTGATTCCAATGAAATTTTACTAGAGCTGAATATTTGAACTCAATAAATCCAAATGACATTTCTGAGTAAATCGGTTATAATGTATGGTAACTCTCTCTCTCTCTCTCACTTTTTGTCCGTGCGTTGAATCAACTTTGATACGTCCTCCATGTATGTCTTATTCGCGACGAGGATTTCTGTAAACTTCTTGGTGTTTGGGAAGCCGTCTTGAAGAAACTCCAACCAGTTGATCTAGAAAAGAAGATATGCCTAGTAAACGAATTAGCAACAAATCTATTTTTCGAAAACTTCATAACAAAAACCAACATTTAAATTTTCGAACTTTTGTTTTTTTTTTCCTGCCTTGTTACCAAATGACATTGCGTAAATCATGGGTTGGCAGCCTTACTTTGACAGTTACAGCTTTTTTTAGAATTTTGATGACCCTTAACCACCAATTAGCAGCTTTTTATTGCAGTTTTTCGAGCATGTGACCAATGACCCAGACCTTAATCAATAGGGTTGACATATAAAGACAAAAAATAAAGTTTGATCAAATTTTCAATAAATTACCGTACTGAATAATTTTGCAATGTACGGTTTTGGTTTCATTCTGGTAACTCAAGCCCATGTCTCATTCCCCGATGGCAGCTTATTTCAAGTAAAGATTAAAAAATATCAGTGGGCACCCCATAGTCAAGCAGACTTTCACAGTTTTGCTTTCCCTTTCAGCCGTATGTTGTCTGCCTACCTTTTTTCCGTAGAACTCTAATTATACTTGTTTTCCCCACGGAACAAGTAGTTAGGAATGATGTACTGATGTTTGAATTATTATTTATTCATAGTGTACTCTGTCCTGATATAAAGCGAATTCGGATGGTATTTTATATGCTTACTCAAACTGACATTTCTAACAAAGTATTCTTTTGCAATTGACAAGTGTTATATCACAATGTTTTCCCATGAATAATAGAAGTAATACAAATATATAAATATTATATCTGAAATGTATTTAGCTATAAAACTAAATTAATCATCCATGTTTTATAAAGCCCGGGGTACAGGACCATTGATCACAACCAGATAGGCCTGTACAGGAAATAAACACAAGAATATATCCCCTGCACATGTTATAGTTACACCCGACAAGGAGGTTGTGTTTTTATTTTTGTCTCTATGTCTGTCAGTTTGATTGTTTGTTTCTTTGAGTTTTTATTTAAACGAGGCGAAGATAATAACCCTTGAAACTGAAATTCTAAATATAAACAGCGTCCCCGGCGAGACCTTTTTTAAATAAGATAATTTATGATATAAATTAAATTATCTGCTCAGTGAAAGTCACATTATTCTTTGTATGAATTCAAATTTTAGTGTCATTCGTCATTGGCTATATAAAATATGTTTTCGTTCATGTTCCTCACCTGTGGGCTGATCGTTTGTAGTGTATCTACGGTCATCTTGTTGTACGACAGATTTGGGTCGTTCCTGACCTCGTCATGTTCCGGTGTGTGAAGCTGTAAATATGTAAAGATGTATTTATATAAAGCTGTAAATATGTAAAGCTGTATATATGTAAAGCTGTTAATATGTAAAGCTGTAATATGTATAGATTACAGCTGTATATATGTGAAGCTGTAAATATGTGAAACTGAAATATGTTTAAGCTGTATATGTCAAGCTGTAAATATGTGAAACTATAATCTGTGAATCTGTAAATATGTAAAGCTGTTAACACGTGAAGCTGTAAATATGTGAAGCTGTAAATATGTGAAGGAAAATAAACAATAGAATATTCCCTTTCCGTTAATTACAAAGGAATAATACCCGAAATTAATAATCACTTCGGAATGACATTTTTTCCAATTTTACTACCATGACCATGTACACGTCCGAAGATATTGTCACCACATATTCGTCACTAAAGGAAGATTCGAAAAAAGAAGGGCCAGGATCACTTTAACGTGAGTTGACCCCTATTTATGCAGTTATCGATATCATGGCTGTACATCTTATGATTGGCTGTGGTCGGAGTTTGCAAATATATATATATATATGTATATGTATATATATATATATATATATATATATATATATATAATGTATCATAAACAGTTAGTTTCACTTCATGCACTACAGAACTGTTTATATACTAAAATTGTATAGTTGGGCTGACGGGTTACGCTTGTTCAGAAGTTTGTTCCGTTTTAAAATTTCCAATAAATATATAAAAATATATATCATATAATAATGAGAAGGGCAACTTTTACAATTTGATCTCGACATTAGAACAATTAACAATAATGCCCGGGACCATCACCACTGTTATTTTGTAACTTTTCATATATTTCTTTATTTCATGAAAAAAAAGCCTGTTAAAACACAAATCCAAAGTTTGTTTTAAACAAAATTGCTACCATAATAGAATATAATATCGAATATTGTTGATCAATTAATTTTTTACGTACCTTTGCAAGTTCCGTCTCAAATTTAAATGTGTCTTTGACAACTTGATCCGCCTTTCGGTTGTCGACATTGAAGAGTTTGACTATCTTCTTCATGTATTTTTTATAAGCTGTTACCGTCGGGTGGCTTCCATTTTGTAAGTACAGCGCCCGCGTGGAGAGCCCAAGCCCATGCTGGTCAAACTATAAAACATGTAAATATTACATGTATAAATACAATTGTCTCTTAAAGTCCTCCTTGCTCTGTCGTCCTATCTTTAGTAGCATACATAATATATATGTTAGACTTTAAGTCTAACCTAATCGTCATCTTATTTTTGCATACCCCTTTTACCGATTAAATGATAAGACATGATATATTATATGATATGATAAGACATGGTGAGCTATGATGGGACATGATAAAATATGATAAGACATGATCATAGATGATGGGACATGAAAAGATATGAGAAAACATGATCAGATATGAGAAGACATGATAACAGCTGATGAGACATGATAAGATATGATAGTCATGATAAGATATGATAAAACTTGAGAAGGTATGATGAGACATTAGAAGATATGATGAGACATGATATTATATGATTAGAAATGAAAATTATTATAAGATATGTTAACCTATGATGTTACTTAATAAGATATATAGAGACATGATATGATACGATATAATGAAACATGATAAGGTATGGTGCGACATGGTAAGGTATGCTGAGACATGATAAAATTTGATAAGATACAATAAGATAAGATATGATGGAATATAATCAGAAATAGAGATAATGATATATGTGATATAACAAGATGAGATTTAATGAAAAATGATAAGTTTATATCGGGCATGGTAAGATAAGATAATAAATGTTGATAAGATAAAATATGCTTAGTAGTTATGCTTTAACATATGACTAGAAATATAACATCAGATCAGATCAAGCAAAATGAGGTAAGATAAACTGAAACATATCAAGATAAGGTATGGCCAATGATGTTAAGATAAATTTTGGTAAAACTTGATAAGTAGCGATTTAATAAAAAACAGTGCAAAATTTAAAATTCTGCTTGTCAAATCTTTTTTATATCAAATTAAATTATAGATTAATACAAAGTATATGCTTTTATTTGATGTTTCTACCTTCAATAGTAAAAAGTAATGGTCATATAAAGCACCCTAAACACGATCCCGAAATGGGTCATTTTGAAAAAAAAGAGAACAAATTACAATTTTAAGAAGCTGCAGAATTAATACTTGGTCAAATTATTATTTGGGAGAATTTGTATTATGTATAATGTAGGACTGTATATCTCTATTTCTTCAGAGCCTCAACTTTAGTATTTTAAAAGTTTTTAAACGCTAAAAGTGCACATTTATTCCTTTCTTCAAAATGTTAAATCAGTGTAAATGTGGATTTAGTGCCTTTTTTGCAGATTTTTTTTTTTCAATTAATTGCAAATAATTTTATAATTCTTCATCTAAGACGGATGATATATGCTCATAACCAGTTTTACTTTTTTATTTTTAAAGTAAATCAGTGTTTCTTTTCACAACAATGAGTCATATGAGACAAATTTGTGATAAAAAATAATTTTTAATATATTATTACATATTAATGGATTGCAAAGCTCGAATTCAATAAGAAAAGTACATACAGTAGAACGCCTGTATTACGGTCACCATCGGGACTGGATGAAAGTGGCCTTAATACAGGAGTGGCCGTTATACAGGACTTGACCAGGATAAGGGGTTAAAATGTAACACGAAACCAAGTTCAAATCTTTATTACAATCAACTAATTAAACGTATATACAGAGTATAAGTATAATTAATGTTATCAATAACAAATAAAATGTTTACAATAACATCAACCCTCTTTAGAACAATTACCAACAATATATACAAATACAGTGTTTGTTATTAAATTACAAACAGATTGTATATCCATAATATTTGTACAAATTTGTTGAACCACTGCCACATGACATCGTTCAGTTTATCTTTCCCTGTAGATACACACTGTCTTTATCTACTGGCATTTGCGTTTTCTTCATACTGTTCCATGATCTCTCGCTTCCTCTTAAGTATGTTTAAAACTTGAGTTCGGCCGACACCATAGATTTCTGCTAGCTATCGGCTGCTTTTCCCCGTCACTCTTTCTGATCAGGTCTACCTTTTCTTTGAGAGCAAGTTCATGTCTTTTCTTGGTCGCCATAATGGTCAAGGTTATTGGGACAGAATATACGTAACGTTTTATACATGTAACAATGTTTATTTTTCCTTCATAAATATTTATGTATGAGTAAATTGTGCGATGTTTGCCGCACTGTTTTCGTTTGATGTACGTGTTCACAAGGACTTTAAAGAAAGTTTAAAGATCCACAGTTTGCCTAACGTTTTTTTTTATGACATAATCATTGGGAACCGCTGGTTGTCATTCGTTAATTAAATGACAAGCACCATGTTTAAGATCCGGATCGCATGACTGATTCACAAACATAAACGCAGGTGGGAACACATGCCTTACTATTGTGCATACTAATGAGGCTGTGTGGGGGTAGGACGACGCTGGTGACGGATCAAACTACTCAGTCACAGTACCTTTATCCAGGCACTCATTAACAGACAGGAATATGTGAGAGCGGACAATTGTGTAATGATATTGAGGTCAGAAGTGGCCGCTCGATTTGTTGAGTCCATGTCACGGAGTCACTGCCCCTGACCGTAATTGAGGCGTTTTCCGGCCTGCGGGACCGAGAAACCTGGCCGTAATACGGAATAGAGGAGTGACCGTAATTGACAACAAAATGATTATGAAATATAACGGTCGAAAATTCGGGACCGAAAAATCTGACCGTTATAGACGTATTGACCGTTATTGAGGAATGGCCGTTAGCAGGCGTTCTACTGTATTTAGTTGAATATTATACACAAATTACTCAGCTGGACTAAACTGTTAAAAGCTCCCATCTATTTTATAAGTTAAAATGTAATAACCATTTTTGTAAAATTTGGATAAAAAAGATTCGGATTTTTGCTGTGTCATAGTTCCAGATCTAAATATCATGAAACAACTAACATAAAAGGTGCTGTATTATTTTATAATTATACTTTTGGATTGTTGAATTTATAAAATGATAAAAAAAAGGAAAATGAAATAATTCATACATAGAATCTAATACTTGAGATGAAAATTATGAATCCAGTACATGTATGTATTCTATGTAACATTTTATTTGATTCAAACTTGATAAGATAAGATATGGTAAAATTTGATAATATGAAATATGTTAAAAATGATTAGATGGTTGAGCATATAAGATCAAATATTTTCAGCCGTGATTAGATATGGTCAGACATAATAAGTTACAAAATTTGATTAGCGAGATGCACGTTTCTAACTGAATTTGTCTAACCCCCCCCCCCCCCCCCCCCCCCCCCTTAATTCTCTACAGTGACTCGTCCATCCCCTAATTCTCACCTTTGAATTTGTGTCTAAATGACTGATTTCTATCTGGTGTTTCATGTAAGTTACTGGCTGATGATTGTTGAGAAAGATTATGTTAAACCATTCTGAATTATTACAGCATTCTGGGCAACTCTTATTCCAACATGTGGTACCATAATATTTGAGAAGAAATTATAAATCACCCGCCTTGCTGACAAAAGTTCATATCTCTGAGATATTATGGAACATTCAGAAATTCTTTCTAAGTGACTGTTTGCCATTCTAACTACACCTTAATGATTAAGTTACCCTTTTTTAAATATAATATCATCTTTAGTTTACTGTTTATTCCTATATTTCTTGTTTGTTGGTATGTTAGTGGCCTGTTATTTTCTCTGCGTTGGTGTATCAGCACCTTAAATTGTTCCTTCTCGTATCAGCAACTTGAATGCCTCACTCTCCCTGGCTGGAGATCAAAATCGGTCTGGCATGATCGCCTGTTGTTCTGGAACCGGTACAGAGACCTCCTGATAATGATCAGTCGTCCAGAAACAAAAGATCAAAGGAATTCCTGACTGGGCAAGCCGGGAACGCAGACAGATCAGAAAAAATCTGACAAACACAACCAGAGATAACGTCAAACTCAGTGAAACGGCCTGGTATAGGTAAAGAGAGACGTCCACCATGATTGCGGCCGGATCCGGGAATCACAAAGCACATGTTCACCGTGGGAAAAGGTGATTAAAGTGTAAAAGATTTATTACCGAGATTCATAGAAGACTGAGTACAAGCAAAACATCAAAACTTGGAGAAAAACATATTAATTTGTTTATCTACAAAACATTAAAACTTGGAGAAAAACATATTATTTGTTTATCTACAAGCTGTTAGTAATGTCAACAAACGAAAAAACCTTGTAACCGAAATTAATTGGTTGCTTATGTGCAAGATTCATGGTCACTAGTTCCAAACAAACTTTCCAAAAACATAGTTCGTCTGACTTGCCGCTAGGTGTACTTGCTGAATGTGTTTGGACTATTCGGGTGCCCCCCCCCCCCCATATGTTAGAAAGACGTGTGCGGTGGTTTTGGCGTTTTCAGGCCCATTGTTTTAATAAACCTTTAAGGGATCATCTGAAGTTAATAGACAGCAGACATTGGAATAGCCATTTTATCCTTGCTTCGAATTTAACTGCCAAACTGTTGTGTATTAATTTTTAAATGAACTATCCTATATTAGCCATCAAAATCAGACAAAATTGCTTTAGGGGAAAATCTGGAGAAAATGAATTACAAATACATGTACTTTAAAGATATGTATTTTACGCAAATAAAACTTAATTACGTATTCTATGAGCATTGTTGGACCAGGTTTGAGCCAATTAGAAAAACAGGTTTAAGAGTTGAATACCGTTGCAAATATCATTGTTAAACTTTTCAATTTGAAACCCAAATTTGTAGAACTTAAAACATATTTTGGGAAAACTCCGACGAATGACCCTTTTTGAATCTGCAGTTTTGCCACTTATTTCAGAGTTCATATTCACACGTCATCTGACGCATGTTCTTAATATAACTCTCTGTTAGAACAAAATGCTGTTTTTTTAATTGTTGGAATCGAAATTAACTAGACATATTCAGTTCAATAGGTTTATCTGTCTGTTTGTCCCTGCGTCGTGTGCAGACTACATTTTTGCGTCAACCGTTCTGAAGATTTTACCGAGGTTCATTAAACCTCTGAAGCCTACGTATTTTCTCAAAATTCGATTAAAGGTCAGCGTCACAGAAAACTCAAACCATAACTCGAGACATCTGGTCATCAATTGTTTTCGATTTTTAGGGGTGTTTTATTTGCCATGGGAAGTTTCAGCCCAGGAGGCTCATATGACGTTTTTCTACAGGACAGTCTTTTGTCCGGTCTATGTCCATATGGTAAAGTGTAGTACTGTGCTGTACTGTCCGAAAGATACAATATGATCACATATCACTTATGATCAATCGATAACCATTCAATAACCAGTGACTGATTTGCCGTCTATCCTCCCCATCCTGCCACCATTTCCTTCGTAATCCCCGCCTTTCACCAAAGTAATTAAGCTAAGATTGCATATGTACACGGAATGCGGATCCGGCATACGGAATGCGGATAAAAATCGATATTGACTAGATATGTAAAATTAGATTCAATATTCGCGGATGCCACAACCAGAATGCATATCCGGGAAAAAGAATAGATACATCCTGGAGGGACAAAAAGAAAGTATAAATGTTGCCCTATCGTGTCGTGCCCGTACAAAGGAAATCTCTCAAGGCACATTCCTCATTCGGTGCATATCGAATCAGAGTTTTATAAAGTCAATGTTGATTTTTTCAGCTTTCCGAGTATGTGGAATTTTAGCTTTTGTATATGCTTCCTCACAACTTTGTAAACTGGTCCAGCAGAAGGTTGCTAATGGCCAGCCATTTAATTAAATTTTACCTTAATTTATTATATGTCTTCCATCTTAAGCTAATATCCGATTGAAATATTTGGAAGATTATGCTTTCTCTTCTCCATTTTGTGCCATCAGTTGTTAAATATTGCTGGATTCATTTACCGGCTGTATCTAGCACTTGCGAATAAAAAAAGCTAATCATTTGCTTGTGATGTGCTCTTGGGAACTCGGGGCTTTCCAGGGTTGTTCCACCAGGGTACTGTCAGCAGTGAGGTACTGGTGGCTGTGCGTGCTGGGGTCGGGTAGCAATTGTCTACGTTTGCTGGCGTGGTTGTTGAGGCTATACTGTTTTATTATTTTTTTTGTCAGAGAGGATGTATCTCCAACATTACAGCTATTAGCTGTTTGGTTCTGTTTTCTTTTCAATTTTTGACACCATGAAATTTCAGGAACGTCTTCAATGAATATTTAAAAATGTACAGTCACTTAAGCACAAATGAACCGGGGAATTGGGCCAAACATGTGAATGCCAAACATGGAATGCGGAGCATCCCATTATAGGGACTACCCATATGGTGGAGGAATGCATTCCTTAGAATACAGATTTCTAGTTCCAATTATTTATTGTTGTCTTTTAGCTGATTGTTCACTTATCTTTCCCCTCTTGACAATCTCTGGCCTTTACAGAAAAGCACGTAGACAGCATCTGTTCCTTCATTAGCCTTGCCAATAACCTATGTTGCCGCCGCTTCCCTTCAAAACTAGGAACAATTATTAAAAATAAGTAATTATTAATTAATAACTTCCTGGGAATAATTAATAACTAACAAACACATCGCTGAATTCACTTAAAATTTAAATGGTTCTCGCTTACCCGTATTATAGCCTCTTCTGGATTACGGTCGTCAACGCCTACCCAGACCGTAAACAGCGCGTCAACCAAGTATTTAAAATGAAGTGTGGTTATCGCCCGGTTAATGTTCCATAATTCAGACGTTTTGTCAGTGTCCCAGTCATCTGCAAGCAGAGATTAAGAATAATTAGCATTTATTTATATCTCACATTAACTCAGTTATATATTATACAGTTATCTATTCATTCAACTGGACGGACGGCGGATATGGTATGTCCATGCGTGCAACACTGCGCAGAATCAAACCTACATGAATACGACTCTTCCAGTTAGGGTTTTTTAGTTTCAAAATCTAAGGCCCACAAATCACCGTGGCTTCTAAACACCCCAGGTGGCAGGTGCCTAGGTATAAATGTAGTGAAGAGGAAAATGAAGTCCATTCAAGTATGTTGAATAAGAATTGTTTCAAGGCAACTAACATAAACATGGGTGTTTTGTGGTAAGGACTTCAAGGAGAGTAACATTTGGTAATCATGTGCCTGTGAAATGTAGACAGAAGGTGTTTCCTTAAAATGTAACAATTTTTTTTTAAGTATGAAAGTTGAGACAAGCAATCCCGACCGTCCCACACTGTCTAACTGAAGGAGGTTCGTTTTAAGTAGAATCGACATCTGTCGGAAGGGTGCCACATTACGTTCTGATTCTATGACGTCATAATAACTATATCCTCTGCAACAGGTCAGGTTTGTCCATTACCGATCAGAGGGGTGGCAGGTTGAGATTATGATATTGCCTGATTTTGGTCATCCTTAAATTTCCACAGAGATGTAATCGACTGTCTTTTACTCTAATCCCCGCATGCATGATTTTACTAAATTCGTGCATAGGTGTCGCACAAAAAATAAATGTTGATCCTCATAATGGTTACTCGGAAATGTAAACTGCGAATTAGCTGTGTATTTGCAACAAGACAAAAGACGACCGCGTATCGTCTGCAATTTGAGAACGTTTAGAAGCAGGGCAGAATTTTGTTAACCTTCATTGCACCTGAGTTCTATATTAGACAATAAATAATCCGAATACTGATTATAGGAATATCGATTTGCTCACATCAATTATCTAAACCTCCATTACCAGCATTCAAATTTGTAGAATTTCAATTTGTTTTATTAGCATTATATTATCGCTCAAAGGATTGACTTATCGACCATATCGGGTGCCACTTGAATTGTTCAGATTACTAAGGCTTTACTGTATCGCTAATACCGCAACAGCCTTTTCACAATATAACACTTATAATTTTTTTCATCTTTCAAAACTGTATCTGTGTCACCTATTTTGCTAACCACAAAACAGGTGTCTGAACCCTGCGTAATTTAGCTATCACTAGGTATCATTACTTTGTGAACGGCACAGTTATGCAACATTGTCGTTAATGATACTGCAAATATTGAACAATTTTTGCTTTCGTGCAACGGTCGTCACTGGCACCACAGACTGTGAATTTATCACTGTCACCAGCTGCTTGTGTTCATTGTCGTAAAAGAGTCAGTTACCGGAGCTCATTGTCGTAAAAAAGTCACGTGATATTCACAGGCTTTAAATGCCGCCAGTTTGAGCTGGATAAATACAAAACAGTATTACTACAAAACTAGCTGCGGTTTGAGTCATTCACCCAGTAGTGTATTCATAAAAGATCATTTCCAAAAGTGCGCGCGCACTGTCCCCAAACGTATGAATGGTTAATACGCCATTTTTCGACCCTCATTACGGCACTCTTTCTTCTTGTCGCTGTGGTTACGGGGCATATTATTACGTGATCGTCAGCAGCTAAAGTTCTCACCAAGCAGCTGACCTTATAACTCGTTTGATGAAACAACTATTAAATAAAACATGATGTGCAAGTCGTGCGGTATAATGTTGCCAGAGTATTTTCCTGCAAACTGAAAATGCGCGGTGTTTGCTAAATTCGCCGTTCATTACCAGAAAATATACAGCAATGCATGAATTAGGTAATCGTCTCAATATTTAAACTGAATCGAAATTTATAGAAAAATACAGTTAGTTGACGATATTTTTATTATACGAGGAACTCTTTGTCGTTGTAAATGACGCTTTCAGTAGTAAGGGTCTCGACCATTGCAGCCAGCAGATGAAGACGGGTCTTTGCCTCGGGTTCTCCGGTTTCCTCCACCCCTACATACTACTGAATGCTATAATCTGAGCCACGGAGAGTGCCTTGATTAGTTAAATAACTATTTGTACAATCCATGTAAAATAAATAAGTTTATATTAATGCTTAATAACGCAATAGCGACAGAAATGACACCAGAACTCTAAATAGGATTCGAACATGTAATTTATGCCACTAACCTGTAACATTTTCTAGGATTAATGTTTATTGTCCGTCGTGTGTGTGTGTGTGTGTGTATGTGTGTATGTACGTATGTGTGTGTACGTGCCTGAAGTCTGATGTGTCCTCTCCACATACCAGGTATGCTAAGTAAATTGTTATATATCTTGGTATCTAACATGATCTCGTTTTAAAACCGTTTGCTTCTTAATAAACAGAAGCAGAAATAAACCGGCATCGGGCGCTATCAGTGCGCAAAATATACACATAGTGCGCAGGCCACCTGGTAGCATTACACCGTGTTTCACAAATCAAGATTTTTTTAAGCATCTGACCTGCGTTTTTTCTCTCGTAACTTCTTTCACATTTCTTCTCCTTTTTTAGAGACGTCGCGCATGCGCACGATCGGACCTCACGTCATGCAGCCTTGTTATGATAAAAAGACCCAAGTGGACCGTGTTTATTCACACACAGAATAATAATAACTTATAATGCAGGTCAATTGGGAATATTAGGTCCGTATGCCGGTATGGTTTTGCTGGGAAACTTTTGTATTTAACCTATATACAATAACAGCATCAGATACAATATATATTATTGCAAAAGTTTGTGTGCCGTTCCTGTTATTTGAGATTTTCATTTGAGATTTTCCTGTTATTTGTCATTCTCTGTTCTGTTTATATGCCATGTATAAAATTAAGTGGTATCCTCTGCGCCAGCAACAAGAAAACATAAGCACAAACAGGTCGGATTGAAAGTTTCAGGAAACCCATGATAAAATATGAATGCTGAATACAAAAAGCAAGGATGCCACCGGAGGGACAATATTGGCAAACACCGGACTAATCAAGTCGTATTCTGACAAGTCACACAAAATATGGATGTGATAGACACATCCCGGGACACGGCCAACATGCATTACATTTATTATAATCTGCCTTGTTCGTGTGACCTTTCCCTGTTTGCCGGAGTTGTCAATTCAGGAGACAATTCAGTATGGCTGAGCCACATCAATTATTTACGCAGGGAACCAATCTAGATGATTAAAGATGGCCAGCTGCTCTGGGTATGAGAGACCAGGATCATTGCCTTGTACATGTTCAACAATTTCATTATGTGTACCCCTGATCATATCAGACAGCGCAAATAGTTCAGCTGTCACAAACTCGGCTGTGTTTTATCTTATTCTGTTTTCATGATTGATACGCCATACGTTGTTTCCTCTGAATATTTGGATTTTTTAATACTGTCTGAAGAAGAGATACATTAGATAAGAGAATTAAAATACATTTATTGTGTCTCATTAAATAAACAGTTTTCTTTCGTTGAAACCGAGAGATGACAAACTTTAAAAGTAAATGGATGAAGCAATAAAAATTATGATAACGACATTATCATAATAATACTTCTGTGAATTTCACGTATTCTCTTCAGTCTTTATATTAAAATTAAAAAGATCAATTGCAAATATGTACCTACATTGCAATGACATAATGATATATTAGAATAATTCACCAGAAACAAAAAAAACCCCACGTAGTTACCTTTCAAAACACAAAGGGACACAATCAATTGACTATGTTTAGCATTCAAATTTTTTGACACGTTAAGCTTATTTAACAATAGACCACATACACAATCTATTCATTAAACAGAAGATAGACGGTCTGTCAAAAATATGCTAGTGAGAAAAAAAAATTCAACAAAAGCAAACATTGCAATTAAATGGTTAATCGAAAAATTATCAAGGTCAGAAAAAAGCGTAACTTGGTGGCTGACCCCTTTGTCTCCTTTTCGTTGGCAAAATGAAGAAAAATTGGATAGACCTCCAGAATTGTTTTAAATGTCCTAGCCAACCGGTTACGACTTCCAGATTAAATGTAATCCCTGCGAAGAAATTCTAAAGTCCATCCGATTAATAATTCCACATGCTAGAATTATCAACCCCCTGGTTTCATGCAAAATTCCCCTTAGTCAATGGACCTATACTTGAAGAATATTTTTGTTAAAAGGATGGTATCCAGAGTACTTATTGATTTTTTATAAGGCCATTATTGAACACATTTACAACCAAGACAAAATAAACTAAATTCAGCCATCGAGTTGAATTGTAATCTATTAGAATGATATTTAATATTAGAGTTGTGATTTTGCAGCATTTGATAGGTATATAGTGTAAGCCTGCATGTGCTGAGCAGATTGATCTCGTGGGCTTATTGATACTATTTTATAAACTAACAGCATGAAACGAACGTTAATTGTATCTATCACTGTACATCGTATATGGGAGCGTCAGTGTTTGTCCGCAATACAGGCCACTGTGTATTGATCATACATATATCTCTGTGTATTGCCGTTTGTCACACACCGTTGTAATCACGGACCTCTGGGAGGCATGGCAGGTGTACTATTACTAATACTGTTACAGATACATTCCCGTCTGAGTATTATTCAGTTACTTGGACATCAAGCAAGGTTTCTGTTACGAATAACATAGGGTTCGCTTATACTTTAAACCACTGTCATACTGTTGCAAGACTTACTGTTGTAAGGTCTAGTTACCGTGGTCTCAGTATATATATCAAAGTTTTACTACTACTGTACTATTTATACTATTACAACTACTACTACTACTACTACTACTAATGTTACTACTACAACTACTTCTGCTACTACTACTCATAATAATAATAATAATAATAATAATAATAATAATAATAATAATAATAATCATCATCATCATCATCATCATCATCATCATAATGATGATGATAATAGTGATAATGATGATAAAATTAATAGCAGTAGCAGTAGCAGAAGTAGTCGTAGTAGTATTAGTAGTATTCAGATTTCTTTTTAAGACTTGGATCAATAAGAAAAATGTATTTATTTTATTTAACATCTATAATAGAACTTTTCTTTTTTTCTGAATTGTTTGCTATATAAGACAGACGTACAAACAGTCAAAATATGGCCCCGGGCCAGCTCATTATCTAAATACCCCTTTCCTCAGGAAATATAACAGATAACATACCAACGTACGAACGGACAGATAGAAGCACACACACATACATAGAGAATATACAGGGTAACGGCCATCGGTTAAACGTCAGTGTAAGTATTTTTATGCCTCGTTATTTGATAAATTTGTTTGTTTGAGGTAACCAGCTCTTTTTTTTAATGTTAGCCTTACTAAGCGTATGTACATCTGCAGAATTCCAATCCGGTTTCGGACTCCGTAAAAGGGCAGAAACACACGCTTCCTCTCATGTTATACCCCGGTGATTACCGCACCTGCGGTGCTCTGGGAGTGTAGTCAACACCATTGCATGGTTATTCCTAAGAGGAACCCCAGAAAGGCGCTCTGGTGTGTGAGCGAAACACGGCCGTTGGGCACGGCCTTCCATGAACCCTGCAGAGCGCTCACCCTGGATGTGGGCCGACTGTGAAAAAATCTCACCGCCTCGGCTGAGATTAGAACTTGGCTCGGAGTCCTGTATTCTAAAACCTAAGCCGGCTATTCTCCCTTAATATATGCCTCGGCTGGCGATTGCATACCTCTATATTGATCTGTAGAATTCGAAGTTTGCCCTTGACATTCTGAAACAACAGGTACCCTGGGAACAATACATGTCACCGATTTCATGTGACATCAATTTATCCGTACGATCATTAATCGAGCATGATCATGAAAATGTCTCGTATACAGACAAAATACCTCCGTGACATTTAACTGTTGATGTTGTCTCTCTATATTTATCAATAGTAATCAGGTGCTTACCACTTGTATGCATATCACTGGATTCTATAACATTTATCTAAATAAAGGTCCCAATTTTACCTTCTTATTTACTTAATTTGTGTATAGTTAAGGTTTGAGATTGTGTTGTTTTGTCGTAGCCAGGGTAACCAAAATGACGTCATTCGAAGAAATGAAACAATTCTAAAGAACCTGATTAGTTCATACTACGGCCATTAAATGAGGATGCGAGCGTTATGTTAATCGAGAATGCAAAAGTCCAGTGATATCAGTGAAAAAGAAAATGCTAATAAGTATCCACGGCTATACAATGGCATACATAAAGATGTATTTAGTTAAATGACTCAAATTTACGAGAGTATATGCCATTTGGAATTACAAGGTCTAATTATATACTGAGCCAGTCTCTTTCAAAGCTTTTAAAATACAGAATAACAATCTAAGGTAATAGGAAACTAGATGTTTGCACAACCGCCGAGGGATCATTTGAATTGAGAATCGGTCAAGGGGTGTACGGTATTTAGGTCAAAAATAAAAATCAGGTGTAAATCTGTCACCTGTGACTAATATTCTGCCTAACTGTCAGTGTTTGAAAGTCATCCATAATTTGAATATAGCGTAAACATTGGAAGAAGAAAAAATAAGAAGAATCTAGACATCAGCAATCACCAACCGATCAGGAGCCTCCCCACACGCCAGCAACTGGGCGATAATGGGGACACCGCTTAGGTGTGAATGGCCTTGGGAATAAGATCAAGATATAAACTAAATATCAGCGGCAAATCTGTGACTCAGTACTTATACTGTGCCCAAATTTCGGCTTTGGAAATCAACCATATTGGAGATCTTGCGGAACCAGAAAATGGCAGAAGAAAGAAAGAAAGTGGTATATCTTTCAGTATCAGAATATATCAGAAAACTTCTGATGTTTCGAATAAACAGACACAGTGAGTAATGTTCAGAGAAATGTCAAGTGAAAGGTAGGCATTCAACAAACGACCAAACAGAGAGACACGGAGAAACTTTGTTTCCATCACATACTGTCAACACAAAAGTATGTGAGACGACTTCTGTTTCCGACCAGTTCGGCGTTTAGATAAAACACGTTAAAACACAAAGCAGACATTATTCTAAATGTATTATAAACGTACACGGAAGGTGGTTAGAATTATTATTTGTTTGACTGTATGCGTCTGTCTTCAGAAGAAACCGAAAGTAAAAGTGAAGGGAACATGGGAATGTCTGGGATGGTGTAAGTTTGTGATGTATCTATCACACAGTAACGGGAGCATAGTTAAAGTAATGAAAGTGTCAGAATATGTGGAGGTATGTTTATAGTTGTATATATGCTGCGTCTAGGGGCTTGCAAGTACGTTAACAGGGATGGAGATATGTGCAATCATTTTGCACACCTTTTTTAAGCAAACCGCCTCCATTTTCAATGCTAGCTTAACTAAGTTAACGTACATCTGCAGAATTCCATTCCAGTTTCGGACTGCGTGACAGGGCAGTATTACACGCTTCTATTTATTTATATATCATGGTTTTAACACGGCCCGGTGATTACTGCACCTGGGGGCCTTGAGTATGTAATCGTCCCCATTGCTGGTTCATACCACCAAGGAGCCCCCGACAAGCGCACTCGTTTGTGAGTAAAACACGGCCATTAAGCACGGCCATCCCTTTAAGCCTGCAGAGCACTCACCCTGTGTAGCGGCCGACCGTGAAATATCTCGATTGAGTTTCGAACTCACGATCTCCCGACTTTGAGTTGTATGCTCTGCCCTTGAGCGATAGAAGCCTGTATGGTTTGCACATCTTCATCATATTAAGGTCTCTGGCTACGCTTTCACAGACCTTGATTCAGGGAGACTCTTGGCGTCAATTGCATGAAAATGAACAAGCCTGCAAGTGTTCGGGACTAAATCATTATTACTGCCAATCAAATCCAACAAACACAATACAAACTGTTTGCTCGCTTTTTGAACAAGAACACATGTACCAGAAACGGGACAGGCTTATATGGCTTTATTAGATTGGTTCTACTGACTTGTACATTAAAATAAACGCCAGAGCGGTTCGCTGAATCAAGGTCTGTGAGAGCGAAGCGACATACATGGTAGTATGAAGATGGGTCTAAGAGTTATCATTACTTTTTGTTCTCGGCCTCACGTTTACACACCAATGACGTTCTGCGGTATGCAAGTCAGGGAGTAAGGAGGTTTATCGGTTTTTATTTACATCATATTTATACAGGGTAATACACCAATCAGCTAAAATCAAGCTTGTCTGCCTTGATGCACTGTATCATTTACGAATAAAAACATATATTAACTAAAATATCGATACAATACATTCATAATACCATGGGGGAAATTATCTTTTCTGCAATATGTCCTCTACTTTCGTTGCGAACCCCTCCTGAAGCCGTGGACCATGTTTAGCCTACCGTTCTCTGGGTGATGTAAACTCTAAACCCCTTGATTAAAAATTCCTTGATCCGCCCCAGCAAGTGAACATATGACCATAGTTGTTTTTGCACACACAGCAGATTGCCTGGTGCCGGGTATCTTTATAATCCCTCAAAGATATCTTCCTCTGATAAATGACCCCAGTGTACCCGGCAGACTCCCGTGCCACTCGACTGTACCTGTAGTTCCTCTTCAGGTCATCATTCCTAGGGGTCTTGTACTTTATGCAACCATTAACTTTTTACGACAGCTGAAACGGAACTATTTGCACAAACTATTAAATAACCATGAATTACAACACTACAGGCGATATGTCACAACTGTCCAATCATCGTGCTCCCTGTGGACTGGTTTATTATAATATATAACAGGTTATCGCTCCATTAGCAACTTCATGTTAAAAACTGGGCGCTATTTTGGCCCTACTGTTTCCAGGTATGTTTTGCTGAGAGGAGAAGCCGAGACACCGCGGGACACCAGCGCCTGACAAATAAAAAAGGGATGGCGCAGTTGATCAACATTTTTTTGTAAAATTACTGTTAAAACATCTTTGAATGCATTTGTAATGTCAAAATAATTATGCTGACATTTTGGTTTTGTATTATTTTTCCATGTCAAGCATAGATACAACTAATCTTTGTAAATGACGCACATGAAAACATGAGGCATGTCGTAGATATATCGTGTAACGTGAAAAAAAAGGACATGTCGTAAATATATCATGTAACGTGAAAACATGAGGCATGTCGTAAATATATCATGTAACGTGAAAACATGAGGCATGTCGTAAATATATCGTGTAACGTGGAAACATGAGGCATGTCGTAAATATATCGTGTAACGTGGAAACAAGAGGCATTTCATATCCGTCTCTATTTAGAGACGGAGAGCGCGGTGTGCATTCTAGTGGTGCCCTGTATGATATAACTAAATATTCCTCTTATGGCCATATAACCAAACATAATCTAGCTGCCAAACCCTTGACTAAGACACCTTACTAATTAACTTGCTTTAATCGGAAAATGAAACATATTATCCCGGTGCTACGTTAGGAGGCGATGCTAGCAGGTTTCTAATCAGACATGTTGCTTTATGGTCAAGGACACAGGAAGCATCCAGTTTTCAAAGTCCTTATTATGACTGGTTATTGGGTTTCAGGCTTATTCATCATGGAAATCCAGGTAAAAGATTTACTGCCTGGTTCCTAAAATAGTACCGTCTAGTGACTAAAACAGAAAAATAATGGCTCCAAGCGGAGCTGGTAGCTACTTGCACATTTTCTTGTTTTTAATCAATTAAGAATGGTTCTCAGACCCAGGTAAAGACCCACGTTTGTGTCTTTGAAGCTAATTTTATTATTTATTTGAAAAATCTGTGTCCTCGCTTGCACACCAATATTTTATATATAGTGCTCGTAAGCCTCACTGGGAGGCTTACAACATCGGCTTGTCATATTAGGGTGATCCAGATTGTTCTGTGGCCTAACCCTAAATATTCATCACAAGTTGCTCAAAGACAAAGCATTCAACCAACCAACCGACCCAACAACAAGTTACCACTCAGACGATAAAAACATTACACATCCTGGCGAAGTATTATAACGGAGATCAATCAGTAAACCTGAAAAGCGAGCAGATTACACGCTCCCGCCAGAGATCTTTTCTACACAAATCGAACCTCTTCTGTGTGACGGCCGGCACTAATTCTCTCAACTGTCAAATTGTTACTGTGAAATTCTTACATTTTAAGGAAACAGATTCTGTTTACATTTCATATGCATATGTTTACGAAATGATATTTATTTCCTAAAGTCCTAACAAAAAAACACCCATGTTTATGTGATTTGCCTTCAAACAATTCTTGTCCAACATATTTGAACGGACTACATTATCCACTTCACTACATTTATTCCTGCGCCGCTGTGTATTAAGACTAATAACTGATGGAATTAATACAAATCCTTATTAACAGATTTGTACTCTTGTAAAGTCCGATTCTGCGCAGTGTGGAATCCTGGAAGGCGAGCTGATCAGTGTGTACCGGGTGACCCGGATCAGGATGTCGTCTGCTTGTGATTCAGACCGTCCCGGGTATCAGCACAAAATCTGGTCTGAGATTTCCCAGGTAGAAATGACCTAATTCCTACACAATTCTGGTCACGATCCAGGACTAGGTTACCCGGATCAGATGGATAACAATCGAAGTATAGACTGATACTCCGCTCTATAAATTCTTGCTTTTTTTCTCAGTACAGCAATGAGGTAGAGAAGCTTCATTTAGGTCACGTGGTCCTATTTGTTTATATGACCTGGGATCACCAAGCCCTGAACCTGAAGGAGAGTTGTGAATGGCCTGGCTTTCTCTGGTTGGCTCAAGCCATCATGCCATGGATCTTAAAAAACAACCCCATTGTTTGATTTTTAAGTATGTTAAGCATAATTTCCCAAAAATTGACAGTAATCAAAGACATGTTGTCCAAATGCTTGTTTGGGACTGCTTGGAGGGGTATTTTGGGCTTCACTGCATTCGGGCCAGGATGGTTAAAAAAGGGAGGCTTACTACATCGGCTTGTCATATTAGGGTGATCCAGATTGTTCTGTGGCCTAACCCTAAATATTCATCACAAGTTGCTCAAAGACAAAGCATTCAACCAACCAACCGACCCAACAACAAGTTACCACTCAGACGATAAAAACATTACACATCCTGGCGAAGTATTATAACGGAGATCAATCAGTAAACCTGAAAAGCGAGCAGATTACACGCTCCCGCCAGAGATCTTTTCTACACAAATCGAACCTCTTCTGTGTGACGGCCGGCACTAATTCTCTCAACTGTCAAATTGTTACTGTGAAATTCTTACATTTTAAGGAAACAGATTCTGTTTACATTTCATATGCATATGTTTACGAAATGATATTTATTTCCTAAAGTCCTTACAAAAAAACACCCATGTTTATGTGATTTGCCTTCAAACAATTCTTGTCCAACATATATTGAACGGACTACATTATCCACTTCACTACATTTATTCCTGCGCCGCTGTGTATTAAGACTAATAACTGATGGAATTAATACAAATCCTTATTAACAGATTTGTACTCTTGTAAAGTCCGATTCTGCGCAGTGTGGAATCCTGGAAGGCGAGCTGATCAGTGTGTACCGGGTGACCCGGATCAGGATGTCGTCTGCTTGTGATTCAGACCGTCCCGGGTATCAGCACAAAATCTGGTCTGAGATTTCCCAGGTAGAAATGACCTAATTCCTACACAATTCTGGTCACGATCCAGGACTAGGTTACCCGGATCAGATGGATAACAATCGAAGTATAGACTGATACTCCGCTCTATAAATTCTTGCTTTTTTTCTCAGTACAGCAATGAGGTAGAGAAGCTTCATTTAGGTCACGTGGTCCTATTTGTTTATATGACCTGGGATCACCAAGCCCTGAACCTGAAGGAGAGTAGTGAATGGCCTGGCTTTCTCTGGTTGGCTCAAGCCATCATGCCATGGATCTTAAAAAACAACCCCATTGTTTGATTTTTAAGTATGTTAAGCATAATTTCCCAAAAATTGACAGTAATCAAAGACATGTTGTCCAAATGCTTGTTTGGGACTGCTTGGAGGGGTATTTTGGGCTTCACTGCATTCGGGCCAGGATGGTTAAAAAAGGAGCTACACAAGCCCCCATTTTCATGGTCTAGTTTGACTGAGGAAACAACAAATTCTCAGGTAAAAAAAGTTTAATATCAGAATTTATTTTAAAAATGATTTAAAAGAGGCCCAAACCTCAGGTGTTTTATAGATGTTATAAAGGGAAAATAAATACAGCCACGTGTCCTTCAGTGTTTGCGCATATCACAATTTAGAAGAAAAGAGGGCATATTCGGCAATATAGCTGGTGCAAGTTTCCTGGACACTCGACGGTTACAACTGGCGCTCAGCGCGGAACCGGAAATATGCTGGTGCGATTAGCTCGGAAAAATACAGCGGGTACCAGTCTAAATCGGAATCAATGCAGCCTCCGTTACCACCTGAGGCTGCAACTGAGTACACAACCAGTTTCCCTCCCAGCGAAATAAAGAAATTAAATAAAGGACAAGCGCTGGAATGGCGTCAGAAGTTATATAGAAATCGGCTTTGTACAGTATTTGATTACGCTCTTTACACAGCGCTTTAACTATAGGCCTATTGCCTATATGATAACGCTGTTTGTTATGACCTCGTATCCTGAATTGCAACACCAGAGGGGAGCACTGTATTTTTGTCCAATCAGAAGAGACCTTGTGCTGGAAGACACGGCCAAGCGAGGAATACACGAAGCCAATCATGTTCATTTCGTTTTGAGTGTCATCGTCCCGGTAATGGTCTGAACAGGCCACAGGCTCGGAGAGAATTGCCGCAGACGTGGTTTGCTTAGGGCCCTGGGGAAATAGGATTCCCGGCCGGTGAGCTGTAATTCAAACGAAACGTAACAAAGGCTGCGTGCACACCTCGCTGGCTGGTTTCAGTTCTGCAGACAACAGATACATGGCTACGCTAACATACTGTCAGAATCGAATCGGTCGATGATGCGAGAATGCAGAGGGAGCAATTAAAATTTGACCGTAACTGTCTTCAAACGGCGCTTGAAGCGCAGCTATGGGTGGAGCCAGGATGCCTGTCGAGTGTTTGTTTATTGGCATCTGATTGGCTGCATGTCACATCATACGCACATGTTTTTCAGCGGACAACGAACCGCCATCTGGTGTTTAAATATATCATAAACGGCCAAAGCTGGCAGCGTGAAAATCAGTTGCTTCTTTAGAAGCGCAAGATTTCCGCTGCCTCAAGAGCGTAAGTATTTGATATCAGCCTTTTAAAAAGACCTTTTCTGTGGCACTTCATTTGTAAAATTTGGTTGAATAGAAAGTTACCTCTACCCCTTATCATCCTCCAACTCTAATGGTCAAACGTCTACTACAAAGTGGCCAGTAACAATAAACTGATACCACAATTTCAGAGTGCTTTACCCCAGCAGTGCTCTAAAGATAGCAAGCTATCAAAATATCAAGTTAAATCTTACCTTTGTATTGGGTTAAACGATTTAGTTCAATTGATCTTCTATAGAAATCAGTTCTCGGAATAATTACATTTCCAAGGTCCCACGTAAAAAGTTATTTCCTCGCCGAGGAGCAGTGGACCAGCTGATTAACTGGATATCTACTATAGTAGGAGCTGAAAAGTAGTCCTGATCTGGCTATTTTAACATTTGCACTAGTACTGTGTTTACGAAAAATATGCCTGTTTTACTGAGGCGCCACACCACATAGGTAAACAAAAACTATTGACCCTTTCACAACACCCTTAACTGTTTGTTTAAATTCATTGACAAATTGACAAATTCTGGCATGCTTGTTATATGCATTACAGCAATATCTTTCTCAGCTTTTGTTGTATCTTTACCAAATTTTTCATTAGTTCTAAAAAAGGGGGTTTGTTTAAGGTTAATTGGAATCTTTAAAACTGAAGGCAAACTTACAATCTGTATGCCTGAGATAATCTAGCCATATCAGGGTGTCTCAGGTGTCGGTTTTGAGTGCCTTAATTGAGCCTGTAAACAGTAAAGGATAAATATACTATAAAATCTAAAATATCATGGACAACGTGGAGAATTTGAGTTTGCGGTCGGGTTATATGTGAAGTTAAGTCTGGTCAGCTTAATTAGGATCCGCAAAAGAGCAATTTAAATCTAGCTTAAATTATTTTATCAACTTATCCAGATGTTCATTGTTTGTTATCACTCGGAAGACTACAATTGATTCATAAAGGTTATAGGAATAACCTCTCTCTCTGTCTCTGTTTCTCTGTCTCTGTCTTTCTCTCTCTCTCTCTCTCGTCTTTTTTCTCTTTTGTTTTAACTTAACACGCCCATCAATATGTTGGTTGCGTTCCAGGCGTACTCCGCTCTACAATATAGGCAATGGATGGATGAATAAAAAACGGCGGCGGCATGATTTTGACATTAACAGGAGCGGCCATGTGATGCAAATGAAATCCACCAGTGGGACGCTTATGACAATACAAACAGAAAGCGACGCATCAGTTCGATTACACTGATTAACATTTTGATGTGTAGAAGACCAGGCTGGCGTCCTTTTACAGGTCGCCAAGCAGTGGTATTTTTTCGGTTGTCCCGGTGGAGCCACAGACCTGCATTCCGGCATGCCAGCAGACAGCGTTTAGGCAGATAACTTCGTCACTTGGGCCTGTCCTCTATAAAAACTTATTTAGCTTTATTTTAGTGCAGCAGTTATAATAAAGCAAGATAAGAATTTCTCTTGACGGGTGCCCATTCACCTCCCTTTTGAAAAAGAATTTTATGTGATTTCTGGCTTCCTCTGTGTATATATTAATGATCTAAGGGTAATTCTGGTTATGAAAATTTCTTATAATGCCTCCGTGAAGGATGTATGAACTTGTTTATCACAACATGTTTGTAACCACGATAATGTGGACAAACAGGAAAAAAACATGTCATCTAAGGTGGTAGGTTGCATATATGCAGAGGTAGAAAGGTCACTTGTTGTAAAACACCATTTGCAAAGGTCTGGCTTATCTGACTTGCCAAGATGCCCTGTTGAATTTGTTTTGATTATTTTGGACAAGCAGCCTGTGTGCTGTAATATCCACGTTTTTTTTGGCCAATTTTATCAAAGCTCCAAGGGATTACCTTTAGTTAATAAAGGTCAGATAGGTGATTAGGCCACTTTAATCCATAGATCCGTGGTAAACTGAAGTCCGTTCCGTCGAGGGAGCACGTTATATAATATAGGAATAGCTTCTACAAGGGTAAAATACTAAAATCAACAAGAATCAGGTTTGGCCTAATTCACTGGAAGAAAATCATAAAGATACCTTGAAAATATTTACGTAAATAATTTTATCCCATTATGATAGAGCAAAATAAATCCTCTCGAAATGTTTTCTTCTGTTATTAGGTCCGGGACACACACATGCACATAACAACAACGTGGTTTATTTGATATTTCATCGAAGCACCGTTTCAATGGTCTGTATTGGCAACTGTTCATAGCCAAAACTATTCACAACCAAAACAGCATCCTGGCTTTACTTGTTCCGACCGCAGGTTCAAATAGACTACTTGGGAACAGGATGGAGAGGGAGAGGTCGTTTCGGAGAGGTCATGAATATTCAACATCGAGTGTTTTTGTTTATTTATCTTTAAAATGTTGTTAAATAGCCCAAGTACCGTCATGTTTTTATCAAATATCGGCCAAGTGGCGAGAGGTGGAAGTATGTTTTACCTTTGGCTAATTGGTTTGTCTGTCTACCGTTTTTTTTCCGCAAACAGTTCTGAACATTTTTTTTGTTAAGGGAGGGTTAGGATAACACCAGTGGCACAATCCATTAAATTCAAATGTATTCATTGAAAAACTTCCATATCTTTGTGACGTGCTGAAATTTTGTTTGTCCCTGTCGAGGCCCAGAGTCATTGATAGAGAGCTCAAAAGTGAATGGAGTTTTGAACTGTTACAAACATTTCCTATGTACTTGCGTAGTTTGATAATAATCCTGGCGGAGGTTGAGGCCTTTGACCACTTTCTTATTGTGAAAAGTTATAAGTTGCCTGTGGCTGATTTCGCTATGGTTCGGAGGGCGAACACGCTTGCAAACAAACAGCACAGAGATCAGATACCCTCAATATAAGGTTTGAAAATATCAAATAGAAAATGTGTTTCTGGTCTGGAAATTGGGTTCTGTGAACGAACCATTTTATGGCGAGTACGTTTCATTACACCGTGTTATGTGAAAATATAATGGAGGTTGGCGTTCGTGTCTCTGACATGCGTGCAGCATGTCTGATATCGAAACACAATGTGGGGCAGTCGCTGAGTGGCGACACATATTTATAATATGTCAATTGATCATACAGCGGCTCGCATTGGCTATTTGTTCAATATTATACCGACCTTACAAATGATTGTATTGCCGGTCAGGCGGACTTAATAGTCAGCACCGTACGAACATGTCTCCAATTTCCCGTCAAACTTGCCGTTCTGAACAAATTCTAATTGCGGTGGTGAAAACCATCGATGCCATTAACCATAGGGGACATAATCGTTATTCTGTTGGACAGGTTTTAGCTTTGCCTTTACGTGTTTTATTTGTCTGTCTGGTGTCGCACGCTCGTAGCGGCGAGCTCGTATTGTAAGAGACGCAGGTTTATAATAGGCGTTCGGTTCAACACTAATTTACCACAATCAAAGCCTTTTCATAACTGGGCCGGTTCGGGAGAACTCGCAAGTTGGATATTTTCGCTTCGCGGAGCAACTCTACCAGAGGAAAAAGGGCAATCATGCTAACAGCACTAAAGTGCAGGTGATTGCTACCTTCAAACAAGTCATCCACATTTCAGATAAATTCCTGTTAGCGACAGCGTTTTTATCGATTTAACCTGTCGAAACAAGTTCCATGTCAGTTAAATGATTAAAAAATAGAGGACAGAAAATTAATCTCAAGATAAAAAAAGAAAAACGATATTCCATAAACCGCTCCAACAGAAATGCACAAATTCTTAATTTAAAGATTGACAGCCGAGACAAGTTGTCAGACTGGACAGACTGGAAGAGATTGTTTTGTGTAGAAAACACCTTTGGCTGAAGGGTGTGGTTGTTTTGTACTGGGGGGGGGGGGGGGTGCTTCAGTCAGTCCACCCGCAAACTACGTAACCCAAATATGATACAGTTTTAAAAATAAGCTTATCCACCCCTATAAGACTGCGTCCTACAGGGAGGTTTAATTAAAGGAAAAAAACAATCGTTCGCCAGGACCTATTCCTACCTACTAGATACGCCCCTTACTTGGTCAGACTTTTAATAATGATATCTGGTCTACAGTGGTCAATCTATATCAAACTTATAAATCTAAGGAGTCTCAAGAGTATTTGTTATTAGGTGGAATTTACGTTGAATTAGAATCAAGTTATTTATTTGATTCTTTTTTCACTATAAATACTGTTTCTGCACTATAAAAAAACATAATTTATACAGGGCGTAAAAATGAAACTGATATGTACGAAGAGTTGTACGATATAAATTAAACAGACATTGTGCAACAGCGCTGCAGTTTCTAATTAAATACAGTAGAGCGCCGTTTTCCGAACACCGAATTTTCTGAAAATTCGTGTTCCGAATAAAAAAGCTTGTCCTCCCACGATTTCGAAAAAACGGCGTTCTACTGTATGTTGATTCCATTTCATAACAACATGTAATTTACTCAGGAAATTTAAGAGAATAATATGCACACAAAAACAAATCCTGCTTCAAATTATCAATTCTCCAGAAATAGATAAAAATATTTATTTGCTTTAGGTGCTCTATACAGGATGACAAACAGTTTTGGGAGGGGGGGGGGGGCACCGCATAACTGCTGATGAAGTACTGCCCTCTCCCCGTTGTAGCGATACCTATCGATGACTCCTGACATTAAATGTTCGGGTCAGGGCAAAGAAAGAGAACTTTGAGAGACCTAGCATACTTTATTTTTAACATTCGGGATTTTTTATCCAAGAAGTTACATATAACCTCCGACCAATTACCCGCACTAGCAGACAATCGGGGAGGCCCCATCAGGTGTAACGTGGATGATGCGCATGCACGAAGGGTAAAAAATCAGTAACAGTCGTCAATGGTGTTTTTTTTTTAAACTAACATTTCAACTATACAAAGGTATACAAAAGATATCAACTGCATTTACCGGGAATGAAAACAAAATAACCGTTTAATAGACTAGTGTATGTTTATTTTATAATAAATCAGGTATACATGTAGTCTATATAGCTCAATAGTACCACCCGCTGCGTTCAGCAGATAAATGTTAAGAAAGTGATTTGACGGGATCATCGTGCTGAGTAGTTTCCTTGACCCGTCATCCGTGTGAGATCAGACAACGTCTGCTGTTATATAAACACTAACACTTCTACGTCTGGGTAACACCTGGTATAGAGAGTATCTACAGCAAGATATTTTTCCCGCTTACATCTGTTAACACCCCCCCCCCGCAAAGATGGTTCTGTGAGTTAAACCAAAAGAGCCAATTTCATATGACTTTAGTTAAACATCACGCCAGATGTTGTTATACAGTTTTTTCCTATGAATAGATTTTATGGTATGACTGTTCGTGTTTTTACAGTAAGGTCTAAACTTCTCTTTAATCATATACAGAATATTATTTACTGTTCACGTTTTTATTTTTTGTCAGTTACCATAAAATTTCCGAACATGTTTGGATTTCCAAAAAAAAAAAAACGTTTATTATTCACTCATGGCAAAAAAAGGGTCTCTCTCTCTCTCTCTCTCTCTCTCTCTCTCTCTCAGTTCTTTTACTCTGCCGTGTATCTTTCAAGCTTAAAATGATTTTTTTTTTAAATTTTTTATAGAATCAAAATATAAAATTACAGTTTTCATGATAATAGAAATTTGAAAGAAGAATAAACAAAAATTGAAATCTTGTCAGATAGCCCACTGAAATCTGGTTTGCTGTAACTGGGTGAATAAAATAGAATATCCTAAATTTAACAGTTTTTTTATAATTTTAAAAATTCATGTAAAAATGAAATAAAATCTACATAAAATGTATACCAATAAAAAAGTTTACTGTACTAGATTTTCAATTATATGCCCTTTATGGAGTCTTATATTAATTTAAAACAAATATATATATATATATATATATATATATATATATATATATATATGCTTGGGATGCTGCTTAAAAAAGGGGTCTCAATAAAATCGTTTTTCGACTAACGTTGTACTTACGTTATATCAATTGATGACTCGATTACTCGCTGGAGAAAGACAATTCGCTGCAAACAGGTTTATAAAGTATTTACGGTAACCTTTCGTGTACTTATGGTAAGGTCTGAAATTCTCCAGAGCTCAATCCCTCATCATATACAGAATATTAATAAATTTTAAGCACAGTTTATCGGTTGATCATTGTTGTATCGTCGAATCTACGTCACCTGCATAAAAATCCCGGTTATTATTCTGAAAGAAAGGTCTTCTGTTTGTGTATAGCGATGAATATTTAGAATACATTCTCCCTCTCATAAAAGTTACCGCTGCATTGTTCCTGAAATAACTGGGGTACTAACCAAAGTTATAAAGCAGTGGTGAATGTAGGTATAACTATATATGCCCTGTCCAACTAATCTGTTTTGTGGGATTGAAAGTGCATTGAAAATCTTACGTACAAATATATATATGAAAATGCACAAGACTACTCGTGCGCATTCGGACCTGCTTTGCGAATGCAAGGAATTAGCATATACCACGTACTGCTATTAAGCTTTACTTTTGGGACATCTGAGGTTTTCAATATACTCGCTGCAAGACTAACTTCTATTATTATTATTTATATAATCTATGTTTATATATAATATAACTGTGTAAATACTTAACCGAATGAACCAGCAAATACATCGTGTAAAAATGTTTCAAAAGTGTTGTTTTTCTACATTTGAAATACTCTGAGAAAGATTTTATAACAAAAGAATTAACTAGAAAGCAATATATATATATATATATATATATATATATATATATATATATATATATATATATATATATATACTTAAACATATATACATGGTGCTTTGTAAAATTTAGACAAACATATATGACTTGATAGAGTGACCTTTCCCACAGCAAGTTATATCCTAGGGGTGTAACAAAGCACCAAATAACAGATGCATTTACTAACAACCCATGGATTATATTGTAATAAGTATTAACCTCCGAATGGATCAATTTCTTTATTTTGCATGTACAACCCCGATGGAACCCTTTTGTGAGCTAAACAATTTGAACGAACACGAAACGCGCGGCGATGTAGGGCTGGTCGGTGCACCCCTCGACTCGCATAGAAAACAAAACTGGCGTCGTGAAATAAGAGGGAGAATTTTATTGTTCCTTCATTTGCTAAAATCAGATATCATCCATTGTGGTAAAATGTCATTATCAAAAATAAAGTCATGAAATGCATTAATTATTGAATGGAAGATAAAGAATTGATAATCAAATCGATTCTAAGGCCCCTGGCAATTAAAAGACCTAAACATACTGTAGTGACAAAAATGACGACTGGATTTGCTCTTGTTGAGGAATCCACAACTGTGATAAGATCATACGTTGATGGAGAGGAGCAGGGCGAATCGGAATAACACGTCTTGGGACGAGACAAAATCTGCTCCTACTTTTCAGATAAGCTCTTGACATGCGATACAGTACGACTCCAACGTCGGTCATTATTAGTCATGGGCTGGAGTAGTGAAATTACCGCTAGTACGGGTGTTATCGAGACACCAGTAATGAGCAGTTAATTATATTCTCACACTGGTTTATAATTGAAACTGCGATCTCAAGGGGACATCGCCAGTACAGGGTGTTAGCCTTGATGCAGAGAATAGCTTCCCCGAGTAATTTGTGCCGACTCATTTGCTCTCGTCCTTCCGAGCACGCCAACAGGTTTAGACTTTAGGCGGCGGCACACAATGCTCGAGGCCCTATGTTTTATTTACACAAGCGTTCCCCGACACCGTGCATGTCAAATGTGCTCCATTCTTCTAGACATGCTAAACCGCTTAAGTCCCGGCGTCTCTCTCTCTCTCTCTCTCTCTCTCTCTCTCTCTCTCTCTCTCTCTCTCTCTCTCTCTCTCTCTCTCTCTCTCACCTATTTTGGTTGTTCCGTCGAAGGTTCGTCATTAATTTAAGAATCTTTGGTCCTTGCTTGCATATAATCTCATGAAAATTGAAATATCATTTTCAAAGAAAAGCTTGGGGATATTGATATCAAACGCAAATTGGATAACATATATTAGCGGACCGCAGGTTGCTTTCTCATTTCGTCTCCAGTATACATCATATTCACTCGTTGCCAGGTGACTTGTGACATTTATTCTTGAAACAAGAGAATCATCAGGTGATTGTTATTGCCTCCGCCTAGAGGGTTTGCGATCATTCCCTTGTGTGTTTGCGCGTGTGTGTTTGTTCACAATATAACCCCCGCAATCATGAACGGAATCTCATGAAAATTTCAGGGCATCTCGGGATTGGGCCAAGGAAGAATCGATTAGGTTTTTGGTGTTGATCTAGCATCTTTCCCTAATTCTTGAGCGTCATCAACGAATATTCACAAAAGGGCCAAACAATAAGTGAATGCACAGATGGTCCAACCTCACAAGTGTGGCCCTGCCACCTGTTCAGGTCACGCTCGAGCGGCCAGCACCTCAGCTTGGCGGTGTTCACTGTGTTCGCAGAGTGTTTCTGAAACTGGTGCTCCCATGGTGGAGGCATGTATCCATTGGAATGCATGGGTAACTTTATAATTTACATCATAGTGATGTTTTGGCTGCGCTTTTCTGTCATTATGACGATTCAATATTAAATGTTTAAATGTATCTCGCTTATCTACATGATATCTCAATAGTACTCGATTAATATCGATGAAATTGTGTCGGCGTATGGCCAATAGGTTATTGCTGAAGTGATGACATTTTGGGGTGGATTCGACTTAAAGCTAATTTTACGGAGCAGTCTCACTTGTTTAAGGATATAGGTCCACGGCCTGTTGGTGGCACTGTCTATTGAATGAGGATGAAAGTATCCATACGACAATTTAAGGCTGATGTGTTGTTATAAAGCCTTCTGGGTTTTAGGTTTTATATGCATGGGGGGGGGGGGGGGGGGGAGGAGGAGGAGGAATAATCCAGAAGTTATAATCTGTCATTAAGACATCAGAGCGAATCTCTGAGGTTCTTTAAGGAGATTTCACCATTATTCCATTGAGGCTCCGGCGGGGTTCGGACCGGTTGCCTTCAGCTTCGTACTCTCGATATTGCGTCTGTTGTTAATTTGCTTTTTGCCACCCTTTCTCAAAACTATATCAAAATCCATTAAGAAATGATCAAAAAGCACACAAACATTGCCCATCACAAAAAAAAAAAAAAAAAAAAAACAGACTTCCGTTGGTGGTAATGGGGATCTTTGACATTGAGCAGTTTCTTTAATTTCAGAGGCACATTAAACGTAAAAGCCAGGATAATTTTAGAAGAGTGGGCGTTCAACATCCCTGCCTAGATGAATATGTGTATTGGGAATGCCAGTACACAGTATTAACGCATGCAGAAGTAGGGGAGAAATTATGCTAGACGCAAAATCCGGGGCCTGTTTTTCTGTATTGAGCGTAACTTGTTGTGTTTCACATTTTTGTGGGGTCGTACAGAGGGCGGGGGGCCTGCGCCCTCTCTATATCAGCCCCCGAAAGGATATCTGAAACTGATTTCTTCTTCTTCTGTATCAATGTCATTGCGAGGCCGAGGATCCGGGCCACTCAGTTTGCCCTCGTTGTGGTTAACTTTTGCTCTCTTTCCGTAACATCAACGCAAGCAAGCTCATTAATGATTACAGTCAGAGCGCATGAGGTTTCTTGGTATTCTGTTATTTTAGCTTATGACGTCATCGTAGTTTCCTTGGTAACGATAAAAAAAAACGGAAGAGTCTTAAACCTTGAACGACATATAAATATAACAGAAAGAAAAAGAAAGACCTAAATTGATATAAATATAGCAGAAAATATCTTGTTATGCGAAAATTTATGACCATCTGTTTAGCCTTGTTAAATATAGAGAGACAACAGCGACAGTTAAATGTCGTAAAAACATGTCATAAAAACATTATGATGAATTTTTCAGTATGTACCAGACATTTGCATTAGAATAACCCTCTAGTTAATGGCTGTATAGATAAATCGGTATCATATAAATATAAATAATTAAGTATTCCCAGGGAACTTGTCATCGTCAAATGCCAACGGCGTGACAAGACCTAAGGTTCAAATCACACTTAACCTGACATGTAAACGACGGCCGCTGCCTTGTTGCTTCATCCATGTCTGTGCGTCCGTACGTCTGTTTGTGTCTCGGTCTGTGCGTCTGTATCCTTTTCGGCCTGTGTGTCTGTAGGCTATTGATTAAGCTTAAATAGCTAACACATAGGGAGAGGCAGTTTATAAATAATATATAAATTATTTATAAACTGCCTCTGAGTTGTCACTGTGTATACCGGTAGACTGTTTTCCCGTTATTAGGGCTAAGTGTGTATTGTTCTATTTTTCAGACTTTTTGTACATAAAAGGGGACACAAAGGGCTCGCACCTGACTTTTTTTCTTTTTTTTTTAAATAAAATTATGAAAGGGTTATTCACTTCTTTGTGTATGTATTTCATACTGACAAAATGTAATTTAATGGGAAGCGGGGCGTCATATGATATTATTACAACTAGAAATATTTGATATTTTTATTTTAAGACTGTGCATAGAGAGTATTGGAAAGTAAGTTAAACATATCTCCAGATAGTATTTAATCTCAGATTTGGTGGTCGGCTTCTTCACGGTCGGTCACTACCCTGGATGAGCGCTCCTCAATGCTGAGGTCGTGCCAAATGACCGTGTTTCACTCACAAACAAGTGCGCCTTTCGAGGTTTCTTGGTAGTATGAGCCAACAATGGGGACGATTACATACCTATGGCCCGCAGGTGCAGTAGTCATCGGCCTGGTTAACACCAGGATATAAAATGAGAGGAAGCGTGAGACACTGCCAAGTATTGCGAATCCGGTATGAATTCCGCATAGGTAAATATACTTAGTTAAACTAGCTTTTTAAAAAATGGAAGCGGTTACCTCCAACAACAACAAATTTTTAAAAATCTCTAGATAGTGGGCAGTTTTTTTACAGTCCCTTTATCTATCCTCCTCATTATTTGTGTTGCTGTCATGCCCTTCTTATAGTGTGCAATTTGGCCAAGTCCCAAAGATGCCCACATTATAGAGGTTTAACTGTATTATTAATGTCAGTAAAAATGTATTAGATTCATCAATATCCCGATACAGCACCTGGGAGCGCAATGAGTTGGAGTTTATAGTTAATCTTTTGGCAAGCAGTGTTAATTTGCTGAATACTGAGTTCCTGTTACAGGATGAAGTATAAAATGAAACGTGCATAACAAATCTATATGTGTTTGTACTATATCAAAGCAATTGATATTATAATTGAGAAAATACTTTTTTTTAATTTTTGTGAACTTTGCATTGGTGGAGTGTCCGCCTCCACCTTCCACCGTCTGTTACCAAATATCTCAACAGGCGATGTAGCTGTCATCATGAAACCAGACTTATTAATAATGTGATGAACATGCCAAATATAAGTTTTTGGTGGCGTCACCTATGTTAACATAGTTAATGCCGGCAAAAATAGTTTCTCCTTGTTTTACCAAGATAAATCATAATATTTTGGTTTTGATGTCATGGTTTGCTAATGACCTTGAGTTGGTATATAATTAGTTATAATACAGCATAGAGACTTGAGTAAATTTTCGTAGTTGCACCGTCTGTCCAGAGTGTTGTTGAAAGTGCGTGTTTATAAGTACTTCATACAAATGGACGCTGGCATTGATAACAAATGTTATGGACAGCACTTGTCTGTGCCGGTTGTACGCTTGGCGTGGACGCCAGCCTTGAGGGGATATTCAGTGATGGGATGCTATAGTTTGGTATAAATCTACTTATATCCCACAGAAACGTTCCATTGAGCCTAACACTAAGTGTATTTATACCTACACGGGTAATGCCTGCTAAGCCTCTCCAATATAGATTTAAACGTTATCAAATATTTACTTATTTACATGCAAACGGACTGATCGTTATACGCTCTCTGATAAATGTTACTGCTGATACAAGATGAGGAGGTGTAGATGATGTATATTGTTAACCATGTTGGCGCCCGGGGTTGTTGATCGACCGTGGTGTCCGCGCTGATGGTGTTTAACAGATCAGTCGAAGACACGTCATCACTTAAGACGGCAACACAATAATACATCAAGTAATAAATCTTAACTTCTGATCCCTCGAGAAACACCATATAAACACAGTTCTTAGGGGGCGGATGCAGGATTTTAGAAGGGGGGGGGGGGCACATAAGGGGGGGGGGGGCGGTATTTTGCGAAAGGGCTTCCCCTCTCATATAGTGTTGACACCTTTCGTTAATTTAGGCTGTAATGGCGCTATATAGAATTGTATAAAAGCATATAACTATGTTTTTTTCGGTATTAAGTGCTAATTTTCTGTTTTCCAAATATTCGTTGTCGAAAAGGGAGGAGGGATTCCTCTGCGCACCCCCCCCCCCACACACACACACATACACACACACACTTACACTCCACCCTTGGTTCTTACGGTTATAATGTTTTGCTTTCAATTAACATGATTTCTAGAGGAGCATGCGTACACGATGCAACGATCGTCTTCGGGTCTAATGAACAAGAATCATTATACGGGAGCAAATGCAAGCAATAGGCTTGCTCACATTTTTCATATAAAATAATATGATCTTTTCTATCAGCATAAAAAAACATACACTCAGAAAAACACGCAAAATATAAACATAGTGCGCAAGCCACAATTCAAGAATTATACTAATATATATATTAGTATATGACAGTGAAGATAAATATTATACCTTTTACTCAAAGCTCTCTAACTTGCAAAAGATACCTCAAAGAGCAACGGTGTTTCCAAACAATAAACACTGCATAATGCCCGGATGCATATAACTTACGTGACACAGGCGATAAATTAGGAATGGGGATGGTTGTTAGTACAAAGGTTAAAGGTCCTTATTAATATTTATGAGGTTCAGAGGCCATTGATATAGGTGAACCAGGAGGGCTTAACGAACCGAAATTTCGGGAAAAACTCTATTCAAATCCCCTCCAACCGATTTTCATTCACTTATATTCTCTGGCAAACAAGCATTATGGGTAAGGCATGTTTAGGCTTTGGTCAATCAAAGAAAATTCTGGCTCAGGATCAGCAGGTTAAGTTCCTGTAATTGGATTTAGAAATATGTCTGGGGAATGATGTATTATGTCCCGATTTTTTTCCCAATCTTTTACTAGGTAAAATACTCACAAGTGAGGACTTTTTCAGAAAATGGCATTTCAGGCGCCCGGTTACATGTGCCTTTTATTATTTTGGTACCGATAATGTCAATTGGAGCAGATGATCTAAAACGAACAAAAGGGAAGACCATAAAAATAATTATAACACAGTATAAACCTAAATAAAGTATATATATAAAGGTCCCCGCCAAGCGAGGACATATACAGTCGGCCGGCGACACACATTAGCGACCTCTGGCGTGCGACTGTCTTATGTGGCTGGCAAAACGGAAAGAACGTCTGGGTGGACGACGAACGACCTGTCTATTTATCATGCGATGAGTCCCATCACAACTGCATTTTAAAGACGTCATCTTAAACCAGGAAAAAAGGCACAAACACGGGAAGCGAGCTGAATACTTCATAAAACAAATTAGAAGACTGAAATATAGTCAATATTAAAAGTAGGCCTAGTTGTCCCTTTAAATGTTTGGTAATGTCTATTTCTGCAGCTGTCCTGACGTACTATTCTTCCTAAGTCTCTTTTTCCCCGCTAGTTTTGTTACACTTTGTGTGTGTAAATGTGTGTGTTTTTATCAAGTCCATTTAGATTGCTTTGCCGTATAAGTTCTTAAGTGTATATTTTAGACTTCAGTACTTTATTATGTACATTATGTAATACATGTATGCATAAAGATTAATTTATATATTCAAAGGAAAGAGAGACACACAAACACACACACCCTCCCCCTCTTCCTCTATATATATATATATATATATATATATATATATATAAGTATTTATGTGTGTGTAGGTATGTGTCTAACATGTGTGTGCGTGCGCGAGCGCGTGTGGGTAAATAAATGAAAAGTGCTCTGGTTCTCTGACAGTATATACGGTGGATTTGGCATAAAGAATCAGAGGCTAACGAAACACCCTAATCCAGTTCACATAATCTAATTATAGTCTCTGCTTGCTGAACAACAAACAGCAAAGGGTGGACATTAAGTAAGTTATGTATACCCACGTTTTACATTCTGTTAGCAAAGCTACACACCCGGGAATACTCGTCCTGTATTGAGGACGTGAATACAATAGAAGAGGCGCAGCGAAACTGAAAATAACAAAAAAAACTTGAACAGCCAAATGCACAGACTGCCAGTAGCCTTTGAAGTGAAAGGCTGAAAGCTGCGCTGTACTGACAATTTGTAAACAATATGAATTTTAAGGATAAATCCAAAAAGGACAGTAGTAGATACTATCTGAGCGATCCTGTTGAACTTGAGGTTATTTTAAATGGAATTTTTAGCGTTTAAACTGTTGTTCAGTTATTCTGTTATTCAAATATTTTAATTTTGATTTTTTTATTAAGTAAAATTTTAATAAAATTTCGTTTTGTTATTGTGTGCTCTTTACCCGTTCAGCAAAACAATTCTGTTATTATCATGATGGCCCCTGATCCTGGGAAATTTGATAGAAATTCTATATATTAATAAAAGGTAAAGAAATTCGCTATTCCGCATTGATTTCTGTCACAATTAAACGCATAATAAACCAAACTGTTATCAGCTTTATAATGCTGAGGCGTGCACTATATGAGGGTATATTTAACCCCCGCTGAGGAGTTCATGTTTCCACATGTAATTCTTTGTTTGTTTGTTGTTATTGGTTATTTCGGTGTTGGTTATCTAAATTTAAGTATTAATCATATAGACTTGCTGTGTAAAATTTGGTTCGGAGGGCTACGGTAGATATGCAAAGTGCAAAGTGGATTGGGGGGGGGGGGGGGGCGTTCAGCGGCAACAACCTTTTTTTAAGGGTTTCAGACGATTTTTGCGGCCTGGACGACCCCTCCTTTTCCGGTTTATTAGTCCCCCTGGGTTGGACCCCTCCTTTCCGTAAATCCTTGATCCGCCCCTGAGATGCCTGCAGACACATGTTAGCTCTTATAAACCACTATATCTGACTTAACATTGGGTTCACAGTGTACACAGTTCTATAATCCTGTCTCCAGCCCGGGCCGGCTAAAATATTTACAGACCATGCAAGCAGGTCCTCCAAAACAATACACAGTTGCTTGTACTCACCGTGAATTGCCCATCCGCCGAGCGAGTTGATGACGTCGACAATCGGGCTGGCCCCTGCCGCGTCTATCTCCTCCACCCCTATACACTTAGCGTAGAATAGTTTAGTTTTACGTTCCGCGGATTCTCCTGAATGACCCCGTCTTGAGCGTCCTAGAAGGTCCACAAGTATATGTTCTATACGTCTCTCGACCAGAGAATCCACGCCCCACGTGTGTTCTGACGGGGGGAGTGGGTTGTTCTTGATCCAACCCCCACATGCATAGGTCCAAAAATCCTGACAAGGGTTAGCGCTCCTGTCCATGTTATTTAACAGATTATATGAAGCGAAAAGGCACTCTTTGGTAAGGCAGTATTTTGCCCCTGAATTTGCATCTGTTTTAACAGCTTCTTGGTTGCTTTTTGGGCTGTCATTTTTCGTGGCCAAGATGGCGACCAATGTAATGCACAGAGAGGAAAAGAAAAATATGGTAATTGCAAACAGAACCTCGCGACTTTTGAGTTCGATCCGCGGGAAGATGGTCCTACATTCGAACTCCGTTAGTCTTGGCTCTCTTTTCTTGCTGTCAAGCACAAGACCACTCCCGTTTTGGCTGTCTTTAGCTAAGCCATCACTGTTTTTAGACTCTGCTTTCGTCAGGGTCTGCATTTCGGTCTGTTCACCGTCAAAGTTCACGATAACATCATGGTGGTTTCCGGTCGCCACCATTTTCTTCCGGTCCCCCGGCATTTTGGTCTGCATAAAAACACAAATAAAGTTCAAGGTAAAAAAGGCCAATACAGGACAAGATTCTCAGGCAATTTTCCCGAAGTGGGTGCTGGCGGGCGAATTTTGTTTATCTTTTTATAGGTTTTCGATATATATTTCATAAGATAAGGACGCGACATGATAAATATGTAAAAGCACATAATAAGAAAGGACATTTTCTCAAAATATTATCATTTTATTTTCTTAAGTTTCGTATAGTATAGTTTTCCCCTGGGGATGGAAAAAAAATCCCGCGCGCGGTGCTGAGAAACGGACCCTTTTGGCCTAATAAACCTACAAAAAAGATAATTCGAATACATTGTATTCTTAAACATAAGGAGCCGAAGATAAATCAATAAAGAAAATTTAAAGCAAATGAACAAAAAGATACAAATGTTTTGAGGGGGTAATCTGAAATCGATTTCAAGTTACCCTAGGAGGTAATCTAAAATCGATATCATATTGCCTCCGATAATCTAAAACGGGGTGATTCTGGATTCAGCAAGACCGGTCTGCATAAAATGAGACCCATCTTGTCTAACTACAACACAGAGACCGGGGTCATCACAGACAAAGGTCTTCTGATGTTATATCCAAGAATATACCCATTCTTATTATAATATTTATAACAAAATTATTATTACAAAATCTAAAGTCAATGTTTTGTCTTATTTTCATTGAATATATTTATATATCATAAATATTATCAATGAATTATGAATGTAAAATGGCAATTATATATATTATTGTTATTATTATTATTATTATTATTATTATCACTGCAGGAATTTAATAGAATGTTTCCAAACTCGTACCCTAGCCAATTATATGACTTAATAAGAATGGTGGATGGAATCCTATTATTTTCTTACAGTCATAAAAGGTTTTTTTGTTATGTGACCATAACAAAACTCTTACCTTTAGATTAGCAAAAATCAAGAATAACAACCGCAAGTTTACCCTTTACAACTACAAATATAGGGGTCAACTGCACGTTAGAATTAATAAACTTTAATGATAGCCCTTTTTTTCTTGCACCTGAGAACGGTACCGTTGTCAACATGTTCCAATCGTCAAATTATCATTTATTTGAAATCAGTTATAGAATTTAGTGTAATATACGCATGGAAGTATGTGAAAGAACAGCTGGATAAAGAGGACATAAAACAGAAATCATAGAAGTCAATTAACAAATAACTCTTGGCCTCACAGTTTCACTTGAACATGCGCTATGATGATTTCCCTGACTATAATTAATTCATGAAACATACATTGTTGAAAAACGCCAAAAATATATATTTCATCTACTCTTTAGTTGATTTGCGAATGACAGATCTCTTCTCTTAGTCTTGTTTACTTCAACTGACATTTACGCAGATTCTTGGCATATACCCGAGTATCGTATTTATATGTAAAAATATTCCTTAATTTTGTATCGTAAAAATCAATTGGACACTGATTGGATTAAAATAAAGCATTTATAGAAGTTTAAGATTTTATAAAAGTAGCGAAAAACATTATCATAACTAATTCTTAATTTTTATAGTCAGTTGCTGTTTATAAACCTCTTTGACGTATTTATTATCTACTTTAAGCGGCATCTTTAGTTACCGTTGTAGTGTCGTCTGCTCAGTCTTGTTTGTTCTTCTCTCAACTCTGTTATCCGGCCTCTCTGTTATCCGGCCTCTCTGATATCCGCCTCTTTATCAGAAGATCCTTGCAAGTCCCTTTATTAATTACCCTACAATAGTAAGGAAGTACTCTTCGTTATGAGATAGCACTTTCGAATAGTCCTATTAATAATCACCAAAAGTTTAACGGAAATAATAGTCACAACATATTATTCATCACCACCTAAGCGCGGGCTTTTGATGGCAGACGACAGCGTCGCTGAGTAATGGGAAATGATTGCCCGATATTGTCTTGTGTCACTCCCCTGTCATAGGACCCTGGACGTATCCAAATCACAACAGCGTTAACTTATCCGGGAAATCTCCACAAGTTCACGACTGGAAATATCAATAAGCGCTAGGGTGGGACTGGGTTTTAATGCTCATTTTGGCTCGGGTCGACTGCCGGCATGTGGGGCCGTTTATAGCTGCAGTCACTCGGGAGAAGTCCTTGTACGGATTTTTTTTTTTTTATTTTCTTCTCTCCCGGGGAGAGCTTAGGCTGTTACAGGCAGCAGTAAATAAATAATTCAACGGACAGCGTTCTCTATCCCGTCACAGCTTGCTGTCGTCTGGCGACACGCACACAAAATATTCACAATGCTGACGCCCCGAAGTTCTCTTCCCATCAGTCTTTGCGCTTATCACGCGCGCTTGAACCTTTTCCCGGAGTTTCTTTTTAAAGAAAGTAATTGAGCCGCTGGTGCCTCCAGATTTATTTATAAATATCCGTTCTGACGACTTGTTGAGAAGATAAGCAGTAAAGTTAGTTACACAATCGTGTTCAAGCTTAATCCATTCGGTTTTCTTTTATATGTCGTAATGTTTGAAGATCCATTTAAAACGTGCCGCACACATTAACATGAAGATCGAAACAGCATTGGTCCCGTCAGGGCTTTACATGTGATTATCAACGTAGATAGACTAACAAATATTAGAAGAAATAAATGTTTTGGTATGAAAACTTTGTAACAGAGGCAAATTCAGCATCAAAGATCGCCCTATAGTTTAGGCATCCAGTGGTCGCTCACATCCGGTAAATATACACACCAATCCCTGACAGAGGCCGTACACCGCTCTGTTCACCTGAACTGTCGTAAAACTGACGCTGTATCCGACTGAAACTCACTATCGGCTATTCATGACGGTGTTATTGGTGTATGTTTCATAATTCATGCCCCATAATAAAATTATGTCTCCCCTATATGAGCCTCCCGTGTGCGGGGTGCTAAACATTGCAGTGATCCATCACTTGTTGTATGTGACTCGTACAGGGACCGTATGAGGCTGTACAACGGCTGCTATACGCCAGAACTTCAGTTCTGCACAGGGCCGCTTCTGGTATAACCTCCTGTTTATTCCTGTACCATCAACTCGTTCCGTGCACGGTTTACCAGTACTCCGGCTTGTTGTACGCTTCGTTTTGAGCCATGCATGTAGGTAGCCCTCTCATAAGGTCGATACTACAGTGAGAACACGCATACCGTAGCACCATACCGTGGGCACATCATTAAAATTTAATATTTGTCTAGCCGATTATATCCTGCGTAGCATTTAGCATAATTGTTTTCCTATCTGGGGGCCAACTAGAAGTGCACACTGAGCCTGAAACGCAGCCTGCGACGCCATCAGCGTATGTGTTTGGTTTTATTGATTTTACGTATATCTAAAGAGGACGTTTTTCAGGCGACACCAGAAGTAGGGCGCGCCATACAAAGTACAATCAACTACGATTGACTGTGTCGCGTCTGTTCTGCTCAATAAACGTTGCGTCATCAACACGGATTACGTTGCGTCGCCGTGACGTCACGATCAGAATCAGCACTCAATCAAATGCACGTCTGCTATAATCTGTTTTTATGATACCTGGAGATATTTTACCCTTCTTAATGAAAAGAAAACGCACAATGCGACTTACAACGATTAATTGTTTCTTGTTTGTTCTGAAAGGTAATTATGACGTCACCGAAGGCGTCAGGAAGATTCCCAAGGAAATTAATCATGCAAGTACACGTGTGGTATATTCATCGTTTGCTGGGTTGTTGATGCAAGTCAAATGAATGATTAACATTCCTATGTTTAAGGAAACCCTTTTGTGAAAATAAGTCTTTTCAAGATATGTTACTTTAAGTACTTGGCGAAGGTTTATTTAATTAGTGGAATACCCCTCCCACCCCATACTTAAAAAAAAGGCATCTGTTATCAGCAGGTCAATTTGGTTAGGGTAACATGCAGACGTTATAATGAGCATGGCCTTTATGGGTCTTTATAGACCACTTAGCTATGAAAATCAGTTCCAAAGCCAGAAAAAGTAAAATGTATATATAATTGACTGACAGGGAAATAATACTTTACCTATCATTTTTCAACTTTTATTTTGAAAACTTACATGAGATGTGAATGAGGCTGTAAGGTTCGGGTCCTAGTCCACCTTCTTTGAGTCATTTGGAACCTGCGTCTCCAAGTCCGAGTCCAAAACAAAACTCCTTTGTTAAAAAGGAAATTTAAAATAGAAATTTGAGGTTATCATGTATGTTGATTAAAACATTCTCTTTTCTTAAATGTTTAATTTCAGTCAGCTCTCGATGTTGAACTCGAGTTTGGTAAATATAGTCTTTTTTTTTTGTAGGCCTTATGTTCTATTGGTATAGTATTATGTAAGTCTTTATACAGTATATATGTGAAAGAGCTTTTTCTAGTGGAATCAAGACGGATTCTGCCAAAATTCTCATATCCCTACCTCTGAGTCCGAGTATAAGTCTTTATTTAAATTCATTTATCTCTCGATATTGAACTAAATTTTGGTAAGTATAGTCTTTTTTTGTAGGCCTTAGGTTCTATTAGTTCGCGCGAGTGTAAGTAAGTCATTATAGTTTGTGAGCATTTTACTACTGGGAATCGAGCTGGATTCGGCCTGATTCTCAAATCCTTATCTCTAGAAGTACAATTCCCAGTCCAGGTCTCTCGAGGGCAAGTCCGAGTCCATACAAAAGAAGACTTAAGTCTGAATTTTGATCCAAGTCCGGATTTGATTCCTACATCACTTTTTAGCTCTTTATCGTGAATATAAAAGAATTTCCAGGACTGGTTGGAAATTTGGCGAGGTTTCTGTGGGGTCACCACTCCTGAAATGATCGCCGGGGCAACCATCGAACGCCGATGGGTGCTGTTTGGGATCGTGTCCACTCGGTTTTTTTTTTTTTTTGGTTTTTTTTTTTTTTTTTTTTGCTAATATTTATTTTCCTGGATCCCGCTATGGAGCCTCGGGCGAGTTTCGAACGAGGCTCGGATGGGTTTCCACTGAAATCCTTTCGGACCCTTTCACAAGTCAGGTGTAGACAAAATCTTTGGACTGGGTAGGGCCTCGTTACTAATTGAAAATGGGAGAGGAGGTCGTTGCCTGGCCGATTTTAAAAATCCACAGGGGCCCGGCCGGAAATGTAAGTAAGTCCGTACTGGATCTAAATCGGAACTCCGTATTTATTTCCAATAATATCCAGTCAAGTTTTTCCAGATATAAAGTACATATCTTTTTTTTTAATTCTGCGATAAGCCTCATCTTGAATTTGAGAGTCGGCACAGTAAAAGAGTATCTAAGCAACTTGAAGGAAAAAAAATTTGTTAGGTCATTATCATTAAATACCACAGCAAAGAGTGTATTTTAATTCTTCACAGTCACCTGGTTGTGTTGTAGGGATAGTAAAATGTTATGACAGGCAGCTTTAGTTGGCGGAAATAGACAAAATCGGGATTTAAAGTCAAGAAATAGAGCAAGGACAAGCTAAAAATAACCTCAGCGACACCACCTGGTGCGAACAGGTGCCAAACAAACATTTATGGACCATGATCCCCCACGATGCGTAACGAATATCCAGGGTCCTATGACGTCACTAGCGTTTAATGCAGCCATATATGACACCTGGTGGGTAAAATTAAGACTGAAAACTCCGTGTTTTAATGGGACACTCGCCACCGGGTGAACTGTTCATAGATAGTTAATTTGTGGATGAACTTTCATAGATCCCCAAAGGACGATTTAGAGGGGACGAGATTATGCATCAATTGGTGTCGTTTGAATGTCATTGGAAAAGCTGTCGAACCGAGCTTTCACAAGTCTCAGGTTTTATAATGTTTTATTTTACATTTTTTTTATAATACAAAATTTACGAGTTTTCTTTTGTTTTCAATATTAAATTTAATTTAAAATATATTAAAGCATAAACTTCCTTACTGTTGATCCCCTATTGATCATATTTTTGTTTGCTTGGCGGTATATCCTTCATTCCGACATCTGAGTTGCGACATCAAGGTTTTATATGGGGCGAATTCAAATGCTTTATATCTGATACACGAGGGTTCTGTTAGATAGAGTTTAAATAGCTCAAATGTCAAATTTCTAAAGATATATTGGAAAATATCGAAAATGGACACACTTTGCACTATTCCCGACATTTCAAGATCCCAACTAGAATAACAGCAAAAACTTGAAGAAGACATCTCAACACGCCATATAACCATTATACGGCATATGTATGCGTCAGGCAAACATTCACAGGGAAATATGTCTTCATTTAATCAGCTTCATTCTTTAACGCTGCTTCTTTTAGCGCCACCAATATGTATAGGACTTACGAGACAACAATTAAACATGCATCAGCTCAACGAGCATGAGCAGGCTTTTATTTAAATTATACTGCCAAAGGCCACGTGTGGTATATAAATTAAGTTGTGCCACGGGCGTCAAATTGCAATAAAAGGAAAAACGATCTATCTCTGACATAAACCTACCGGTAGCGGGAGCTTGAGAACGCGATGCGACTGTTAATTGTTAAGGGACCCACGGGACACAGCCCCTGGGGATCGTACCGGCTTGTATATTTTATAAGATACTCACAAGGGGTTTAGTGTAACAGGGGCGTTATTTGCTTCATGCCTGCTATAACCAAGCTTTGTGTCTCGTTTTTAGGCCCTGACATTAAACAAGGTATTCGTAAGTTATTAATGAGACTCGAGCTTATGCAGTGCTATACTGTGAGGGACAATGTGTACACAACAGCTTTAATTCACGTCAAATTAAGCTAGTGACGACCATGAAAACATATGTTTTATTTAAAATAATCAGTCACTCCGTGTTTATATTGGCATGAGACTATAACTCTCTTGTTCAGCTGATACATTTCAATCAAATATTTATATATTTGCATGTGGTCTATGTGTTTACCATATGTTATATAGTTCGCCTGGTAAATGCATCCTTCGCCTATTTACACCGCTTCTGGCACAGGGCCAAGAGTCGGACCAATCAGATTAGTTTTCGCATGTTTAGAATTTGGAGTTGGATGCACAATGCGATACCATGCTCTCATTGGTCTGATCACAATTCTTTGCTCTGTGCCCGCCCTGGTGGTGTAATCCAAAGTACCTTGCTTAACAAAGCAGCGGGTAAAAAAAGCATAACTGGGACGACTGCAGTGTATAACGGTTGGGTGAGGAGCGTAACAGGTGACAGGAACCTGACCTTCTGTGTCCTCATGTCAGTGAACGTGTTGGCGGCACCTGTATACTGTAAACGGGAATAATACAGGGGCATGCGCGTGCTTGACCAATCCTTGCTCTCGTTTAAGGCACGTGACTCTACACCCCGCCGGGTTTTAACAAAGGCTCATAGACACAAAACAGATGCTAGGACGGGAACTTTGTCAAGTCAAAATTTCTTTTTTAAAGTAAGAAGAAGGTACGCCAACCCCCCCCCCCCCTCCAAAAAAATATTTCACGGTTTCGCTGCTCTAATTTTTCGTGTTTTTTTTTAATGAAACCAGGTATTTGTTCTATGGCACATATTCCTGAAAAAAAAAGATTTTTAAGGGTGTAAAAACGGACCGATATTTTGTTGATTACGTACACCATTTCATCGATTGAAGCAAATTTTTTAATTTTCTGGCAAAATCCTATGTATTGCGTTTCGACTGGAAATTTGAAAAAAAATCGCGCAAAAAATATATTGTTCCAAGAGTCTGTTGAACAATACATTTTTTGGTGTGACCTTACTATCTTCACCATGTCGGTTCTGTTTTCCCCAATGTCTGATTTTGTCTTTGTCTGTATGTAAGTTCGTTTGTTAGTATTTTTATAAACTACTGAACATATGTGCAAGATACTGATTAAGGGAAACAGGAGAACTGTTTTGCTTAGTTGGAGACATGAGCTGTACTGAGAGTCATTATAATTGCTTCCACCAGATGGGTATGCGTTCATTACCGTTAGTGTGTTTGTCTGTGTGTTTATGTGTGTGTTTGTTCCCCACACAACTCGTGCAGTCATGTAGGAAATCTCATGAAATTTTCAGTGCGTTTCGGGGAAGGGCCAATGCAGAATCGATTGGAATGGATCCGAATTAAGGGACGTCATCAAGAAATAATCACAAATGTACAGTCACTTATGCACGAATGAACATGGGCATATGGGCTAAAAAAGTGAATGCAAACATCGTTTTGGGAGCATCCTACAAATATTGAACCTCACATGGCGGAGGCATGCATTCCTTAGAAGTCAGATGTATACATTTCATATGGAATTTGAAATGTAAAAAAAATATATACTTACTTCATACAACTGACTACTGTGGTCCAGGGGTAAAACACGGGTCTCACGACCGCCCCCCCCCCCCCCTTAGGGTGAGCGCTCTGTAGCCTTAATGAGAAGGCCGCACCCCACGATTGTGTGTCTTTTGCAAAGGAATGCGCCTTTCGGGGGTTCCTCGGTGGTATGACCCGGCAATGGGGTCGCCATTGCCCTATCCTGTAGTGCGAAACCGGAATGGAGTTAAGCAGATATATATATCTGTTACAAAGTGTAAAATCAGTTAATTTGACACATTGAATGAATCAATATGAAATACTCTGTTTCACATATATCATTATAACGAAACAGACATTGCCTATGAGTACAACCAGCTACGTTTGACTAAACTAAATGCCTGTTTCTTCTTTCTATGTAATATGTGAAGAACACCGATCAAATAATAAAACTAAAATACACAAATTGGTGAGGGGTAACCAGAATAATATAGTTGAATTAAGCACACTATTGTAACATAATGAAATATGCATACTACTTTATAACTCATTTGACTACACTTTTGTTTATGTAAGATCGAGAATAAAGTCAAATGGTAGCTGTTGATTAAATGAAACATTAATATGTGCAATAATATGTGAAATTTATAATAAAAGGATAACCACAGTTACATATAATTGTTTATATCAAATTCATGATTAGAGATATGCTTAAAAGAGTTGCAAAGGTTTGGGTTTAATCACAATACCCGACTGTGTGTGAAAGTTTGCCATCTACATTCTCTGAGTGGAGCCCAGCTGTGATAACTTGGAATGTTGATTATTCAACTTTCTCAACCATAGTGAAAATACCATATTTACCCCCCCCCCCCCCCAAACCAACCCAATTTTGTCAAATAAGAGAATGTTACTTTGTCATAAAAACAGGCTGGGGGGGGGGGGGGGGGGCTCTCATTGGACGTTTGCTGCTCTAAGTATTGTTAGGCCATACACTTTTATATGTAGTTTATTTCTGAAGCGAGAAAATTCTCTGTTATCTTATACCAAAATTGCTTCAAAATTGCTGAAAGTTTTAAACGAAATTGTACCAATTATCCTACACTGAGGGAGGCGGACACCTCGCCAAAATTGCAAAAGGTACTTAAACCCCTGAGATAGTATAATAATTACATCTCATGTGATTACATAACTATTTTTGCAAGAACTAGAATTAAGCCAAATCGATGCTTTTTATTATACGAAACACTGAACTGTGCAATAATATGATGTAAAATATATATTGATATCTGTAGGACTGAGGTAAGTGGATGAACTGTCATTTTATAACTTTGTTATTTCATAACAATAGTATTTCATTCTTTTTACATTTCAGTCAATGTGTCAAATAAACTGACTGATTTTTTAGTCAATTTGTAATTTGACCATTTCAGTCATTTTATAAACTGCCTGAGTGGATCATGCACTTTGAAAATTGCCGTAAATTTAAGGCAATTCACAAGAGGACTGGTTTAACACATAAACTGTGACATATACTTAGACAAGGTAGCGTTAAAATTGCGGAAGGTTACCTTCAACAGTTATGTATCTTTTTTTTAATCTTACTTCATACATCCCCCCCCCCCCTCCCCCAAACACACACATGAAAACCCAAGTGTCGTCAGTATAGGTGTTTGTCGGGAATATTTATTTTTATATACAAATCGCAATAAGGGCGTCAAAGGGGGTTTTGGGGATATATATCCCCCCAATATTTCGCAAGCGTGGGTAATAAATGTAATCATCCCACCCAAATATTCAGAGAATATAGGATTTATATCGCAAATGACATATATTAATTAATATTATTGTATACGTTGGTACCATTTAGGAGTTTACTAAAATAATATATTTAAACCTGGTTTTGAATTAACTTAGACTGGAAACATTATACCTTATTTTCAAAAACCTTATACTTAATGTTATTATATTTGAAATGTTATAAAGTATATATATATATATATATATATATATATATATATATATATATATATATATATATATATATATATATGCATGTGCGTGTGTCTGCGAGTCAACCCCCCCCCCCCCCAGCAAGATAAACTGACCCCACTGAATCGCAACATAAGATTACACCAAAATGCATTTATAAATAAATTTCATTGTTTATTTCAATGATTTTGCTACCTGTTCCAACATAGGAGATTGAAGATCGAATATGTACATGTAGCGTTCTTCCGTTTTCCTTGGCGCTTCCTGTGACAATGGGACCTACGGCACGTCGATATTGATTTCACAAAAAACCAAATCAATTTTAGCAGCCGTTTAACAGCGGTGTGTTAGCTATCTGAATTATCCAGACCTAGGAAATGTGAAACTAAACAAAGAAAGTAGGTCATTTTTTAAAAGTAGTCTGGCCCCCTTCTCATGCGGGTTCATTATGTGACCGGGGTCTGTCTAAAACGCGGAGAATCCGCGGAGAGATGGAGAATTCGCGGAGAATTTGTGGAGAGTTTTTATATGCAATGATACTTTTAAATACGCATTAATATCACTTGAAATCTCCAACTATATTAATCGTAACATATTTGTTCACTGTTAAATGACCGAAATAATTAAAAATCTGTACATTCACGTAAAATTCAGCTCTCAGTTGTTTGGACAAGCAAGTTCTTCTCCGATAAGATTTCATGTGTGCCGTGCCATAGACAACGAACAGCATCAGGAGACTATGGACTTTTTGCAACTGCAAATGCAGTTGATTTTTGCTGTGATTTTTGTTTGATTCCAGAAATTAAACAACTTTTATTTGTGCGTGTCACGTAAATTGGGTCAACTATACACTATTAATGGTGATGGTGTTTTTTATCTATCAGTAAATGTAGGTGAACGTATGATTTATTTATTATATTATATATTTCGTTCACCACCGATAAACACCTGCGCATGGTTTTGTTATGGCTTGCACAATAAACTGTTGAAACATTAATATTAGAGTGTTGCGGTTTCGGCTTAAGATCTGTCAGTGTCAGCTGGTGACTCAGACGTTTGATACATTTTGCGTAACACATTCACACATATATTCATAATATAGTTGGAGATTTAAGTGATTTTAAAGTGTATTTAAAAATATCATTGCATATAAAAACTCTCCGCAAATTTTCCACGAATTCTCCGCGAATTCTCCATCTCTCCGCGGATTCTCCGCGTTTTAGATAGACCCATGTGACCGGCGCCAACGTCCATGTTGGTGAGCCACAACACATAGTCTACAATACTAGTCGTGTATTACCGTTTATTTGACAACTAAGGTAATTGAGCACCAACGAAAAGTAATGTACGTCCATAGTTTCTTCTGTGTCACGTGATAATGATACAATACAAACATATAGTATAGCTAGGTTGTGTAGTCGAAGCCTGAAAACAAGACATATCCACGGCTAGTAAACTCGAAATTCGAAGATAAATTTACCTTAGATTATTTACACTAATTGATCTACCTTCCAATTAGCACTTTTCAATAATTAGTTCAATAAATTAATTGAATCGCCACTGCTAATAACTATGTTCTATGATATACAGGCCCGTTACTGGCATGCACGCTGTGTTTTAACACTTGGCAATGTTACAATACGAATGTAGATTATATATTACTAGCTGATAAACCCGATATACCGGGCTTTTTATCGGGGTTTGGGAGATATTTTTACTGAGATGTTGAATGTTGGCTCATTTTTTTATTATAAAGTTAAAAGAAAATATAGATTTTTAGCGGGATACTCTCTGAATACGATATGTACAAATATATTTTACTGTTATTTTGTGGCGCTGTGCTCTTATCATAGGTAGTTTACCTTGAAGACCTGGTCAGTGATGGTTTACATTGCGAACCGGAATGAGGCGCGGAGGCATACAGTGTTTCGTTGATTTTTGACTGGTTTCTATCGTTGGACGTATAAAGAATAGGTTGATGTGGGGAACACATGAAAGACTAATTAAATGTACGTTGCAAGGAAACTGTTCCTGAAGAAGGAAACAGAAATATGCATGCATACATCGTAAGTGGCAGAAGCGGACCAAGCGGGACTCCATGCAGAGGGTCCCTATCCCATTTTCAGCCACCGCAACTTTTTTTCATCGTATCAGACAAATTTTGAGGGCCTGAAACCCCCGCAACCACCCCACCCCACCCCAGCTCTTTTTTTCTGAAATCGGGACCTTGAATTAGGTTTTGTCATTAATCCTCCTGGGTTGAACTCTCCATTTCATAAAGCGAGAAACATGTGTTTTTCTCTTTTACTGACCACGCACGTGGGTCAAATCCCTCTTTGAAAGCAATTAAGCGTTATTCATATGAACAATAGTCCTTAGTGTTAGAGGTTGAGTGACCACAATGCACGCATTCCGGTGATTGCCGAAGGCAGTTCGGCTGTGCTCGGTAAAAAACGGAAAAATCACTCAAAATTATATGTACATTATTTTTTTTCATATCGCCTATGTCACTGAGGGGATAATAACCATTAAAATGATGTATGGCACAGTATTGTACACAACGCGGTTTTAGAGAACATTGCGAACAAACGTGAACCGAATTCCTTTTATAAGTATTAGATTGGTCATGATGAGCACCACGCGGAGCAAAATACGGGGTGCATGGTATTTTAGCACGTTACATAGGGGTGTTCAAGAATGTTGACCACATATATATTATCATCAAGGTCTACAAGTTTAATGTGAACCTGTGAAATGGGATATGCAGCAGATACAATCCTTCGTTAACAATATACTTGGCAATAATTTGTTTATCAGACAACTGAAACATTCTCCAAGGTGCTGCTACACCAAACAGCAATGAACTTATACAGTCTTGTTTTTACTCGTGGTACCCCTGACGTCCAGAGTGTTTAGCCATATCTTGTACTAAGCCAAACTTTTATTGACAAATTTGTATTGACTTGTTTAAAACTAGAATATGGACAGTCGACAGGTGACTATGGGTACCCTCTGAATCACAGATACATGAACATAATGAGACATGTACTGTCTCCAGACGTAGCCCTGGAAAATTATCCCCAATACCGCCCAATATCCCCATAGACAATACCACCTGTTAAATAGGTCTTGTCTTGTGGCCCGCACAGATTTGCATGCTACATAGGTGGCACCACAAGTCCTAATAACCAGAAAATACTAAATGAGATAAATGAGAATTTATATACTTAATTTTCACTCGAAGTAAAAGCAGATTTTGACCCTACACGAAAATGGTTGTAGTGGGCACAAAAAGTCTTGTGTACAAGATAACGGTACCCAGGATCTATTTTGGCCTGCAAAATGTCAAGCTAATACATCCAACTACTCCAGAGATATATGCATAAATGGAGGGCACGCACAAGACTCTTCAAGTGGCGCCACCAGTCTTGTGTTCGTATCGAGGTATCCAAGATGTATGGGCGTGCAAAACTAGTGGTAAATACGTCAGACCCTATGAGATGTGTCCATATATATATATATATATATATATATATATATATATATATATATATATATATATGCAAATGAAAAGGATGGTGCCACAGGAATTGTGAATAGCTAACGTTCATTGTAACGTGACATTGAGACCAAATTTAATATGAATGTGACATGAAAAGTTGTAACGGACATACATAAAGGTGAAGACTGCATATAGTTTGGTTTAATTCGGATCAACATGAATATGGATAATTAGAACGATACACTTAGGCTGACCGAGTTTCATATCTGAACTGGGTCAACGTGATCCAGTTTCAGAAAACGTGTCTCAACTAGCTACAGTCTAATACAAATACATATAAGCAGTAAGAGGAGCGGACCAGCATTGGAGCATTCCAGCTCTGGGCGGTCTGGTTGTGAGGGCGGACCTGTCCAAGCGGTCCGGCCTTTCATTTAATACATGTGCTGGTAATAATTCATTAGTAACTAGGTCATACTTGTCTCAATGAATTACCTGCAAAAAATTAAAAGCATACCATGAATTCAATATTGTCAATGTTAATTCAAATAAAGTTTTATAAAATAATGAAACAATAACATCTGTATCACTCCTGATTAATACGATGCTCAATAAAATTTATGGCTTACATATAATTTGTCTTCCACAATTGAAGCATTTACTTTGAACCGGGAAAGTCAAGTGGACAGATTGAAACAAAATTCCTGCCCGTTGTTTTAGTACATTTTTCGTGCAAACGAATTGTCCATAATAATGGTTGGATGATCAGCACTGTCGAAACTTATCAAATAAAACAAATTCATCTGTAGTGAAAGCATATAAATTGATGAAGAAGGGGTGGTCCGGAGCGGCCTGCCCTTTTGTGTTTGCGGTCCGGTCCGGTCCAGCCCAAAATTGCGGGCCTGACCGGTCCAACCAGTACCGTCAGCACATCTATGAACAATTGACTAGCATGCAAAGATTTGCCTAACAATAATAAAGCTGTGTTTCCATGTATCCGCAAATATCGTATCCGCAAAAAAATAAGTACGTACGTTTTTCTTGCGGATACCCTCTCGCGTGCCTCTTTTGAAACTGCACATTTTTTTTGCGGATACCCTCTCGCGTGCCTCTTATGAAACTGCACAAATGCACAATTTTATTTTAAATGCACCCGATGACCTGGCGCCGGGGCACTGTTGTGGAATGAATGCATTTTGCCATCTTCAAAACGGATGAATCGCTCACCGATTCGATTCGGTCCGTTTTTGCGGATACGCATGGGGAGCACGTTAAAACGTACACACAGAAACAGTTCAATTTAAAAAAAGGGATGCGATTTTTCGCGTAGGAGACGAACGAGATTTCCGGATACATAGAAACACAGCTTTAGACAGCATATCAGTTGAAATGAGTCAATCGTCAAAATGGATAAGTGCCAGATATAAAGCAAATAAAGGTCAAGGTCATCCAGTAGTTAATCCGTTCGAGGGATTCATATGTCGCTGTTTAACAACATGTTTCAAAAGAAAAGGTCACTGTCAAAACAGTAACTGTTATACACATTGATGAAAACTATATATATATTTTTGGGTCATTGCGGATGTTATTAGCAAAGCCAACAACACTGTTAAAGTCTTGTTGTTTGACCTAGTTTTATAAAAAATTTGGTCACTTGACCTTATATAGGTCAATACCAATTGCAATAGGCTAAAAGTGCCTTAAGAGAGGAAAGGGGGGGGGGCAAAAAAAAAAAACTATTGAAAACACTTCCAAAAAGGGGAAGGATTTTTCCGGATAATAACACACATAGACCATGTATAAGGCGAAAATAGAACCCCCGCGAACCAAACCTCTGTTAAAGTGAAAATCGCGAAAACTGAACCCCGCGAATATAAAGCGAATCACAGTATTCCGGAATGTTGTATAAATGGTATGACCAGGGGGATACTTGTAGTGCTGGTTATGACAAAACCCACTGGTGACATCTGTCATTGAGTTTCATTGTGAACAGAATACATATAAATGCTATATATAGCATGCAAACAGGCAATAATTTACGAGGGTTTCTCCCACAATGTGACAGCTGGCGTGTGTGGTTAAACAGCTCTCTGAACATGGTGCGACCTGATTAAACATTTTTCATTCATTTTACAGAGTAGCTTTACTTTCCAAAATATCAGTTGTATTTTTTTTTGTAACAAATGAGATCACCACTGTTATACATCATACATGCATGGATGAAAGTATTTTTATTAACAAGAAAACAATACAAAAAGACACATCTGTATTATATATAATAACATGTCGCTGATACAGGGAGAAAGACTGATACAAAACCAAGTCTGCGGGTCCATACATAACGAACCAGTGCTTGATACATACCTTCTCCATGTGCGTGTGAACTGCTGAGTTCCGGTGAAACGGGACCAACGTCGCGGAATATGAGATCTCTTTTACGATGATCCGTGCCTGAAAAGTGTCAGTCGATGCCGACAGGTGCCGCTGGTGTGGTGCGTCGGTTTGGAATTAAGTTCAAACGTGTGTGTAGCGGGTTTTCAATAACCAGAGAAACCTCTCCACAAGGTCACCCCTCCATTAAAGGCATCTGTGATTTTAACGTGAAAATATCAGATTCGGAGAAAAGGCAAAAAGTGATATGACTGTCAAACTATAGATAAAGTAGTCCTCACACGCTGTGATTTTCTTCTACGATTGATAACGCTACGTGTCACGATATCCTACGATTTTGCTGCAGATGCGGACGAAGAAGGATAAGGGGGTCTACTTATCATCCGCCGCGACCTGTTTTGAAGGTTTTAACGAAGTTCCTGCGGTCTAGTTGTCCCCTCCCCATTTACCAGACCTGAAGACCTGGACCAAAACCCTTGATCCGCCCCTGTGCTGTCACAATGTTAATTAAAGAAAATAAAATAAAAAAAGGACGATCCGCCACTGAACACGAGTCCGTGCTGTTCATTTTGTGACCGCCGTGTGCTCGTGTAAAATAAGTACAATTGTCTGCGAGTATCTACGGTTTTCTGCCACAAATGATGTATGTTGTGATATTATATACAATTCTCTACATGATTTCCTAGCGATGTAACGCCGCGTCCCCAAATATTTGTAGCATACGTAAACACTGCGATTCGAAACCTTTCCCTGTGATTCTCTCCAATTGCAACGACAGTTGATTTTCGTGGAAAATCTCAGAAGCCGGATGTACATAGAACGATACGCCTACGATTACTTCCGCAGACTCAACGCAGGCGCAGAAAGATTGTGTACGCGGTATTTCGCTGAGCGCACGTACGTTTAAACCGCGTATTTGCAAACCCCACTTGTATTTCTGAAATCCGTTACGCTCAGAAATTATAGAGCTTATTTTATTTTAGTTGTCTGTGTTACGACCAATGAAAACGCAGTGTAATACCGAGTTATATAACCATCGTTGGTGTTACGAATGCGTTTTCATCGTATCGCAAACGTAGTACAAACGGATATATCGCGTCATAAATATGTTCACCCTGCTTAATTGTATACACTTACACTACCCTGGCGCTAGGTGTGCCATTTTCTCGTATTGGAATCATAACCGGGGGGGGGGGGGGGGGGGGGGGGATTTTTCGACCTAACCAAAACAATCCGGGAAAAAACTCGTAGTACACCGTCACGCTCCCAGTTACAATTTATGTCTTGCTTTATATGCATTGTGAACCCCCCCCCCCCCCTAAATTCCTGTATCCGCCCTAGGTTACGCAGACGCAGACATAGCGATATATGTTCCTTTTGTTCATGTGTTCGCGAGGGTTTCATATTCGAGATATTCGTGATGGGAAATTATCGCGAAAATAAAACCTTTGCGAAAAGACGCGGCCTCTGAGCAGGTGTCCCCAGGTCAACAGTAATTAATGCTGGAGCCTAAGTGGCATCTCACTTGTATTGTGCCGGTAGCGTCACTATTAGCATACATTTCGTTATCCGTATATTTCAAAGGGTGATCATTTTATATCAAATGTTTAATATCTAAGGCATGTGAATTTCCACCTATTTGATGTTCCCTAAACTCCTCGTGCACCGATTTTGCGTGATCTGATATAATAATGGTCAAATACATTGTGCAAGCTGCTGTGTAGTAAATCGCGAAAATGAAACCGTCGCGAAACACTAAAATGAAAATCCGAGAATATTAACCTAGCTTTAATGAAATCAATCACATTATACACCAGGCTTTAACGCAGTGATATTGTAAGAAATCGTCATAGTAAATCAGCCTGTGTGCGGCCTGCTGTTGTGACATGCCAGTAGGCTGTTGGGCAATCCACAGGGACTGCAGGAAACTACAGACAGCCAAATTCATGGGCACTATACAGAAGCAAGATTATTGTAAACATCACTTCAGCAAAGGAAACGAGTAGACCTACATGGCGACACTGACACACTGCATAACCTAGAAATTTCTGATATTGGAGATAGTATCCCCAGATAATAAAGGCATATCGGCAACCCTCTAGCAGATGCTGACACTTGAAAGGGTCAAGGCCACCACGGTCAAGGTCATAAATGTTTGAACTTGCCCGACATCGTGGTGAAAACAATTCGTATACCAAATTTGAAGAAAACAATATGTAGTTATATTCAAAAGTTATGGGGTTAACAAAAATCCTATTCTACGCTTCTTCAGATTTGACCTGGGAAGTCAAGGTCAAGGTCACTACTAGCCTTGGAGGAAAAATCCGAGATATTGTTGGAAATATTTTTATCAAATTTGAAGGAAAAAGATGCAGTACTTCAAAAGTTATAGGGTTCACAAAAATCCTGTATAGCGGCAGATTTGACCTTGAAGATCAAGGTCACAGGTTCTCAAACTCTTTCCACAATTTATCATCTGACACCTCTTACTTTGATTTTCAGACAAATTCCTCTTTCCACTTTAAAAACAATATTTTTACTTGTTTTTCACTAGACATGAAATATTAAAGGTCAAGGCCACTCCATGGTAAGGGCCATGACCCTAATTTAAATAGACTTCAGTCTATAAAATGTATATATCTATAAATGTGCATTATATGAAAGAAATCTGTCCATTATCTTTTTACTTATAATGCTTACAGTACTTTGAAGTGACAATGATGGAGGTATTAAAAGGCGCGAAAAACAAGAAAAGGATAATAGGTGGCGCCAACAATCTCCTGTAGAAGACAAAGCTGTCCAAGATCTTCGGTCAACTTAATTTTTTTACCAATCCATGCAATCTTTGGATTAAGATATTTAAGATTTTGTGTGATTTTCACAAAAAAATGACGTTTTCAAGGTCACTCTTAGTAAAGGTCATGACCCTATTTTATATAGGCTTCGTTGTCTGGCCTGTATCTATACACGTGTTAAGTTTCTATAGATCCACGAAATATTTTTTTTTAGTTATCTCGCTTAACATTTTTCTTAAACCGTGCTAAAACCTATTTGTTTTGGGGATATAACTATAGCTCGAGAAGGCCAAACTGAATAGAGCATGTAATGTATTAGCATATTCAGTTACCAATTATATTCAGCTGAACTGGCCTTATTGTTGGCACTATTCTCTCAATAAAATTTGTTTCCCTTTAAATGTATAGGAGTAAATAAAAAAGTATAAAATATATCTACTTATAGGTCATTTTATAGAATATTCTTACATTTCTTAATTTTTAATCATCCACGGAAGTCTGTTACCAAGTAGTAATGACGGCCTGGCATTCTCCGACAAAAACTCATGCAACCTACTTGCTCTAATCCAGGTAATTATAACTGTATCAGACTCGCTTTCTTTCAACCAATAACAAATGGTCACAAGACACAAGGTTTGACTGCAGACATTTATTCATCTCTGGACGGTTGCAGATAAACAGTATGTAATTGTCATTTAACCACTACATGACACTGGTCAGTCAAATTTAACTATATATGTAGCATGAAGTAGCAGCATACACAGGAGAATATATATATATATATATATATATATATATATATATATATATATATAATTCCAAAGTATCATATATATATATATATATATATATATATATATATATCAGAGTATCCTGTACAAGTTATAGTATTATAAAGACAGAACAATAACAAAACACTAAACAGAGATGTGTAGTTGATCTATCAAACATGTCAAATCGACATTTCTTTCATTTATTTATAGGATAGTGTTTGTACAACCCTTTTATAAAAACAAAAATAACTAGAACAAGGGTAGTCGACAGGCGACTACTTGTATCCACCTAAATCGGAGTGGGACTGGTGAAGTGAGGCATGGATTGGGTAGCAAGGGGATAGAGTGTGTTGCATATTAGCATGGAGGTCTGCCATGTGAAATTGATTGCAGGTGGCGCCACCTGTTATTTGAAATACAAAGCTGTCCAAGATGTATACATATGCAAAATTTGAAGTGGATAAGTCAAACCACTGCTGAAATACGAGTGATTTTAAAATTAACCCTAAGCAGATGAATAGACGGTCACCATGCAAAAATAGCTAAGTTGGGAAACCAAATTTGTATAAGCTGTAGAGCTATGTAAGATCATGCAAAGATACTCATGCAAAATTTCAGGTCGATATGTCAAACCAGTCCTGAGATATTAGCATGGATGTCTGCAGCGTGAACGTGAATGTAGGTGGCGCCACCTGTCATAAAAAACAAGAAAGCTATTCAGGATGAATACACATGCAAACTTTCTGGTGGTTAAGTCCAACCAATGCAGAGATAGGAGTGGTTTTACACTCTTGCAAAATTTCAGCGTGATTAGTCAAACGAGTCTGAAAATATATGTGGGTTAATGTATGAAAACAGACGCACAGATGGACGCACTGCAGAGATGAAAGATCAGAGGTCAATGCAAAATGGTTAGGCACCAGTTCACATGTGACCCGATAATTGGTCAAGTTTGGGAAAAATTGGTCCAGTAGTCTCAGAGGAGTTCTCCAGAAATGAACGCGGCAGAGACCGCAGCAGCGAAACCCGGTCAAACACATACTATCCACAAAACTGTTTTGGTGGATACAATAAATGAACACTGGTGACAATGTAGAGATCCTTTTACTTGATAATACATACTAACATAACCAAACAGTGACCAGCTGAATAAGCTGATAGTTGTATAATATTAAACAGATCAAACAACAAGACACATACAGAAAATTGCCATAAGCCAACAGCTAATTCATTATTATGGTCAAAAGGTACTTGTGGCCTAAAAAAAACAACAAAAATCAGTGGAGGCCAATATTCTCAACTGATGCCCTTTCATCTTCTTTGATAAGGAAAATAAAATCCTGCATATTCATACACACCAGCCTCACTGTGAATCTCAGCCTCTCCGTGAATCTCGGCCTCACTGTGAATATCAGGGTCACTGTGAATGTCAGCCTCACTGTGAATCTCTGCCTCACTGTGAATGTCACAAGCTGTACAGGGATCCCACAGTTTCAGCAGATTTATTTATCATGACTTTTTCTTGACCGTTAACAATAAATTTATTTTCTTTACCTTTTTCACCAAAACTTTGACAAGGAACTATTGCATATGACACAGACAATTTTAGATCATCCATGATAATTTGCTAAGCGCATTGTTACTACACTTCCAGAAGAACAATTTTTCATGACTTTCTGAAAATTCACAAAAACAAGACTTTATAAGTAGTGAACTTCCATTTTTAATTTAAAAAATCATGACTTTTAAAGGGTTTGGTAACACTGTAGTATTTCCAGTTTTTAAACTAACACCTCAATAAAATCCTAAATGTATTCAAAACTGAAGACAAGAACATGGCAGCCGCATGCAGTTTAGCTTAATATCTCAACATTATCCTTGGTATATTCTGCCATTTTTATCTCAATACTATTAGAGATTTGATTTTGGATGTTTCAATGAAGAAATTACACAGTGTAACTTGTCAGGTATACCAGATCAAGTATGTCAGCATTGCCATATATACAAAGAGTATTTTATATCTGTGTAACATAAATAGCCTATTAAGTGCAGCTTCTGCAGCACATCTCCCTTCTTTTAACTCTCTCCGGCTTAAAATTTAACAGAAATATTTCACAACAACAAAATGAAACTGTTTACCTGAAAAATCAGCCTATGCCTGCAAAACAACATTTTAAACCTCTAAATCTACATTAAAATCTGCAGACAATCCAGTTACGCTAACCGGTGTAGTCAGTGTATCTGTACCATCCTTCAAAAGGGTCTCTGGCCTCATAACCCAGTTGGCATTCCACGCTCCTTTAACTTAGGCTTACAGCCACCAAATGAACCACAAGAACTGAGATTCTATATGCATGGCATGCAGAATGTGGTCCGGGAAAGCCAAGTGCACGCTGAGAGATTTCATATGCACTGGACCTACAGGTATGGCAGCACGCTATATTTTCTATATGTTGGATACCATGTAGAACTGGCATAAAACGCTACATGTGGCAACTGAATTAGCTGGATATGCATTTCTAGCCAGATCCACTCGTCAGAAATCTCACATAATTTATTTAGTCAATACTGATTTTTATTAGCATTCCCGATCCACATCCTGTGCATATGGAATCTTAGCTATAAACTGGTGGATCGTATACTGACACAGGTTGTTCCAGGCATTATCTTTCTGATATGGAAAACAGGTTTCCTGCTTAAAATGTTGCTATAATTTTCAGGAAAACCTTGAGTTTATGAAGGCTGTAGGTTTTTTTACCTTATATAAGCGTGCATGCATAATGTAACTTGAGTAAATATTACATTTGGATGCACACTGAACAGACAACAGACAAATTTTGTTTAGAATAATTTACATATGTATGCACAAACATGTACAAAGTGACAAAAACATGCATATAAAATTCTTGCCCTTCAGATATTTCTAAACAACACATGACAGCCTTCTTTATAGACTGGTCTGTACCTCATTTTAGCACTGCATCCCACCCATCAAGATTTGGTCCTTTCCATTTGTGCTCGAAATTAATCTATGACTAATTAGAATGATCCCTATAAAGAAGGCCAATATGAAGAACACGATTCCTTTAAAAACACAAATCTACTGTTTATCAGGGCATCTCGTGGGTATGTTTTAATTTTTGTTTTGTGATAAAGAAAACCGCTTGTCCCGGCCAAGGAGAACACAGTTCCATCATGAGACACTAGGTGGCGTTTGATCACACATAGAAGATTCGCACTTTGGACGTACTGACCAAAAGGTCACCGTCAAAGAATTGTGTTTCAATGATCACATTACCGCTGAAAAAAAAGAAAAATAATTAAAATTATCCAAACTTCTTCAATTTAATTATCAACTTTTATAAATGAATATAGTCATGGCACACTTATCTGATGATGTGCTTTTTTGTAGCAAAAAAAACAATATAAGAATAATTATACAGTATTTAACCTTGAAAACAAGACCACCTTTTGTATGAACAGCAGGTGGTCATAATAACATGGTAATCAGGCTGGATAAATTTAAAGAGGACATCTTTCAAATTAAGCATCATAAATATATGTATGTGAATATCAAATTATATATTAACTTACATATACACAAATCTGATCTTTCACAGATTTGAGGACTGAGATATATTTTTCATCATCGAACAATTCCGATCTCAGCCAAGAATTAATATATCACATACTGACACTGATTACTGTTAGCTAGTACAAACACATTTTTTTCACTGATGAGCCCTGATATGAACTGTTAATACACTGGTGGGGTACTGGCCAGTACCACAGTTTCCTCACCCAAGACTTTTAAGCTGCTGTGCATTCATTTGTATGGACACTGACATGGATATGGATATAAAAATATAATATTAAAGTAGAAGTGTATAGACAGGGATCTGCTGAGCACTGCACCATATACCACGCCATATATGGGTTCTTCCATACCCTGCCATATGATTCCCAATCTTGTACTTTACATTGCTCGAAACCAGTCTTTCTTCAATTATATAATTTTTAAGAAAACCCCTGGCCATATGCCAAAGGACTTCAGCCCTCAAGTGTATATAACTAACACTTTATTATTATGATATGAAAACACTTAAACTACAAATATCCTTATCCATGTGTGAACCCCTTAAGTAGAAATGTAGGACTGGTCTGCTGAGCTGACAAGAAGTTGAAGGTGGTATACTTACTTTAGGACATTAGCTGGCATCATTTACTTACTTTAGGACATTAGCTGGCATCATTTACTTACTTAAGGACATTAGCTGGCATCATTTACTTACTTTAGGACATTAGCTGGCATCATTTACTTACTTAAGGACATTAGCTGGCATCATTTACTTACTTTAGGACATCAGCTGGCATCATTTACTTACTTAAGGACATTAGCTGGCATCATTTACTTACTAAAGGACATTAGCTGGCATCATTTACTTACTTAAGGACATTAGCTGGCATCATTTACTTACTTAAGGACATTAGCTGGCATCATTTACTTACTTTAGGACATTAGCTGGCATCATATACTTACTTTAGGACATTAGCTGGCATCATTTACTTACTTTAGGACATTAGCTGGCATCATTTACTTACTTTAGGACATTAGCTGGCATCATTTACTTACTTTAGGACATTAGCTGGCATCATTTACTTACTTTAGGACATTAGCTGGCATCATTTGGTTCTCGGGGGCCGCCTCTATTATAGACTGCCATGTATTTGTGGAGTCTGGGATGACAAAACCGAAGTCAAAATACCACTCTGAAAAACAGGAAAAGTCAGGGATTATAAAATGGAAGTTAAAATTCCACTCTGAAAACAAGAAAATTCAGGGATCACAAAATGGAAGTTCAAAATACCACTCTGAAAAACAGGAAAATTCAGGGATCACAAAATTGGAGACAAAACACCACTGAACAAGTGACTTATGGGTCATGAGGCTCAGCGGACTGACATGTTTAAAATATGTCCTTGCACAGGCAACTTTAATTAAGATAATGTAGATGGCATCATAGTTCATGCATATCAGCTCAAGTTCATCAAGACCCATAAGCACACCAAATTTGATGACAATCCATCCAGCCGTTCCTGAGGAATCTGGCAATTTGTATGTATTTTGCATTTTTTCTGCGGTGCTTAAACATCGAAAGTAATGCAGAGAATATATGTCACAGTGACCTAATTTCAGGTTTTTCAGGAAGACTTTTGACGAACTCTCAGGATGTCAAGTAAAAAGATTCTACGTCCAATAGTAATGATTTGTGCCTTGCTTTGGTACTTAATTTTCAATTATTCTTAAAGGTGCTTATAAGCCCTATACTCCAGAGGATATGGGTAACAGAGACCTAATTTCGGGTTTCCTTGGAGACTTTTCATGGGCCTTGCAGGATGTCAAGTTGAAAGATTCTAGGTCCAGTGATTAGGATTTGTGCCCTGTTAACAGATGACCACATCTTTCAAGGTCTCAAAAACAGAGAAAACAAGGGACCCATCAGCTGAAGTTTGAAAAATTTTTGCAAATGCAAAATATGCAAAATATTCTATTGTTATGTTTTTCATTTATAAAAACATGAGAGAAGCTAAGAGGAAAGGGGCCCTCCTACTTGGTTATAGTAAAGTTCTAAATATATGATTCCAAACTTATACTCTGACAAGACTGTCATGAAGAAAAACAGTAACAGTTTTGAGACATTGTGATGCATATGAAAAATTTACAGATGGACAGGCAAGTGGACAGAATGGACTAATACCTTTATTTCACTTTCAAGAGAATAATGCATTTAAGTTTATATATAAGCCTATTTTTTTAGCATATCCACTTTTTCCATTGATAGTTTTTATCTGATTCATTTTTTTATTTACAAGTTTTATAAATTTGTAATAAAAAAACTGAAAATATAAGTTAAAATATTAGAATTCTAAGTTGCAATCATTATATATCCAGAGTGTAGCTCATATTTGGTCATATTATGCATACACATATATTTTATTATTTTTAAATCACAAATGTTTAAACTGAATTTAAAAGAAAATAATGCCACAACATGGCATCTACAAGATTATTCCTTATGACTTATAGTCAGCTGAGCTAAAAATTGTAAAAAATCGTAAAAAATCGAAAAAATACAGGTGGCACCACCAGTCTGCAGAAACTGATGAATCATTCCATAACCAATATCCATGCAAAGAATCATGGTGATAAATGCATTGGTTGTTTGGTACTTGAGCTGTTGTATCAAATTTTCAATTATTCTGGGGGTTACTTTGAAGCCCCATAGCTCAAAAGTTTTGGGTAACAGAGACCTAATTTTAAGTTTCCAAGGAGACATTTCATTGGCCTCCCTGCATGTCAATATAGAAGATTCTAGGTCCAGTTGTTAGGATTTTATGCCCTGTTAACAGCAGGAGGCATATTTTAAGGGCTCAAAAATAGAGAAAAGAAATCGTAAAAAAATAAAAAAAAATACAGGTGGCACCACCAATCTGCAGAAACTGATGAAACACTCCATGATCAATATCCATGCAAAGAATCATGGTGATCAATGCATTAGTTGTTCAGATACTTGTGCTTTTGAATCAAATTCTCCATTATTCTGGGGTTACTTCAGAGCCCAATAGCTTGAAGAATATGGGTAACAGAGACCTAATTTCAGGTGTCAAAGGAGATTTTTTACGGACCTCTCTAGATGTAAAGTTAGAAGATTCCAGGTCCAGCAGTTACAATTTGTGCCTGGTTAATGGACGAACAGACAGATGGACGGATGGACGCTAGACACAGGGTAATAGCTATAGCTTAGATGACTTTCAGTCAACTGAGCTAAAAACAGGAAAAATTCAGGGATCACAAAATGGGAGTCAAAAAACCACTCTGAAAAACAGATACAGTCAGGGATCATAAAATGGAAGTCAAAAAGCAACTCTGAAAAAAACAAGGGACCTATGGGTCACGACGCTCAGCTGTTATATATGATAAAAAAATATTATTTAGAAATGAGGCACATGCTGGTTTTGTGTGGTAATAAATATAAGCTGTATTATGAGTTGTTGTTGTTTAGCTTATGTATGATTTTGATAGTACCTTTGGAGACAGGGAAGAGGATTGATTTCATTTATTTTATTAACAAATGGAGTACTATTGTCACACAGATTTTGACTTGGCCATATAACTTATAAGCAGAACATATAATATAAGAGTTTAACTATTTATTAAAAAAAATACAAATATTGTCCCAAATATAATTTTTATTAAAAATAATAAGAGAATCATATGATTTTTTAAAATGAAATATAACTGATTTGATTATTAAAATAATATTAAAGAATATATTCATGAATGCATTCATGAATACATTTTGAAAGTATTTGCACGAGTATTCATATATTTTCATTTTTACCTGAATTCCCATTCTTTATGCAAGAAATTTTATAATGGAGTACAAAATCATATTCGTATTTAAATACAATTACAAAGTATTTGCACCATGTCTGGAATTTATTCGGTTTTCACCAAACAATGATGTTGAGAATCCAGAATATACAAAATTCACACATTTAAATAATGATCATAAGTACCTGGTTTTATGGCTTTTATTTATATTAAAAAATAACTGTAAAAAATTCATTTTGGACTAATTTCACATCATTGTACACACTAGACACCTTCATATGATCCCTAATGATAAGTAATGAATAATATGATTTACTTCTTTATCATTAAAATTGAACTGAAAAATGCCATAGGTGACTGCATGGTGTTATTTGGAATATGTGACATTCTACCCATCGATACAAGATTCTTATATCATCAGTAACTGCAAGTTAATTTCCTGTTATTATAAACTAACAAATTCCTTTTCTATTTTTCTTTAATTTGTTATTAAAAACCAATAAAAATTTATTAATTTATTGTTTTTTGTTATGTTCTTGGTTAAAACTACTAGATGAGTTGGGTTGGACACCTGGATCAACTGTGGCTTGCCATAAGCTGCCTGGATTCCATGTATGCCTCGCCTCAAGCGTGCATAATTTGATGAAAGGTCAACAAGGTCAACATACAGGTGACTCAAGAGGGGCTGGAGAGAGCCAAAGTCTGACAGGGTCTCATAAAAAACATTAATAAAAGCTACAATTTTTGGCCAATTTCTTTTTAGCTTTCTAAACTAAAAAGCTGAAATGCTTATGTGTGCATGATATGAAAATTATATCAACAGTGCTCACGGGAAACAAACGTGCCATGGTCACAGTTGGGCAAAATTTAAGGTACTAATTTTATATTTATACTAAATAAAATTTGAAAAATTCAGAACTAATTTTGGGTATTCAATTGAATCTTGATTAAATAATGTTACATCCCTGACAAAAAAATCTCTAGCTTCAGCAATGCTCTTGTTAAGGGAGTAAATATATTTCTTGATTTTTTACAAAGTGCATTATGTTTGGGCCCATAACTTAAAACAATTACACAATACTGACATCATTCTGGCATGTGCATAGAGAATGAAAAATATGTATATTATTTATGATTAAAGTCAGATCAGTGGTTTTGATATTAGGCAGTCTTGAAGTGTAACAATGGGTTTTTAATGGAAAAATGAAGTTCTTCATTAATATCTCGAATGTCCTAGTGACCAAATTCTTGGCATGGTAGGGCATTTTGGAGACATCTAACTGTATGCCGAATTTAAGGAACTTAGAGCTGAAGCTGGGGAGCTGAGCTCTTGCAAACTGCATAACACTAGCTTGATGTAAACAATATGTTACATGGTGCTTGAAAACTTGATTAAAATCTACAGTTTTTGATCAACTGGTTTCAAATTTTTTGTGTTAACAGTTGAAATGCTAACAAAAACATGCTGTGAAAATTAAATCCACAGTACTTACAGGAAAAAAACGTGCCATGGTCAAAGTTGGGCAAAATTTAAGGTACCAATTTTTTATTTTTATTAATATTTTAAAAAATTTAAAAGATTTTCATCTAATTTTGGGTATACAATTTAATTTTGATTAATTAAAGTTATATTACTGGAAAAAAGGTCCATAGCATTAACATTTTTTGTGTTAAGTGATCAAATATCTTTTCTGATTTTTTACAAAATGCATTATGTTTGGGCCCATAACTTTTAAAAATTAAATAATACAGACATAATTTCTGGCATGTACATAGGAACTATATAGAGGAATATTTATGGTAAATATGAGGTAAAACAGATGAGTGGTTTTGATATTAGGCAGTCCTGAAGTGTGAAAATAGGTTTTTAATAAAAAATTGAGGTTTTTCCTTAATTTCTCAAAGGAACGAAGTTGCAAACACCCAATTTTCGGCTTGGTAGGAGATCTTTGGGACATCTAACATTATGCCAAATTTTGGATTCCTAGGTCTTACGGTTTCAAAACGTGCCACATCTACGGACGGACGGACGGACGGACAGACGGACGGACGACGGACAATGGACCACGACCTTAGCTCAGATGACTTATAGTCAGCTGAGCTAAAAACAGGAAAAGTCTGGAATCAATAAAATGGAAGTCAAAATACAACTCTGAAAAACAGGAAAATTCAGGGATTACAAATTGGGAGTCACAGCACAGCATTTTACAAATACTTTCTATTTCTGCTGATTTGACCTTGAAGATGATGGTCACGGTCACCTGTATTCTAACACTTCTAAGATTTTGGTAGAAGCGTTTAACAAATCAAATTTCATGAAAATATTATGAGTGGTTCAAAAGTGATAGCGTTTACAAATAATTTCTGTTCTGGCTGATGTGACCTTGAAGATGAAGGTCAAGGGTTTTTTGACAACTCCAAGATTTTTGTAGAAACAATTTCAATTTCAAATTTCTTGAAATGTCAAGATGTTCAAATTATTATTCACTCAATTATGCTCAATTACTGCTGAGCTAACATCATAGCAAAATCACAGATTTCCACAGATAATGGGCAAGAGTTGACCTGTGTTCTGCTGATGGACAACAGACTACCAGACAGTCTGACAACCAGATGAAAGGTTCATGGACAAAGACTCATCACTATTGTCCAGCATGACTGAAAGTCAGCTCAAAACTATATCATACATAAAAGTAAAGATTGAAAAGATTTAAAGTGTTTGTTTAGATATTCCCATACTCTGACTAAGACTCTGTTTTCATACAAAGGACTCAAAGAAGGTGGACTTGGCCTCAAAGCTGGTGGCCAACACCTACAGAGGGTGTGAGCTTAACTACAACCAAAGACTTACAGAGGGTGTGAGCTCAACTATAACACCTATATATACTATTTCTTTAGATTACCTATGCCTGGTATATAATAATTGAAATAGACATATGTATTACACATATAGAATATAAAACATGCATGGAAAAAAACACAATATTGTTACAACTCCTTTTTTATTTTTTTTTTTGAGGAAACTGCCTCCATTTTTTTTTGCTGTCTTATCTCATTCTTAGTCTAAGTAACAGTTCCATTTTGGTTTAAACTGCATGACAGGGCCATAGTACTCACATACTATCATGTTGTTTTGTATCAACCCTGGCCCAGTGTCTGCCAAACATGTATGCAGGTCCTAGATTTGTAATCATCCCATTGCTGGGTCATAACACTGATGAATCCCCAAAAAGACACTCATTTTGTGAGCAATACACTTCTAATCAGACCAGCCTTTCCAACAAGCCTGATGCCTACTAACCCTGGGTGAAGGCACAACCGTGAAAAATATCACCGCTTCAGCTGAGATTTGAGCACACAATCTCCCTGCTTGAGCCATGTGCTTTAATCCTAGACCACAGTATTCAATTAAGCCAGTCTGTTACAATTCTTTTATGAGTTACAAAGAGAAGATCATGAAATGTTGAAAAATAACTAAAGGCCAAAAAACTTGTATTGCTAACTGGAGTGATACACAAATTACTTGGCACAAAAGGCATAGTTATAACGACCAGAGTGAAATAAGTTTACATGAAATACATGTAAACAAGAGCTCTGTGAATGAACTAATCAAGACTCGCTCCTCAGGCTAGCAAAGGCCGACAAATAAAACACAAAACAAGCAGTGCTGCAGCTTATTAATCCTATTGTGTGTTCATCAGGAATTAACATGTGACCTTACATTAGTAAGATTAATCTCGACCAAGCACACAGCACATATTGTGTGGACCAATCAGTTTTTCCAGATTCCATTCCACTACTGCTAAAAAGAAAATGAACGCCCCAGCATCGATGTAATCCAATTTTCCTGATTGGATGGACTTCATTGTTGGATAAATGGCACACCAATGTTTGACGATCCAATCAGATTAAATATGACATCTTCTACCGCTGTTGGCCCTTGGTGATGACTCCCATAAATCTGAGACTTACAGACAAGACACACACTTAAACAGTACGTCTGTTTGTTCATTAAACACCTAAAATAAAGGCAAAACTATCGCCACAGTCACTTTTTGGTCCTGATAATTTTACTCATCATGTCAACTGAAAATTTACTACACTGTGAAAAAAGGTTTCCATGGTAACAACTGTCTAATGGTGACTTCAATGTCTGCTACTAATGTCTTCACATGAAAGAGAAATTGACAGAGACGGGAAATTATCCTGGCTGCATGTTAAATAAGGTGCTAAGTTAACATAACAGTTGTATGCAAGAGATAGTCTCATCTGGGTACTTCCTTAAAACATAAAACTGTTTAAACTAGAACCAGTCTTGCGATTTTAGCATATCATTTTGATGCAAGAGTAATTCTATAAAACCAGATAAAGAGTTCATCATTACTGACACAAGAAAACATTATATATATGGTACCTCATATAAATATTTAAAGGTTATCATAACATTGTGCCATGTTACCAAAACAACTAATATAATAGTTCCGAGCTGAAACCAAAAACTGCTGAAGTACCTTATATAGCCATTTGACAAGACAAAAGTGAAATAAGATAAATGCTATCATAACTGAAGATTCTGGTAATAATCACAAAATGAGACAGTTAATCAATTTTTTTTTGTAGGTTAAACATTTGACTTTATGGGATAATTACACCACAGTAATATGGTATAAAACATTTTTGAAAAAAAAAAAACAAGCAAATTCATTGAATTTATGTCCCTAAGTATCCTTCCGCCTCTTGTTGTCCCCCTTTTGCCTTCTCAATGTTTTAGTTTTTATTTTCCCCTGGAGATGTCTCCAATGTCATAATTTATGTTGTGAATTTGGAACAATGTGAAATTCATTGTTTGGTATGGAGATGTTGATAATATTTTTTCCGAAAGACATCCAAAACCAGTCCCAACCAGTGTTTGCATGAGAGCAATCACCGACCAAAATTTGAATGAAATCGGAAAACATTTATGAAAATTATCGCACAGAAACGAAAACCTGATGGACAGACACCAAGACAAACCCAAATCAATGTCTCCCATTCCGCGGAAGCGGGGGACAATAATCTTCATATTAGCAGAACCATATCTAATATATACCATTGTGGGGGGGGGGGGGGGGGGGGGATTTACCAATGTATTATTTTTCATAATTAAACAGTTTATACAGTATGTGCAGAATACACACAGTGTAATGTTTATATGAATAATACCCACACAGGAAAAAATAACATGGTGACTGTGCTACAAAGGAGGGCTCCACTCAAACATACAAAACCAATATAGATAATTGAATTCTAACCCCAACTGGGTCTGGTTCAACAAACACTATCAAGTACAGAAAGATCTAGCTTGTTACTGAGGTCAAAGGTCAGCTTGCGAGGCCTAGAAGGTGGATACATTTTGCTGTATGGCAAGACTGCCCGTCTATGAAAACGACAAAATTTCTCAATGTTGGCTGCTTTTTTAACCGTGTCTGGTCGCCAGTATTCTTCCACTGCAAGTGCATACATAGGGTTTCCTACAGGGCTGCCAGCAGCCAAGTAGGATAAAATTCCCTGACTTTTCCCCTTACTATTCCCTGACTTTTAGCTGGTTTTCATGGATAAACATATCTGTCAAATACATATTTGGTCTGAATAAGTTTTTATTTTATGAACCCACCACTTAATTCTTAGACCTGCTCAAAACATTTGCTCAATCTGACACATATGACATCAGCTTATGTTGAGAAAATCAACTTCAGTTGAGCCATCAGGTGGAATGTCGGCCCTGTCAATTAGGCACTACACAGAAACTAATAAGGATCTAGAAACAAACACAGCCCCACAGAGGGCCAATACGCCTAATATTTTCACACCTAATACCCCAACGACGTTCAAGGAAGCCACTACAGACATTTGTTGGCCATGCGCACTGCACAAGCTACAAACAGTCAACTGGCTTGCCGGTAATGATCACAGCACCAGGATTTTGTCCTAGACTCGCCTGTTGCTCTACCAACAATACAGAGGTGATTTGACAGCCCCGTACCTCTATAAACTCCCTGTAATTCAAAGTAAAGAGGTGCTCACAATTGAGAAAATATATGATAAAAAATAGTAAATTTTCAAGGGACTGCCTGTAACTGGCTGTAAATAAAGGTGCCCTTGGTACAGAGGTGCCTGTAAGGAGAGGTTCCATTGTATATATATATATATATATATTTTAGTAAATTCTTAAAAGTGGTGTACCGTGTTATTTTCTTGTGTTGATGGAATTCAGTGTAAGTCCTCAGATTGCAAGTAAGTAGGTCCAAAAATTCATAACCTCCTTACTACGCAGGCACCTCTCTATTGTGGGCAAAATTTCTGCTCCTGTCCATGCCCGTAATTCTGAAGGTTTTACTGTAACAACAAACCACTTCAACTGATCAAAGTAACTGCACTGTGTTCTGCCCTTTGTAGTTTGTTACCAGAGCAGATTCATGTCCTTTTATAAAGTGTTTTACTAGTACTGCAGTCTATATATTAGTTGTGTATGACAGCTTAGAAGCAGTTGGTCTATCATTAATGGTTGGCGCTTTATATTTTGTGTATCCCTGCTCTGCATCATCAACCCTACATGTGTACACGTACAAAAATCAAAGGGAAACAAGATGAAACCTACAAACTCAACTTTAATTGAAAGGGAAAATGAAACTGTTGTATGAAATTATTGAATGTTGGTTCAGAAGCCAAGAGATGCAACCGTATGCCTTCCTACCTGATAATCAACTACAGGTGACATTGCCATTAAAAATTCCATGACTTTTCCCTGACTTACCTTATGTGTTACATAATCCCTGACTTTTTTATGAAATTCCCTGACTTTTCCCTGACCTTGATAAAAAAATTCTTTCCCTGACTTTTCCCTGACTGCTGGCACCCTGTGCTACATTTATATAATTTTAAGTTTTCTTATGAAGACTACTGATAGTGACTTTCAAGGAACTATTCTTAAAAAAAAGAAAAACTATCAATTTGCAAAACTACAAAGAAGGACTTTTTTACTTCAAAATTTTAGTTTTCAGGTCCTTGCAAGAAAATCATTTAAAATTTACAAGCAAGTTGTATTTTAACCTTTTAAAACTTATTTACATGTTTAAAAAATAAAGTCAGGTCAGACCAATAGGGTTCTGTGTTTTGTTGCAGGGTGTTTGGAGGTGTTTAGACATGCAACTTTCCAAACAAGATGTGTACCTTATTCAACATGAACCATATATATATATATATATATTCATGTCTCCAGATGGAAATTGGATCTGAGACTAAACATATTTCATATTTCCTTTAAACAGTGCATGTACTTACTGGCGGCCATTTTGGGTTTATTTTGATGTGAAAAACAGCTCTGAATAATTATCTGGGAAATTTGTAAAAAAATGATCAGGGGAAAACATGAACTTTCTTCAGGAGAAACTAACAGAAATATCAGAGAATTAGGTTTACTGGTTTTAAGATAAACACTGGGGGAACCTAGTAAAAGAATGAAATATCATTGACACTGTATCCCTTATGATACATTTTTCAGTTTGGAAAATAAATTAAAATCTAGATGTCAGTATATCAGTGACCTAACTTGCTCAAGATGTCAGAACAAATGCTATTGCAGAACCCTGCAGGGCTGCTCCAGCCATACACAGTTATGGCTTCAATATGACCAATCTCTTAAAGTGAATGACCTGAGAATATTAAAGGTCTGTAAACCCATGGGATAAGAGCTGACCTCCAATGACCCCATTATCATCGGTGCTCAGCTGGCAGTTGTTTAATAGCCATAGTTTGTACCCTAAAGCTGGTATCGTAACCCATCATCACATATCCACGAGCACGGGAGACAGGGGCTCTCCTCAGCCATGTAACTCACTGTGATTGGTCAATATGGTAAATACAGCCAACCTTATCCGGTGAACAGTGAAATCTGTCCACATGCGTAATCTAACAATTATTCTAAAAGTCCCCCTTCTTTTACTTGACTATTATGGTCTGGCTTCTTATATTTATACAAGTATCCTGGTTGTCACATTACACAATAATAACTGAATCACAGAGAGTAATTTATCTAAAATCAAATAAAAAATTAAATAATTGTCTACTTCTAATTATCCTATTCTATAGAGATGGGCTAATGATAGATTTTATTCAATGATTGGTCGTGTGATGCCATTTGCACATAACTTATGCTTTGTGATGAGGATTGAAATTATGCTCTCATTTAATTCATGCGCAATCTGCAGAAAACTGAGTTTATTAGTAATAATCTAAGGAACTTACAACAGATATATGATATAAAAATAATATATTTGCAAACATTTATGTATATATATCAGTTAAGATGATGTATAGGTCTATGTGGTCTGAAATTCCATATATCTGCACAATCGATTTATTTTGATTATTGGATAATAAAATTTTACTGATGATCAAAAATGAAATTACAAATATATGATTCCAAACACTAGTATTCAGTCCTTTTCATACCTTTTTCACTGTTAAGCTCATATACTTACAGACAGATAAACAATATAAACCATGTAACTTGTAAGCACTATTTAATAACAGGGAATGTCTGTCTATTAACACATTGGAAGATTCAATTATTACATGGTCTACATAAATGCCTAGCAACCTTATGATGTTAATAATAGCATCATCAAGAGAAAAATGTACATTAGAAATACTCTCCGAGAATACCTGGCTGTGCAATAGCTGAACCAAGAATCAAATCAAAACCCAATGGGAAAAGCATCCAAGCCCTGCACAGATGGCTGATGCCATACGAAAATAACTCGAAACAGTTACCTGAAATGTTGGACGTTAAAATATTGACCTTGAGAATGTTTTTTTTTATAATGGAAATGTGTCTTGAATCATGTGGGGGCACTGTGAAATTGCTACCCGAGTAGTGCTATACAGCAGTGCCGCCTTTTTTTTAAAGCGCAGGGGTACAAGCTTTTGTTTGGAAATATGAACCTTTGGAAAACTGGTCAGGGGTTTTGTGGCAAGTTTGTATAACAAATAATGATTATCTTAATGCCATGTTACCGAGGGAACATGGTGTTTCTTTTTGACCAATGTAACTGACAACAAAGACTTATTAAAAATATTGGATTTATTGCAGATCTTGATTGAAAAAGACCAGTCTGACCTTTTTTTAAGATACGTGCATGCCTTTTATCAAGAAATTTACCAGAGGCAAAGGTCAAATGATATCGCCACTGGTGGAGCTCAGTTTGTTTCTTTTACAGCCCTAAGGCAGTGCCAGTGCAGCACACATTTAATGAGGGAAAGGCCAATTTTTTAATGATTGTAGAGACTACCTTTTAAATGGATAATCAATAATTTTTCTTTGAGTCAGGGGTATCTGGCAACTTTATTTTGTAATCAATAATCTATTCTTATATCAGTAACAGGGAATCTGCCAATGTTGAAATCTTTTGCAATGCTGGCAGGCTTGTCAACACAGGATTATCAGCTTGTCATCAAAGCATAACATCTCACTTGTTTTTTTTTCTTTTTTTGATTCCAAATCTCTGCCAAATGACAGCTAGGGGATCTTGTTTGAGTGGTGTTCTTCTTGACAGCAAAAGTGTAATGATGAAAGAGCTGAATAATAGCACAATTGCTTGTGGGAGTGAACTGTGCATTTGTATGGCCAAGCTCGAATGCTTTGGCTGGGAAGATAAACCTGCTTAAACATGAGCACTGTATGAATGATACCTTGAATAAAACCTAATGTTCATGTGAGTAAACTGCTCAGTTATTTGGCCTGACATCCTAGCCCAAGCATACCAACTATGCTTGCCAGAGTACAAAGGAAATATGGTTGATAACACAGAAGCGCTCTTGAATAAACTATTCAGCCCCTTTCTTGGGGTATAGGGAGCCCAGCATTGCGCCCTGGCTGTAGTTTTCACACCTATGCTTAGGTGACAACATCGGCCAAGAACTTATAAATTAGGGTCACCACTGGGCTTTCACACCTGATTACAGGCCTTAGTGCCTTGTAATTGCAAAAATTCATGTTAAGTATAAAATTACATGCTTGAAAAATATTTTGTAAATACAAATAAATTTACAGTTCCCCATTTAAATTATTCGGAAAAACAAATTATTAGTAAAACTGCGTTAGGAAAAACATTACATAGGAATAAACATTCTTCAGCTGATAGTTAATTTGGTGCAATCTTTAAAAGGTAACATGACATGGCTTGCTGTTATTAACATTGTCCCCTGAGACGTCATTATTCACACTCCTGAGGTGGCTGTATGGTCATATGTTAAATTGTAATGTATCCTGACTTCTTAGTAATACATAGTGCTGCCAAATTCATCAAAATGCTCATTTTGAGATTATTTACAATGGGGTTTATACCAAAACGTAATCACTTTGAAATTTTCACACCGGCTACATGTTAGTCAAATTTCAATCAAATCCACAAAACTATTTAATCAGATATCTTGCAGACATACACACACACACACACATACAAAATTGGGTGAAAACAATACCCTCTGCACTGCGTAATAATCAATAACTGAAACTGAAGGGACTTTTGAAAAGTCACAGGCCTAATAGTATCCATCTCTGACAAACACTGGATGACTGTATTACCCCATTGTCAATAACTGATAAGCTTATTTATACTGATTAAAAACTGCCAGCTCCACCTATAACATATCAGTGCTATAATGACAGCAAACGTGAGATATATTAAAAGTAACAATTTATGTCACTTAGTCTGAACAGGATATTCTTCAAATCTGTAGAAAAAAATATGTAATCCCTAATAAAATCTATTCATCATGCTGATTTTGGAAACTTTACCTAATCAGGTAAGGGGACAGACTCACAAATATTTGTGAGATCTAACAAAATACTGTCATACCACTATTTTTCAGAAAACACACTATCTCATGATAAATTTTAATTCTTGCATCCACAGACATAATTTATAAGGTTATTATTAATACATAAGGTGGTATATGTAAGAATAATACCGTATTTACATGTATGTGCAACAGTAAATAGATTGTGTATATAGAGCACCAAATAATGCAGATCTTCAGGAAAGCTCTGCTTTAAAGATAAGATCTATCATTATCAAAAACATCTTTTAGTTACAACTGTCATAAGTGAACCATACACCGTGTAGAAATGAAAAAAAGTTTTAAATATCAAAATGATGTAAGCAAAAAATAATGCAACAGTATTAATTTGTAAATATCAAACTGATAAGGAATTAAATTTAGCTACAAGGAGGAAAATAATACCAGAGGAAAAACAATACAATTTACATGCAGCTGTACAAAGAGAAGATAGTTTCAGAGTTGGCTCATAGAGGGCAGCACCACACAGAGCATGTGCAGGGTATTTTTCCTTCAAAACATCAATTTTCATGAGAGGAATCCACTCACAATTACCTAAACCCTTCATCGCTGTGACATTTATTATTTCAGACTGATACCATTGGCACCTGTATTTGGCTGGATTTTCTGAGGTCAAACATGTTTACTGTTTTTATAATTTCTACAGATTTTCATGATTCTTCATCTATTTGTAGACTAGTCATTTGTAAAATACTGAAGGTCTGGAATGAAACTTTTGACTTGAAATTATTCCACAAGCTTTCTTAACAAGTGGGTCCCTTGACCTTTGACCTCAAAATCAATGGGGTTTATCAGCTACGGGTAGGTGAGCTGTGTGTGAAAGATTGAAGATTATGCCAGTCACAGAGTTTGACTTTAAATGCATCCACAACCCTATGACAGAATTACATGAGGTTGAATGGATGAACATGGGCGTTGCAAAATCCCCTGGTACAACTTGCGAGGGGTTTAATATAAACTGTCACCCTGCCATAATGAGACAAAGCCAATACTGACCAAATGCTGCTTAAATTTTCCTTGCTCATGCAGACATTTCTTAAAAAAAACATCATACTCCTGTATCTATAAAATATGAGCTTGCAGATGTGCCAGTGTCACACCTAATTCTGGTATGTTTAATTCTCAGTATTAAAATTGGCTAATATCAGAATACCAGAAATCTGGCAATATACATTTAGATTTTATTAGTTTTTCAACTTATCATTTGTTATAGTTTGTTTCTGTAATTTATGATTCAACGCATGCTGTAGTGAAACAGCCTGTCATTATACGTAGTCACATGTGACAGCTCCAATGACTACAGCATGGTCACCAAAGCTGGCTCCCTCTAGTGTCATGACCAAGAGCTTTGTTTTATGACATAAGAAGTCATGACTGCTGTTCAACTGCGGTGGTTCCCAGAAACAAGTCTTCATTTTAGAGAGCTGCAGTTATGATAAATCAGGCTTTAATGTCAATGGCACCTTTTGTATTTTTTGGGGAAATACCACTCATGAGAGGGGAAGCAGGGTTGATTAAATTATATCTAGAATGGGTGGTGTCTACCTGGTTACAAGTATGATTTTTGCAAGAATAAGAGTGACTGAGGTAAATTTTCCTGAAAACTTCTTAAATGGAAATTCCAAAATTCCTGAAAACAGAAGTTCTCAAGCATGAATACTGAAAGATCATGATATATTTTGAATATCAATTGAATCCAGCAATACTTGTGATTTTTATCTCATAGAGTATTGCTTGATTCTGTTAGAAGTGGCTCCAGTGTTACATGACCTGATATATCAAACCATGCACCCTGTAACATACTTCCCCTTTCTCATTACAGTATGTAAGTTGTGCAATTAACACAATTAATCATGATAAGAGTGTAGAAATAAAGTACAGACCAAGATGTGACTCAACTAACCAGAACACCTGTATACACGTGCAAGTGAGGGGGGCCAGTGTGTCAATCAGTGTTGAGACCAATGATCGAATTTAAACGATGATAGGTCGCTAATGCAGACGAACAGATAACAATCTTGCACTGATATAATCGATTACATTTCACAGAGTTTTTTCACAAGTTTACGCTTTATAATGATTGAAGGTAAGTTTCCATAAAAATTATTGAAACAAACTTTAGAACCATCTGTCTTTACGAATAGACTAACACCTAAGTTTACTATATACACATGTCGGCTATAGGGTTAACATATATATTATTTAGTATTAGGCCTATATAAAGATCAATTGAGAGGATGTGCAGGGTTTACATTTGACAAGAAATGTCATATTCCTAGACACATATACAGTTAACCCCTACCAGCATGAACAAAACATTATGGTAACCCTAACTTAAAAATTAAATATAATCATGTTTTGCAGGCATCTTGAACATAATTGAAATTAATCTATACTGAAAGCTATCTATGTATAATACACGGACAAATAACTTCTACATGTATAGTATTTAATGCTATTTCAGCCATGGTTTAAGTAATGTGTTCACCTCTGACCAGTTTAACCTTCAGTGTATGTGTGAGGATCATAGTTAACTTGTACTCCACTTGACCCCTCTCTGGTGTATTTACACACTGAAGTACTTGCTATGTTACAACTTACATTGCAGCTGTTTGAAGACGAGCTTCCTTCAGTGTTAACACAACTGGTCTGTTTCATCAAGCTTTTAATTGCCTTAGTTCTGAGATAGAGATCTACAGATATCAACCATGGAAATCACAACAGGCCTTTCCTGATGCAATACTATTTATCTTACTGAACAATACTGGCATTGATGGGTTAATAGCCTACAAACAACTGATTTATATACAAAATGAAATTACATAAATTACAAAAAAAATTCTCTACAAGTATTGTTTTACACTAAGGCATAAAATATAGTCATCACAAAGTTAATCAGTTATTCATTCCTATGTTGAGATACTCTTATAAAAAGCACTTCCGTGTGAACATGTTAACATTTTTATTTTGCAGAGGAGAGAAACACTTCCCTGTTTAATAATTCAGAAACTAAACCTGTCTCACCTTCACACACAGAGGGGGGGGGGGGGATCATGCACAGGTATAAATTATTCATGTCTGATTACCATACAGTGGTTTAAGTGTTTTTAAAGATGTCCATTCACCTACCTTTTGAAAAAGAATTTATGTGATTTCTTGCTTTCTGTTTATCAACAACTTATTTGTAAACACAGCAATGTTGACAAACCAGAAAATACATGTAACCTGAGAAGGTAGAAAGGTCACTTGTTGCAAAATGCCATTTGCAAAGCTCTGGTTAGTCTAACTTGCCGCCAGATGCCCTTGTTGAATTTATTTTGATCATTTTGGTGCCCCCCCCCCCCACTGAAATATATAAACACGTTGATATAACCAAAACAAGCAGCCTGTGTGCAGTGAAATCCATGTTTTCTGGCTTTTTTTTTTAAAGGTCCAAGGAATTACCTTTAGTTTATAAAGGTCAGATAAGTAATTCGGCCCTTTTAAAGGTACAAATTTATTTCTGATAATACCTGTGCTTTATTTAATATGTGTGTTCTCTCATCCAATTAGTTCATTTTGGCTGAATATAAATGTTTCCCTGGCAAAACCATCCAAGCATCTCAACCTTCCAAAATTCACCTGCTTTATAAATTGTTACATTTTTGTGTGTGAGAAAACACAGTCCATGTGTGTTTGTATCAAATTTTTAATTAATCTGGGGGGCACAAACATGCCAAACAGCTTGGGAGGATCTAGGTCACAGAGACCTTATTTCAGGTTTTGAAGTCCTGATATTTTTTATTGACCTCTATGGATATTCAATTAGAAGTTTCTAGGTCTAGCCGTTACGATTTGTGCTGCACTGATGTACAGATGGAGACTACAGCTCAGTGTGACTGAAAGTTAGCGGATCTTAAAATTAAAATTCTCCCATTTCAGGAAAATTCACAACTTATGACACTTTCATAAGTCTCCCTATATCTGGTAAACTCTCATGTTACATTTGCTGATAAACACTGAATAAAAGATATGTCAACTTGCTAAGAACCTACAGTTTCTGGGATTCCCATATATAAACATTTAGAAGCACACCTGTATATCAAGGATTCATTTTCCTGAGATATCAACAAATGTAATAAAGGGACAAAAAGAGCATCCCCCCCCCCCCCCCAACGAATAAGTGACAAGGACCAGCAGGCCTATTAATATTTCAAACCCTGATTGTATTTAGAGGTAGGGTTGCATTTGCAATATGTGCAGGTCCAGTCCACAATAAGACGCGTTTCAGTCAGATGACTGCTCGGTGTACAAATCAGCCTTGTCATCACTTTTTAGTAGGCTCACACGTAACTGTGTGCATTCCTCAGCTTACCTTCTAAACATTTTCCTTTGCATTTCCTCAGCTTACCTTCTAAACATTTTCCTTTGCATTTCCTCAGCTTACCTTCTAAACATTTTCCTTTGCATTTCCTCAGCTTACCTTCTAAACATTTTCCTTTGCATTTCCTCAGCTTACCTTCTAAACATTTTCCTTTGCATTTCCTCAGCTTACCTTCTAAACATTTTCCTTTGCATTTCTTCAGCTTGCCCTCTAAACATTTTCCTTTGCATTTCTTCAGCTTACCTTCTAAACATTTTCCTTTGCATTTCCTCAGCTTACCTTCTAAACATTTTCCTTTGCATTTCCTCAGCTTACCTTCTAAACATTTTCCTTTGCATTTCCTCAGCTTACCTTCTTAACATTTTCCTTTGCATTTCCTCAGCTTACCTTCTAAACATTTTCCTTTGCATTACCTCAGCTTACCTTCTAAACATTTTCCTTTGCATTTCCTCAGCTTACCTTCTAAACATTTTCCTTTGCATTTCCTCAGCTTACCTTCTAAACATTTTCCTTTGAACAACACTCTTTGTTCCAGTCTAAATTTTTCCATTGCTTCTTTTGAATAAAAGTTGATTTCTCGGGAAACAGCTCGACATTTGAGAATTTTTTTTGGTACTCGTGCTTCGTGTTCTTTTTCTGGCATTGATCTGTAAATAAAATACAAAATTCAGGGGAGGTAATCCCAACCTGCAACCTTTCTTAACTTAAGTAAATAACACTGGCAAAGAATTTTATCACCACATAGGCACCTTCATAAATTTAAATTATACATTAGAAGAAATACAATGAACAAGAGCCGCGCAATGGTGCATAATATGCCCGTCCTATGCCTTGTGACCTCTCACCTCATTAAATATGTATGGATTTTGCTGACAATTTAATTCAGGTGAGAAACTCTATAGGTAAATATTTATTATCCTTGAGTATTATTCATGAAAATCCATCAGATATTTTGTAATTCATCACAAAATTAAGGCACCACCAAAGTAAGGAACAACCAAAATCTGGTGATCTCTGACCTCATAAAATTACCATGTATGGATTTTGCCAGGAATCAATTTTAGGCGAGATATGATATGGTTAATACTTCTGTTGATATGGTAAATATTCCTGGTTAGTTATCACCATATATATATATGGTCTACCTAAGCCAATTAGAGAACTTTACAATATATATATATATATATATGAATACTTACAAGTCGTCACTGCTCTGCCATAATATTTTCCCTGAGTCTGCATCTCTCATGTTGATCCAGTTTCTACAGAAGTCAAGGAAGTTTTCTGGTTTTCTACCATTACTTATTGTATCTAATATTCCATTACTCACTGGTTATGAATATCTGGTTAAAAATACTTTTAAATGGAAAAATTCTGGGCCTTCAAATGACTTCTTGGGTCATTAATGTCAAGGCCCAGGTCCTGATCTGGACCAATCGGCCAGACCAAATCTCGGTCAGGATTCAGTCCGTCCTAAATCCCGATCTTCAACTAATATCATTGATCCAAATGGATTAACATTGATCAGTGATTAATATTGATCTCTCTGATGTGGTCAGATGCCACTGCAACATTGGTTTACTGGTAGTTCATGTGAGTTTTAAAGCATGACATAATTAATGCTGACTTGGATGATGCAAACTGATAATATTGGTTTCTGTGCAGATAAACCCTTGCTTGAGTCTATCTTATTATTGACTGAGTGATGCAGGTAGGACCCCTTAATCCTGTAGTGTGTTTCCCTGGCTTTTTTTCAGGTTCCACCTTAAGTACTTAACTTGATATATTATTACATATTTTAATATTGCTTTTTAAAATGATAAAATGTGACACAAAATAGACTCCAGGCATATTTGACTTTCTGCCATATCTGCCATTTCTGCTGGGCAGAAAGCTTTGTTTCTGCCACTGGTAGCCAACCCTGCTTTGATCTGAACCCAAACCTTGTCCCCGGTGCAGGGAAAAGTAAAGACCTCTGACTGTTCATGTGTGTAACACCTATCAATTAGGTTTATCATCCTCGATCCTGGGCCAATGAGAGAATAATGTGGCCAGAAATCAGGATAACAATTTCACTTCAGCTGAAGTTAGGCATAATAGAAACTCCAAAAGTACCATAACATTTTGGTGACAAATTACAAACTACGAGGTAAATGGAGGGAAATGTCTCTCGTTTTGTTTCTACAGCTACCTGTCTATATAATGAAAACAGTTTTAAGTGGTGAGAAGCTTACTAGAAACAGAATATAAGTGCATTTACAAGATATTTGTCCTGTCTGTCTGTTGTCCTGAATAGCAGGGTGTCCACCATGCAGGGGTTCTTAAGTAGTGAATACCTTTTGTCGTACTGAAGACTGTTAGAGGAGTGTCCGCAGCACAGGGTTTCATTTTAATGGTAATTAAGTGGTTATTTGATTACTCTCAGTTATGGGGCTTCATCAATGGACTATGAATCCCTCAAAGATCAGTGTTTTGCTGCATCTTATTTATGCTACAAGCCCATTGGAATTAGCTACAAATGGAAAAATTGTGAAATTTTCATATCACCGTGACACCAAAGATGTACAATTTTTTCCAAACATGTTCCCGGGAGGTACTGCTCATCATTTTGACCAAAATTAAAACTCACGATCTATAGAAACTTCACAGCTGATCAGACAGGCAATTTACACAAATTACATGGTGGATGAAAAAAAAAAACACACTAGACTAACTTTGATATTCGAGTTCCAAGTTCTCGTCTTGATATGAACAATAGATCCTAGTAGGCCTGTGAACTGTGAGGGGCCTCTGAATCGATTCAGTTGATCAGTTCTTAATATTCTGATTCAACACAACCCAAACAGGAACTTTATGCAAATTACACAATTACAGGGCGATCAATGCCAACTACCTAAAAACAAGGGACCCATGGGTCATGGTGCTCAGCTGTTATATATGATAAAAAAATATGATTTGGAAAGGAGGCACATGCTTGTTTTGTGTGGTAATAAACATAAGCTGTATTATGAGTTGTTGGTGTTTAGCTTATGTATGATTTTGATAGTATCTTTGGAGACAGGGAAGAGGATTGATTTCATTTATTTTATTAACAAATGGAGTGCTATTGTCACACAGATTTTGACTTGGCCATATAACTTATAAGCAGCACATATAATATAAGAGTTTAACTATTTTTTACATTTAATAACAAATACTGTGCCAAATATAATTGATTAAAAATAATAAGAGAATCATATGATTTTTTAAAAATAAAATATAACTGAAACTAGACATTTCTTGGCACCGCAGGTGCCAGAGTATCCCCAGACATAGTAGGCCCCCCCCCTTTATAAATAGACCCCCATTTTTAGCAGCATATACTGACACTTGGCATATTCATTGTTTCTTCCATCTAACAATCCACAATCTTGTTGAAGATGTTGGTCCTGTGACCTTGATCATTTTAAAGATGTGTCCTGTGACCTTGACCTTTGACCTCATGACCCAAAAATCAATTCTGGTCTTGCTTTTCCAATGGGACATATGCAAGTTAAGTTTGAAATCTATACATCAATAAAGCAGGAATTATCACCCAGAAACTAATTTTTGGACAGATGGCTCCTGTGACCTTCACCTTTGACCTTGTGACCTCAAAACTGATAGTGTTCTTCCTCTTTTGGCAGGAGAACTATATGTGCAAGATGAAAGATCTGAGATGAAATGTTTGGCTGAAAATGCATCCACATCTTTTTAAAAATGTGTCCTGTGACCTTGACCTTTGACCTCATGACCCCAAAATCAATTTGGGTCTTGCTTTTCCAATGGGTCAAATTAAAGTCAAGTTTGAAATCCATACATCAATAAAAGGAGGAATTATCATCCAGAAACTAATTTTTGGACAGATGGCTCCTGTGACCTTCACTTTTGACCTTGTGACCTCAAAATTGATAGGGTTCTTCCACTCTTGGCAGGTGAACTATATGTGCAAGATGAAAGATCTGAGATGAAATGTTTGGCTGAAAATGCATCCACAATCTTTTTAAAGATGCCCTGTGACCTTGACCTTTGACCTCATGACCCCGAAATCAATTTGGGTCTTGCTTTTCCAATGGGACATATACAAGTCAAGTTTGAAATCCATACATCAATAATAGCAGGATTTATCATCCAGAAACTAATTTTTGGACAGATGGCTCCTGTGACCTTCACCTTTGACCTTGTGACCTCAAAATTGATAGGGGTCTTCCACTCTTAGCAGGTGAACTATATGTGCAAGATGAAAGATCTGAGATGAATTATTTGGCTGAAATTGCATCCACAACCTTTTAAAGAGGTTTCCTGTGACCTTTACCTTTGACCTCATGACCCCAAAATCAATTCGGGTCTTGCTTTTCCAATAAGTCAAATACAAGTCAAGTTTGAAATCCATACATCAATAAAAGGAGGAATTATCATCCAGAAACTAATTTTTGGACAGATGGCTCCTGTGACCTTCACTTTTGACCTTGTGACCTCAAAACTGATAGTGTTCTTCCTCTTTTGGCAGGAGAACTATATGTGCAAGATGAAAGATCTGAGATGAAATGTTTGGCTGAAAATGCATCCACATCTTTTTAAAAATGTGTCCTGTGACCTTGACCTTTGACCTCATGACCCCAAAATCAATTTGGGTCTTGCTTTTCCAATGGGTCAAATTAAAGTCAAGTTTGAAATCCATACATCAATAAAAGGAGGAATTATCATCCAGAAACTAATTTTTGGACAGATGGCTCCTGTGACCTTCACTTTTGACCTTGTGACCTCAAAATTGATAGGGTTCTTCCACTCTTGGCAGGTGAACTATATGTGCAAGATGAAAGATCTGAGATGAAATGTTTGGCTGAAAATGCATCCACAATCTTTTTAAAGATGCCCTGTGACCTTGACCTTTGACCTCATGACCCCGAAATCAATTTGGGTCTTGCTTTTCCAATGGGACATATACAAGTCAAGTTTGAAATCCATACATCAATAATAGCAGGATTTATCATCCAGAAACTAATTTTTGGACAGATGGCTCCTGTGACCTTCACCTTTGACCTTGTGACCTCAAAATTGATAGGGGTCTTCCACTCTTAGCAGGTGAACTATATGTGCAAGATGAAAGATCTGAGATGAATTATTTGGCTGAAATTGCATCCACAACCTTTTAAAGAGGTTTCCTGTGACCTTTACCTTTGACCTCATGACCCCAAAATCAATTCGGGTCTTGCTTTTCCAATAAGTCAAATACAAGTCAAGTTTGAAATCCATACATCAATAAAAGAAGGAATTATCACCCAGAAACTAGTTTTTGGACAGATGGCTCCTGTGACCTTCACCTTTGACCTTGTGACCTCAAAATTGATAGTGTTCTTCCTCTCTTGGCAGGAGAACTATATGTGCAAGATGAAAGATCTGAGATGAAATGTTTGGCTGAAAATGCATCCACATCTTTTTAAAGATTTGTCCTGTGACCTTGACCTTTGACCTCATGACCCCAAAATCAATTTGGGTCTTGCTTTCCAATGGGACATATACAAGTCAAGTTTGAAATCCACACATCAATAAAAGCAGGAATTATCATCCAGAAACTAATTTTTGGACAGATGGCTCCTGTGACCTTCACCTTTGACCTTGTGACCTCAAAACTGATAGGGGTCTTCCTCTATTGGCAGATGACTTATATGTGCAAGATGAAAGGTCTGAGATGAAATGTTTGGCTAAAAATGCATCCACAATCTTTTTAAAGATGTGTCCTGTGACCTTGACCTTTGACCTCATGACCCCAAAATCAATTGGAGTTTTGCTTTTTCAATGGGACATATATGTCAAATTTGAAATCAATACATCAATAAAAGCAGGAATTATCATCCAGAAACTATTTTTTGGACATATAGCTCCTGTGGCCTTGACCTTTGACCTTGTGACCCCAAAATTTATATGGATCATCCGCTATTGGCAAGTGAGCTATATATTCAAGATGGAAGACCTGGGATGAAAGTTTGGCTTAAAATGCATCCGCAGTATCTTTTAAAATGCCAGTCCAGTGACCTTGACCGTTGACCTCATGACCCTAGAACCTATAGGGTTCTTACTTTAGTGGTGGGCCATACATAAGTCATGTTTGAAATCCATATGGCTATCAACACTGGAGATATCATAAGAGGTGTGTGATTTTCACCATATATGGCAATATTCAAGGTCAAGGCCACTATCATAGGAAAGGTCATGACCCCAATTTAAATAAACATCATCCCATAACCCATACCTATGTATATGCATAATATAAAAGAAATCTGTCCATTAGTTTATGACTTATAATGCTCACAGTACTGTAAGGTGGCAATTTTGGGGGTATTAAACGGCATGAAAACAAGTAAAGAATAATAGGTGGCGCCACCAGTTTCTGGAACATGACAACCCTATCCATGATCTTCCATCAACTTGATTTTGGGATAAATCCATCCAAAATTTCTTGAGATATTAAAGAATTTGTGTGATTTTCCCCAAAATTGGACCTATTCAAGGTCAAGGACACTCTCCTAGTAAAGGTCATGACCTCATTTTCCATAGGCGTCGTCCTCTTACCCATATCTATACATATACCAAGTTTGGTTAAGTTCCATGAAATATTTTTTGGGTTATCGCGCCAACAAGATTTATATGCGGCGGCGGCGGCGGCAGCGGCGGTGGCGGGACCAGTATGAAAACATAGTATCCCCCGACTTTGTCTGGGGATACAATGATTATTAAAATAATATTATAGTATTTGCACCATGTCTGGTATTTATTCAGTTTTAGCCAAAAAATGATGTTGAGAATCTAGAATATACAAAATTCACAAATTTAAATAATTTTCATAAGTACCTGGTTGAATGGCTTTTATTTACATTAAAAAAAAATAAATGTAATGTATTCACTTTAGGCTACTTTCACATCAATCTACACACTAGACACAGTAGGAATCTTGATTAATATTATCAACTGCATCTTTGTCTATCATTAATTTCCTTCATATGATCCCTAATGATTAGTAATGAATAATATGATTTATTATTTTTATCATTAAAATTGAACTGAAAAATACCATAGGTGACTGCATGGTGTTATTTGGAATATGTGACATTCTATCCATCCATACAAGATTCTTACATCATCAATAACTGCAAGTTAATCTCCTGTTACTCATCAACTAACAAATTCCTTTTCTATTAATTTTCTTTAATTTATTAAAAAACTAATAAAAATTTATTAATTTATTGGTATGTTGTTGGTCAAAACAACTATTAGACCAGTTGGGTTGGACACCTTGATCAACTGTGGCTGGCCATAAGCTGCCTGGCTGCCCCAGTGTATGCCTTGCCTCAAGCGTGCATAATTTGCTGAAAGGTCACATACAGGTGACTGAAGAGGGGCTTGGGAGAGCCTGGGTCTGACATGGTCTCATATAAAACATTAATGAAAGCTACAGTTTTTGGCCAATTTCTTTTAGCTTTCTAAACTAAAAAGCTGAAATCCTTAGGTGTGCATGATATGAAAATTATATCAACAGTGCCCACAGGAATGAAACGTGCCATGTTCAAAGCTGGACAAAATTTAAGGTACTTATTTATATTTATACTAATAACTTATAAAATTTGAAAAATTCAGAGCTAATTTTGGGTATTCAATTGAATCTTGATTAAATAATGTTATATCCCTGACAAATAACCTCTAGCTTCAGCAATCCTCTTGTTAAGGGAGTAAATATATTTCTTGACTTTTTACAAAGTGAATTATGTTTGGGCCCATAACTTAAACTATTATGCAATACTGACATCATTTCTGGCATGTGCATAGCGAATGTATAGAACAAGGGACCCATGGGTCACGGCGCTCAGCTGATCTTGATTGGACTATAAATGTATCACCATTGTGATACTATATTGAGTAGATAAAGCTTAGAATATCATGGTCATGTTGGGCTTTTATAAAGGAATATAATGTAATATGTGAGTAAATGATATATGAAATAACCTGACTGATGGATTAATATGGAGTAAAATATAGTGGTTTATTTTTTATTTATTTGGGAGGGGTCGAAAAAAGCAATTTATTTGAGAAAATATGAATGCAATGACAGTATGCTAAGCAGTGGTATAATGATGATAAGGCTATTTGTTGAAGGATCTATAGTGTATGGAAAACTGCAAGCTTTCAATTTGACAGATACAAGGTTATGATTAACTATGCTGATGCGGGGATTTATGAATTTGTGACTGTATGACATAATATCTTGACAAGATCGGTCTTGACAAGGTGCATTATTTTGATGCCCCTCACGTCTACATATTACACAATATTGACATAATTTCTGGCATGTACATAGGTACCTATGGACAAATGGTCAACAGTACTGAACCACCTGGAAGGTTAAAATCTTAAAAATATGATGAAATGTAGATAATGTTTGAGAGGAAGAGGTAATCTGGGCCATGGTTGGTTTATATGATTGAAGAAAATGTTGCAAATAATATTTGAGACCTGACCATGCCTTTCCATTGGTAACCTTTTTGATAAGCTGTTGACAGTTCAACAGTTTACACATTTGTCTGATGAGATCCAATTATTTATTTGGTAAACCTTTTTTTATCAATTTTATGATATGTATACAGTTGCCATAACATCCCCATTCCACAGGTGCAATGACTTGATGGGGGGGGGGGGGGGTTGTGTTATGATCAGAGTTATAAAGCCTCTGTCTCTCTGTAGATATTTTCTTTAATTATTAAATTTTATGCTATAGCCATAGAACTTTTGTTCACAGTGCCAAGGAGCAAAGCCTCAGTGGGATGAAGAAGGGGATGGTGAGAGTTACAACACCCTTGCATTTACATACAGGATATGAAATTTAATTCAACAGTGCTTATAAAAAAAAGTTTATTCATGAACATTAAATATTTAAAACAGACAGAAAGATGGAGAAACAAAGCAAATAATTTTTTCCCCATTCTACTGAGCCAATAAAAAATTAACAATATTTGCATTTACTCCTTTTTTCATTACATAATATTAATCCAAGTTTCCAAATGTTACTATAAATTTACAGTATAACATACGTGTGATTGTGAATATTTCAGTTAATTCACATTTCTAAATTGCATCAACATTTATAGCTAATGTATCTAGTTCACAGTACCTGTCAACAGAATGGGATGGAGGGAGGAAGGGAGGCAATTAGAGAGAGAGAGAGAGAAAGAGAGAGAGAGAGAGAGAGAGAGAGATGGAGAAAGAAAGAGAAAAAGCAGAGGAGAGAGAAAGAAAGAGAGAAAGAGAGGCTCTCTGGTAATTACTGCCTGATCCAGCCTGACCCAGACACTTACAGTGGCAGTAGGTCAGACCTGAAGGTGTAATGTAACTCCCCAGTACACTGCATTTATACTGATCTGATGTAAACAATGAAGACATGGTACCTGGAAACCTGAATGAAATCTACAGTTTTTGATCAATTGGTTTTTTTAAATTTCAGATTTTAACAGATGAAATGTTAATGTGTACATGCTGTGAAAATTAAATTTTCAGTACTAACAGGAAAAATTTGAATATTTATATTTTTGTAAATGGTATCAGGAAAAAAAGAAAAGTATTCTCAGCTATAAAACTAATACATGTGTTAAAATTAATCCAAGGATCAAAACACCCAATATATTATACCAGGAGCAAACTGGAGTTGGGAATGTTTAATTTTATGAACTGAAATAAAGGACCAGCAATATAAATTTTGATTATTTAGCCAGTATCATGTAACAACTGATACAACCATAAGTTATAAGTCAAACAAATTAAAATCTTTAATGAGCACTTGTCTGAGTAATATTTTAAATTTTTGACATATTTATTTATTATTTTAATTTTGTAATAAATATAAACCAACAAGTTAAACACCTGGAAAAGACCTGGAAATTTAGATTAATTTAATATAATCAACTGCATCTTTGTCTATCATTATCTTGCTTCATATAATCCCTAATAGTAAACAACAATTTATTTTAATTATTTATTTTTTCATTTTTATGGTTGAAATGAAAAATACCCAATGGTGACTGCATGGTATCATTTGAAATACAATTTTGGCCATCCATGATCATAAATGATCAGTAATTGCAAGGTAATCCCCTGTAACTCATTAACTATAAATTCCTTTTCCATTTATTTTTTTTAAGTTCTTATCATAAACCAAGAATTAAAAAAAAAGTTTATTGTTATGTTTATGGCCTAAACAAATACTAGTGGAGGGGGTTGGAGAGTTAGATCCAGTTGAAGCCACCCAAGAGCTGGCTGGCTGCAGAGTGCCTCGCTTCAAGCATGCATAATTGGCCTGAAAAGTCAATGTGGGGACATAAAAGAGGGGCTTCAGTACAGCCAAGGTGTGATATGGTCTCATAAAAACTTTCATAAAAGCTAGTTTTTGACCAATTCCTTTTATAACTTCAGAATTTAGAAGCTAAAATCCTTATGTGTGCAAGATATGAAAATTAAATCAACAGTGCTTACAGGGAAAAAACATGCCATGGCCAAAGCTGGGCAAAATTTAAGGTACTGATTTTATATTTATGCTAATAACTTATAAAATTTGAAAAATTCAGAACTAATTTTGGGAATACAATTGAATCTTGATTAAATAATGTTATATCCCTGGCAAAAAAAAACTCTACCTTCAGCAATTTTCATGTTAAGAGAGTAAATATATTTCTTGATTTTTTACAAAGTGCATTATGTTTGGGCCTAGAACTTAAAACAATTACACAATACTGACATCATTTCTGGCATATGCATAGCGAATGTATAGAAAAATATGTATATTATTTATGATCAAAGTCAGATCAGTGGTTTAGATATTAGGCAGTCTTTAAGTGTAACAATGGGTTTTTAATCGAAAAATGAAGTTTTTTCTTAATATTTCGAAGGAATGCAGTCCTAGTGACCAAACTTTTAGTATGGTAGAGGATTTGGGGGACATCTAACTGTATGCAAAATTTAAGGAACTTAGAGCTGAAGCTGGGGAGCTGAGATCTAGTAAGCTGCATAACACTAGCTTGATGTAAACAATATGTGACATGGTGCTTAAAAACTCGAATAAAATCTACAGTTTTTGATCCACTGGTTTCAAATTTTTGGTGTTAACAGATGAAAAGCTAACAAAAACATGCTGTGAAAATTAAATCCATAGCAGTAACAGGAAAAAAGTGCCATGGTCAAAGTAAGGCAAAATTTAAGGTACCAATTTTTCATTTTTGCAAATTTTTAAAAAAAATTCAAAGATTCTGATATGATTAATTAAAGTTATATAACAGGAAAAAATTCCTTAGCTTTAACATGTTTTGTGTTAAGTGATCAAATATCTTTCCTCATTTTTTACAAAATGCATTATGTTTGGGCCCATAACATTTTTAAATTATATAATACAGACCTAATTTCTGGGGTGTACATAGGAACTATATCGAGGAATATTAATGGTTAATATGAGGAAAACAGATGAGTGGTTTTGATATATGGCAGTCCTAAAGTGTGAAAATAGGTTTTTAATAAAAATTGAGGTTTTTCCTTAATTTCTCAAAGGAACAAAGTCACAAAGACCCAGTTTTCGGCTTGTTATGAGATCTTGGGGACATTTAACATTATGTCTAATTTAGGATTCCTAGGTTTTACGGTTTCAAAACGTGCCACATCTACGGATGGACAGAAGGACGGATGACAGACAATGGACCATGACTAAAGCTCAGATGACTTGTAGTCAGCTGAGTTAACAATTGAAAGAAGGTGGTTCCAATCCAGAATAGAATAGACCATTCCCAGCATGCTTGCCAGGATGTAAACAAGAGTTGATGGAGACATAAATGTTTTTTTAGAGTAAGTGCCAATATTTTAGTACATACTTAACATTAAGTTACAATCTATGTCCCAAATGAGTAAACACAGCTATATTAAACAAAAGTATGTAGGGGTAGCTGCAAGCCCTCGGGCTGAATGCCAAATATTGTGATCTGACCCATTTGGTCTGACACACTGTAACTGAACCTAAACATTGCACTTTAGGGGCTGTAACACAAACAAGGAAAACCAATTAAAATTTTTTTCTGTTCAAGCTACAGGCCTGTAGTTAAATCTGTATCTGTACAGAACCTACAGATAATTAACTGGTTTCCCCTTTTGAGAATATATGTTGATGATCATGTAGTGTAGAGGTGGAGGAAGCCGAGAATCCTGGAGAGAACCACTGGCTTTGGACTAGCCACTACAACCCACTCTTATGGCAACACCAGAGATCAAACCCAGATCACCAGCAAAGAGAGCCAAGCTTGAAACCATATGACCGTCCATATCATTGTGATGTTGGGCCATTTTCCACAACATTAACAATGACAGCATCTGAGATATGTCAGACTATAGATGGAATGGTTGCTCTGACATAGCTTCAGTAGTTGGGAGGCACCTGCACATACACCAACATCAAATCTCAAAGAGGCAAAACTAAAAATCAAGTGAGTGGTCCATCACCAGTTGACAAAAAATGCAGGGTTAACGGGTAAGAGCCACCACTGGCTATAACCGCTGGCTAAAGCCGGCTTTAACCCTTAACTTCGCTGCCTATCACTAAATGTTACAGTTCATTTCCCACACCAAGACCCAATATCAAAGTATTGTACAAGAAAGTTTATGATAATCAAAAGTTAAAATCAAATATACAGTAATAATAAGCTAGCATGGAGTTTAAGTCCAGCCAAGACTGAAATTGACTTAAAACTGACTCTGAACCTGCTCAATTAATTTATCTCCATCCCTATAGCCTCTGGGTTACCACCTAAACATACTTTAATGATGCAAGTTAGTAGTATTGTAAAACAAACAATGATTATCAGAAAGCCATACAGTGGATCCAGTTTTGTGCTCAAGATCATATGAAGACTAATTAAGTTTGGTCACATAATTGTCTCGCTTCAACCTGTCCACATGTATGGTAAACTGCACTAATCCAGAGTTAGGCTTCATGTTGGTAAACTTATATTACAGCCACTACTTTAAAGCCAATTTAAAAAAGTGTATATTATGAATGGTTTGTCAGATGACCATTATACCACTGCAACTACTTTAAAGCCTGAGTATTAAAGAATATTGTATGAATGATTTGTCAGATGATCGGTACATTAACTGGTATTGACCAGTAACAGCCAGTATTAGCTGGCTGAAGCTGGCTATAGCCACGGACAATATGAGTAAAAGCCAGCTTTTGGCCAACCCTGCAAAAATGGCACATCAAATAACTGCCACCAATCTGCGGACTGCAAATTATATGGCATAGGTATCAAATTTCATGGATACCTGCTGCATGAAGCTTCAAGAAAACAAGAGAACAAACATCCTGTATCTGACAAAAAATCATATAAATCAAACATTGTGTATGACACAAACTTAAACAACTGTGGGCAGAAAATATTAATGTGTTCCGATGACCAATATATTTGGCTAAGATTCCATGCTTTTGTGCCTAAACTGTACTCCCTTTAACAGTTTATAGCTCCCTGGCCCTGACAGTTGTTTGATTACTGATATGACATTTTATGTGGGGGAAACCCAGGGGTATCTCCACCAGACATGTTTGTTTTTACCACCTCAGATGGAGACCTGCCCGATTCTATTGTTTAAGGGACATAATGATGTAAAAGTGGTATGTCATGCTACCATATAATAAAAATTTGTTTGTATTCTTATATCTCAGCTGGGATATTATAGTTTTTTGTCAATTGGAATATCTCCAGTTTTCAAACACCCTTTACTTGGCTCTCTTGCAGCAGAGAGCAACAAAGTGTAGGGAGAGAGAACAGGAGCAAGGGCTACAAATCTAAAAGTTATAACAAGGGACCTATGGGTCACGACGCTCAGCTGTTATATATGATAAAAAAATATGATTTAAAAATGAGGCACATGCTGGTTTTGTGTGGTAATAAATATAAGCTGTATTATGAGTTGTTGTTGTTTAGCTTATGTATGATTTTGATAGTACCTTTGGAGACAGGAAAGAGGATTGATTTCATTTATTTTATAAACAAATGGAGTACTACAGTCACACAAATTTTGACTTGGCCATATAACTTATAAGCAGAACATATAATATAAGAGTTTAACTATTTATTAAAAAAATTACAAATATTGTCCCAAATATATTTTTTATTAAAAATAATAAGAGAATCTTTTGATTTTTTAAAATGAAATATAACTGATATGATTATTAAAATATATTAAAGAATATATTCATGAATGCATTCATGAATACATTTTGAAAGTATTTGCACGAGTATTCATTTACTTTCATTTTTACCTGAATTCCCATTCTTTATGCAAGAAATTTTATAATGGAGTACATAATCATATTCGTATTTAAATACAATTACAAAGTATTTGCACCATGTCTGGTATTTATTCAGTTTTCACCAAACAATGTTGAGAATCCAGAATATACAAAATTCACACATTTAAATAAGGATCGTAAGTACCTGGTTTTATGGCTTTTATTTATATTAAAATAACTGTAAAAAATTCATTTTGGACTAATTTCACATCAATGTACACACTAGACACAGTAGGAATCTAGATTAATATTATCAAATGCATCTTTGTCTATCATTAATTTCCTTCATATAATCCCTGATGATTAGTAATGAATAATATGATTTACTTCTTTATCATTAAAAATGAACTGAAAAATGCCATAGGTGACTGCATGGTGTTATTTGGAATATGTGACATTCTACCCATCGATACAAGATTCTTATATCATCAGTAACTGCAAGTTAATTTCCTGTTATTATAAACTAACAAATTCCTTTTCTATTTTTCTTTAATTTGTTATTAAAAACCAATAAAAATTTATTAATTTATTGTTTATTGTTATGTTGTTGGTTAAAACTACTAGATGAGTTGGGTTGGACACCTGGATCAACTGTGGCTGGCCATAAGCTGCCTGGATTCTCGCCTCAAGCGTGCATAATTTGATGAAAGGTCAACAAGGTCAACATACAGGTGACTCAAGAGGGGCTGGAGAGAACCAAAGTCTGACAGGGTCTCATAAAAAACATTAATAAAAGCTACAATATTTTGCCAATTTCTTTCAGCTTTCTAAACTACAAAGAAGAAATCCTTATGTGTGCATGATATGAAAATCATATCAACAGTGCTCACGGGAAACAAACGTGCCATGGTCACAGTTGGGCAAAATTTAAGGTACTTATTTTATATTTATACTAATAACTTATAAAATTTGAAAAATTCAGAACTAATTTTAGGTATTCAATTGAATCTTGATTAAATAATGTTACATCCCTGACAAAAAAATCTCTAGCTTCAGCAATGCCCTTGTTAAGAGAGTAAATATATTTCTTGATTTTTTACAAAGTGCATTATGTTTGGGCCCATAACTTAAAAAAAATACACAATACTGACATCATTTCTGGCATGTGCATAGCGAATGTATAGAAAAATATGTATATTATATATGATCAAAGTCAGATCAGTGGTTTTGATATTAGGCAGTCTTAAAGTGTAACAATGGGTTTTTAATGGAAAAATGAAGTTTTTCATTGATATCTCGAAGGAATTAAGTCCTAGTGACCAAATTCTTGGCATGGTAGGGGATTTTGGAGAAATATAACTGTATGCCAAATTTAAGGAACTTAGAGCTGAAGCTCGGGAGCTGAGCTCTAGCAAACTGCATAACACTAGCAATATGTGACATGGTGCTTGAAAACTTGAATAAAATCTACAGTTTTTGATCAACTGGTTTCAAATTTTTAATGTTAACAGTTGAAATGCTAACAAAAACATGCTGTGAAAATTAAATCCACAGCAGTTACAGCAAAAAAACGTGCCATGGTCAAAGTTGGGCAAAATTTAAGGTACCAATTTTTTATTTTTGCTAATATTTTAAAAAATTTAAAAGATTTTGATCTAATTTTGGGTATACAATTTAATTTTGATTAATAAAAGAAATATTACTTGAAAAAAAGTGCTTAGCTTTAACAAGTTTTGTGTAAAATGATAAAATTTCTTTCCTGATTATTTACAAAATGCATTATGTTTGGGCCCATAACTTTTTTAAATTATAGAACACAGACCTAATTTCTGGCATGTACATAGGAATTATATAGAGGATTATTTATAGGAAATATGACGAAAAACAGATGAGTGGTTTTGATATTAGGCAGTCCTGAAGTATGAAAATAGGTTTTTAATAAAAAATTGAGGTTTTTCCTTAATTTCTCAAAGGAATGAAGTCGCAAAGACCCAGTTTTCGGCTTGGTAGGAGATCTTGGGGACATCTAACATTATGTTGAATTTTGGATTCCTAGGTCTTACGGTTTCAAAACGTGCCACATCTACGGACGGACGGACGGACGGACGGACAGACGGACGACGGACAATGGACCACGACTATAGCTCAGATGACTTATAGTCAGCTGAGCTAAAAACAATGTCTAATCGGCTTGCTTTCTCACAAACACAAACAAACTCCACAGTTTTCTTCTTATCCTAAGATATGGCACTTCCGGTACATGCGAAGCAGAAGGGACTCTCCAAAAGCTGAGAATCTGCCGAGGGCTGGAGAATGACGAGAGAGTTTTTTTTTGTGTGTTTAAACTGGGAGGGGTGAAATCAAGTGCACTGCCAGCATCAAATCGAGCATAATGCTTAGTGTCCTGCAAGCGGTAATACACTGATGACAGCACAACAGACGAAACAATATGTGTCATAGTTCTTGACCAACACAATTGTTAATATACACCCATGAAGGTGTTAGGTTATAGGGTATTCTTTAAGAAAAATGACTGCAAGTACACCTAACAACCAAATTGTCAAGAGGCAAAACTAAAAATCACTGTCCACCACTGACTAATATGGCACTAATAACCGACAACAACTGGCAAGCTACAAAATTGATCTGACAACAAAATCAAAGATTTACTCAAATGCAGCATATTACTTTAAAATATAGATAAACTGCAATGCTTATACATGTTTTGGAGCAATTTTACAATAGGTGCAACATATTTGATGGGGCTAGAGTAAAATAAGGCAAATGCTTTAATCCGTCCCAGTACCCATGTCTGCATGTTTTTCAGGGATAATTTTTCATACAAGTGAAGCAGTAATAACCTTTCTGGTCCAAAGGTTGCAGAAGCTATTCCACCGACTGCCTGCGTAAAAAATAATGCAAACTGATGTCAGTCTATTGAAGGTTATGAGCGAATGATCATTGCGACGTCACGGTTGTCTAACAATCTCCACACACAGCCACAGACATTGAAAGTGTACAATGGAGAAATGTACGGTTCAGCAGTGCCGGGAAGACGCCATCCATGGTCCATCAGCTAAATAACGCAAAAGTCACAAAGTAAATACGTTTTACATAACATAGTACTACTTCACTAAAAATCGCTGGAAAATCTGTCTATCTACTTCAGACAAAAGAGCATTTTAAATGAAATTTCTTAAAATATTTATTGCGAAAAAAAACATGGGGGCAAGGGTTTTTGGACAGACAGTAACTGCATGTTATAATGTGGCGTATGTATCCATTCCATGGATACCCGCCGCATATGAAGCTTCAAGTAAACTGGAGAACATAAATCCTGTACTGGGCAAAAATTCCTATAAAATCAAATATTGTGTTTGTAACAGGGAAACTTACGCATTTGGGGGCAAAAAATGTTAATGTATTCGCCTGAACAAGAAATTTTGTTGTAACCCCTGCTTTAGTACCCAAACCTTACTCACTTATAAAGTTTACCTTCCCTGGACCTGAAAGCTGTTCCTAAAGTTGGGACAATCACCAGGTGGCGTGTGTGATGTATCATTCTCCGTACAGAAATTTATCATGAATGTTAACGATAAACACAACATATCTTGACTCTGCGCAGGAGGTTGACAACGGGTATGACATTTAATGTTGGGGAACCCCAAGGAAACCCCCTCTAGACATGCTTGTTTTTACTGCTTGAGATCTAGCCGCCGACGTCGACGCAACAGGTTTCAGGTTTCTGTTGCGTCGCCGGCCCATCAAAGGGCTAACTGGGGTTATAGCACGATACGATCTGTTACTCTTAGAAAGAAAATTAAATAAAAATATTTCCTATGGTTTTAGCAAACCAAGTTCACATAATGTTGTATGTCGAAAGGCCTGTAATAAAAAATAACAATTCTGGAAAGCATGAAGCACCTGTAACATCAACAACTGATAGTATTTGTCCAGAGAGAATTGAAGCATTAACAGCCCCGGTAGACATCTTGCATTTGGTGGCAGTCCTGTATAAGGCTTTAGGCCTGTGTACTATTATGTTCATATTTTAACTTCCTTGGTGCAAAATAGAGCTGAAAAGAGAACAGTAATGTTTTCTAGTGGTCAAATATACAATACACATAGATGTACTGAACATTAATCAATGGATACATGTTAAATCTCACAGTTGTGTATGGAGTGTTATAATCAAAGTTAACTGCAGGTGCAATCTATGGACTCCACAATGCGTCAGTCATTGAAAAAAAAGCAATTGAGGAGTTCATTCTTATGGGCTCCTTGAGATCAAGACCTACCTGATTCAACTGTTTAATGGACATGATGATTTTAAAGTGGTATGTTATGTTACTATATGAAACAAATATGTTTGTATCCTTATATATGACACATTTTTAGCTGGGAGATTATTGTTTTATTATCCAGTGGCATGTCTCCAGTTTTCAAACACCTCTTACTAGGGCTCTCTCAGCGGAGGGAACCGAAGCGCAAGGAGAGAGCACGAAAGCTATGGGCTAGACAGACTGTAGCAGTAGCCGCATGTATGTATCACAAAAAAAAAAGTCAAAAGATAGAAGAGAACCTATTAACATTATAAATCACTAGTTAAAATTTAGGCGCCCCAGGCATTCCTATTCGATATTCATACTGGTGTCGCACCTACTGTTAAATTATACCGATGTTTTTAACCCTTTAAGTTTAAGATAAAACATGAAAACGTCATTAAAAACTCAGATATCAAACATGACAAACTGTTTTGACACTGTCACTGACAGGTATGCACGACTTCAACAGTGGTGTTCTAGTCTCACGCCTTTAGCAGTATGACAAGCAAAAGGATACAATTTAAACCCCTTCAAAATGTCGTCTTTGTTGGTCATTTTGTTTCCTACAGCTGTAATCCCATACACAGCAGAATTGTAACAACTTCTGACAGATGTTTCAAGTCACTGACTTGGTTGCTGGCATAAACAATCCAATATGGCCGCTCTGTCTGATACCGCGGATTAATATATAAATAACATTGTAATTAATCAATGCATGGTAAAATAATAAGACATTATACCAGGAATAAGTGCGACCAATATCAAAATGAAATTATACTAAGAACCATAAATCGATTCTAAGATTTACCTCTTTATGAGGCACTATATTCTATGGTGAATGTATTGATATGTTGCGAGAGTACCGTTTGCGACCATGAACCAATAGTATTGCTCAATTTGCCGGATATGATTGCTGATTGGTCTGCCTTGTGTCACTAAAACAAAGTACCACAGCAAAAGGGCATGGAATTTTTAGTTGATATTTACACAAATATACCCAAGGAACAAGGCATAGCCAGCCATATTTCAAACCATAAAAATGTACCTAAACAGTTATAATAATCTTATTATATATATATATATATATACATATAAATATTTTATTTTCAGTATTATATTAAGTCGAATTTAATTTAAATTTATAATATTTTATTTCACTGATATAGCATCAGTTTTTGCCCCCCCTTTTTTTAAATAAATGTACACTTACTTTTATTGTTTTTACTTATTGTTTGGATATTGTCCCTTTGTTTCACATGAATTTGAAACTGAACAATAAACAACACCTTTAAGCAAATACTAAAATTTTTTTTATATCTTTTGATAGTTTTACCCTAGAAATAAATAAAATATGTTATATTTTGATAATATAATATTAATAATTAAAATAAGTAAGTAATGAATGAATGAATGAATGAATGAATAAGTTATTATCATTCATTGTTAACGAGAAATCTGGAAACATCCTTTTCAGCATAGTCTTACTCAATTTTACAAGCTAAAAAAATTACAATACTAGAAGTAAACATGAGAAGGTTGGCATGTACTAAGACCCAGCTGAGATTCTAACACTGAAAGAAAAAAAGAGTGGCTAAATAATATGCACACCACAAAACTTTCGAGAAGAATGGTGATTGAGAAAGAGGCAGCTAATGTTTCAAATATTTAAATTATTTCATTTTTTTTATTATAATTCAATTAATAATTAATTATTGGTAATAATGAATCAGAACTGTTAAAGGAATAAATAATACTGGTCAGGTCATTTTGCCACTCGTATATAATTAGTAATTTTTTCTGTGATGTATCCTAAGTTGATGAAGCATATTTTAATACTGCTTGATCTAGGAGGGTCATGGCTGGCAAATGTGCTTTTGTTTCACCAGTTGAGTATTCATGTCGCTCTCATGGTATACAAACAGGGGCAGCACAACTCAACGATGGATGAACCTGATATGCAAGTTATGTCAGAATGAAAATAAAGTGATTTATAAAGAGAATAAATTTGTCACAAATTACTATGAGGCTGAATGGCTACTCAAAATTAGAATAATTAGTATTACTGGGCCTCACATAATTCAAGTCCTTTGGTTAGCAAGAGAGTTAAGGTCTAATGATTGTCAATCAACCTTTGTTCAATGATTCTTTTAAATTCTTAGTAAAATTAAATTTAACCTGAATGATTTATACATATTTGAAATTACCAGAATATCCTCTATTTGATGAGCTATAAATAAAGGTTTTGTTGTTGGTCTGAAGATTTAAGAATTTAAGCAAACTTTTTATTTTTTACAAAAATACTATATATCTTTCCTCTGCCTCAAAACCCTTCAAATTCAGTCCTATTTATCACAGCAATACCATAAAGTCATAAAAATATGGGCAGATTTTGCCAACCTGATTTTTAAATCAGGTGAGGCACTTTATTGATTAATATTTATGGGGAGTATCACAGAAATCCATCAAATTCCAAGTAATTCACAACACCGACACCAATGTGACCTCATGGTATGTGTAAATTTTGCCAAGAATCAATCTCCCACAAAGTATATTGGTTAATATTTACAGCGAGTTTCATCAAAATCCATCATATTCCTGTTAAAGTCATTGCAGTAACACCACAAAGAAGACTGAAAACCATTGACCGCATGAAATGTACCTGAATTTTCGCCAAGAATCACTCATAGGTGAGCTAACATATTGATAAATATTTATAACGAGTTTCATTAAAAATCAATTAAATCCCTAGTGTGTTATCACAGGGAACCTTAAGGTTAACGAACAAAGTGATGCTTCTCAAACTTGTCTTAGACATAAAATACACACCAGATCCATACACCACACAACTCTCTTTATATATACACAAAAGAACAAGACACTAGATAAGCCACAAAATTTATTCCTTATGACCTACCATATCATGATAGCAGATGAGAATATACCATGATAAACTAATAATCCACTGATAAGGCTCTGCATCACAAAGATGTAAAGGGCTTCTGTTCTGGTGATATATGGTGGAGAATACGGGATATTATTACATGATATGTCGGAGCTCTTACACATCACTGCTCAAAGTTTGCAGATGATGCCTAACGATAAAATTATGATGAGATACAATTATAAATGTGTTTGCCACACACATGCTTCTGTATATGAATGCTGAACAAACAGAAATTAGATGACATTATTAGTTTTAAAGTCAATTTCTTGTTCATAAGCAAGTTAAAAGAATGTGTGCAAGAAATACTAATTCCAATATACCTGTGTTGCTCTGATGCTAACTTAAACATAATATCCTAAATCATTTATGTGAGCAGAACTCAAACTCTTATCAGCACCGTAAATTATGCTTTAGCACCAAAAGATACAAACAAGAATACTGTAACTTAATATTGAATGTAAACCCTTCTGTGTATTGTAAAAAGAGCATAAACATTTCCTGGAGCCCTCCAGCTAAAATAAAAGAATAAAGGAATAAAGTAAGATTATCATTTGCATATCTAGCCTAGCTTGTAATCATCAATACAGTAAAATATATATATATATATATATATATATATATATATATATATATATATATATGCAAAGCATGCCATAAGATGTTCAGAATATTAGCTATTAAACTTAAATCTTGATATTCTAGATACAACCCATGAATCACCATAAAGTTAACTTTATTTATCTGGTAATTGATCACAATAATTTCTGAAACACAATCAATTTTATTTGAAGGAGGATAGTTCTAATGTCTTGATGATTCAAGGCAGTTCATTCTGAGCCGATGAGATGACAATGTTAGAAATAAATAACTAACTACGTTAAGTTCTGACTGTACGTATCTACACATGTACACTACTAATCTATGTTCTGGTAACTATTAAACCTACAGTTCAATAAATGTAACACATATTTACAACACCAGAACACAATGGAGGCCTGCTGTATAACTAATAGAGTCTCAGACTCTAATCATATAGAATTATAGAAGCTGTAGACAAGATCCCCTTAAAAACAATATTTTTTAATAACAATTACCAAACCCATTATGCTTTCACAAATGACGAAATATGCAAAGCAGAAATTGAGAAATTTAAGACAATGAACATTCAATGCAGAGTTTAGTACATTCAACCTTACATGCTGACATTTGCTTAAAAACCATAATAATAATATAAATATTATTTATCTGCTGGTTCCATTATTCTTTAAGACACATCAACTCAATGATCCTATATGAAATGTAATGTGCATTTAAATATGAATGTTTTTGCAGGATAAAGCCAAACAATGACTGCTGCAGTTAATTTGGTAAAAATCAAATACTAGTATAAAGCACCATAAATAGCATCCTGCACTGAGGTATAATGAATATTCAACAGAATAAATTATCATAATGAGAAGATTCTGATAGAATATCATGTGGTAATCTTTACAATATTTATGGTGAACAATGTGAGGTAACCAATAAAGAGATATACAGATCAACTTTTCATTATATTATATATATATATGAACCACCATTGATTACTTATAGCCATAAAGAATACATTCATATTCTACAATAACCTTTTATCATGGTTATGAAGAAGATAATGTTGGATTTACTCTGTGTCATATTAAATCACAAATATAAGCTTAACATAAATAGCAATGTTTAGTTCTGTTTTGAACATACCAGCAAGGAGATTACAGACTGTAATCTCCTTGATATCAGCAATACTGATTACAGTTATTAACATAATAGAAAAAAAATCATTTTATTTCACATCTAATAATCTGAAAGAATTATTATCTTCCATTTACATATCAGAATATAAACAAATTTTAAATTGACAAAGTGAACAGCAATATTTTGACTCATAAATGACCATACCAACAGGACTCCAACCAAGCTCCATTATACAGGATTTATACAGAAGGACTACAGACTAAAAAAACAGAGGAGTTAAAGGGTTTTTTCAGTAATAAAAAACTTTCACAATCCTGGTTTGCATGGTAAATTTACATGACCATCCAACCTCCAAGTGGCTTCTAAAAGTCTGATTATTTGGTTAAGATGGCTGTAATTGTATGACTGCGGCACCAGCACGACAGTTCTGGAAAGGAAGTGCATCTTTTCAATGATAAAAGGTTTATATAACAATACTTATTCAATAATAACCATTTATTAAAACACAAATGTGCAGTGAAAACTAATATAGAAAACCATATGAGATCAGTTTGGATGTGGGAAAATACAGAAAATTATAGAAGAAATTTTTTAGAGGGAAATATGGGAAAATATCAGAAATTATGGGAGACAATTTTTTCATAGGAAAATATGGGAAAATATCAGAAATTATGGGAGACAATTTTTTCATAGGAAAATGTCGGAAAATATCAGAAATTATTGGAGACAATTTTTTTTCATAGGAAAATATGGGAAAATATCAGAAATTAAGGGGAAAACTTTTTTCATAGGAAAATGTGATAGGAAATCAAAGGAGTCTGTGGGAGCCCTATATCAGCGATGATGAGGACACAATGGATAACACAGTAATCTGTATCAGAAGCTAAATGCCCTGCAATATATACATCTGCAGTTATAGAGGGTCACAAAGTATATTTACATAAATATCTATGTATATCATATGGTATACTATATACACTATTAACTTATAAATGCAGTTTGTCATGGTGATCTCTTCTGAGACTTTCCCCCGTATATTTACTTTTCTGCTCAATTCTGCTCAAAATATTTATTCAAGATTCATTTCTGTTTGAAATTGTTATCAACATACCACCGTCCAGGAAATTAAGTATGTTCACATCAATAGCTGAACATTATATATAATGCAAGACAATATGAGATAAAAATTTTACATGTATGACCCTAGACTCTTTTCACACAGCAACTGAGCCAAAACCATTATGGCAATCCGGGTTGCAGAAACTGGTTTGGTATTTTCACATGGAAAATAACTCAAACGGTTCTGGCCAAAGTCCGGGTGTCAAGTGTGTGTGGTATGCCTCTCAAACAACATCATATGAAATAAAAGAAAATGCCCCTGACATCACAGAATAGTTACACTCAATCTGGCCAAAACTGATTCGATTCACCTTTTATTGCAGTGTGAAAGCTAAATCCATATAAGTTGGCGGAAAAAAAAAAAAAAAAACAGATTCAATACACATTTGTTAGCTGTGTTAATGCTCAATGTGGATTGAATGTGCAATGAAAATGGTTTGAAACCATCTCACATAAGCCGTGTGAAAGAGGTATTATTTTTGTAACCAGGTTTAGTTCTAGAAGATGCTGCTAGCCATGAGGCCACCATCTGCATAAGCAAACTAATCCAGTATTTGGACTGGGAGGTTTTTTCCCGGCCGTTGGATATATCACCTGTAATCTTATTTCTTATTTTCACAGGAGCAGTAAATACATGTACGATCATCCACAGGGCTTGACACTAACTTTTGAAAGTAATCACCTTGTCAGTCAAGTATCATCTGGCTTTTACTGGACCTGAATGAGTTTATTACTTTCCCTGCAAAAATCAGTGGTCGTGGCCTCAACATACGTCTGCTTCACATGGTTGCATTGCATGTTTCATGGCATGTTGGAAAATAAACTTGTTCATATGACTGTTTGTGAATAAAAGTCGTCTTTATTAAAAGTATAGATAAATGTACAGGTACTTAAATCATTTCTTCCAAAAAATTAGTTAAGAATCAAGCCTTCAGGTAAAGGGTTATATTTGAACCACCTGCTTAGAAAGGCAAGTAGGAGCCAACTTTTGGTTTCCCTGCCACCATTTTTTTTTACCTTGTACCTGCCCTGGGCAAGCAGTTAACCATTAATGTCAAGCCCTGTTGCATTCCTGATGTAGTGGTCACATGACTCATTCAACTCCCCCACTGCTAGCAATAGCAGGCTTTGTTGCATATTGCCACTGAGGTGCTGGCATAGGGCAAAGAATGTGCCACCAAATGACAGCGAGGTATGGTGGGTTTCAAACTAGGATGTAAACCATGCTCTCAATGCCAGGTAGTCTCTGCCCTGTGCCCTGGTGGTAGCATGTCACAAAGCCTACTATTGCAATCAGTAGGTGAGGGGAATAAGTTTATGGAACAACTCCTAATTTAAACACCTTTATGATGATGGAATGTTGAGTACACCGTCATTAATTGTTATTAGTCAGAAGATGCAGAGTACAGGATCTCCAACTCTACCTCTTTCATCTTTGCAGTTATTGATTGTACCTCTTAGTAACTGAGGTAAAACTTGAAAGTGAAGTTCAGCTCAATGTCAGTTATCCAGGGACTTTACAGCTAAAAGCTGTAATAGTCAAGGTTGTTGTGAAGATTACAGATCACAGTACTGTATTAAGAGCTTAAAAGTTTTTATTCTATTCACACTTAAAGTTAACTGGGCTCCTTCCTTATTTTTTCATGAATTCTGTGCCATAAGAACTCTGTTAAATACAGTGCATCTCTGTAGCCTCTTCAGACCAGGGGCCACCTGAATCACTCAGAAGTCTCATTTAGTGACTATTGTATTAATTCTCTTGGATTTGATCAACTCAGCTCTGGTTAAAGTCTCATAACCAGGGTGTGCTGCTTCATGAATTTTTAATTCCCCTTTTCTCCATAACCTCTTAGGATAAAGCCGTTTGATAAATTTATCTCACCACAAATAAAATTCTGATGAATGTCACAGTACTTCTGGCATTGAACAGGTCACAAATTGTGATTTTGCTTAAAATTTCAGTGAACCTTTTCAGGCCTTTGTTTTTAGCTTTACTGTATGACTTTGTTCTCAGCTAAGCTGTAAAGATAAGAGATCTTGAAGCTAGATCAGTCATGACTACTGATTTTGTTTATGTCTTCGTACTGTTGATGATTCTAGTCAGGTTTTTGGTGCTGGCCTGTCAATCATTATGGTTTTCAATTTCTGGTTTTTGATACTCATTGATGGAGTTGAGGTTTAGCCTTGCTGTATTTTCTTCACTGTGGGTCACATACTCTGATTCTGCTGAATTCCTGTGTTTTTGGTGCTGGTCTGGTTTTTGATTTGGTGTAATTCTCAGGGATGTAGCTGAGCTTTAGGTTTTAATCTGGCTGTGCTGTCTTCACACTGAGCTATCAACTCTGCATCAGTATTTTCCTGGACAGGTAAAGCCACCTGGAATGACAAGAGAAACAATTATTAGCAAAAACTTATGGAGAAATAACACACACTAATGTTTTATCTCTTCTTTGACTAGTTCATATAATTCCTGAAAGATGGCACTGCAATGGCCCATTGTCAAATTTCTCCAGATTTATGGAGAGAATAAGTGAAATACCCCCTTAGGACACACCTGGCATTGTTCCAGGCAGTTCATGACTCAAATAAGTAATTTGAAAGACATGACCACACAGGGGTTGCATGAGAGAGAGAGAGAGAGAGAGAGAGAGAGAGAGAGGGAGAGAGAGAGATATTTTATTTGACAATGTATTCATAAAATATCTTAAACATAACTTTTTTTATTATGTCTGGAGACTGTTGTTTAAGGTTATTATCTTGCACAACACAGCCGCCTGAGACACATGGAGAAATTGTAACCAGTATGGAGGTTAAGTGTTATGCATTTCATAAATTTAAGATTATAAGACTTAATGAAGAAACATGTAAGAAATTGAGAAGATTATTTAATTGAGTTACTGAAATAAATGTTTGTCATCTATTTTAAGTTGGTTTTTTTTGCATAGACTAATTTTTGTCACAGATGTAACAGTTTGTCTGAAGGCATTTATCTTTATATGTATTTATAAAATATTAAGTGTAGCAAGTCAATCCTTGAAGACTATGAGTGAAGACTTTGTCAATGATGGCAAGGTGGAGTGAACCACTGTTAATTATAATACAAACTGAAGCTCTGGCCACACATTTCAGTGAATACTTGGTACTCTATTAAGCTTGAGGCAGTCTTTCTTAAAACAAAAGTTTGGTTCCTTTGCTTTTTTCAGGAATACACATTTACCATATGACTGTGTCACACAGAATTCAATAAGTTCCTAAACTGGTTTACTGGTGGCAGCACCAGTCATCATGCCAGCTGGTTTTGTCAAGTTTGAGAAGAAAACAATATTTCTTTTTTTTTTACAATAAAAGACCGTTACCTGCATCTGTAGTGTCTTTTGTGGTTGGTTCTTGAGGACAATTTAATATTTTTGTCAGCCTGGATTCTAGGTCAGGTTTCATCTGCATGTTTTAAGTTAGTATCCCTGGTAAAAACCAAAATTCAATCCAAAATTTGTTTTAAATTCATATATGACCCCGTATAGTATACATTATTTTAAAACTAGTACAGTGTTCTTTCTGAAGACATACATATTTTTTTTCAATTTCATTAATTTTCTAACAATACTTTTAAAGGTTTTCATTTTTTTTTCTCAATCAAGTTTCTATTACCTTAAAACTTAAATTTAATTTTGATTTGATACAAAAGTTACATCTCTGTTTTAAACCAGAACGGCACATGGAAAAGGCAAAAATAACAATACATTTTTTAGATAATGTCATGTAGTCTGATACCGGCCCACTTTAATTTGATTTGTTGTCACTCGGCTGCTTAAAATCATGTACTTTTAAAAAAGTTTTAAAATTTATAACTAATAAAATATAATTTGAATATTAAAGAAAATTTAAAAATTATTAATCAATCAGCACAACACTGTCCCAGGCTCATAATGAATTATAAATCAAGATCTAATGTAAATTTCATATGACTTTTGGTCTGACTTTTAAAGCGATGCTACCTTAATTGGCATTTATCTGCCTCTAGCACTGGTGTTGCGATCAAACTTTATACCTTTATATGTTATGACATATCCACATGAGAGTGGGGTATTTCAACATGAATTAATATTTAACATCCTTCTGTCTCAGCAGACAACATTTCCTGCACAAAGATCCCACTCTTTCTTTCTTTATCTTCTCTGTTCACTGTGATAATATATTATTTTGTTAACCTGTGAAATGTGAGGGGGCTTCTAACTGATTCAATAAATAATACCTAAACTCAGATATGATTCTTATTCAATATTTACTTTTGTATTCAATGTCAAACTTTAAAAAAAAATATTATCACAATGTAAGTCAGTCAATTTTAGAACTTAAAGGAACCATGTGGTGTTCCCATTCTTATCGCCATCATTTTCTATGCAGGAGGAGCAGTCTACCTGCAAGGGCTGACACTTGATCTAGTGTTCGTGCATGATAAACAGCCTCAACGTCACAGTGCGTCTCATTAAATGTGACAGAGCACAGATGGCTTTTACTTGGTACATACAAAATATTAATAAACAAAATGATTTGGAAGTAAAGAATTCATTACAAATTTATCAAGGGGTTGCAATTAAGTGAATAAATTATCTGAGGCTTTGTTACATTGAATATTGTTCTGATAAAAAAAAAATTTCTGCTCACCTGGTAGATGCTGGACCATGTGCTGACAAGAGACTGCAACAGGTGATCAGTTTCTGTATGAGACACCAGGTACAGGGCCCACGTCTGCTTCTGTTGGTCTGCATCAATGTTCTACAAAAACACAATTTGTATAAATCTGGTGTTATCAAAAATAATGAGTCTGTATACTGGACAAGAAATTCACACAAGTAAATTCAAGGAATTTATGTCCCATGCTTCTGCCTTCAAGTGGTGACTAAGTGCAACTAATTTTAACCATGCTCAACAGATGGCAGCACCTGGCAGTTACTGCAAAAATTCAAGAAATTTATGTCCACCGCTAGCAACACCTGCTGGTGATTATTGAAACTAAATGTGCTGATTCATCATATCAAAAATTCAATATAATATTGTATTATTTTCTTGTGGGACACACTCTCCAAAACCAATCCCAACCAAGTTAAGCATGAGAGCAATCACTGACCCAAATTTGAATGAAACCAGATAATATTTATGAGTTATTGCATGGAAACAAAACCTAATGGACAGACAGACAGACAGACAGAGGGACAGACAAACAAACCCAAATCAAGGTCCCCTGTTCCATGAAGTGGGGGACAATAAATTTTTACCATTTGGTAGAGAAATGAAATCAAATAGAAAATACAAACTGAATCCAATGTCCACAACAGAATATTGCATCCATCTTGACCCTGTTCAGTCAATAGTTAATATTGTAATATAGGTATTTAATTAAAATTTATATGATCTACAAGTAAAGTTTGTAGTCTGTTCAGTTTGACTTACAATGAGCAAGTAGCTGTCCCCGGGTCCCCCTGTAGTGATCCCTGTGATGTCTGTGACGTCCAGCTTACTGAGTGTCCTGAAGAAGTGTGACTGCGTGTCCTCGTGACACATCAACACATGTGACTGCGTGACAACACAGCAGCAAGCCTCACACACTGCTCGCTTTGGTCCTCCCTGAATATGAAATTATAAATTACATAACTGTGGTGTCCATCCCAGTGGGTGTAAGTTTATACCCATATATTCAAGTTCTGGTAAGCAAACTATCCCAGTAGTCTATTTTTTCAAAATACAGCTGTGAATAGACTATGCGGCATATATATTTCAAGTGGTATATCATATATTAAAATCAATCCATCTTTCTGCAACTATCATTAGTATTTATGTAATTATTACTTCAGTTTTATTTGTCAAATTTTAGTGTCATTACAACTAAGATCAAAACTAGTTATTGACAGGAAATATTTTGAATAGGTGTCTAAATGTAACAATAACAAAAAGAAAAAAAAATTCCAGGAAAGTTATAAAAGTGTGACTGAAGAAATTTATATTTGAACTATTTAACATTATATAAAAATATATCTAGTGCTTACTTGTCAGTAATCACATCCTACCTGTTATGTTGAGTCATAATTAGCTACAAAATTCACCATATCAAAAACCTCCAGAATCTCACTGTGAAAATATTTACATTCTGATCAAATTTCTTGTCTGAACTGATGAACTACCTTTGTTTCTTGAGCAACAGCTATACATAAAGCTTGTAGCCAATCCTGTAGCTCAGCTTCATTTGCTGCTGATAGTTCCAGAATGGAGCCATCTGATTGGATGATATCAAACGCATGTTTTCTGTCCTTCTTGTTGGCACGGCGACACCCCACACAGTCTTCACAGCTAAACAAACACCAATACAGGTATTACTTGATGTTAATCAGCAAAACAATTAATTCCACATTATATTTATACTTTAGTTGATTAAAATCAATTTAGATTTGACAAGGTTCATAATACCACAATATATGACAGAATATCTGATCTCTATGTATAGTCACTAACTTACCTGGTTCAAATTTTGAACAGATTAAGCAATTATTTAAAACTTGTAATATTAACAGCAGTTTTTAATCAATCAATACAAACACCAACCAGGTATTATTATCTTGTTATATCAGTTTGGACATAGGTACAACTCTGTAATGACTAACAGATATTCATTTTTAGACTAACAAGAACACTATAAGAGTACCTGAGCAACAAGTCTTGTAAACTTGGACCTTGTGGTTTATGTAATACATGAGGTACAACTCAGCAATCACTAACAGCCATTTATTCTATTTTTTATACAAGATAACTTATAAGTCTTATGAACTCTGACATCAATAAATATGTGCAGGTTTTGCTGTGGTCCAAACTCTAAGTCCCCCCTCGAGTCCTATGTCACTGCTCCTTATTTGCCTGTACTAATGTATAAATTAATCTATATAATACATAAATTTTTGTTACTTCAGCTACTTACTTGAGCTGAACACAAAGTTTAGGCAGTTGAGTGTCATTCTGATCCTGGTAGAGTTGTAAGCTTCCATCCCTAGACGAAAAAGAAAATTTATTTATGAAATATTTCTCACACCTTCAATTAAATGATCTCTAATATTTATATCCCTTGTAAGACAAAAATATTACTTTATTATCCATCTGTGGTTTACTTTTACCTTACAAGCTTCTCCCTCCACACTAGCACAACCTTTTTGTGACTAATGGCACCGAGTCTTGGGTATGTTATATCCACAAAAATATCATATTCATAGTTAAATCTTGAAAGATTATTGTATAAAATACATATAACTTTTGTGTAAGGTTCCTGTCACCTCTAGTTTGTATCTGACTTTACTGGATAAAACCTGCCGAGCTGCTGAACTGGCCTGAATAGAGAATTTGACCATTAAGATAAGATTCCATATGCATGGAATCCAGATCCAGCATACGAAATGATGATAAAAATCAATATTAACTAAAAAACTAAAGTGCGATTCCATATGCGCATATCCAACATGTGGAATCTGTATACAGCACAACGATTTGCTACATGTAGCAATTATTGCCAATTCTGTAAAGTATATTGTATGCAACAGACAGATGGTATGAAATCTTTTTTCATACATTGCGCTTCCCGCATTCTGCATGTATAAGGAATCTTAGCTTTATGTGCAAAATGCATTTTCATACAAAATACCATGAAAATGAAATTATGGGATTTTAAAGCTGAAGGATATTAATCATTTAGAATTTCCTATAATGGATTTTGTATATTGTATTAAAAAATACTTAAATCACAAATTCATGCAGAAGTCCACCAGAATCCACACCAACCTTAAAATGAAGTATCCTTCTTTCCATGATGAATAATTCCACAGCCTTGTCAACATGTTTCCACTCTCCTGACGGTAATACAAGGTTCCCTGTTTGTTAGCCGCCACAGGCGATATGTCTGCAGTCTTTGACAGGTCCTCCCAGTGTACCAACACATCGCAAACAATAGACACTTCATTTGGCTGAAAGGACAATATCAAACATGAATATTATATGGAGGATTTTTTTAAGAAGCTGCATAACTACCATTTCTATTTAACCTTATATTTAACCTTATGGGTTATATAAACCATTTATGGGTTTTTTTAACAAGCTCACTTGAAATATCTCTGCGTTAGGTTTGTACTTCACATGTACAGTTGGAGTATCTCCACATGATTTGAGGTGTTATCTATCCAGTCAATTCTGGTTGAAACTGGTTTGGATTTATTTGTTCAGAAAAGGCTGTTCATACTGTTTTGAGGATATGTCATTGGCCTTGTTGAGACACTGACCATTGAAAAAGGATAAAACAAGGGACCTATGGGTCACGACGCTCAGCTGTTATATATGATAAATAAAATATTATTTAGAAATGAGGCACATGCTGGTTTTGTGTGGTAATAAATATAAGCTGTATTATGAGTTGTTGTTGTTTAGCTTATGTATGATTTTGATAGTACCTTTGGAGACAGGGAAGAGGATTGATTTCATTTATTTTATTAACAAATGGAGTACTACTGATACACAGATTTTGACTTGGCCATATAACTTATAAGCAGAACATATAATATAAGAGTTTAACTATTTATTAAAAAATTACAAATATTGTCCCAAATATAATTTTAATTAAAAATAATAAGAGAATCATATGATTTTTTAAAATGAAATATAACTGATATGATTATTAAAATAATATTACAGAATATATTCATGAATGCATTCATGAATACATTTTGAAAGTATTTGCACGAGTATTCATATACTTTCATTTTTACCTGAATTCCCATTCTTTATGCAAGAAATTTTATAATGGAGTACATAATCATATTCGTATTTAAATACAATTACAAAGTATTTGCACCATGTCTGGTATTTATTCAGTTTTCACCAAACAAAGATGTTGAGAATCCAGAATATACAAAATTCACACATTTAAATAATGATCATAAGAACCTGGTTTTATGGCCTTAATTTATATTAAAAAATAACTGTAAAAAATTCATTTTGGACTAATTTCACATCAATGTACACACTAGACACAGTAGGAATCTAGATTAATATTATCAACTGCATCTTTGTCTATCATTAATTTCCTTCATATAATCCCTAATGATTAGTAATGAATAATATGATTTACTTCTTTATCATTAAAATTGAACTGAAAAATGCCATAGGTGACTGCATGGTGTTATTTGGAATATGTGACATTCTACCCATCGATACAAGATTCTTATATCATCAGTAACTGCAAGTTAATTTCCTGTTATTATAAACTAACAAATTCCTTTTCTATTTTTCTTTAATTTGTTATTAAAAACAAATAAAAATTTATTAATTTATTGTTTATTGTTATGTTGTTGGTTAAAACTACTAGATAAGTTGGGTTGGACACCTGGATCAACTGTGGCTGGCCATAAGCTGCCTGAATTCTCGCATCAAGCGTGCATAATTTGATGAAAGGTCAACAAGGTCAACAAAGTGGTGACTCAAGAGGGGCTGGAGACAGCCAAAGTCTGACAGGGTCTCATAAAAAACATTAATAAAAGCTACAATATTTGGCCAATTTCTTTCAGCTTTCTAAACTAAAAAGCTGAAATCCTTATGTGTGCATGATATGAAAATTATATCAACAGTGCTCACGGGAAACAAACGTGCCATGGTCACAGTTGGGCAAAATTTAAGGTACTAATTTTATATTTATGCTAATAACTTATAAAATTTGAAAAATTCAGAACTAATTTTGGGTATTCAATTGAATCTTGATTAAATAATGTTACATCCCTGACAAAAAAATCTCTAGCTTCAGCAATGCCCTTTTTAAGGGAGTAAATATATTTCTTGATTTTTTACAAAGTGCATTATGTTTGGGCCCATAACTTAAAACAATTACGCAATACTGACATCATTCTGGCATGTGCATAGAGAATGAAAAATATGTATATTATTTATGATTAAAGTCAGATCAGTGGTTTTGATATTAGGCAGTCTTGAAGTGTAACAATGGGTTTTTAATGGAAAAATGAAGTTTTTCATTAATATCTAGAAGGTATTAAGTCCTAGTGACCAAATTCTTGGCATGGTAGGGGATTTTGGAGACATCTAACTGTATGCCGAATTTAAGGAACTTAGAGCTGAAGCTGGGGAGCTGAGCTCTTGCAAACTGCATAACACTAGCAATATGTGACATGGTGCTTGAAAACTTGAATAAAATCTACAGTTTTTGATCAACTGGTTTCAAATTTTTGGTGTTAACAGTTGAAATGCTAACAAAAACATGCTGTGAAAATTAAATCCACAGTACTTACAGTAAAAAAAACGTGCCATGGTCAAAGTTGGGCAAAATTTAAGGTACCAATTATTATTTTTATTAATATTTTAAAAAATTTTAAAGATTTTCATCTAATTTTGGGTATACAATTTAATTTTGATTAATTAAAGTTATATTACTGGAAAAAAGGTCCATAGCTTTAATGTTTTTTGTGTTAAGTGATCAAATATCTTTCCTGATTTTTACAAAATGCATCATGTTTGGGCCCATAACTTTTTTAAATTAAATAATACAGACATAATTTCTGGCATGTATATAGGAACTATATAGAGGAATATTTATGGTTAATATGAGGAAAAACAGATGAGTGGTTTTGATATTAGGCAGTCCTGAAGTGTGAACATAGGTTTTAAATAAAAAATTGAGGTTTTTCCTTAATTTCTCAAAGGAACAAAGTTGCAAAGACCCAGGTTTCGGCTTGGTAGGAGATCTTGGGGACATCTAACATTATGCCGAATTTTGGATTCCTAGGTCTGGACTAATACCTTAATTTCACATTCAAGGGAATAATACATTTAAGTTTATATATTATTTAAGCATATCCACTTTTTCCATTAAAATAGTTTTTATCTGATTAATTTTTTTATTTACAAGTTTTATAAATTTGTATTAAAAAAACACTGAAAATATAAGTTAAAATATTAGAATTCTTATTTGCAATCATTATACATCGAGAGTGTAGCTCGTATTGGGTCATATTATGCATACACATATATTTTTATTATTTTTAAATCACAAATTTTCAAACTGAATTTAAAAGAAAATAATGCCACAACATGGCATCTGCAAGATTATTCCTTGAATCACTATTAAAAAGTTTTGCACATTGGGGTTTTCAGTACATGCTTAATCTTATTCACCAAAATAAAATAAGATTCTGTAAATTTGGTAAAATAAAAACATCTTTTCAAATAAAGTATACACACTGTTGGTTGAATGAGGGACAAACAATATCATTATGCTAATTACAATCTAAGCTTTAATTTATTCCTGGAATTAATAGTCAATTTCACACCTTGTGAAGTTTTTACTCTTCTCAAGGAAGGAATTACTTATCTGATGAACATCCACACTTTCATAGCAATACACCACTTTGTGGACACAATTAAATGTGCACTTTAATCATTGTAACCCTGGTGGTATATACAAAATCTAAAATGTAGCATAGCCAAGAATAAAATGAAATACAGAAAATTATAACATTCATCTAGTTAATGCATCATCAGGGGGGGAGGGTGTGCAGGGCAGAGAAGAAGCCTGCTAGTAGTGGCCCAGCTGAGCCAAGACAAGCTGCCTGGGGTGGGTTACATTATGCAAGTGAAGGCTTTACTACTAGGTGGGCTAGATGTAAACAACACTTGACATGGTGTATGAAAACTTGAATAAAAGCTACTCTTTTCAATCAATTCCTTTGAAATTTCAGATTTTAAAAGATTAAATCCTTATGTATATATGCTGTGAAAATTAAATCAACAGTGCTAACAGAAAAAAAACATGCCATTGCCAAAGTTGGACAAAACTTAGGGTATTGATTTTTTATCTAAGCTAATAACTTGAAAAATTTGCAAAATTCAGATCTAATTTTGGGTAAACAATCGAATCTTGATTAAATAAAGTTATATTCCTGACAAAAAGTCTCCAGCTTCAGCAATTCTCATCTAAGGTGAGTAAATATATTTCTTGATTTTTAAAAAAGTTCATTATGTTTGGGCCCATAACTTAAAAAAAATACACAATACTGACATCATTTCTGGCATGTGCATGGCGAATGTATAGAAAAATATGTATATTATATATGATCAAAGTCAGATCAGTGGTTTTGATATGAGGCAGTCTGAAAGTGTAACAATGGGTTTTTAATTGAAAAATGAAGTTTTTCATTGATTTCTCAAAGGAATTAAGTCCTAGTGACCAAATTCTTGGCATGGTAGGGGAATTTGGAGAAATCCAACTGTAAGCCAAATTTAAGGAACTTAGAGCTGAAGCTCGGGAGCTGAGCTCTAGCAAACTGCATAACACTAGCAATATGTGACATGGTGCTTGAAAACTTGAATAAAATCTACAGTTTTTGATCAACTGGTTTCAAATTTTTGGTGTTAACAGTTGAAATGCTAACAAAAACATGCTGTGAAAATAAAATCCACAGCGGTTACAGCAAAAAAACGTGCCATGGTCAAAGTTGGGCAAAATTTAAGGTACCAATTTTTTATTTTTGCTAATATTTTAAAAAATTCAAAAGATTTTGATCTTATTTTGGGTATACAATTTAATTTTGATTAATAAAAGTAATATTACTTGAAAAAAAGTGCTTAGCTTTAACAAGTTTTGTGTAACGTGATAAAATTTCTTTCCTGATTATTTACAAAATGCATTATGTTTGGGCCCATAACTTTTTTAAATTATACAATACAAACCTAATTTCTGGCATGTTCATAGGAATTATATAGAGGATTATTTATGGTTAATATGAGGAAAGACAGATGAGTGGTTTTGATATTAGGCAGTCCTGAAGTGTGAAAATAGGTTTTTAATAAAAAAATGAGGTTTTTCCTTAATTTCTCAAAGGAATGAAGTCGCAAAGACCCAGTTTTCGGCTTGGTAGGAGATCTTGGGGATATCTAATATTATGCTGAATTTTGGATTCCTAGGTCTTACGGTTTCAAAACGTGCCACATCTACGGACGGACGGACGGACGGACAGACGGACGGACGACGGACAATGGACCACGACTATAGCTCAGATGACTTATAGTCAGCTGAGCTAAAAAACATGCATATGTTAAGAAAATTTTGTATTACAGAGCCTCTGGAGTATCAGGTTTATATGCATGGGACCATGAAGAATTCTGAAGTCACGACCTATTGTCTAAACCTAAGACATTACAGAATATCTCAGACTCTTCACCATTCTTCCCTTTAAGGCACTCTTAAAGTAGGAACTAAACACTTACAGCTCAAGGCTTAACCAAAATCTGAAAGGTGCCCATTCACCTACCTTTTGAAAATAAAAATTTATATGATTTCTGATTTCCTTTGTGTATATATTAATGATCTAAGGGTAATTTTGGTTGTGTAAAGTTCTTATAATACCTTCATGAAGTATGAGGTAGTTTATCAACAACATGTTTGTAAACACCAATCTTGACAAAAGGGAAAGTCATGTAAACTAATGTTGTAGGTTGCATATATGTGGAGGTAGAAAGTACACTTGTTGCAAAATGCCATTGGCAAAGCTCTGGCTTATTGGACTTGCTGCCAGATGCCCTTGTTGAATTTGTTTTGATTATGTTGGTGGGCCCCCACATATCATAAACAGGGTCATATGAACAAAACAAGCAGCCTGTGTGTGGCGATATCTACATTTTCTGGCCTGTTTTTATAAAAGCTCAAAGGGATTACTTTCAGTTTATTAAGGTCAGATAGGTGACTGGGCATCTTTAATTGGCAAAATCCTTCTGGATTTTATATATGACCCACTACCTGCATCCCACATTCCCCTGCTGCCCACTTTTTCATCGCGATTTTCTGTGTCGTGGCGTCTGTGAGCACGCTCAGGTGGGGATGACTTGTCTGTCTGATTGCCAGATCCAGCTGTCCCACAATGCTCCTGTAACACAAAATATACCCATAATGCATCTGTTATACCATATACCCATAATGCATCTGTAACACAACCATTATGTCCCATAATGCCCTAGTAACACAAAATATACCCACAATGCCTTGAGTACACCATGTACCCATAATTCATCTGAAACAGGACATGTTTGGAAATGTACATAACCCTTATATCCCTGATATATCTGTGACACAAGTCTTCATAACTGCTGTTTTCACACTTGTTCCCATGATGCATCAGTAAAAGAATGCCAATGGTGCAGCTCCAAAGGACTGACATGGATGTCAAATAATTACAACAGTATTTCACCAAAACTCTTTGTCTACAGCCCAAAGGTTTTATTGAAATTACTGATCAACATATTAATCATATTGGTATTCAATAGCAGTGCACCCATGATTCATTTGGTCATTTTCTTTCATTGGTCATAATCGATTAAATCAATTGCTTTTTTGCATAATCAATAAAAAATGATTATGTATGCACATCCCAAGAAGTCATGTCATCCTGAAAAAATATTCTAATTCTGTAAGAGATATAAGAAAGACTGGGCACAAAACAGCAAGCAGCTTTAAAACTTAACCTTGAGCAACAAATATGTGAACAACCCTGCCACTTACTTGACCTTCAATATTTCAGTTATAATCTTATACAGCATATTTCCTGGTTATATACATGGTACTTAAAATAATCAATCAACATTCGTTTTTTATCTTTCAATCATCAAATATGATTTTAAATCCAGTTCCCACCATTGGTATATCATTAGCCATCTTCATAATAAAAACCTATAAATTGTTCTATATTATGTTCTATTTTATAGGAATATAACAATTACACATCATGTATGCATGTTACTCCTATAATTTCAATTGCAATTCAACATATTTAAAGTGAATATTCTGGTCTTACTTGGTGAGCTCCTCATCTCCCGTGGTGATCCAGAACTGTTTACGTCGGTTGATGCATACAATGTTTATCACTTGATAGTTAATGCTTAACTGAAACACAAAGGTAAAATAACATCAATTAGTATTTGTTGATCTACAAGTCAAAAGTTAAGAACTGAACACATCCACAGAAAATGAAAATTAATAATTTTACATTTATTTCGTTTTTGATATATTGCACCAATATTCTTCCGTCAAACTCAGTGATTACTCTAATCTTAACAAATAATTAAACAGATCTTTCATAATCATAACTATGATCCAAAAGTAACAATTACATTTTTCTGAATGAATCATTATCATGTAAAGATAAATTATGATCTCGTTCTGATCATGATCTTGTACTTATAACTGTTGATGCTGAGCTCACCTTGAACCAGTAAATTAATACTAATACAAGGTTCCTGCACCTCTTGGCTAAGCAAATTTAAGACCTATTTAAGACCAGCTGACAGAAAATTTAAGACCCTTTTTTTTACAATTCTTTATAGCTATACCGTGCTTTAAAATTACTGAAGATCACAAATGGTGATCACTAGAAGTTGGGACTGGTCTCATGGTAGTGTGTCCTGAGAATCTAAAGAGATCTTTCTTCAACAAGTAACCGTGGCAACTTCTCCTAAACTGTCTCAAGCTTACATTTAATCACCAAAATGTCTGTGCACATTCATTATATCAGGATGGGTAAAATCTGAAGAAGTATGACCTTGGATTGAATTATGACCTTGAACTGATGAAGTATGACCTTAGTTTGAACTATGACCTAGAACTGATGAAGTCTGACTTTGGACTGAACTATGACCTAGAACAGATGAATTATGACCTTGGTTTGAACTATGACCTAGAACTGATGCAGTTCGACCTTGGACTGAACTATGACCTTGAACTGATGAAGTATGACCCTGCTTTGACCTATGACCTAGAACTGATGAAGTATGACCTTGGATTGAACTATGACCTTGGACTGATGAAGTATGACCTTGGACTGAACTATGACCTTGAACTGATGAAGTATGACCTTGGTTTGAACTATGACCTAGAACTGATGAGGACTGACTTTGGACTGAACTATGACTTTGGACTGATGAAGTATGACCTTGGACTGAACTATGACCTTGAACTGATGAAGTATGACCCTGGTTTGACCTATGACCTAGAACTGATGAAGTATGACCTTGGATTGAACAATGACCTTGGACTGATGAAGTATGACCTTGGACTGAACTATGACCTTGAACTGATGAAGTATGACCTTGGTTTGAACTATGACCTAGAACTGATGAGGACTGACTTTGGACTGAACTATGACCTTGAACTGATGAAGTATGACCTTGGATTGAACTATGACCTTGGACTGATGAAGTATGACCTTGGACTGAACTATGACCTTGAACTGATGAAGTATGACCTTGGTTTGAACTATGACCTTGAACTGATGAAGTATGACCTTAGTTTGAACTATGACCTAGAACTGATGAAGTCTGACTTTGGACTGAACTATGACCTAGAACAGATGAATTATGACCTTGGTTTGAACTATGACCTAGAACTGATGAAGTTCGACCTTGGACTGAACTATGACCTTGGACTGATGAAGTATGACCTTGGACTGAACTATGACCTTGAACTGATGAAGTATGACCCTGGTTTGACCTATGACCTAGAACTGATGAAGTATGACCTTGGATTGAACTATGACCTTGGACTGATGAAGTATGACCTTGGACTGAACTATGACCTTGAACTGATGAAGTATGACCTTGGTTTGAACTATGACCTAGAACTGATGAGGACTGACTTTGGACTGAACTATGACTTTGGACTGATGAATAATGACCTTGGACTGATGAAGTATTAACACTCACTGAGAGGTAGTCGATTTCGCTGTGTCTGATGATTGCTTCTGTGATGAATTTTCCCTCATCTAAACTCTTTCGTAAGATGTAGATGGCATGACTAGTTAACATGAGGAAGACATACACCACTTGGCCTTCTGTATGTCCAACACTCGTGGCATAAAGCTGCAAAATAATACATGATTCTCATTGCTGTATTACCTCTGTTAAGGAGGTTATGTTTTAACCCATGCCTGTTTGTTTATTATTTGGTTTGTTAGTCTGTAAGTTATAAATAAAGGACCTGTTTTCACAAATTAACTTAAAAATTTATTATACAAAATTACCGGCATTTTCAAAAGGGTAAGAAAAAAAAATACATGGAACAAATAACAATATTACATTATTACACAAACACAGGTATTTTATTAGCAAGTTCCATTATATTCTTATGAAGCTAATAAGTTTATCTAGAATAGATAAAAAAATTTATAAAACAAAATTACTATTTTTTAAGTTTCTCTTGAAAATATCTTACAATTATGGTGTTTCTCCATAATTTCCCTTTCAATATCATATTTTTGTTTCAATTCATGGATACAGGCATAAATGAAACTGTGAATCAGTTAAAAATTGGCTCAGGAAGACAACTTGTTTTAATTCAATTTTTATTAATATTCTATTCTCCTCAGCTAACAAACAGCAGCATACTGGTACATATTATCATAATTTTACAAAGACACATGTATCTCTGTTTGGCAGGTCATGACATGATTAGGTAAAACAGGGCTAATTTATTGATATAACATTAACTATGAAATTAGGAAGAAAGAGATGTTTTTATACAGATCTAGTAAGGCAGGTTTACCTTCTTTGGACGTGTGAACTCAAGTGTACTTACTATTATAACTAATGCCTTAGCTGACATTAACTGATGGACAAGGCTATATATTATTACTGATTATAAATCTATCAGATAAAAAATGTTACTACTGATTATAAATCAGGACCCAACCATTGATTATTGACAGGATTATAAACTAAGTGTTTTCAATAGCAAAGTGGTCACTGAAAGCCTCCACTGACACCTGCAATTTGGCGATAATGGAAAATCACCTGTGGAGTGTATGACCTTGGGAATTATGTCATGGGAAACAAAAATATCAATTGCATATCTGTATGTCATCTATGTCTAATATTGTGCCCAAAGAACTGACTTTGAAAGTCAGCCATATTTGAGATCGAGCCCTATATTATAATGGGCATAAGAATGAAAAAGAAGAAGAAAAATTTTACAATCAATGATTTTGCATTCTGAGGGACCTAATAAGTCCATCTATAAAAAAAAAGTTTGACCCAAATATGGAGATAGAAATAAACCCCTATAATCCTCCCATCAAATCAACCAGAGGCTGAAATAAGTAGCATTGGAAGCATTCATCTTGATAATTAGCATAGAGTTCTAGTTTGGACAAATTTTACAGTGATGTAATGTACATTATACATCCTTTTGCCTTGTGTTGCAGGTCTCAACATTTATGGTAAACCATTTGCCCTAACAAGTAAAAGTTTGAGAAAATGGTGGCAAGGAAACCAGGAGGACTTCTTGGGCATGTAGGTTCAACAATCAGCTTTACAAGAAGGCCTGAATCTTGACTAATCTTCAGTTAGAAAATTTCTTTCATAAAAGAAATAAAATCATTTTATAATACCTATTGTAATAAAAAGAAATATTATAAACAAATATCTGGAAATGTTTATTTTTTGCAAAATAATCATGTGTAACACACTTAGTGTGAGTGGCGGTGATCACTGATTTTTGTAGAACACAATTGTAACAAAGCATGCATGGAAAGTAAAAGCTTGATGTTTATTGCCCAACTGGGCAAGTACTTTCAACTGTTAATGTAGAGCCCTGGCTTGTTACCTTGAGGAACTGTTCCTCCTCTTCCTGGAAAATATCAAGCATCAGCAGGAGTTTCATGTTGTTGTCCACGCTGAAAATGAAAGTAAAAGATTAGGTTATAATGCTGTTTAAGGTATGATGGAACAATAATTGGTATAAGAGATTTTCATGCTCTGCAAGGGTTATTACCTATTATCACTTTTATAATGTATCAACTAAACTTAAACATTCTGTAAGAAATACTATATATTTTTCCTCCAACAAATATATAATACCACATCTTTCATAAAATAATTTTTCTTTACATGATTTCAAGCCAATAACAGAATCAGTTTTACTAGCCATTTTGTATTGTAAATTTCACCTGAGACACATAGAAAAAGACAAAGCTTACATCTTTTTCCTATGGATTTTGCCTTGCTTGTTGTCAGGTAAATTAACACTAGTTCTTTCATAATTTCCTAAAATCATATTTCACAGGTAATTCACATAAAAATGAGGTCAAGAGAAATCTGTCATTTTGTTTCAAATATTTAAACAGTGTAAAATGTTAATACTGTTGATGAGGCTATAATATCTGTTACACTTGCCACTTTTTTTCAATTTATACAAATGAACAAAATGATGAATTTAAATAATAAATAAATATAATGATAATGAACATGCTGCAAACAAACAAGTCTGTGTGAAAATAAGATCAGTAACAAACAAGTGCTCTTAAAATAAGAACTTTGTGCTTTCAACATAAAAATTATAAACATACAACAGCTTTAAAATTCCATCAAATACTCAATGTTGAGAATTTTTATACAGTAAAACCTGCATGTGGACCAAAAAAAATTACAGATATTGTTATCTTTTTCTCCAACATTATAAGGGGCCAGTCCAAAATTCTTTACATGGAATAACAATTCATAAAAGTTGTTCTACAGATTTTCTGCTCCTGTTTTTCAAATATAATTTTTTCATGCAAATGAGGCCCAGGTCCTGAGCCATGTCTTTAAGTTGTGTATATGTGTGTATTTCTTAATTATGCCTAAAAGTATGGAAATAGACATACTTTTAAGTTGATTGTATGCACCATTTTCAAGAATTCAAGAGAATTTATATAAAATTTTCCTGTCAAGCTTGCTAAATACCATTTATTGTCTCAACTGGTAAAATAAAATTTTAATTTGTCAAATATTGTATTTTTATCTCAGTCTAAAGAACAATGACATTTTTTCTTAACACATTTACAACAAGAGCACCTATGTTTCCTTGTTCTGCACCACTGACTATTTTCCATGACAATGCAAGTGCAAAATTTGGTTTTAAAACTTATCTCAAGTGGTTTCTGTCAGTGTGACTTTGTGGTAGCATTATCAACATCATAATTTTTTACATTATAAGGATGGGGATAGTAAATTTTGCCACGTAGAATTGTGCCTATATGTAATAGGGTCAGCCTCAAATAGACTTAGGACGGCCCTGTTACTAAATACATGATCAGATAGAACTGGCTCCCTACAAGAAGTTAGTATGAAGATTACAAAGTTATGTTAAGATCTTATTTATGTCCACAATGATAAGGGTTGACTGTGTATGTTAATGTACCATGATGAGTGCTTCCTCCTGAAAGAAATATAGGTCAACAAAGGTCAAATAGAGGTCAAACTAGCAAGGCCTCATGCAGGGCATAAATCAATGCAGAAAAAGACTAATACATTATAATAAAACTTTCTTATGTATAGATAATCGATGCCAACACAGGCTGACCAATATGGCTAGAAAATTGATTGAATTAAAATTTAACATATCAAATTTGATGAAACCTCTACAAGATTTATACATTTATAGGATTCCCTCTGTATTAATGATTGGTCTTGTAGAAAAATACAGAATAAAGACTTAAAATTTTTTATAGAAAATTCAGCGATCAATGGTATAAATCTATCAGAAAACAATTTATCAATTTAAACTATACAAATTATTTATATGATTTTATTTTTTATTACCAAAATTGAAATACCTTATTTCTCCTGGAACAAGTTTCGGTGGCACTGTCAAATAGTCCTTTGTGAGGCCACCAGAGGTCGCTGTGAATGGGGAGTCAGGCACACTGTCTGTAGGGCTCGGGCTTGATACAACATCAATGCACACTGTTGGTATAACAAAGGCTGGGCCAGTATTACTGTCACTGACTGTAACTTGTTTGTTACATTTTGACGTCACATTTTCTGCATCATGTGGAGAAGCACGGTCTTTCTGCATCTGGTTTTTAATTTGACTGGTATCACTCTCTGCAGGTTGGGTTGCATTTTTCTCAGTTTCTAGCGTAGGAACCCTCAGACTGGTACCCTCCTCATCTATCACAGGAACATTTATATTTAGACTTGCACCCTGCCCATTTATCACAGGAACATTTACATTTAGACTAGTACCTTGCTCATTTATCACAGGAACAGGTACACTTAAACATACATCATTCTGTGTCACCGGAGAATTTGACATTGCATCGTTTTGGAGTTTAAGTCTGGGGCTTGCGAAAAAACGTTTTGCAGGACTTGGGTCACAAAGTAATTTGTTCTGTTCTGATCGTGACTTTGATGCTAGTGATGGAGCGACTGGCGTATAAATTCCATGAGGGGTGGTGGGGTCATCACACAGATATATCACCGAGAGTCTGTCCTTTGAATGTCCTACGGTCACATTATCACTCTGACTGCATGGGTTTGCGTGATCCTCAGAAGAACTAGGTTCACAAGAACAGCTGCGATTACACCCAACCTCATCAGTTTTGTATACAAAATCTCCATCTTCACGTAAAACTTGGTTTCCCCAAGAAATTTCGGAATCAAACTGTATCATAGTCACTGGGTTTTGACTTTCCTTCGCAGGACAACATGGAATGGAAGCATCATTGGGGCCACCTGGACAATCTTGTTTTTTACAACTGTCATTTTCATACGTTTCTTTCTGACTTGCTATTTTTGGTGAATGCGCCTGGTTCATAACTGAACCATTAACCTCTTGTCCATTTTCTACACTACCTGATAGTGTCATTAAACTTGATTCAAATTTGTCTTTCAAAGATTCAGTAAAAGACAGTTTACTAGTGTTCGATTCTGTTGGTGAGGCAATCACTTCAAAATCGGAGGAATTCTCTCGAGAAATCTGCACAGGTTCGCTGTTCTTATCGCTACTTCTCGTATCGTTTGAGTTTGGATCTGATCCTTCTTTCAACAATTTTTGTTCCTTCTTCTTTTTTGATCGTTTGACCTTGACCCTTGTCACCATGATGCTATTTTTTGAAGAACTGAGAGCATCAAGATCACTGATGCTGAGATTCGATATTCGCGCTATCCGAGCCTGCTCGTCTTCATAAAATGGTTGTTCCTCCATGAGCGTGCTCAGTGGGGAGTCTGAATTAACACGAGGTAGTCCTGACGAGTTTGATGATATGCTGTGAGCATCAGAATTTGCTTGACTAGTTTGTTCATTGTCGTCTCTACCAGAAAACATCATACTTGAACTCTGTCAGACAAAACACAAAAGTCAGCAATGAAACAACTGGAAATACATGTGACCTGCAAACATGTTGTATTGTTTGTATTGTTTTGTGTATTCGGAGGACCTGCAAATCATACTGGTCCTCCAAATACACAAAACAATACAAACACTTTAATGACAGTGCTACGTCTTATACAAAATATGCAATCTCCAAGCTTTCACAAACAATTATACATGCACAAATAAAGAAGTCCTACCCTCTAAAAAATATTAAAATCCTGCTATTAAGACTTATAAGAACGAGACACAGAGTAGCAAACAACATAAAAACTTAACCTTGTGCACTGAACAGGTGTCAACAACCTGTCCGTTACCTTGACTTTCAGAGTACATTTACTGGTAGTGTTTACTCGATCAATATTTTATGTATGTTTTGTTTCATTACAACCAATTTTATAATTATCACAAATTTTAGAAAGTACAAAATCAATAATCAATCACTTTGTACAGAACATCATTTTGCAACCAGTTTCTACCACTTATTAATTTATAAATTTGACTTTATTAATTAGTGGTACCTGAGACACCGTGCTCTCCATGCTGCATAATGACAGTCTATCTTCTGAATCCTCACTGTCAGAACGTTTCCTCAGAGAGCAGCCCAGATCAAGGTAAGCCACATCCTGACAGAGAAAAGTCCATCATTATAACATCCATCAAAACAAAAATCAACTCAGTCTGAACATTTTAACTGTTTTAATAGTCAATATCCAACTAATACCATACCAACTCAGTTATCATTTATATCATCATTAACCTATGCATGCTAGGATTCTAGCCAAGTTATAGCCAATTATAGCCATATACTTTTAAGGCCGGCCATTCATCTATCTTTTCTGTATTTGTGATTTCTGGCTTACTATGTGTATATAGTGATTAACTGTAGGTTATTCCTGTTAAAAAATTTTTTTTGAAATGCCTCTAAGATTGATGTAGGAGGTTATTTATGTACAAGCTGTTTGTAAACAGAACAAAAACTTGTGACCTAAGAAGGTTAGTTGCATAGGTGCACAAGTTAAAAGGTCACTAGTTACAAAACTCCCTTTGCAAAACTCTGGTTCATCTGACTACCACCAGATGTCCTTGTTGAATGTATTTGGATTTTTTTGGTGAGCCCCCCAAAAGTTATAAACAAATGCATTTAAACAAGACAAACATTATGTGTGGTGGGACAGGTGTTTTTTTTTTTGTTCAAGGGATTATCTTAATTTAATATATAACAGATACAGGAATAGGCCACCTCAGCTTCTGTTATTGAGTGAAAAATATAATGAGATTAAGTAAATATCAGAATGGCCATCACAGAGTTGATGTACATCACCAAATAACAGGTTTTAATCTGGGTCACTCTATCTTATAAATTCCAAATATTAACACCAGATGCCAGCACCTGTGACAGATCCTACACTTATATATAAATAGAAACAGACAAACATATAAACAGACTAGTAGTTGAAACTGGATTGCACACTTGTCAAATCCCTTAATTAACAATATCATATTTTTAATTGTTCAAATGAGAAGGCTTTGTGCTCTTTATCCAAAATAAAATTAGGAGTTTCCAATTCCTACTTCTCTCCAGTGGGTATTTCTTTGTATTTGAAAGAGTAATTGATTCACAAAGGATTGACAGAAATCAGGGTACATGTGCATTCACATAATGGTTATAATTTTTTTAAACAATTGCAAACAAAACACTCACCAGATCTACCTGGAACGTGACAAACTCTAGTCCTGATGCTAATGTAACCAAGATCTGTAATCTCTGTGAAAGAAAAGAATATTGCACCTCTACTGATATCAGTGTTGAACTAGAATACGGGTAGTCGACAAGCAACTACTTGTATCCACCAAAATCAGAGTGGGACGGGTGAAGTGAGGCATGGATTGAGTAACATGGGGAAATAGAGTGAAGTGTGTTGCATATTAGCATGGATGTCTGCAGCTGAAATGTGTATGTAGGTTGTGCCACCTACCACAAAAGCTATCAAAGTAGTATACAAATGCAAAATGTCAAACCACTGCCGAGATAGGAGTAATTTTATCCCACGGCAAACAAACAGCTGATACCTGTGCAAAAATGGTTGCAGGTGGCGCAACCAGTTTTGCGTATGATAAAGAGCTATTTTAGATCTATACACATGCAAAATTTTGGCCCAATCGGCCAAAAAGTTCCCGAGATATGAGCTTGGATGTCTGCAGCGTAAATGTGAATATAGGTGGCGCCACCTGTCATAAAATCAAGAAAGCTATCCAAGATGTATAAACCTGCAAAATTTTAGGCAGATAAGTCAAACCAGTGCAGAGATATGAGTAATTTTATCCCACGGCAGACAAACAGACAGTCTCTGTGCAAAAATGATTGAAGGTGGCACTACCAGTTTTGCGTATGATTAAGAGCTACGAGAGATCTATACACATGCAAAATTTTGGCCTAATCGGTCAAACGGTTCCTGAGATATAAGCCTGGATGTCTGCAGCGTAAACATAAATATAGGTGGCGCCACCTGCCACAAAATCCAGAAAGCTATCCAAGATGTATAAACCTGCAAAATTTTAGGCAGATAAGTCAAACCAGTGCAGAGATATGAGTGATTATATCCCACAGCAGACAAACAGACGGACGCTGTGCAAAAATGGTTGCAGGTGGCGGCACCAGTTTTGCGTATGATAAAGAGCTATGTGAGATCTATACACATGCAAAATTTCGGCCCAATCGTTCAAATGGTTCCCGATATATGAACTTGTCTGCAGTGTAAACATGAATGTAGGTGGCGCCACCTGTCATAAAATCAAGAAAGCTGTCCAGGATGTATACAATTGCAAAATTTTGGGTGGATAAGTCCAACCAATGCAGAGATATGAGTGATTTTTATGTTATAAAGCTATCCAAGGGCTACATTTGTGCAAAAATGTTTTCCACATTGGTCGAACGGTTCCCGAGATATGTGGGTTAATGTGTCATAACAGACGCACAAATGGACGCAGAGCACAGAGGAAAGGTCAGAGGTCAAAACTGTATCTGATGTACAGATACATTACGATACATTATCTCATGTAAAGACACTTTACGATACATTATATCATGAACGGACACACTAAATACATTATCTCATGTATGGATATTTCAAACTAACTTTTCTCATGTACGCCTGCTTTACAATATATTATCTCCTGTGGTGACATTTTACAATACATCACCTCGTGTCGTATGAGCTTTGATGCATTATCTCATGTTCAGACATATCCCCATGCCATATTAGCAGTATGATTCACAGTATGATATATACAAGGGACCCATGGGTCACGGCGCTCAGCTGATCGTGATTGGACTATAAATGTTTCTCCACTGTGATACTATATCGAGTCGATAAAGCTTATGAATATCATGTACATGTTGGGCTATTATAAAGGAATGTAATGTAATATGTGAGTAATAGATAAATGAAATTACCTGACTGATGGATTAATAGAGTCAAATAAAGTGGTTTATTTTTTATTTATTTAGGAGGGGTTGAAACTTGTGATATATTTGAGCAAATATGAATGCAATGACAGCAGTAATAAGCAGTAGTAGATGATAAGGCTATTTTTTGAAGGATCTAAAGTGTATGGTAGTCTGCAAGCGTTCAATTTGACAGATATGATGTTATGATTAACTATGCTGATGAAGTGATTTATGAATATGTGACTGTATGACACAATTTATCTCTTTAGTCTTGACAAGGTACATTATTGTGATGCCCACTATGTCTACATATTACACAATATTGACATAATTTCTGGCATGTACATAGGTACCTATGGACGAATAGTTATACAAAATATTAAAGTATGAATATATCTGATTCATCTTGTTCTTGCTTACTGAGGCTGACTTTGGGATGGGGTTCGGAGAAGGGAAAAGTGAGGGCAGCACGAAGGTGGATGTAGAAATATTCTATTGTAATGTTTTTCATTTATATAAGAATATGAAAAGCTAAGAGGAAAGGGGCCCTCCTACTTGGTTATAGTAAAGTTCTAAATATATGATTGCAAACTAATACTCTGACAAGACTGTCATGAAGAAAAACAGTAAAAGTTTTGAGATACTGTGTTGCATACGAAAATTTACAGATGGACAGGCAAGTGGACAGAATGGACTAATACCTTTATTTCACTTTCAAGAGAATAATGCATTTAAGTTTATATATAATCCTATTTTTTAAGCAGATCCACTTTTTCCATTAAGAAGTTTTTATCTGTATCATTTTTTTATTTACAGGTTAATAAATTTTTAAAAAATTAAATTAAAAAACCTGAAAATATAAGTTAAAATATTAGAATTGTTGCAAAAGTTGCAATCATTATATATACAGAGTAAAAAACATTGGGTCATATTATGCATACACATATAATTTATTATTTTTAAATCATAAATGTTTTAACTGATTTTAAAAGAAAATAATGCCACAACATGGCATCTACAAGAATATTCCTTGAATCACTATTAAAAAGTTTTGCATATTGGAGTTTCAGGACATGCTTAATTTTATTCACCAAAATAAAATAAAAGTAAATTTGACAAAATAAAACATCTTTTCAAATAAAGTATACACACTGTTGGTTGAATGAGGGACAAACAATATCATTGTGCTAATTACTATCCCAGTTTTAATTAATTACTGAAATTAATAGTCAATTTCACACCTGGTGAAGTTTTTACTCTTCTGAAGTAAGGAATTACTTATCTCATGAACATCCAGACTTTCACAGCAATACACCACTTTGTGGACACAATTAAATGTACACTTTAATCATTGTAACCCTGGTGGTTCAATACAAAATCTAAAATGTAGCATGTCCAAGAATAAAATAAAATACAGAAAAATTATAATATTCATCTAGTTTATGCACCAGCTGGGGGGGATGAGTGCAGGGCAAGGGGAAGCCTGCTAGTAGTGGCCAAGCTGGGCCAAGGTAAGCTGCCTGGGGTGGGTTACATAATGCAAGTGAAGGCTGTACTACTAGGTGGGCAAGATGTAAACAACACTTGACATGGTGTGTGAAAACATGAATAAAAGCTATTCATTCCAATCAATTTCTTTTGAAAGTTCAGATTTTAAAAGATTAAATCCTTATGCATATATGCTGGGAAAATTAAATCAACAGTGCCAAAGTTGGACAAAATTTAAGGTATTGTTTTTTATTTATGCTAATAACTTGAAAAATTTGCAAAATTCAGATTTAATTTTGGGTAAACAATTGAATTTTGATTAAATAAAGTTATATTCCTGAAAAAGGTCTCTAGGTTCAGCAATTCTCATGTGAGTAAATATATTTCCTGATTTTTTAAAAAATTGCATTATGTTTTGGCCCATAACTTCAAAATAATACTCAATACTGACCTAATTTTTGGTATTTTCATAGAAAATGTATAAAAGAATGTGAATACTAAATACCATGTAAAACAGATCAGTGGTTTTGATATTAGGCAGCCTTGAAGTGTAACTATGGCTTTTTTTTATGGAAAACAGAGTTTTTTTCCTTAATATCTCGAAGGAACAAAGTCCTAATGACCCAATTTTCGGTATGGTAGGAGATTTTGGGGACATCTAAAATTATGTCAACAGCCTGGGGAGCATAGAGATGTGCACTGAATGTCCTACAGTCATCAAAGTGGACTGCTTGACAATGTAAGGGAATACAACAAGAGCCTCCAAAAAAATTCAATAACTAGCCTAATTTTGCAGCTTTTATTTTCAAATTTCAGATTTTAACAGATTAAATCCTTATGTATACATGGTGTGAAAATTAAATCCACAGTACTCACAGGAAAAAAACGTGCCATGGCCAAAGTTGGGCAAAATTTAAGGTACCAATTTTATATTTTTGCCAATATTTAAAAAAATTTAACAGATTTTGATCTAATTTTTGGTATACAATTAAATTTTGATTAATTAAAGTTGTATTACTGGAAAAAAGTCCCTACCTTTAACACTTTGGGTCTTAAGTGACAAAATATCTTCCTGATTTTTTTACAAAGTGCATTATGTTTGGGCCAATAACTTTTTTAAATTATATAGTACTGACTTAATATCTGGCATGTACATAGGAACTATATAGAGGAATATTTATGGTAAATATGAAGAAAACCAGATGAGTGGTTTTGATATTAGGCAGTCCTGAAGTGTGAAAATAGATTTCTAATAAAAAATTGAGGTTTTTCCTTAATATCTCAAAGGAACGAAGTCCTATTGACCCAATTTTTGGAATGGTAGGAGATTATGGGGACATCTAACTGTATGCCGAAATTCAGATTCGTAGGTCCAACGGTGTCGAAACGTGCCAGTCTTACGGACGGCCATCCAGATGGACAGACGGACGGACGGACAGACGGACGGCACGACAGACAGACGGACGGACGACGGACAATGGACCATGACTATAGCTCAGATGACTTATAGTCAGCTGAGCTAAAAATGTAAATTGAAATGCTAGCCTTAAATGTTAATAGTGCACTGCCCTTAGACAGAAATATGTAAATGAGCCTGGTGAGAAGACAGTCAGTCTGTAGTATTAAAAGTACATTCCAAATTATATGCTTATAACATTTGAAAATGATGACTTCTTTAGGTAAACACTCATTGTAATTAATCTTGAATAAGGATTACTGTTACATAAAACGGGACAAAAAGAGAAGTTTTTACAAATGACTCTCTAGTGAGCATGAAGAGCTCTCATGCTTAAGAGGGGAAAAAAGACTACCAACCTGCTGATCAAGGACTAGGGCGTCCTTGACGTAATGTTTACGGACCATGTTTGTGTTGTTCAAGAAACATCGCATGTAGCTCTCTAAAAGGTGGTCACTGAGTGCCATAAACAGCCAAGCTCGACCTGAAAATAAATAAAGAATGTCTCATAATGTTCATTTAACTTAAGATTCTTAAATCATTACTTACCTCGTTAATTCTAGATCATTATAATCTATTCCACCAAGGTTCATTAATTTTATTTAGTTATAAACAAAGTTTGTTAATAATGACCAGTTATTCAAGGGACCAGGAATTGCAATTAAGGAGAGAAACAATCACTACACCTTGGAAAGTTGGTAGTTTTATACCTGAGAAAACAGTCCATTTTGTCTAAATATGCTGACTGTAGTGATGTGACCTAAAAGGCTGCTGCTGGTGCAGGATATCACAATATTATCGTAAAGTACAAACTGAGGTTTCTGTCATGGTGTTTCAAATAGTCGTTAGCTGGTCTACTGATAATTAAGTTTTGTTAATCAGTTTTTTGGTAACCCTCTAACTGGTGGAGCAGGTCAGGTCATGCCATAAGCAGCTGTTAGGAATCAATTATTTTTTTAAGAGTATCCATTTGTTTGTGGTGTTGGTACCACAGGCATATTTAAAAGTTAAAAATTATCACAGGAAAATATAGGAAATAAATGGATTTAGCGTAAATACCAGCAGATACACCAGCAAGCTGAATACAAATGTGATTGCCTTAATGGTAAGATAAGAATGTTATTTACTGTTACCTGCAAACAACGTCCTGATAATAATCTGCAATACTGATAAGAAGATAAGGACCCGGAAACAGTTAGTGGAGATATACGGGTCAATATTAGCAGTGTTTTGGTTTCCAAGGGCTTTGTCTGCTAACAATAGATACTGAATGTTCTAATTACATCCAGTAAAGTGGTAACCATGGATTTCATTTGCCATGTTAATTATGGTTTTGACATGCATGTGTCTATATGTGCACATACATGTAATTTAATGAATATCTAGAACTGAAAACATTAAAATTAAACATTTTAAACATAATGCTCAAATACTGCTATATATTCATATATCTCATGTAATGAAAAAGTGACATGATAATTCATGTTATGTATAGTGACACCAGTAGATAGTGGTTGACTTTTGTTATTTCTTCATTTTGAACGCTTTGCAAGGGGTGTCATTTCCGCGATCTACCAAGGACCTATAAAATCTTAGTAAAGCAGTATCCAGTTTAAATATTAGTGGTCACAATGTCGTTTCATTTTCCATACAAAATAAATTTTGAAACACTCCATGTTAAATATTCAGTCAATGTACAATACAAAATGATAGGCCAGTAAATATATCCTGTAGATAAGTGATGAAAAGTACCCTAAACTGTGGACTAATTATAACAACTAGGTGTGTAACTTTTTTTTTTTAATTTTTAAGGTATGTGCCCCCTCAGACAGTAAAATTTGACTTGCCTTTCAATTATTTTACTTGCACTTCATAATCAGTTACTGAAGCTATGAACACAGATTGTGGGATTGTTTTGCATGTTTTAATGCATGCTGGATGAAGTATGTGATCAAATGTTTGTTATTTGATATATACAATGTATGGGTCATTTATAAGAAGGATATATTCTTTATTTTATTACTTTTCTATAAAAAAGGAAGTGGGGAACTAAGGCAAAGGTTTATACTGACTCCACAGGCTTAGTAAAAACAGTTAAAGGCACCTTCATTTGGTTTTACAATATTTTCTTACTTGCTTCAGGTAAGTTGTAAATCACGACTTTTGTGCCCTGCATAAATTACATATTTTGTAAAATTTTTTACTGTCAACAATCCTTCGATCAATTTAACCAATGTTTCAAAATTTGAATGATAAACATGTTTACATATAAAATTATAAGTAAGATAGTTAAGCTAAGACAATAATTATACTTGATTATCTATTTACAAAATGACAATGACTACCCGCTTATGGTATAGTAGGCGGGCAATAACGGGTAATCCATCAATATTTAATGATGGCTGTCCAAACTCTGTGACTTGTGCTGTTTAGCAGCTGGCAGCAGACACAAAAAAGTCCATACACTGCCAGAGCCAGTCAGCTGGGGGACCAGCCATTAGATATAATCCTGGCCTGAGCTGTCATGTGAGTTCGCTGCTTGTTTTGGCCACTGTTTCTGTTCAGGCACATGGTTGTACAGGGACTGAAATATGTTGAAAATTTTACAGGTCGGTAATTGAAAATTAATGGTTTAAAGTGCAAAATTTTCTAGTCTCACACATGCTTCAATATAAAAACAATAATTAAATAATTTTTCAAGTAATTTATTTTTAAAGTCTCCCATACTGTGTGATTATTATAAAAATAAGTTTTAACCATTTTTATTCCCTAATTCCAAATCTGATTTATAATTTTATACAACAAAAAAAAAACATGAGCTGAAAAACTTTGATAGAACAGATTCTGATATAGGCACCTGTTATATTATACTATACACTGATCAACAGTAAAAAATGGAAAGGCCTTTTGAAAGTTTTAAGAAGATCATACGTGATATACTTCATGCTGATGTTAAACCCTTTTATGTTCATCCATGGTTTATATCTATTAACAGGGCAAGTAAATACTGATGTCGGACAAGTATAAGTTATATATGTCAAAATCATATATGAAAATAAGGAAAGAACAATTTTATTAAATCAGGGGAAACTACTGATAAACTTTGCAGACTCAGACTGAAGCATTAATTTGGTACCAAGGCCTCCACCAGGGCTTGAAATAATGCTTTTCTGTCTGTCTGTCTCAGACCAGCAAACATGTGCATGGAAATGCATTTTTCATTTTCTACCAATCCCTTGGAAAGGTAAACACCCAGATGTTTTTCACATTAGTAGCTGATAAATAGTAGCAAACATAATGAGAAAAACGAAATATTTTACAGGTTGTGTTCCACTGAATCCCTAAATTTCCCAATAAAAAAAGGTCTAAAGACTTAGTTTCTTTTACTTTCCAACATTCTTCTCTATTTTTCTGTTTTTTCCTGCATAATCATGTTTCTGATATTTCAGTCTTACTATTTAACACATTCAGTTCTCTTTGTATGTAGGATGGCATGTAAGATGGTAGAATTAGGTTTACATTTAGCGAAGTGTAACTTAAGAGTCTGATATGATGGTAGAATGCATCTTAAGTGGAATGGCAAATTTTAATGTGGAAAGACAAGCCTGTATTTATGTATTTACTTTTGAAAGATGAAAACTTCACAGTATTTTGAACCCTGTCCACAATACACTGTACACAGTTCTCCTTGAGCTGACTGATTTTACTGAAACCTGACTATATTTGTTACTTCATAAATAACGAGGCCAAGACTCAGTTTCTGATGTTGAGGCTGGCCTTGATGCTGGATTACAATAAGTGCCAGCTGTGAAGACAGGGGTTCATATGAAGTTATTACATAACACTTAAATGTGTTAATACATACATGTATATAAAGTGGAACCACACAATTACGACCACCTTAGGGACTGACCAAACTTGTTGTAATTTAGGGGTGGTCGTATTTGTGAAACTCTTAGATACCTGGATCGTATATTTGGGACCAAGAAAAGTGTCGTAATTGTAGTGGTGGTTGCGATTGTGGGGTGGTCCTTAGGCAGGGTTCCACTGTAGTTGGCAATATTTGTTATTTCTATTGGTGGTGAGCAATCTTAAACAAAGCGATTATGTCCCCTAACTGAGTTTAACTTTTATAAAGAATTTCGATCACTCAACAGATATAATTGTTTTTTTTCTCCTTTTTGAAAAATATGGCATTTAATTATATAATCTTTAACATTCTCTAGTCAAGAAAGTATACAATTTCAGCTTTGGGTTTTTCACTTTGATCTGGTCCCCTTGGCTCTGTAATCTGAACTTTGGCTATTTTATGATTGCTGTGTTTATTAACGAAACATGATCCGTCAATAACATGCCTGCCCTGGCAACATCTGAGAACATCCACTGAAAAAAAGCAAGTTTATGGTCCTTGTATTCTTGACAACAAGAAGTTTGGAGACAGAGAACGTAACCTGATCAGCCTGCCCTCACCACTGATTAAAAGTATTAAAGTTTTAAACCATTTCCATGTATGTTAAGTGTTAACCTAATAATGTAAATATTATTTAAAATTCTGGTTGTATGAAATACGATCACTAAGGATATTCATCAGCTTTTCAAAATGTTTATATATATTTAATTTTGAAATGTTTATAATAATTTACTATCATTATATCTATATAGTATATCAGAGATATATGATACAACTGCCTCCAGCCAGGTGTTACAAGGTAAGCTTCCCTTTGATCAGACCCTTGAATGACCTATACTTTGATGCATGAACCAGGTCATGACCTCTGCTCCACTGACCCCTCCATTAGAATGACATGGTTAATAGTGGTATCTTAACCGGTGACATAACCTTGTTAACTGATGGCATACCAGAGTTTCTCACAGCCCAGATGTGTCACTATTGTGAAACATTACTTTCATCTTTTTGTACCTTATCATACTCTAAAATACCTTATCATACAAAACAATGTCTCAACCATGTCTCATCTAATCATTAATCATTTTGATATTGTGTTATTATTTGATCACAAAGTTTTGTCTTAATTTGTATTTAAGTGCCATCATTTAAAGGCAAGATCTCTTTATTTAAAATTTATATGATATTTATTCCCTTTTTTCTTATGAATTTATACATTTGTCTGAAATCTTATTTTTTTTTTCTTTTAAATTTAGGTCTGAACAGAGGCAATATTAAACCTGCTTTTACAATATTTAACAAATATGATGGATCTACAATATTTATAGCTCTATCAATGATAAAATAGAACTATAATCCCACAAAGTATACAGTATATATTATTAACTGGACCTTCATATGATGTCTGTGGATACTGCAATTCAACCGGACTTTTGTGTTTTGTTCATATTTTACTATTAATAAGTGTGTAGGCTGCTGTACATCACATGCTGTACAACCCATACCATAGTAAGCCTACCAGCATATATATATATATATATATATATATATATATATATATATATATATATATATATATATATATATATATATATATATTACACCAATGCCCGATCAATAATTATTATGTCCATAAAACTACAGCAGAGGTTGATCCATGAGCCTGAGGTAAGCTAGGTCAAGGGCTGAAAGTGATAAATTTGATAAAAAAAAATAAATTTTATATGTAATGTTCAGGTACTCATAGGTAAGAAAGTGTGTGACTATTTATGATTATATTGAATCATTATGAACATATATCAACGTATACTGAATTACTGGGTTAGTCACAAAAATATATTTTTTTAAAATCAGTCTTGCATCAAATAATGCCTTAACCCGTGTACCTGTTTTATAATTTTTGGCTTAGGTCATTTTGATAATTATTATTACTTTTAATATTGAAATATTCTACAATGAGCTCTGGCTATAATTTATTAATTAACTTGCAGTCAATAATATGATGCCAAGTTCTGTGAATTTCTTAGTACAGAGAAATGAAGCAATTTGGTAAAGTTTGCCAGAAAAATTTAATTGATATTATGAACACTTTCTCATGTGTGAATATTAACAAGAAAAGCAGTTTCTAGCAGATTCATATTTGCACTTTGAGTGGAGTATGACTACAGAAATGCTGAATCCTGATACTTATATTACCTTGTACAGGATTGTGTGCAATTGCATGTATATTCCAATGAAAGTTTGAGAATCTGTACAGTATCACTTATGGAGCAAGACACCATAAATTCATTCATATCTATCATTTTCATGTGTACCCAATAAGACAGATAAATGAATCAGACTTGTGTTTCTATTTAAAACTAGATATTTTACTTGGCACCGCAGGTGCCATAGTATCCCCAGACAATTAATCCCCCCCCCCCCCCTTTAAGAATAGGCCCCCAATCTTCAGCAACAATTAATATCTGATCACGCTCATAGAAAAGGTCACTCTCATGGAAAAGGTCATGACCCCAATTTCAATATACATCATCCCCTAACCCATGTCTATGTATATGCATAATATGAAAGAAATCTGTCCATTAGTTTTTGACTTTTAATGCTCACAGTACTGTAAGTGGCAATGATGGGGTATTAAACGGCACAGAAACAAGTAAAAGAATAACAGGTGGCGCTACCAGTTTCTGGTACATGACAACAATATCCAAGATCTTTGGTCAAGTTGATTTTTGGACCAATCAATGCATCCCATATTGAGATATTAATGATTTTGTGTGATTTTCACCATATATGGCAATATTAAAGGTCAGGGCCACTCTCATAGGAAAGGTCATGACCCCAATTTAAATAAACATCATCCCATAACCCATATCGATGTATATGCATAATTTGAAAGAAATCTGTCCATTAGTTTTTGACTTATAATGCTCACAGTACTGTTAAGTGGCAATGATTGGGTATTAAACGGCACGTAAACAAGTAAAAGAATAACAGGTGGTGCCACCTGTTTCCGGTGCATGACAATACTATTCAAGATCTTCAATCAAGTTGATTTTTCGACGAATCCATGCATCCCTTGTTGAGAAATTAATGATTTTGTGTAATTTTCACCATATATGGCAAAATTAAAGGTCAAGGCCACTCTAATAGGAAAGGTTATGCCCCAATTTATATATACATCATCCCATAACCCATGTCTATGTATATGCATAAGATGAAAGAAATCTGTCCATTAGTTTTTGACTTATAATGCTCACAGTACTGTTTAGTGGCAATGATGGGGGTATTAAACGGCAAGAAAACAAGTAGTGAATATCAGGTGGCGCCACCTGTTTCCGGTGCATGACAATACTATTCAAGATCTTCAATCAAGTTGATTTTTTGACGAATCCATGCATCCCTTATTAAGAAATTAATGATTTTGTGTAATTTTCACCATATATGGCAAAATTCAAGGTCAAGGCCACTCTAATAGGAAAGGTTATGACCCCAATTTATATATACATCATCCCATAACCCATATCGATGTATATGCATAATTTGAAAGAAATCTGTCCATTAGTTTTTGACTTATAATGCTCACAGTACTGTTAAGTGGCAATGACTGCGTATTAAACGGCACGAAAACAAGTAAAAGAATAACAGGTGGCGCCACCTGTTTCCGGTGCATGACAATACTATTCAAGATCTTCAATCAAGTTGATTTTTTGACGAATCCATGCATCCCTTATTGAGAAATTAATGATTTTGTGTAATTTTCACCATTTATGGCAAAATTCAAGGTCAAGGCCACTCTAATAGGAAAGGTTATGCCCCAATTTATATATACATCATCCCATAACCCATGTCTATGTATATGCATAAGATGAAAGAAATCTGTCCATTAGTTTTTGACTTATAATGCTCACAGTACTGTTTAGTGGCAATGATGGGGGTATTAAACGGCACGAAAACAAGTAAAAGAATAACAGGTGGTGCCACCTGTTTCCGGTACATGATAATACAATTCAAGATCTTCAATCAAATTGATTTTTTGACGAATCCATGCATCCCTTATTGAGAAATTAATGATTTTGTTTAATTTTCACCATATATGGCAAAATTCAAGGTCAAGGCCACTCTAATAGGAAAGGTTATGACCCCAATTTATATATACATCATCCCATACCCCATGTCTATGTATATGCATAATATGAAAGAAATCTGTCCATTAGTTTTTGACTTATAATGCTCACAGTACTGTTTAGTGGCAATGATGGGGGTATTAAACGGCATAAAAACAAGTAAAAGAATAACAGGTGGCACCACCTGTTTCTGGTGGCACCACCTGTTTCTGGTACATGACATTACCATCCAAGATCTTCGGTCAAGTTGATTTTTGGACCAATCCATGCATCCCTTATTGAGATATTAATGATTTTGTGTGATTTTCACCATATATGGCAAAATTCAAGGTCAAGGCCACTCTCATAGGAAAGGTCATGACCCCAATTTGAATAAACATCATCCCACAACCCATATCTATGTATATGCATAATATAAAAGAAATCTGTCCATTAGTTTTTGACTTATAATGCTCACAGAACTGTCAAGTGGCAATTTTGGGGGTATTAAATGGCACGAAAACAAGTAAAGAATATTAGGTGGCACCACCAGTTTCTGGAACATGACAACCCTATCCATGATCTTCCATCAACTTGATTTTGGGATCAATCCATGCAAGATTTCTTGAGATATTTAAGAATTTGTGTGATTTTCCCCAAAACTGGACCTATTCAAGGTCAAGGACACTCTCCTAGTCAAGGTCATGACCTCCTTTTAAATAGGCGTCGTCCTCTCACCCATATCTATACATATACCAAGTTTGGTTAAGATCCATGAAATATTTTTTGAGTTATTGTGCCAACAAGATTTATATGCGGCGGCGGCGGGACCGGTATGAAAACATAGTATCACACGACTTTGTCTGGGGATACAATAAGTAACTTTTTTATTGAGTAAATTTAGCTTTTTATAGATCCATGCATCTGACAAGAGACCTCCTGATGTTCCATGTGGCCCCCTTGAAGAAAGGTTTGCCCATGCACCCCCTGGTATAGAACTAGTCGAATGGGGAGGTTGACACCAGTGTAAGAGGGAAGGGGGGGGGGGGGGGTTGGGGAGGGGGAGCTGGAGCATCACTAGAGTGTTCACTAAACAGCATGCTAAATTATGGATGAAAAAATGGACTGGATAAGTTGTGAGATTAGCTAAGTTAACAATACATGTATCATTATCACTGTCACATGCCTAATAAAACCTGTTTATCAGTAATACAGGAGAACTCCCCCAGTGTAAGTGATCTGCTAATCAAAACACGGCCTACGCTCCTCTTATGATAGAACTGTATTATGATAACGCAACACACCAAACAGGATACTTACCTCGGCCAAGATTTGTTGTCACGTTGCTTAATCTTTTGATATCTTTCACTGTTGCCTTATGGGTAAATTCCTGGACAACCACCCAGTATCCATTTGTCACATGACGCAGTCTGAATAACAGCAAAATCATTTTTATCACTCTGTTTCAGAGCTGTACATTTTCCATGAATATTTCTTTAAAATTACATTCTAAGCAAAACAGGTATTTTTTTAAGCCTGTGCATATATATGTATTCAACTGAACGCGTAATATTACAAAAACAAATTAAGAATATATACTAGACTCAAAGTGTCTGTATTGGGAGTCAAATGTAATACACCATTCAAGTAAGATATATTGAATTCAACATAAATGAACTAATGTCAAAATACACTTGGAGATCTCAAAGTGCCTTTTTAAAATGCTTTTTGATAAAGACATTTTGGACTCAAGATCCAAAAACTTGGCCTCAAAGAACTCGGACCGAAAAGACTTGAACTTGAGTGCCTGACTCAAATAATCTGAACTTGACTACAACTTTGATCTCAGCCTTTAATAGTTTGTTTTATTCTCCAGCTCTGACACGTTGTGCTTTGACTGAGGTACAGTTCCAGCTGGACTCACCCGTGTAGGAATGCATGGTCAAGGTGGTCGCAGAGTCTCTGAAACTGCCAGTCATGGTTACTGAATATGCACGCTCCCTGGGTCTCGTACTGCCATTCTTGTATCTGTAACAACCACAAATCATTAAAATAGACACGAGAGAAAGAACAGACAAATAGAATAATGCTCTAATTAAAATGTGCACCAATATTTTAAGCAGAAGTGGAAGATAGCGATCGATGGACAAAATTGTTTCAAGTCTTTAAATATGTATCTACAGACATATTTCATATTTTGCAAACGTGCATAAACGCCTGTCTTATGTTTTGTGACCTCTGACCTCATTAAATATGCGTAAATATGCTGAGGGATTTAACCTAGAAGTGAAACTCTGTTGGTAAATATGTATAATGAGTTTCATGAAAATCCATAGGATTTTTGTTAAGTCACCAAGGTGCCTCTAAAGTGCAATGACCTCTGACCTCATTAAATATAGGTCGATTTTGCTGGAAATCGAACTTAGTCCTGAGAGACATTTTATTGATTAACACGTATGACATGTTTTATCAAAATCCTTCATATTCTTTCTAAGTTTGTGCGGCGACACAACAGCCTTGTGAGCTGTGATTTTATTAAATAATCGTTAAATTTGACCATAATCGAACTCGGGTGAGATAATCTGTTGGTAAGTAGTTATGGTGAGGTTGATGAAAATCAGTCAAAGCCCTGGTAAGTTATCGCAGCAACCCTAAAAGTTAACGGACAGAGTTGGTGACTATACCATTATACTCCTGTCATATGACTGGCATATAAAATTTCTAAATTTTCTGGGTTATTCAAATGTGGGAATTGATATGATCATCTAGTGATTTTATGGACACTATCACAGCCCTAGCGTTAAGGGGAGAACAGATTGCCCAACAAGTCTTGACTCTCAGGTTGGGATAGTATCAGTTTTTTATACATGTATTAATATCATAATCATAACCATATTATATTTAGCAAAACACCATAGTTTATCAGTATCTGGTTCAGAAACTCCAGCACTTGTCATAATGTCACAATTGTCAGAGTACCTTATGTCATGTTCGGGACTACCTTAATAATATGCAGGCAAATAAATAGCTTTCAGATAAAATGTACTGTAAGTTTGGCAAACACCACCAATCTGAACGCACCAATACCCATATATTTTTTAATTTAAGAATGATTACATCAATATAGAATTTCATGCGATTCATTAAAATAAAACTTGTCCTTGAAAACAAATTATTTCCTGATGACCTGATCACAATCAGACTGCCAGTCTCCATACATTAAGATCTGGCAGAGATTGCACTCTAGATGCAAATTCACAAACACAATTTTAATTATATTTTGAGACACAAACTGATTCATCTTAAGTTATAAGGTACCCTGACATATAACCTTGATTGGATGCTTAAAAATATATAACGGTACAAAATATACCATTATGTTAGGTAAATAAAGAACAACTAATGACGAATCTTCAAACAAGTTCCACAAGACTGGATACAGGCTGGAACATAAATGTTGTATGTGGTATCTAAAAAGTCAACCCACGCCTGACAGGTGTGAAGCATATGACAGTGAGCAAGACCCTTCCACGCAACCTCCCACACCATGCATTCAGCAGGACTCAACACAAACATACACAGGCCTCAACATTAACGGTTAACCACTTGCCCGGGGCAAGTAAAAGTTCCAGAAAATGGTATTGGAAAACCAATCTTAAGTCAATTCCTACTTTCCCAACTAGGCAAGTGAGTTCAGTATTTATAAACCTTTACCTAAAGGTCTGATTCTTTAAGTTCTATCTTCATTTAGCCATTTCTAACTTGGAGAAAAGATACCCTTTTGATAATACCTCTCTATCTTAAATTACCTGTACTTAAGTGATATAATTTACAACAAATATTATAACATGTTTACTGCATATTACGAGCCATAAAACTTGCAACATAATCATAGGGACCACACCCAGTGTTTGTGGATACAATCATTGACTTCTGCAGGGCATGTAAAATTCATGTAGGGCAAGCAGAAGCTAGATGTTACTTGCCTAGTTGGGCAAGTACTTTCAAAGGTTAATGTTAAGACCTAATTCACTTGATTTTACCAGCACTTACAGACTGTGGGCACTCTGTGATATGACTGATGTCTGTTGAATATATATTTGAACCACGGCCAATTAATATAAAATGTCAATTTTGATCCAGCAGAAAGACTAAACCTTACACAACATGTAAGTTACACCTACACAGTACCTTAAAAAACATTAATTCAACTATAGCCATTTTCATTTTTTTGTTAATGTATCAAATTTTTAAAAGTATTTGTGAATGATACCTCTCTGTTAAGTTAAATACCAGTGACTGTACAAAGTAAACACATGTAATGTTTGGAATTTACATGTATAAAACATCATTTCTACATAAATGATATATACCCATGCATATACCCATAACTGCCACGAGTACCTCTTGGAGTGCATGTACTTATCATACTTTGTGTACATTGGTGTGCATCATGTAAACTGATCATTCCTGTGGTTTATATCTGGCACTGTCACAAACAAAAAACACCCACAGATATGTATAGACAATAACAAGGTACTACGTATGAAATGAAGAAAACATAGACAAAATCTGTATGCTTAGACATCAATAGATGACGAGGAGCCAGTGGCATTGAGTACGGTGACAAAGTGTCGAGCAGGGGCAGATACATCAAGATATTTATAATTGTTCAGGTTATGTAATGGCCCAGTTTTTGTGATGAGCAACCATCAAGTGACACTCATTATTTCTGAACTGTGTGCTTGTAACACCATAAAATTGGACGTATGCTCTGGTTGCCTTCATATTCACAGAGCTTATATTTTGTGATTTTCCTTTTTTCACCGTTTTGCAAGGGTTCCCATTTCACAACTTTCCCATGAAGTACCCCACACATGGTATCTATTATCACTCTATTGAATATGTATGATAAATCTTAACAATCTGATAGTGACCCACTAAACAAGATGAAATTCTTGTCCTCTACAGGCAGATAAAATGAGAGAATTAATATTATTTATGTTTATTTTTGATTGACAGGTAAAATAAAGTAAAAGTTATTTTTAATTATATCAATATTTTGTATTCCAGATTTTTAATGTACAGGCCTGGTGACGTGGATAGCATAGAGAAATAATGCTAATCAGGCTTCATATACATATTATAAATGACCATTCATCTGTGTAGATATGGTGTTTAATTCATGTTGGTTTCACTTTTGTGATTATATATCCCTTTTGCAAAATATTGTGGACAAAGCAACAGAGATAATGTTATCTAACTGGGCATTATAGTATTTAAAGAATTCATATTATGAACATGATTGGTGACAAACACAGAATATCATTGTATAATTGTTACAATGCCGATTATCCTGATCCCTATAAAGATAAACACTACTACTACTACATGAGGTACTACATTGGTTAATATCATCTTATCTGATGTATATCAAGTGCACGGTAACCACGTTAGTGCATTTTAAATTTGCAACGAGTCATGCGATTGCTGCAAGCATTTTTATATCTAGGCTTTACTGTTTAGGGCTCTGCAATTACAAGGGTTGAAATTTACTATGGAAAGTATGTGTGGCCTCAGTGCCCTGACAGGGGGAGAAATCACTGACAGCTGGATGTAATGTACTGTTGATCTACCTCCAACTAACCGGCCACTCAAATAGATAAGTGGGAAATATTAAGAGCTGCATAAAAGCCAAATATATATATATATAACAGCATATATACATATATATATACACACACACACACATATATACAATATGAGGTGATCATAGAGTTTAACTGACAATCTGTCATAATCAATCTTTGTTCAATTATAGGCACTTAATTACCATAGACCTATCTCTTACATAAAGCAACAAGGTCTTAAAAAGAACATCACCAGCACACCAGACCCATCCCTAATCCAAGAGATTTTATGACGTTTTCCTTAAAAACTAAATTGCTTAAATTTGATACTCTTCAACAGGTATGATTGTGCTTGAAGATGTTGAAAACCATGCATAATGTGTCCTAAGGGGGTCCTGTTCCATATTTTCACAAAATTCCTGAAAAAACTGAAATTATTTGGTACATTCTGTCAAAGGTCTATCACAGCATCTTCAAAAAGAAGACATGCCGGTGTATCTGTCACAAATATGCGGTAATATACTCAGCCATTGGAGAAACCACTATGCCATGGACAATCCTGTCCAAAAGTGCAGACATGTCCCAAAGTAAGGTCAGGTTTAAACTTAAATTAACACAAGAATGGCTAATATCCTGGTATCTACAGTATATATTAATTTTGACAAATTTTATATTAAATCACAAAACAATCACCATTATTTTGTTCATGGTGTTAAAACTAGTTCAGTTATATATATATATATATATATATATATATGTGTGTGTGTGTACTTTGATCTCACATGGTTTCTCCTTTACTTTTATTTGTAAATCCATGGACCCTGACACTCGAAAAAAATGTAGGCACTTCTTTAATTACCTAATGTACCAATTTTTATGCCAAGTATTTGAAGTCCAAATGTGTGAAATCTCCCACATAATTCTATTTTTCTATTAAAATTAGGCATTATTACAATTCTCACTGTCTAAAGTGGTAAGAATTATGAAAACAAAACAAAAAACACTGGTCAACGTCCATGGCATTGAACGCAAAAAAAAGTAAATAAATGCGGGTTGCATAGTATACTATGACATAATATCAATACATCAACCTGAAATTCAAGATCAAAAAAATATACACACGATTGAAACTGACATAAAAGGTCTGCTGAATTCCGGAGAATGTATTGATGACGATGATGATGATAATGATGGATTTGCCAGACAAAAGCCCTGCGTTGCTAAAATGAACGATGGCGGAGAGAATGAATGACCGACCTTTTTCACTGCCCTAGAAACACTGTCTATGATGCGGTCCTTGAGTCTCCGTCGGGTCAGCGAGGACGGCATATTCCTCATACCTGGAAACCACAATTTCAAGACACAGACTTAATAACAGACATGGTATTCCCTGAATTGTGTCCCTTTAAATCTCCGTCGCTACACATCTAATGTCTTGTGATTATTTTTCATGCTCAATCTGCAATCCAGTAAGCCCTGTATGATTATTCATAAGGTCAAGTGTCAAGCGCATTCACTGTCCAATTTATGGGCCATTGCTAGCTAAAAAAGCGAACTGATTTGCCGAGTGTGTGAACATTTCGATTTCACATTCACTACAACTGTTTTGAGGATTATTTTTGTTCATGTAGTGTAGTGATTTACCGAACGTGTGAAGGTACCTGGAGATCTCGGACCTTTTACATCTCGGCCCACACGAAGTCGGACCACTTCAGATTGGACCATTACGATCTCGGACCACTGGGCCGACAATTTCGGACCACTTTGTATCTGGCCACTACGATCTCGGACCACTTTGTGATCGGGCAACTACGATCTCGGACCAAAGTAACATACATGTCCTGGCCGCCTAAAATGTATATCCAATCAGAAAACATTTGACACACACAAGCACACACTCTTACACTTAATTTTTAATAGTTTGTGTGAAACGCATGACATCATAATCTAACTCAAATTAAGGGAAATGACAAAGTTTATTAGAATTTATTAAATATAAACAATATTAAAAGAGGTGAAAACCGAAATATGAAATTTGTGATAAACTACGTAAACCAAAAATGAACAATGAGCATGTGTGAATCAAAGAATCAGAACTGGTGTATCGCTGTTACATATCTATATACTATTCAACTACCGTACTTGATAACATTAAAAAGTGAAAACATTTGAAGTTTAGATATATACATATAAACCAGAAATTCAAAAGTGGGAATTGACACCATATTAAACTCAAAGAGCTGAAAAAGTTTATTAGAATTTCGTATGTATACAATATAAAAAAGGTGATTCAATCTTTCTCTAATTCAATCTTTCATTCATTTTGACTATCTATCAATCAATTTTTTTTCATTCAAACTGTCTATAATTCAACCTTTCTTACTTTCATTCATTCTTTCCTTCCTTCATTCAATCTTTTATTTATTTTGTCTGTCTACCATTCAATATCTCTTTCATTAATTCATTCAATCCTTTGTTCATTAAAATTTTGTTTCATCCATTCTTTCTTTCATTCATTCATTTATTTAGTCTCATTCAAACTTTCATTCATTTTTTCTTACATTCAATCTTTCTTTCTTTCAATCTGTCTATCATTCACTCTTTCCTTCCTTCATTCCTTCAACCTTTCTTTCATTATTTTTTTCATTAATCTTTCTTTCATTCATTCTTTCCTTCCTTTATTCAATCTTTCATTTATTTTGTCTGTCTATCATTCATTCATTCATTCATTCATTCAATATTTTTTCATTAAATCTTTTTTCGTTCATTCTTTCTTTCATTCATTCATTCAATCTTTCTGTCATTCATTCTTTCGTGCATTTAATATTACATTCATTCTGTCTTTCTTTCATTCTTTATCACACACACTCGTATACTTTAATACATGATCAAATGCACAAATTAAGAATTATTTATAAATTAGTATTAGGACGATATGTAGCGAATGATTAATGATGGAGAGAATGATAAAGAGAGAGAGGCAACAGTTATGCGTGGAATAATAATGGTTTAATAATTAGCTTTAACATCCTTTGAAGACGGAACATGTCACATTTGACAACGACATCTTGAGTCTAATCGAAGTCTGAACGGGTTCGATATAGTGGTCCGAGATGGTACAAAATGAGGTCCGAGATCGTCGACGGGGTGGTCCGAGATTGTACTAAGTGGGCCGACTTCGTGTGGGCCGAGATGTAAAAGGTCCGAGATCTCCAGAAAGCCGTGTGAATGACTTGTCTGATAAATAATCATGAGGGTCAGAGTTGACATCTGACCGGTCACGTTGATTGACAGAGGTTGATATCGGGGTGTAGGTCAACTCAAAAAAGGCGCGCTCTGGACCTCGTGGGGGGCTACGGTTATGAAAGCACCCGACCTTGTAGAGTAAAGTGTGTAAAATTACCTGAAGAGATTATGTACACAGCTACTAGATGATATGTGTACGCCTGTATAATTACCTTGACAAAGCACCGTGATAATACCTGTTAATTGAAATCATGTAATCTCTACACTACAGACAGTCGACCACCATCATTGAAAAGTGTCATCATAATTATTGTATTGGCAGGCGCCGAATACTGTCAAGTTTATATAATTGTTTTCAATAAACTTTATTAAATGACCCACGGGTGCATGCAGGTAAATTAAATCACTGTTGGTAATTAAGCTAGACTTTAAAAGCTATCTAGGCACATATATATATATATATAAATATATATATATATATATATATATATATATATATATATATATATATTGTCATATCTTTCAATATTAAATTAGAGGTTAGGCAAATTTAATCATTATTATTATTATTATTTGTAAAGAATATATTTATTTATGAATTTTAATTTCATTGATTTTATTTTTTCATTATCAAACTTAATTGACCTTAGGTGATATATAATTTCATAATAATCTCTATAGGGATGTGCAGTAGCATCAATATATATATATATATATATATATATATATATATATATATAGAGAGAGAGAGAGAGAGAGAGAGAGAGAGAGAGAGAGCTATTGCTCTGAGTTTCACGCCGTTGCCGGTTTCGGCACCCGGGCTATCATCATATATATTTAAGTAGAAATCATCTGCGGGTATGCAGTCTTTCCTGCGCGGTCAAACAGCGCACTATGTTTGCAACAGAGCATGATGAATCTGAATCAGCTGAAACCGACGATAGTGATTCAGATTCATCACAAACCTTAGCATGTATATCAGACATGGGGTATTAGTAATAAGTAATAGTAATAGACTATTACAGCTTTTTCTATGTAATAGTAATAGTAATAGACTAAAAAATTTGAGCTGTAATAGTAATAGTAATAGAAACAGAAGGCAAAGTAACAGAGTAATACATATTACTTTCTATTACTTCCTGTGAGCTCCTTGATCATGAAGCGTATCAGCAAATAATGCTGAACAGACTCGGTTCTTATCCAGTAATTGCCCAGGATGTGCCTATTGTTGAGGTAAGCATGGGCCAGCTGCCATATGCTGGTGACCACTGGTGCTAATTACATAAGAGTACTGGACAGATTAGGTCACAGCCAAATGAGTTACCTGGCACAATCTGACCTTTGATTAATAAATCATGGATAAACAGAGGCATGTTTGATGTTAAGAGACAGATTAGTGTATTATTATTGTGACATGTGCATCTTATCTCACATCCATCAATCCATAGGCATATTTTGAAATGTACCAAGCCAGTTTGCATTTAATCATACAGATTGCAATACCACACTTTTAAATAAAATATGATATGGAACCAGATACAGTGCAGACCCAAATTGTTCATGATAAGCTTATGGTGTTTTCATTACTTAACCATAATGTATTGAAGCCTACAATACTATAAACTTACACAAGTACTACAGTCACTTGGATAAAGTCATACTGCAGACACATGTATTATCTAGTTAATTTATATACATATTCTTTTAAAACTATTCTTTTAATACTTGAATGTTATTTCATAGTACCAATTTTACAGACCTTCATTCAGTATGTAAAATAATGTTAATTCATATTTTGAAAATCAAATGAACCATTTTTTATCACGATTTTAATTTATTTGATTATAAAATATGAGAATATAAGTAACTGTATTTTTTTTTATTTAATATCTGAAATTTTGATATCAAATAATTAGATCCTGTTATGTACAAAATTTAAAGTACAAGATTGTTTAATGTCAAGTTTATTGTGAAAGTTATTTAAATAATATGGTATTTGCTTTGTAAAACTAATGTAAGTTTAAATCACTCTCCATATTCCTAAATTATCCTATGCTGGTTTTATTGCAATGAAGAAGGGCATGCCTGAAGAATAAAAGCCATGCATGCTACCATTTTTGTAAAGGATCACGCGTTAGTTGGATGGGTGCCAGTTGCACGGGTTCCATTTAGACAGTCCCATTTGGACGGATTCCGTTGAGAAGCTATGTTATATTTACGTGACTTTATTATACACAAAAATAGCCAGGGATTGAAGCCTTCTATATTTCTGAAACCCATTCGTCTGTCTGGGACCCGTCCAACTGGGACCCATCAGGCTTGGACCCATTCAGATGGGATCGAAAATATCCGACCTGTCTATCTGAAACCCATCCATTTGGGATGACACCTTGTAAAGTTTACCACCTCTGTTCACTCTCAAGATGTACTATATATGTGGTGGTATAAAACATGGCATCACTTCCAAATGAACATATACACCAGAGAAGAGGGTACTTTTGTCTCCAGTTTGGTTTTGTCCAGAATCTTGAAAACAGTATATTTATTGGATATATTTATAACAATGGAAACATTACACAGGCCTACACTGTTAAAAGTTGCACGTAAAATAACGGTGCTTTGCACCGGCAGCAAAGTTGACAGTGCAATGCACCGTTATTTTACGTGCAAAGAAATAACGCAGTGCGTTAAATAACGTCGCATTGCACCGTAATTTTACAGCGCTTTGGGACGTAAATAAACGGCGCTTAGCCACGGGAAATAACGGGCATCTGTTATTTTACGGGACAATATGCCGTTATTTTACAGTGCTAAGAGACGTGAATAAACAGTGATTTAAACTGGAATCAGGGCATTGCACCGTTATTTCACGGTGCTTTGATATGTAGAATAACAAAACATTGTTACTTTAATAAATAACAGTGCTTTGCACTTGGAGCTAGACACTGTTACAGGTTTCCATAATCTTTCTCAAAACGTTTCTGTCTTGTCACTCCGGACGAACCCTTTATTTGTATCTGTGTACTTCAGGTTTCTCATAACATGTTTTTTTAGATTTTACCAGTAAAAATATTACGAACGAAGTCAGACCTCCTTATGATGATAGAGTTGTAACTTTCTGTTTGACAGTCAAGTGTCCCGAAAATCAAATCAGGATATCCACAGAGGGAAATGCATCTTGGCTAATTTGGGAAATGGCATTAAAAATGCATGCTCACACATAATATCACACCACTTCTTTATTGTATGAAATATTCAACAGGTCATCAACATGTACAACACGTGTACTTAATGTATATAGTTATTCAGATTATACTGATCTTCCAAAAGGCATCATTAGGAAGCAAACATATTAAAACATTTTGACCACACTGCCTGGCAGTTAAATCGTCTCCAACTAAACGTATAACATTTGGCAATTAGTGCAATATTATTATGATTACTATTATGAATGCTGTGTGTAATCTCATTAAGGTTGCTGATCTTTTTAACAATAGGGCCCAAATCTATTTATAATGTATCTTTGAAAAATAGATAAAAGTGCATCAGTAAATTTATAGTGTTGTAAATTAATGGTATCTTTAAAGTAAAAGATGGTCAGAACACAAGTCAAACAATTGAAATGGATTTAACTTATATGTCACCAAATCTTTCTACAGTAAAGGCATCTACTTTGTGTGAAGCTTCTGATAATGAATTCCAAAATAAAGGTCCTTGGTAAATAAATGATTTTTGCATCAATTAAATTCGAACTGGAGGGAGTTGAAGAGAATGCCTACACTGTAACAAGGGTGCAAATGTAAACGTTTTTCGATTAAAAATAATAAGATAATTACCTGATTTAATTAAGGTACTTAAACACAAGAATATTAAAAGTGAAATAGTCGTTGAGTGATATTTCCTATATTGTTGAATATATTATAGAGGAAAATGCAGCATTAAAACATTAAATCTGACCAACAAGCTCTATTGACAGTGGGAGGGCAGTTAGAGGTGCATTCAATGACCCTAAAATCAAGAAACCTGAAGGTCTTTTTAGTCCCTTGGGATACTCCAGGGTAAATATCCAAAATGACGCATAGCAAGCCTCCAGTGGAAGTAGAAATAACTTGCATGGGTTGAGTTTCTGGCCATCCACCATATGTTACACTGATGTTACAGTCCCCATCTTGAACATTCACAGGTGTTGGAGATCTCATTCCCTGCATACAAAATAATAAACAGAAAAGAGAGATTGTAAATGTAAGAAACATGAGAGAAATATGCAAGACTATAGTTCAGTGCAATTATCCCTTTAATTTTTATATTTTTTTAGATTTTTTTCAAAGTCTGACGCTCTATCAATTTACATTACAGAAAATAAACTTTTGTTCTTTCTTCACAAAATTCAAACAATAACTACAAAAATAGTTTTCTTATGGTCAATGGGAACCTTAAGAAGTGAAAATAATTATACATTATTATATCAAATATATCTTTACATTTACATTACACTTTTGAATGTGCACACCTGATCGTATATGAAAGCTTATGGAAAAAAATACATGATTTGATGATTTAATTATGAAATGTCCTTTTCCAGAATGATTTCTACCGACAATAGACCTGACAATGTATTTTTAAAGGCACAAATGAAAGTATGTGTAAATATGAAGTAATTAACAGTAAGGCTATGGGCCTGGATTTTATTTATTGTAACTGTAAATAATTATATTATGAATATTTAATAACCAGAATATCTGCAATGTTTTATAGGGAGTAATATAATATAATGTTTCAAACTGCATACAATTAAAAAAAATAGCCAATAATCAGCAGGTTTGACAAATGACACTGTAAGGTTAGAGATGGTCAGGTTAGCGTGGCTCAGCTCCAAGCAGCAAGCCAAAAAGTTTATTAGAATAAAAATGAATGGAGAGAATGAGAAACAGGCAGGCGAATTTAGCTCAGCATCACTGCTAATGTTCAATATGTAAGATACTTGTTTCACAGATTATTAAACTCATCAGCTTATTCAAATTGCCATTGACTTTACAAAAGAAAATATGATCAAATTCAAACTTACCTTGGTGTACCTTTTCTGCATTGTTCTCTGCTAGGAATTTACACTGCAACTGCTTGCCAGTGTAGTTGTGCACCTTGCACATCTTGCATTTGTACTTTGTTCACAGCTCTAAGTTTGGTAAGGCGTGGAACATTTACGTCATCTTTCCTCTAATCATTGATGCATGTATAGCTCTCTGAACACCTGCACAAGTAGAACAAATTCTAGGAGTATATAAAAACAGAACTGATAAACATGTAACCAACGAAAGACAATATCAGCACCAGGCATATTAATAATATTTACAAAGTGCAGGTATATAAATTAATAAACAAAAGTGCTATATTGCATATAAAAATAGTAAATATTGGGTCAACAAATGTTTTTACTCAGTGTATAAACAGAAAGGTGCAAAAACAGCATCACATGTGTACAAGGATTTATAAATAGGAAGCAATATATGCAGTACAGCCTTTATATTACAAAATGATGTAACATTTGTAATTGCATTTACATATACTAGCTATTATAATATAACAAGGGCTACAGGCATAATGCAAACCTGCGTAATCTTTCCGGGTTCCCTGATGATAAACTTGACTATTATTTGAAAAGTTATTATTTTTTAAGGTGTGACAAGTACATGTATAAAGCAAGTACTACCAATTTTGAATCTTAGTACAAGTATAAATGCGCTCAGTCTGATGCATACTGATGGATGAGATGTGGTATACCCCATTACAAAGGCCTATATGTGAGTGAGGGAGTGTAAAAAAATCCCATCCAACCCACATTATGAAAGGAAACTGCAACCCTGTACAACAGAGTTGGGGGGGGGGGGGGGGGGTGTCTCTGGCAAATTTTTAGTTGAGCAAACCTGGACATTACAGATGGTTTCACTAGGCCTTGCTAGAACAATTTGTGTGTGTGTGTGGGGGGGGGGGGATCAATGAGCTATGTTTTCCAACAAAAGTTCAATAACTTTAGTACTGGTATCAGTGAACGACAGTGACAGAGGTGGTGTCTTCCCTGTAGCTCAAATGACTTACAGTCAGCTGAGCTAAAAAGGCAGTATATTATTATGTGATGTTTAAACTTACATAATTCCTATTCTTAAGAAATAGGAAAGTTGCCATGATGATATCCAAATCTTCTTTGAATTTGCCACACTGATGGAAATGCTTGACCATTTTCTGAAAACATAAACAGTATTTGGCTGTGCCTTAGCAGCCTTAATTTTCAGGCTCTCTCTCCCCCTCTCTCTCTCTCAAAAAGACTGGCTAAAATGTTAGCACTTTGGCTAGCATGGTATGTTTTTTTTCTTCTAAAACATGTTAAGAAATTTAGGAAATTGTCTCAAAGCTGTTAATTATTTGTTTAGTTTGTGTTTACTCTCTGTTTAAGCATCTGTTAAAAATATTTAAAAAAAAATAAAAAGACTTTGATATCTTAATTTCTCTGGTTGACATGTAAGTGGGAAAACCTTATTCAAGGCCTCATTTAAAATCTAGTAAATAAATAATTCAAAACTGTTTTCAGTGGTGCCTTTACCAATATTTCACCTTTAAGGGATATATATATATATATATATATATATATATATATATAATATATATATATATATATATATATATATATATATATATATATATATATATATATATATATATATATATATATATATATATATATATATATATATATATATATATATATATATGACATGTATATTTATACCATTCATGCATGATATACACCCAGACATGGCCAGGTGTGTGTGTTAGTGGGTCGGAGGGGGGGGGGTTTGCTTCCTTTTTCCTAATTGGCAATTCCCTGAAACTAAAAAAGCCTTTATCATTAATGATAAACATTGGCATCAATGCAGGGAATGGGGGTTATATATCCCCCCTCCCCACTTTTTTAACAAGGGGGGATTGGTCAATGTAATCATCCCCAACACTGATATTGAGCAAGTATAACAATTACTTTTATATATTGGACATGTAATATATTATTAATTAGAAAACTTGACTTTGTTTCCATTTCTGAGTTAACTGAAATATAAGGTTATCTAATAATCTAAACATGGTTTAGAGTTGACATTTAATGGAAACATAAAACCTGCACTTAATTAATATATAATATCAACATCACACAAATGTCACACATTATAAAAGGTGTATATATATAATATATATACACATATATACATAATATATATTTCCATTTCAATCACTCTTCTACCCCTGCCAGTGACAGTCGCCCCCCCCCCCCCCCCCCCCCCCCCCAACTGAGGGAACACACGAACGAGACTGGCCTCGTACCACTATACCATTACCAACGTACACTATACACCAGTATTAGAATAACAACTAACACAGTAAACAGGTTTATGCCTACATATTAAAGAAGAACATTTTACCAATGAAGATGCTGGGTAACTTCTGCGACTTTCAGCAGCCAGCAGACGGACAAAAATGGCTCCTCTTCCCGCCGTGGAGTCAAAAGATCCAGGATGTTGACGTCATGAGTGGCCCCGCTGATCACATGACGCGCGGTTTATTTCATCTGTACCGTCTGCTTTACACACGTGTCACACCATTTTCACAGACGCTCATCATTTTACGTTGCATTTGCGCGTTATTCAACGCACAAGAGCGTCTACATTGCAAAGCGGCGTAAATTTACAGTCTTATGCGCCGTTATTTTACGGTAATTTTTAACAGTGTACATAAATTCCTTCCTGATACATACATAAAGGACTAAATTTTCAGCTTTGATACTAAATAATAATATGCAATAATCATGAATAATTCCTCTGGAGACAATTTTTAGTTACAATGAAAATCTTTATTTATTAACCATGAGAAAAAAATCTAAACGGAAGTATGTACTATAAAATAAACTTATGTTAAATTTAAATGAAAATAATATAAAATGTACAAGTATGCATATAATTATACATCAATATTTTACATGTGCCAGGGCCTTTACAATAGGTTGATTTTAAATTACATGTATTCAAGGGTTCATACAATTATCTTATAATTTTAACTTGAAAGCCTCAATAATGATCATTAAGGTTTCAAGATATAAAAAAAGACAGAATTGAAGAAGCTGAAATAATTAAGGTCTCCAGTATCTTTAGGCTTCTTGTGAATGACAGACACAGTATAAGAAAATTGTATATAGGTAACTGGATGATATAGGTGCTTATTATATTATTTAAACATGTGATTGTAGTGCTAGTTTATAGCACTCATGGCCGCGCAAGGTCTAGAATCCTCCCATCAGTTTAAGTAATAGTAAAAGTAATATTAATAGATACCATAGTAATAGTAATATTAATAGAAGATAAAATGTGGTAATAGTAATAGTAATAGTAATATCAGAAATTGAAAATATAAGTAATAGTAATAGTAATAGAACAACTGTTATAGACCCCATGTCTGATATATATATATATATATATATATATATATATATATATTGTCACCAGAAATCGGTGACAATAAGTACGGTGTTTTGTATCATAGTTTAACGAAGTATGTTCTCTATTGATATTGACGTGAAGCGTCATCCTAAAGCGTTGACAGGTCTTAATTGTATATATATATTGTGTATTCTGTATGAAATCCCATCGGCTATCAGCTGATTTATCCGTGTCACGCATCGTGTGTATTAATTATATTCTGGTATGTGGGTCGCCAAGGTGACGCTAGCAGTCAAACCAGGTCACATATAACCTTATATGGGACACTTGAGCCATAAGCCAATCAGAGAACCGGATCGCCGTATTGTGACGACGATTGTGACGTCAGAGTTCAGGGAGAGACGCTGGAAGCTGCCTTCAGTTGGGTCTTGAAGCTTGAGGTGGCAGCACGCACGCACGAACATTGAAACGCCAGGGACGGCATAGAAGCAAGCTTCTGCATGAGGCAAGGACCCAGCTCATAAGAACTCAGCCGTGCTGCCGAAAGAGCTTCGTATTGGCGATATAGAGAGAGCGCGTTTGTCACCTGCCGGCCTAGTTCAGCTTGACCTAGATACATAACCGCCGTAAGCCGTGAACCGTTGCTACAAGAGCAAGGTCAAGGACTAAGCTCCTCGTAAACAAAGGGCGCTATTGCATGCATGTGAACGTGAACCTACCCGGGTCGCTGACAAGCAAGATCAGTTGAAGATAGCTAAACTCAGAAAGACTAGATATATATGGTACTAACCATACGCTAGATTCTGCACAAAACAGTAACCAGAGATCTCTGAAGGAACTGGACTTTATGGTTTATTATACAAACCAGTGACTCAGTAAATATCCTATAATTTTAATGTGAAGAACTGTCGTATTGACACATCATCGCACACACTCACATTTGTGTCTCTGTAAGTATTGTCTTGAATTATATTTGTGAATTTAACCTGATGTCTCATAGTTTCTATTGATCTGGGTGTATGATTGTCTGGTATTTTTATACACGTCCTTAAAAGAACCTGGAAATGTCACCTGTAATGACCGGGATCTGATTTCTTGATTAATGAAATCAAGTTGCGAGCGTTAACCCATCCTATTGTTTTATAGGATATATCCGTTGTAAAGTTATCACGTTAAGTTAGGGGTGACATTGTATGGCGAGCGTGCCAGGATATAATTAGCCTTGAAAAAAAAAAAAAAACTGGCTAATTACAGTAAGTTTCAGAAGTTTTGAACTGAGAAAACAGTACTGAAACCAGACATTCATATACTCAAACTAGAGTTGATCTGAATTAATAATTGGAAATGACACCAAAGTGATGTGGTAGTGTATACTTGCACAATGAAATTACCCCACTGTTAGGAGTTAATATTTATTCAGTGAGAATATTACCTGAAGCACAACATTGTTTCAGGATTAGCATATACCTTGAAGATTTGGCTAGAACACATGCATGTTTTGTGAGTAATGCTAGTTCAGTGATACCTGAACATCATTACTGGTTTGATATAAACCCAGATTAGAGTGAAAATTTTTGATGTTGTTAGATACGCCCTGGTATAATTTTTCCTACACTGGTTTGTGATTGGTCACGTGGTAGGGTCTCTTTACAGGTAAGTTTACCCCTCCCGATTGGCATGGTAATCATAGGTGCATGGTGTTTATTGATATCTTGATATCCATCCGTCCATCCGTCTGACCCTTCGTCCGACCTTCCGTCCGTCCGTCCGTATAAGTAGATTTTGATGCGTAGAGCTACCGTAGTGTTATTGTACGGATACCGCCGGTTCGTTAGGTTGGCTTTAACAGTACGTATTTACGGATTTTTAAGAGCGGATATTACTAGATACTGGAATCTTACTAGGTTAGAGCGTTACCATGGAAACGTTAGAGTCACTTGTTAGATGCGGACAGGCCTTGGGGCTTAAGGACCAGGCCTTACAAGATTATGTTGAGGCTAGACGGCGTGCGGATGAGGAACGCGAGGAAAGAGCTAGGCAACGTGAAATAGAGAAGGAACAGCGGGAATTAGAGCGTGAGCAGCGGGAATTAGAGCGCGAGCGAGAGGCTAGAGCCCACGAATTAGAGGTTCTAAGGTTAAAGTCTGACTCTGGGGTTAAAGAAGAGAGAAGTAGGGATGTATTCCCGAAAATCCAGCTTCCACCTTTTGATGAGGCTCACGATCAGCTAGATGCGTTTCTTGAGCGATTTGAACGATTAGCTGTATGTCAAGGCTATGATAGGGAGAACTGGGCGTTACACCTGAGTCCGTTACTGCGGGGTAAGGCGCTAGGGACTTACACACAGTTATCGGTTAGTGAGGCCATGGATTACGATAAGTTAAAGATAGCCTTGTTAAAGCGATACCAAATGACCGAAGAGGGTTATCGACACAAGTTTCGGACTTGTAGGCCTGAGCGAGGCGAAACGCCGAGTCAGTTTGCGGTGAGACTGAGTGGATACCTAGACCATTGGATAGGGATGGCAGGGGTCGGAGGTGACTACGACGGGGTAGTTAACCTGTTGATGTGTGAGCAGTTCGTAAACTGCTGTAGTAGGGATCTCTCTATGTTTTTGAAAGAGAGACGGTGTCGTGACTTTGATAGTATGGTAGACTTAGCCGAGAGTTATACGGAGGCTCACGGTGTACACAGCCTTACAGCAGGTCCTCGTTATGGCAATAATGTGCCGCGTCCAGCGCAACCGGTATCTCAGCCTAGAGAGAAGCGAGAGGTTGAACGCAGTCCGGGCGGTCAGACATTTAAGCCATCAGGAGGCATCAGATGTTATTTATGTAATGAACTGGGACATAAGGCACGGGAATGTAAGACTAGTGCCCGGTCGAGGCCTAGGTCTTCCCCTCAAGTAGGGCGTGCTGCTGGCGATCAGCAGAGGTATAGGACTAATTTTAGCCCCCCGTATAACCCAAAACAGAAACCGGAGACTATGTCAATGGCAGTAGTCGAGGCGGAAACGGAGACAGTCGGTGCGGTGAAACCGGAAGTAGAGAGTCCGAGTCAGTCGTTAGGATTTGCTGCCCAGACAGAAGGCGGAATCTCGTTACCTGTGTGTGAAGGGCTGGTGAATGGTAAGTCAGCGAGGGTGCTGCGGGATTCGGGATGTTCCTCGGCAGGAATACGTGAGTCGTACGTGGAGCCGAATCAGTTCACCGGACACCAGGTCGAGTGTAGGTTGTTCGACGGGTCTGTAAGACAATTTCCTACGGCTAGGATTAATGTGGACTGTGCGTACTTTGTCGGTACTATCGAGGCAATGGTGGTCGGGGATGCTGTATGTGATTTAGCGCTAGGTAACGTAGCGGGGGCGCGTGATCCGTATGATCCGGACCCGACGTGGAAGTCTGAGCGGTCCTCAGGCATAGTGTGTGACGGTGTAGAGTCACATAAGGAGGTGTCGTCCGCGGTGGAGACACGGAGCGCTGCACGAGAGAAACAGATACCGACGCGTAGCTTGAATGTTGCAAGCCCAGTTGCCGATGTGAGTCTGGCCGAATTTTTGAAGGCGCAGGAGGAGGATGGGTCTTTAGCGCCGTATTGGAGGCTAGCTAGAGAGGCTAGAAATGATAGTCCATTTAGAATTGAGGACGGATATTTAGTTCGGGTTGTGAGTGACAAACGGGGAGATCAAGATGGATCTCGAGTGGTGGTACCTCAGACGTTACGGTACGACGTAATGAGGATGGGCCACGAAGCGGTTATGGCGGGCCATCAGGGCATAGACAAAACGCACGACCGCGTGAGAACTCAGTTTTTCTGGAAAGGGATGTATAATGACATTGCTGAGTTTTGCAAGTCCTGTCCCATTTGCCAGAAAACCATACCGAAAGGCAAGGTGCCTGGAGCTACGTTAGGCCAGATGCCATTAATTGATGAGCCCTGGCGTAGAATTTCGATGGATCTGGTTGGGCCGATCCATCCAGCGTCTGAGAGAGGTCACAGGTATATTCTGACCGTTATGGATTATGCCACTAGATATCCGGAGGCTGTTGCTTTAAAGAACATAGATACAGTCTCTGTGGCTGATGCGCTAGTTGATATTTATGCGCGGTTAGGAGTGCCGTCAGAGGTGCTTACTGACATGGGAACACAATTTACGTCAGACCTCATGCGAGAAGTTAGCCGTGTTTTGTCTGTAAGGCAGCTCACCACTACTCCTTACCATCCTATGTGCAACGGAATGGTGGAGAGATTCAATGGAACGTTAAAGTTAATGTTGAAACGGATGTGCGAGGAAAGACCGCGAGATTGGGATCGGTACCTCAGCGCCGTGCTTTTTGCGTACCGAGAAGCGCCACATGAGAGCACAGGGTTCTCACCCTTTGAGTTGCTCTATGGTAGGATCGTTAGAGGACCGATGCGGATTCTAAGGGATCTGTGGACCAAGCGAGATACTAGCGTCGAGACTAAAACCACGTACCAATACGTCCTGGACCTACAAGACAAACTAAGCGACACATGCGCGTTAGCTAGAGAGGCGTTGAACAAATCAGCGAACAGACACAGACTGTTATATGATAGAGGTAAATGCACGCGCAGGTTTGAGGCCAGAGACGAAGTTTTGTTGTTACTCCCGACGGAGCGGAACAAATTAATGGTACAGTGGAAAGGCCCCTATACTATTGTAAACAGGGTTGGGGACTTAGACTATCGGATTAAGATTGGCGATAAGGTTAAAACCTTCCACGTGAATATGCTGAAACGGTACCATGCTAGAAACGAGCCCCAGCATATTCTGGCAGCGGTAGCCAAGGGCGCACCTGATTCTATACATGATCCTGACGGTGTAGACGGGGAAACAGAGCACTGATAGACCTAAAACAAAGAAGGCTTTGCGAGCATTCCTAGGTCTTACAGGGTACTATCGAAAATTCGTGCCAAACTATGCGGAAATAGCGGTGCCCTTGACTGATCTAACGCGTAAAGGTCAACCTAACAAACTAGACTGGAAACCCGTACACGAGAACGCGTACTGTTCTCTAAAGGCTTAACTGTCAGACCCTCCCATACTGAAGCTACCTGATTTCAGTAAACGATTTTATTTGAAATGTAATGCATCTGATGTGGGTATTGGCTGTATCCTGATGCAAAGACACGAGGGGATCATGCACCCAGTAGCTTATGCCAGTCGTAAACTATTGCCCAGGGAGAGAAATTACTCCACCATCGAGAAAGAGTCATTAGCAATTGTATGGTCTGTACAGAAATTTGAGATGTACCTGGCTTGTAGACCGTTCACCATTCAGACCGACCACAAACCATTAAAGTGTATTAGCAAATCAAAATGTGCTAATAAGAGAGTAATGAGATGGGCACTGGTTCTACAAGAGTTTAGATTTGATATTGAAGCAGTGTCAGGTAAACTAAACCATGGACCTGATTTTCTTAGCAGACTGCCTGAGTGTTAGGATGTAATGAGCTATAATGTTTAGCCAGTTAAGTCTAAACATGTACAAGATTTTGCCCTGTGTCATAGACCGTGGGCATGTACTAATGACAACTTGTTACATGACCCTTATGTATTGCTATGTATTGCTACATGTAAATATGTTTAGCTGGACCCTGTAAGATAGAACGATACGATGTATCGAGAAAATACTGTGTATTTTCCTTAAAAGGAGGGGGTGATGTCACCAGAAATCGGTGACAATAAGTACGGTGTTTTGTATCATAGTTTAACGAAGTATGTTCTCTATTGATATTGACGTGAAGCGTCATCCTAAAGCGTTGACAGGTCTTAATTGTATATATATATTGTGTATTCTGTATGAAATCCCATCGGCTATCAGCTGATTTATCCGTGTCACGCATCGTGTGTATTAATTATATTCTGGTATGTGGGTCGCCAAGGTGACGCTAGCAGTCAAACCAGGTCACATATAACCTTATATGGGACACTTGAGCCATAAGCCAATCAGAGAACCGGATCGCCGTATTGTGACGACGATTGTGACGTCAGAGTTCAGGGAGAGACGCTGGAAGCTGCCTTCAGTTGGGTCTTGAAGCTTGAGGTGGCAGCACGCACGCACGAACATTGAAACGCCAGGGACGGCATAGAAGCAAGCTTCTGCATGAGGCAAGGACCCAGCTCATAAGAACTCAGCCGTGCTGCCGAAAGAGCTTCGTATTGGCGATATTGAGAGAGCGCGTTTGTCACCTGCCGGCCTAGTTCAGCTTGACCTAGATACATAACCGCCGTAAGCCGTGAACCGTTGCTACAAGAGCAAGGTCAAGGACTCTAAGCTCCTCGTAAACAAAGGGCGCTATTGCATGCATGTGAACGTGAACCTACCCGGGTCGCTGACAAGCAAGATCAGTTGAAGATAGCTAAACTCAGAAAGACTAGATATATATGGTACTAACCATACGCTAGATTCTGCACAAAACAGTAACCAGAGATCTCTGAAGGAACTGGACTTTATGGTTTATTATACAAACCAGTGACTCAGTAAATATCCTATAATTTTAATGTGAAGAACTGTCGTATTGACACATCATCGCACACACTCACATTTGTGTCTCTGTAAGTATTGTCTTGAATTATATTTGTGAATTTAACCTGATGTCTCATAGTTTCTATTGATCTGGGTGTATGATTGTCTGGTATTTTTATACACGTCCTTAAAAGAACCTGGAAATGTCACCTGTAATGACCGGGATCTGATTTCTTGATTAATGAAATCAAGTTGCGAGCGTTAACCCATCCTATTGTTTTATAGGATATATCCGTTGTAAAGTTATCACGTTAAGTTAGGGGTGACATATATATATATATATATATATATATATATATATATATATATATCTTGATCTACCGGTATATTGCAAATTAACTGCTAGAGTGCTCTATGGTATGAAACCAGAGCTTTATAAATAAACATATCTCGGTGTATACATATCGGTATATCACTATGAGGCGATTCGAATGTCGTGTATCGTGATATCGTTTTTCAATATCGATATTTTTCGATATTTTGTCAAACGTGACTGAAAAGTAAGCCTGTTTTCTGTGGGCAATGTTTCTGTTACAAATTTATAAGTCTTAATATGTCAATGAGAGACTGAAATAGTAAAAGTGGAAGACACGATTTGGATCGACGTTTGGTAGGAAATGTTTAAGTAGGCTTGAAAGACCATGCATTAATTCAAAAGTCTGTCCCAAGAAATCTACGTTACTTCCGAATATTAGTAACTAATTCGTCGCAAAATACTCCTACACAGAGGAAGAAACAAGTAATGAACACGGTCATAATAATTTAGTCGGCTGTAATTTTGTACATCATCTATAATTCTTACCTGTGAAAAACCACTAGGATCTCCTATGTTGAAGGTTATTTATATATTAAAGGGCTATAGGAAACCTTCGATTTTAAATTTTGCCATGGATAAACCGATCAGATTTTATTGTAGATCTGGAACATGATCGGGATGCAGGAGCGGCATCAAGGAATATTCAGAAATGCACATTACTTTTGGACGAACGAACCTGTGAATATAGGCCCAGTAAATGAATGCAAACGCGGCGGACACTTGCATTCACTGGAATACAGATTTCTTGGTTTTTTTTTTTAATTTAGATTGTAATGGGGTATATCTTTATGGACTATTCATTTTAAGGTTTCAGAATTGTATTATCACCTCAGGAATAGCATGCCACTATGCAAATTTTCTAGTTATGGGCCTGGACATAATTTTTCACATGTTCCCCGCATAATGTGGACTTCTGCGGTTCTCGGTATTGTCGCGACATCTGCTGGATAAGATGGGAATCAGTTTAGTTATTTCTGGTTGTTCCAAAAAATCACAAAAATAAAACCTTCGTAAATAAAATCGAATTCAAGTCGAAAAAAATTATATTATAGAAAAAAAATCATTTTTTATATTACCGTTAATCAAAGAGAGGTATTATAAATTTTCAGATCATTCAAATTCTCTGCCTTCAGGGTGCAATGCTTTCCACATTTCACGAGTTTGTGCAAGTATTATTTATATAATTCATAAAATGACGTGTATACTCCGTGTTAGTTTTTTCAGGGTGAGGTCGTAAAAACTGAAAAACTCGCGAACAATGAAAATGTGAAAACCGCGAAATCATAACCTCGTGAAAATGAAGCCGACCATGTTTTTTTTTTTTAGAAACCGTAGGATATCCTATCTTCCCCTAAGCATACACCCCTATTGGGACATTGGACTCTTCCACCGGGGGATTCGATAAGCAGGTGGGAGACCCGGGGGGGGGCAGTTAGGTACTAGAGCTGAGAGGAGGCTGGAGATGTTAAGCCACGGTGAAGCTATAGTAACCGGCAACTCTCCGTCTCTTTCCTAAGACGCTTACCAAAGACCGGCAGTATACTCACAACTGGGCATACTAAAATCCTACATTTGAGACCTTTCGGCCATTTTTGGTGGACTTAAATTGTAAATATAGTGTTTTTTTTTATTCTGGGTAAAATCCTACAAAACCACACTGTAGGGCGATCCATGCATGTGTCCATGCAATATGTCACGACATGCAGGCGCCCTAAATATAAATATTGACGTCAACAATAAAACTAGGACTACGCTTACGGGCAGCAATTAAACTGGAGTTGGTTGATGGGAAAGCGCTTAAGGAAAAAATAAAAAAAAATATAGTTTAATTGAAAACAGTAAAAAATGCATTTACTGAACAAAAATATAATAATAATAATAATAATAATAATAATAATAATAATAATATATATATATATATATATATATATATATATATATATATATATATATATATATATATATATATATATATAAAAACGTATTTCGCTGCAAAAGTGTTTGTACGTGTTATGTGCTTCATTTACAAGTCAAATATATCGATACATGTATGTTTGTCTTGTCGGAGTTTCATTAAAATTATTTCCTCTGCTGATTGAAGGTATTAATTAATCGTCCTCTGTTGAGCATAACAAAGACACTGCTCCCTGATTAATAACAGACATGAATCAGGAGGTCATGATGCAACATCCTCCTATGTGAAACATTAATTAAGGTCACTAGGCAAGAAATTAATTGCATTAAATGACATTTCAGCTAAAGCTTGGCCCAATTTGTCATGTAAGCGAAAGAGTGAAAAATATCAACACAGACAATGGCGACAATCTGTGTTTATTGCCTTACAGCTAGCCTACAATTTGGTCGTGACTTTATTAAATTGTGTAACATTCTTTGCTAAACGCGATTTACGTTAAAGTCACTCAGCCCGATGACGTGACCTAACCGGGTGCATTGTGGGAAATTTTCATTCATCATTTACTGTGTACAATATAAAGGTATGTGTAGAATGCCTTATAAAGAGCTTTACAGGTCTGCATGCATGACGTCATATGGGGTGATCGTGGACACATCCTGGTCAGGTTACATTACAATGTGTAGTCTGGTTCCCTTCCCTTACCTCTCCTTTTCGTCGCCTTTTCGAAAATGAGACAGGAAATACAACGGATACATGATGAAACACAGGAACCAGTCTTTAATTATAATTGTATATCTAGATAAAGTTCTCTGTATTACTTTTCTTTACTTGTTTGTTGATACTTTGTCTGTTCGGGTCATATCTCAGTTCCATAGTTTCAAACTAAAGCACATTCTGGTTGACGAAAAAGCGTTTAAAGACACACAAATTGAATTAAAAAACAATACATTTACTGAATATATGAATAGATGACGCATTGGGACGGTAAAAGAATTTAAATTATATTAACTTTTATTATTTAAGCCACATGTTTCAGTTAGAGTACGTTTATGTCAAATGTGTTTATATGTGATATGTGTTTCGTTTATTCGTCAAATATATCAAGGCATTCAATTGTGTCTTGGTCTCTCTTTTTTTTTTTCAACTTAATGAACCTAATAATAGAGCGCCCTCAGCAGAACATAAAACACACTTTTTTCTAAATAATAACAAACATAAAACGTGAGGTCATGACAAACTTGTAATAGCCTCCAGTGTGAAACAAGGTCACTAGCCAACTTAAGATAATAACTGAATAAAATCACATAAGCTACCTTGACACAATTTGTCATGCAGGTAAGCGAAACAGTGAAAATATCAACACACAGGCCATGGCGACAATATTTGTTTATATTTGCATGGAAGGCGGTCTGCAAGTTGTTCGTAACTTTGTAAAATGGCGTAACACTCTTTGCATAATGCGACTTATAGTGACGTCACTCCACCCAATGGCGTGACCTATATCCCGGTGCATTATGGGATTTTCATTCCTCATTAACTGTGTACAATAACCTATAAAGGAATGTGTAGAATGCCTTATTAGGAGCTTTATTGCTTTGACGTCATATGGGGTGATCGTGGACACATCCAGGTCAAGTAAATATTTGGCCACACATAGTCTGATTCCCTACTCTCTTTTTGCTCCTTGTCGTCCCCGGATACATGATGAAGCACGGGAACCAGTCTATGATAAAAATGCGTCGCTGTTTCCAACATCGTACAAATTATTATTTTGCATCTTTAAACTTACACTTAACTTTTTTTTCCATTTAAATGTCTACGTACCAGGCGTCAACTGTCAATTCGCTACTTACATACATAGGCCTACTCACACGCACAAATATATATATATATATATATATATATATATATATATATATATATATATATATATATTACATATATAAGGCCATGCCTGGCTGTCATTGGTTTTTATATGGAATAGATGTATTATAGGGGCCTATTCACATATCAGGTATATAGTGAGTGAATCAGGCTATTTATAATTGACTGAAAATTCCAGGCAATTTACTTACTGACTTAGTTTATACATTGACTGTAACAGAAATATTAAGTGCGTCTGCGGGGTGATTTTGCTGGGAAACATTTTGTATTAATCCAGACTGAATTAACAGAGTGATGTTACACACATATAATTGCAGATGTTTATGTAGCTTTAATGCAAGCTTTTACGAGCATAAGCATTGCGGATATGGGTCGTCTGCTGTGTACGGATATAGATTGGGTCAGAAATGTAGGTTTTATTCTGAGAATTCTGATAAAAACATTCGACCTCGCCGTCAAAGATATTCTGAGATATATCGAAATATAACCTTTGTATGTCGATATAAGGAACCCGAACACTTATTGTCATTCGTCGCCATTGGGTGTCGCTAGTTATCAATTATTATCAAGTCACAACATTCTCTCTACACCCAGCTTGGGATAACCCGAATCCAAAGGTTGCATGCAGGGCATGTCAATCTACAAGAAATCTCTGCAGCTTCTTTTTTTTTATTTGCTTTTTTTTGGAGAGTCGTGGAAGGACACATATATGACCTTTTCCCTGGGTTAAATTCATTATAATATAGTAAATTTGAAAATAAAATCAACATGAAATAGTCAAATCGAATTATTCAATAAGATAAAACTTGAGTGCTTTTGATGGGGAAAAGAAGGAATATAACATAAAACCAGACGCTCTCATAGTTCGCCTTATGTGTATGAGTGCAGGCTGTTTACTGCCAATATTATAAAAAAATATATATATATATTTTAACCTAGGCCACACCTAAAAATATTGTCCAATACTGACTCTGGAAACCAACAATATTGTACAGGCAAATGATAAGATTTTTTTTTCTCTACCGGGTGAGACACAGCACGTAGAATTTATCCAGCTTGCCTAGAAAATACATAAAGTACTTCAATTCTTTAAATAGTGTTCATGCTGAACTCTAAATTTGGCCCATTTCCATACCCTTAAGAATTCTTTTAGAGAATTTGTGCCATAACACAAATAAGTAACATTACTGAGAACCTGCATGGTTTTCATATAGAATAATAAAAATATTGATTCATGGGAAACAGGAATGGCAAATACGGACAATATTTTTTATATGGTCTTAACAAAAGATGGGACATGTTGTTAAGAAATTCCGATACATATTTCCTATTGATTTACTTACAGTGCCTATGGCATGTTTTGTCCAGCAACAACTAAAAGACAACAGATTGGTTCGATTAAACAAGTTTTCGGACAAAAGAATTGTAGCAGTTTCATTGTTTTATTAACTGTAGATATAGTATTCACTAAAATATACTGAAATAATCCCTATTGCTTGCTCACAGATTCATGTTAATATTTTGCACGACAGAACCATACAATGTGTTACAGTTATATACATGCAGAGTTCTTACAGTTATAAGTTTGATTTATATCAGATGTTAACGTTTGTGCACATAATTATTATGCCATTTAAATTTGATCCTATGAATATATCAGGTTCTGCTATAACAATCGTCCCCATTTGCCGTAAGTAAGTTTCTGAGTACGTTAGGTTTAATCCATGTAGGTCTACATAAGTATATATACTTGATTTTGAAAGCTTATATCTGTTTTCACAACCCAGTATAGTTTATACACCCCCCCCCCCCGAAAGGAAAAGTTTTAACATTATAATGCCAATATGGCTTCAATTGATTTTCATTTCTTTTATTATAACCTCCATTAATGTACACTGGTTTATCCGAATGGCAACTGTTTCTTTTTTTTTTTTTAATAAAAGTATTAATTAGTATTTTAATTGAACGAGCGCTGGTACCGTCATAAAATGAAAAAGTTGAGACAAAATGAAAAGAGACAGGTCGTCAGGGTCACATAACTGGCTCTGGACCTGTGTAACTATATGATCCGCTGTTAACCTTATTGGTCAGGCATGCGAGAGGAGGAATTATTTATGTAAAGGGCATAATGTGACGTCACAGTTCTCGTCGTCGTGACCTTGTATTGACTTGCGGCGTTGTTATTATTGTGTAAACTGTTTTGTAATGCCAGGAATTTAAAATATGGAACTGACCAACGTCATATGTGAGGATGTTACATTTTGGTCAGGCCAAATATCATAAATAGTCACAAGACAAGCCCCTTTTTTTCCATATTATTATGATTATTATTATATTTATTTATTTTTATTGTTGTTATAATTGTATTTGATATTTAACAATTCACAAAGAACAAAATGAATATAAATCTGTTGAAGACAAGTACATGTATTCATGAACCGTCATCATCATAACATGGATACCCCCCCCCCTTTCCAACGAACCTCTTCCAGTTAAGAAATATTGGACAGGCCAGGACTAAATGTCAAACTTCAAAATAAAATTTGTAACATATCAAGGAGACACAAGTGAACGGTTCTTTAAGCAGTACTCTCATTGGCGTCTCATGTATACGTTATTTATGCATAAAGCATCGAAAATTGAAAGGCAAGAGGTGGGTAATAAGCAAAATAGACAAAAGAACAACATGTCTTTCATGTTCTCCTTAAACTAAAGATTGATATTTTAAATGTGACCGGTGTTTCGCAGTATCCCCGAACAACGGATGTGCCGCCCTGTCTTCCTGGCGATGAAACAATTCGTGTTCAAATATACCCTCTAAAATTGTCTGGTTGGCGAGTCCGTGAAAATGGAACCCTCGCGAAAAAAACTGAAGATGAATAAAACGTGACATCACTAATATTTAGCCAACCAATTAAAGTAAGCATGGGTAAGGGGGAATACAGAAATCAGTAGTTAAGATACACTGAGATTGCACCATTTATGCCTTTGCAAATGGTGACTGGTCACCTTGAGTTACTTAAGCTTAGGTAAACCTCATAGCACGTGGTGGTGTTATGTGGAGGAGCATTGCATCCAGAACAGACACTGGGCCCTGATATGATTGGCTGGTGCAAAGTGTGACGTCACAGGCAAAATTTAGAAATGATCCAGCAATAATGATGTTTTAATTCTTCCCTGAAAATTTTGGGACTGATAGTGCAATAAATTCAAAGCTTTTTATGAAATCTATGATTTTTAGTCACACGGGATTTCCCTGTGTGTCACACTGACATCCAAGTTGACAGTGCTCGTAGATGTGCCAATAGCTTTTTAAGAAATGTTTTTTCGTGAAACTAATATATAGAACATTAAAAAACAGGTGCGGAACCGCCCAGTTGGAAAAGAAATTATGACATTAAATTGAATGGTTATAGGTTACAACATGCATTGTTATTCAGGGGCGGATCCAGGATTTAGGAAAAGGGGGGGTCCAACCCAGTAGCACTAATAAAATCCTAAAAAAAGGTCATCAGGTCCAGAAAAGGGGGGGTCCAGGCCGCAAAATTTCGTCTAAAACCCTTTAAAAAAGGTTGCTTCGGATGAAAAAGGGGGGGGGGGGGTCCGGACCCCCTGGACCCCCCCCCCCCCCCGGATCCGCTTCTGTTATTGTGGTTCATGTAATGGTCAGGAATGCATCATTTGGAGTTACAAAGGTGTGACGTCATACCAATTGATCACACAGAAATGTATGTATATAGCCCTATTATTATTATTATGATTATTATTATGAAAATGAGCAGTTACCAATTAATACATTTTCAATGACGCACTCAGCTTTGGTCAGGTGGGATCACGTGAAGACACGTGTTATTGTGTAACTGACTTTTTTTTTGTAATAAATACTATGTACCAGCTCTTGGTATCCGGCTAGTAGAGCAATATTGGATTCGTTCTGCAAGCATATACACTGTTTGTTTATATGTTTATATATATACATATATTGTGTATATAAACATTAAAACATAAACGCGGAATAAAACCACCGACCTTGGACAGATCATTATACTCTCATTCATGTCACCTCCGGAGATGATTGAAGAGAGAGCTACATTTCTAATTAACATATCAGATATACACGTATATTATATGGGTCCCCTCATCTGGTGAAGTTTACGTGCATACTTGTTTTATTTTTTTTTCTGAATTTTGCATGTTAATGTTAAAATACTTTTTAGTAAAATTTTTAATCCATAACATTCCAAACCAAACATTTATCACACTCCATCTAGGTTTTATTTTTGAGTTTTTTTTAAAATACACTTAACTATGTTGGACGAAGGTCGGTTTTAATCGATGTCTTGATACCTACATACATAGGAATACCATCAGTTATTTCAGCTTCAGTGTAGGCTTCAACCTCTTAGCCTCTACATTTCAAGTTTCCCTAATTAAATAAATTAACACTACATTGATAATGTTCTGTTTCTTATGTCCTAAAATGTTCTAATATTAGTTTTGAAACCACAGAATTGTATCCATCTGATAGTTTCCTGCCGAATACCCTAGTATTTTATCTCTTTCTTACCAATGAAATCGATAAACTTCTCGTAAAGGAGAACACCTTCACCATTTTGAGCATCCCAAACACAATCGTTGTACCTAATAATTACTCCTTTCGACGGGAGCAACTGACAAAACGTTAAAAGGAGAATTGCATGTAAAACCAGCTTCATCATGCAATCCATGTTAACTGATAACAGGGAATAGGGGCCGGGGGGGGGGGGGGGGGGGGCATGACAAACAAAGACTCATTGCGCACTTAAAATTGAATTAGCTTTGCTTGTAGTATCGGTGATGATGCTTTCGTTCCGATGACGTCCAACCGTCAGGGCCGCGTGCCACTTACTAAGATACCGTGACCTGGGCTGCTAAACTGAAGGCGTTTTTTCATGATTTCTCTCAAGAATTATGGCAGTCGATATGTCAGTCTAAAGATAGTGTACAGACCAAAGTACTGAAGAATCATAGTATTCAATACATTCCACGATATACAGTCCACGATTTACAGTCCACGATATATAGTCCACGATATATAGTCCACGATATACAGTCCACGATATACAGACCACGATATATAGTCCACGATATACAGTCCACGATATATAGTCCACGATATACATACCACGATATATAGTCCACGATATACAGTCCACGATATATATAGCCCACGATATACAGACCACGATATATAGTCCACGATATATAGTCCACGATATACAAACCACGATATATAGTCCACGATATACGGTCCATGGCTCATTTAGCGCAATTTAGAAAATGATACATGGGCCTGATCAATATTATACTATATTATACCTCATGATTATTTTTTTGTAGATTAACATGATTTACATGTCAGTTTGTTTGTCAGTACATGTGATTAACTGTACTAGATGAAATATTATTAGCTAAAATACTCATTTTATCGCCCGACAGAGAATTTGGCTGTGCTGTTTTATCCTCCCGCGAGCACTTTGGTCTTATCACAGGTGGACATGTTAGCGAGATTTCCCGATAATTATAATAAAGTGATATGCGAATCCTTAAATGGATATATTCAGAAAAGATAACTCTTTGGACCCTTTATAAAGTATAGGCTAAAGGTGCCGATCCCTACGTAGCACAGGCTTACAGATATGTTCATGTCCACGTGTTTATAACGTGGGGGGGGGTCGTTACCAACACGCCCTACAAGAACATCATATTAACATAACATGAGCTTTAAAGCTGTCCATTCACCTGCCTTTTAAAAAAGAATTTATGTGATTTCTGGCTTCCTCTGAGTATATATTAATGATTTTAGGGTATTTCTGTTTATGAAGAGTTTTTATAACCTTCGTGAAGGATGTATGAACCTGTCTATCAACAACATGTTTTTTATTTTTTTATTGAAAAGAAAACATCACAGGTAACAAACATATATCATACGTCATACATCATACATATAGAGATTGATAGCAGTTACAGTACAGTTATGCAGTAACAAAGGACTCAAACAACAGGACATACATAGTTACTAAACAAATTGAATACATACATGACATTTTTAGAAAGCTATTGCTGTCGTATAGTTATATGGCTCATTTGAAACATAACCATTTAAATTTATAATTAGGTAATGATTTAAAAAGGGAGTATACTATTAACTATTCTGAAATAAAACATAATAGATTAGACCATTTTCCATAATGTTTACTGAGTTTGCATCGTTTGGTTGCTATCTTTTTTTCAATTACATATATTTCATTTATGAATGATGTGAAGCCCTGGAGTGATGGTTTTTCTTGTAACAACCACAGTTGTAAATATATTTTTTACAGTTAAGGAAAGCATATTCAGCCATGAAAACCCACTATTCCCAAGAAAAAATTGCTGCTTGTCAGCTCCAATGCTGATCTATTGGAGAATATACTCTGCATAGCTCTCAAGATCTCTCTCCGTAATATGACAGTAAAAGGGCATTCCCAGAAAATGTGTTTTAGGGTTTCATCTACTTCATCACAAAAAGTGCATTTACTTGTATCGATAATATGCAATTTATAAAGAAAAGTATTCAAAGTAAGCCTTCCGGGTAATATATAATATTGAAATATGCGCAGTTTGGAAGATATTGTAGTTTTATACAGCTTGGAAAATCTTTGATAACTATCAACAACATGTTTGTAAACACGGCAATGTTGGTAAACGGGAAAAACATGTAATCTAAGGTGCTAATTTGCATATATGCAGAGGTAGAAAGATCACTTGTTGCAAAAACGCTATTTACAAAGCTCTGAATTATCTGACTTGCTGCCAGATGCCCTTGTTGATCTTGTTTTAATTTGGTGGACCCCCACATATTATAATAATGTTGATATAAACAAACCAAGCAGCCGGTATGCGGTGATATCCACGTTTCTGTCCTATTTTTCATAAAAGCTCAAAGGAATAACCGTCAGTTTATAAAGGTCAGATGTGTGATTGGACCCCTTTAAGAACCTTTCTCAGCAGAAATTACCTACCATTCTTTTACCGGTATATGTACGCAGATTAAGTGAAATAACCCATTAATTCTACAAATAAGGCAAGTGAATATCTGGCTTTAATGTTCATTTCAAGATTTAAGAAAAGGGAAAATGACAGTGTCTTGCCAGAAGAATGATCAGAACCTTTAACGGAGCGGGGGAAAGTGGCGTCTTTTGTTTCACCAATGTTTTTGAAAACTGGATGGTTTCCAGAGATAAACGTGTAATGGGTTATAATGTACAATTACCGGTATGTGGCCTGCTCATCAAGTAAAAAGCACATTGCTAAACAAGGAACTAAAACCTTTTTGTACTGTTGAATAGCTTGTCTTTAAATCATCTAGGCTCGTATTGAGGCATATTGTACAGATGTCACATCACCCTCAGTTGCTCAGAGTTGCCCTTTTACTTTGGCATTGTTAAGTGAATGTACTATTCAAACGCATAATCTTGGAAGCGTCCGCTTCACAATTAACAGGACCATATGTTGTGATGAAAGGTGTCTAGCAGCTATTAAGTACCTAATTTTATTGTCAATGAAAGAACAGCGCCCAACATATTATGCACAAGGTGGTGTATATTAAACAAAGCCGACTGTCCTCCGTTCCATTAACCTCTGTCAACTTTTTTTTTAAGATATTTTTTTTAAAGTTTATATTTTTCAATAATTTTATTAAAAAACTACATATCAGGGTAACAATCTAATATGATAAATAAGAATTGTACAATAATTCTCTAATTAATGTTTCACAACTTTTTGGTCTCTTTACAATAATCTGGCAGATCAAATGTGTCCCTGCATGAGTAGCCATCCTCGTTTTAGCTGGTTTAATTTTTTAGAGGTATAATGACATCATTGAAATTAGCAGCTGTCAAGTCAGGCTTTTCTTACATGTGACTAATGAACATGACCGACGTAAATGGGTGTGATATGTTGTTAAACGTAGACTGATTTCTCATATGTTTAAATTATTCATTTTCTTAAATAAGGTGTAAGGTAGGTATCTATTTACCTTGTAGAAAATTAGACCCTTTAATCCTCTACAAACACTATAATTTTTCCCCTTAAAATGTAACTAATTAAAATGTTCATTGTAATAAAAAAAGAAAAACAGTTGGACATGAGGGATGAAACGGACTTAAGTTGTTACACTCTTAATTGGAAGCAAGAACATATTCTCTACTCCTGTTTACTGTCACTTTTAAACTTTTACAAAACCTGTTAAAAGTAACAGATGTGTGATTGAACTTAATCCATTCATTTAAATTTCAAACATATTCTAGTTTAAGTAATTAGTCACCTCGGAGGACCCTAGGTTGCCTGACATGATTAGACACTGTCAAGTGCCGAGTAAAACTATTTCTCTTATATTAAAGGTGCTGATTAGCATGGCGACCCTTTTTTAACACTATAACACTCTAAAGCTGGTGTTAATGTAGTAATTAAAGCTAATCATTTATCATATCTGAACTGCTACAAGTGCGTACACCATTAGAATATTTGCATTGGTATTTATTAGGGGTACTCAATGATATCAATATATCGGATATTGCATATCATGTTATCGTTTTCACATTTCGACATTTCTCGTTATTTTCTCAAAAGTGAACGAAGGTAATTTTATAATTTACAATTACTGGTATGTGGGCTGCTACGCTTCTCACCCAATGAAAAACACATTTGCTAAACAAGAAACAAAACCTTTATGTACTGTTGAATAGCTTGTCTTGAAACCATCTAGATTCGTTTTGAGGCATATTGTACAAATGGACACATCGCCGATAGTTGCAAAGATTTTCCCTGTTAATCTGGCATTGTGAAGTGACTTTACTTGTTAAACTTATCATCTGGGTAGCATCCGCTGCACGGATAACGGGATCTTTTTTTGTGATGAAAGGTGTACTGAAGCTATAAGATTTTCCCTGTGATTAACAGACATGGTTTATTTAACATTTGGCCAATTTCACGAGTATATTTATATATATTTAAATGAAGTACTTAACTTTATTGTCAAAGAGGGTACATCGCCAATACATATTATGCACAAGGTGGATAGGGTTTAGGCCAGTAAAAGAATGAAATTGAAAGCCGCTATAGTTTCTATAGAGAAAGATTCATATTTCGTCTGTAGAAGGATAACAAGTAAATAAACTCCCTACCTCTGTCAGCTCATTGTTAACAATGTGTATCCGTATTCACCGCAGGGCAGGCCATTCATAAAGGTGTCCATTCACTTACCTTTTGAACAGAATTTATGTGATTTCTGGTTTCCTTTGTTAGGGTAATTCTGCTTAAGAAAAGTTCTTATAACGCCTCTTTGATGTATGAACTTGTTTATCAACAACGTGTTTGTAAACACAGCAATGTTGATAAACGGGAAAAACATGTAACCCAAGGTGGTAGGTTGCAAATATGCAGAGGTAGAAAGGTCACTTGTTGCAAAATGCCATTTGCAAAGCTCTTGCTTATCTGACTTGCCGCTTGATACCCTTGTTGGATTTGTTTTATTTTAGCTGGCCCCCACATATTATAAACACATTGATATAAACAAAACAATCCACCTTTTCTGGCCTATTTTTATAAAAGCTCCAAGGGAATATCTTAGGTTTATAAAGGTCAGATAAGTGATAAGTCCTCTTTAACTTACATACATCCAGATCCTCCTACTTTGATTCATCCTGTTAACTTAATTATTAACATCCTGAACCTTGATAAACTAAAAGTCTATTCTGGTTCATCTTGCCATGTAGAATACTCCCGATTCATCCCCGATCAGACCTGTGAGTTTCCTGTAACTTTCTCACAAACTGCTATCGAGCTTGCAGTACATGGCCTGTCGAACCACTTGCCACTACCAGTGGTCATAAGAGCAGCGCATATGCCAACCTCATCTTTAAGTCTAGGCTGGCCGGGCGCCCAATATTTAAATCTTAGCTTCTTATTGGTAGCTGCCCAGTGCCACTTTCTATCTTCATCACTGCGGCGTTTCAGGGAGGTCCATATTGAGTTGTCTGCCAAACGAGAGGCATGAAATATGCAAAGTGAATATTAAGAATTCAGTAAATGTGTACTTAAGGGGGCTTTCCTCTGGCTTTTTCTGCAGGCATGTAGTTTTATTTTACAAATTGCATTAATTTTGTTTTAAATAGGAAGATTATTTAAACGTTCACATAAATATGGACTGTTTGTGGATTAATAACATATATTATTAGTAACAGAGTTTTAGATTTTTTATTGACACATATCATCAAGCTGCCAAAGGAAAATAGTCTCTCTTTAACGTTGTCACTGTAAATTCTGTCATCAAGTCACGTACCAAACGGGTTCAGCCTAATCTTATGGAAAGTGTGCTCTGTCAACCAAGCCCATACATTATCTTGTTCCTGTTTTGTCTCTACACTGAGAAGATCTGCGTTGTTCTCGAGACACAAATTTCTAGCGGAGTCCCAGTCCATGAATTCTCTCTCCAAAGTGTAATGTGAAATAGTCCCATCTTGGTTATTGAACTTATGTTCAAGATCAGCATTGGTCTCTGAAAGTTATAATTGTAATGAGATGGGGTATCATCACGCATTGGTTATAAGCTGCAGTTGTCCTCTGCTTTGTATAGCAAGGTTCTCTCTATATAATCTTTTTAACCTATATAGTCTTTATATCATTTGCCTTAAAATCTTTTATCGAGGAGTATAGTTTGTATAAAAGAGTTGATTTGTTCTGTGGATGTGGGGGTCGGGGAAGTAAGGTGACAGATTTAACCATGATATTCTTACTGCGATTGAGTATATTAGTTCTTACATATCATTTTATATTGGGTATCGTTCGTATTTTGTACTTTTTCAGTGTCAACGCTCTTTTATAGTATTTATAATAATGTTTAGCGTATTCAAATTAATAGGCTGACTGTTTTCGCCTGAGTATTGATGTTTGGGCACAATGTTATTTCCTTGCAAGGGATTAATAGAGTATACCTTATCTTTTTCCTTATTTTGAACACCAGGGTGCGCACAGAGCAAAGAATTGTAATAAGACCGATGAGAGCGTGGTATCGAATTGTGCATCCAGCTTTTCAACTATACACCCGCTCTCAGAGGCCTAATTACTCCGATCACTCGCTCTCATTTGTCCGATTTTTAGCCCAGTGCCTGAACCATTGACAGCAGACCATCGATAGGGGGTGTCACATGTTTAAATTTGGAACTGGATGCACAATGCGATACCACGCTCGCATAAGCCTGGTTTCAACGATTCTGGCATAAGGCAATGAATCGGACCGATTAGACCTACAGTTATTTGCTCTGTGCCCACCCTGGTGTTTCGACCAAGAATATCTTGCTATACAAAGCAGCGGTTATGATAAATTGTGACCTGGGACAAATGCAGTTTATAACCGCTGCGCGAGGATCGTAAATGATATGCAGTAGAAGAATATTATCTTATCAATGGTAAAGTCAAATTCATTAAGCGAATTTGGATACATTTTCTTATGATCCATTGTCTGAATATGAGGTGTTTGCGCAAAGACGTGGCCGTCATTAGATTGGTTGGTATTGTTAATTTTCATGTGGCAGCACAAAAGGTCATCCACAGAAAGAAAAAACACTCTACCTCTGGCGAACGCAATCTCCTTTGTCATCGATGGTTTGATAGCCTTATAGCGGGCTTGCACGCTTTCTTTGTTTTTCAAAAGTGGATATTCTATTTTACCTTCAAGTAAAGAAAACAATTTTCTCCAACGAAACCCGTCTCTGTGAAGAAATGGAAGAAATAATTTTGCTCGAAATTAAAACACGTGTTAGAGCTATGTGAAAATTCAAATTTGAGTAATAATTAATTTTTTCTTTGCCAACAACGTTTAAGAATAAATTTCAAATCGAATGTTTATTTTTTAATATAGTTTGCCTAGTAGAACTGACGAAAAAAAAAATTCACAGTTCAAAAAAAGTTTATCTATATTTTTTATACCCTGGAGTTTTATGTAGCTTTTGCAGTTCAAGTCAAGACGGTGTTCGACGATGCCTCCATAAAGAAGCTCGCATTTGTCTATAAGACACAGATTGACACCCTGGCAATGCTTTTGGATACCACACTTTGCAATACACTGCAGGGCAGGTGAGATGATGGAATCAGGATTAAGCTCTGTACGTGACGTTTTATTTACCACAAACCGGTGATTATGGTTAATGTAATACATAAAACCCGTTATTGTCTGAGCACCAGACAGTCCTGAAATGCAAAGTGATAAAGACGACACTGTCCAGTAGATAAGGGATATAATAACATGTAATGTACCTAACATGAGGTGTTAAGGTACTAACTTGTCACTAAGTGCAAAGAACATATCGTACACACAACATTTATTTTAACTGTATGGTATGTTATCCGAGTGACAATACAAATTATAATTTGAAAATTCATCTCACCAGATAAAGCTGACAGCAAGAGTAAAATACTCCAACTATCCATACTGCTCCTGTTACAATTATATTGACTGATCTGTTCCTCATGAAATGCCAGGTGTTTCGTGGGACACTCCAACATAAACGAATGGTCAGTTAGTTTCCTCAAAGAGGAATAAGACACTGAGACAAATACAATAACCGCACGGCTCCTCTTGTTATTGGTTATATTGTTCAGGATAGACGGTAGTTCTCCTGCAAACAAACCCAAACCCCTATCATTATGATACATATAACAACACGATGACTGGCAACTAGTTTTAATAGTTCAAAGAACAAAATTGTACTTTGCAATTAAAAGCGTTTTGCAAGAAAAACAAATGATCTGTTAGCGAGAAATGTCATCTGTAAAATAAAATGTCTAGTTAGAGACTACAAACCTCCGCCAAAATTTTTAACTAAGTAACATGGGTTACCTTGGAGTATAGCAGAACAAACCATACCCTAAAGCCTGTGAATGGCCACCTGTGCCAGGGATAAAAATATATGATCCTTCAAATGGAAATTATTATGTTGATCCGGATTGCCTCCAAGGTTTTTGGATTGTTTCGGATAGAGGATATACTTACCCTTAACAAATTTTATTCAAAATCCGTTTTATATTTTTCACCTCTTCACTTGATGGAGGTAAAACAAACATATAAATTGAATTCACAGGAAGAAAAGCCTCATTGCCCCAGCCTCTATTCCTGGTTTTCAGTTTTCACCCGAAAACAATTACACCGGCTCGTCAGTACTTATTGTCAGAATACGTATCATCTATTTGTGATAAGGATACGTGCGGCAATACATGCCTAAACTCGTCTTTTGTGGCAAAGTTATTTAGTTTAAGCCAACTTATTTTTTATAAAGCTTTTCTAGACAGCTTTATTTTCTAATATGTCAGATGGTTTTCTATTCTCTCCCAGACAAAGGAATGACTAACAGGATTCTACTCTTCAAGGACTGACGTGTATATGCCTTAACACGCTAATACGTCAAGATGTAATGTACAGGTGACACGTTGCCCCCATTTGAGCTATTGGTGTGATGATCTGCTATTTTAAAGTGACTTTGGTAAACAAACAATGAAAACTCGGGATCTGTCGTTTCACTTTATACTCTTTAACCGTACAGAACGTTATGTAGCTAGCAGTATATATTAAACAGGTAATAGTTTTATCAATTATCGACAAATCCTTGTGTCATGTTCCTGTGAGTAATATAACCTAGAATTTCATTAAATGTGACTTTTCTTCAAATCGCAGTTACACAGATCATAATTCAACATTCAGAATGATATTGGCTAGCGCTAACAAATGTTCACACAGCTCACACAGTGAATTCCATTAACATAGAGTGACATTCCGGTTTTAACTTATACAAAGCGCGGAAAGTTAACGAAATGTCAACTCTAAACTGTTCCCACTTTTGAATCTTCAGTTATTTAACAATTAAATAGTTAGACTCGAGGGGAAATGATGTCATGGCTTACAACGAGAGTATCAAAATAGACTCGGAAACACAACAAATAAGCAAATAATATCTCTTACTATATTATACTTTTTCGATGTGATCGAGCTTTTCGAAAATGATTTTATACATCTTGTGATCTTACTCACATATAGATATATGAAATCAACATCATATTTCAAAATATATTCCAATATTTAATGTATTTATTATTGTGAATTTAATTGATTAAATACTAGTATATAGATATTTAAAAGATGAATTTTTAATAATTCAGGCGGATTAGCTTACACTAAGTGTGCGCATGAATGTACAAGGATACACAAAGGATCAACTAATGCTACTCTCATTAATACCTATATATTATGATTGTGATATGTTAACAGACATAAAGTAAGCTGCTAAAAAGAATGATTTTCTTAACGTTATTCTAAAGCTTTTTGTAGTTCATGTTTTTATCGTATATCGTTACATAAATTTTATTTTACATTTATATGTTTTAGCATTGCAAAAATTTAAATTAAGTATTTTGAAGGAATAAACACTTTGCAAATAGACCTTCTGCGTTTTTTTTTTTTTTTTCGAAAACGCCGGTCTTACCATTTGAGGAAATGCATGGTAAATATTGCATATTTATCTTCAACCCTCTCCTGATAATTTGGTTAAACAACAGCTTGGCATGTAAATCCCATACCGAAGGGTTCTTTTATAGCTTTTAAATATTTGGACATGGTTATCTATATATCAATATTTGGACATGGTTATCTATATATCAATATTTGGATATGGTTGCCATTGTCATTACTTTTTAGGGCTCTACATATTGTAAAATCATGAGTAAACGCCCTGTCTGTAAAAACATCGTCGAAGGTCATCGGTAGACATCATACACAACACTTATTATTAGTCGTATTTTAAAAGCATTGAACAAAATACTGTCATAAAATTTAATGTCAACCGATACTCTTTAAACAAATAATAGAGCATAATGTAGCATGAACTATTGTTTAATTCGATTGTTTTTTCTGATGTAAAGACTTGAATTCAATATGTTGATATCTTGCCAATAACGTTACTAGACCCTAACATTTACCCTCTGGGCTAGCAAGATGAATGTAAAAAAAAGGACAAATCTCATCTAAGAAAATGGGTTTGTGTTCATGCAATTATACACACTCTTTCCTGCGTAACATATGTTAAAACTTGAACGTCACCCTCTGTTTCCGGTATTCACTCTGAACGAGATGAACGTGTTACATACTGCTGCGCCTGGTCATTAACATTCTGTTATCTGCATAATAAGTCGTATGAAGAGTTACTGTCTCTCTGTAGAAAAAGCCACATTTAATGAGATTCTAAGCTATTTCATTTACAGGAATTTAACACTCTTTAAGGATACAAGCACTTGTAATTAATTGAAAATATGATTCGTTTAATATATGTTATAAGCAACCTTTAACGTTAAAATATTCAATTAAATTATGTAGCGGCCGATTCAGAGGTGTCATTGTTTATTTAATAAAGTCACTAATAGTTACCAAATGATGAAACCCACATTTAAAATGAAAGTAACTTGTCACGTCTGTAACATATGTTTATCTGTTAGCTTCCTACACCATACACCTGTCAGCTCTTGAGGAGGACATGGCTGTTATTGCTGACAGTGTAATAGTTGTCTTTGACAGCCAACCAGTTGGTATATGGATAATTAAAATTGTTTATGAAGCTGTTAATTTAAGCCTTGAGAAACGAATGCCACACAGACGACGAGTTTAGGCATGTATTACCACATATTACCAACTATATGAACACACAACAATCATTCTACAGCCACTGAGTTCAGTCTTATTGTGTTCAGACGAGTAATGAATACAGGGAGTAGAGGCTTAGGTAAATGAAAGTTTATCTATAGCTTCAGAGATATTTTAGTTTTATCTCCACCATGTGTAGACGTATTAAATATCAAAAGGGTTTTAACTAAACTTTTTGAACGGTTTGTGTCACACCATCAACCCATTTAATTTTGGAGTTTCACCTTAACATCTTTACATACTTTGATGCAAAGAATCATAAACCATTGTGATAAAAGACGATTTCAGTGTCGCAGGTATAGGCCTGTGAGTACAGCCATCAGGGGGAGCGTTTCTCCTGCTAACACGTTCTATTCGTATTATCAAAACGTGACACAGGAAAGTATGCAGGAATATTCTGGCGCATGCTTGCAGGCTCAGACTACAATCTGCTAATTTGTATATGATATTGGTCGAGAGTAGGAATGACTTATATTGCGAAACGGTGTCATAAAGCAAAGTCCAATATTGATCACCGAGAAAGTTTCAGCTACTTACCAGTCAGGATGCTGTTATATTTACACATAATGACGTGGGTTTCTTTTATATTATCGAAGCATACATTTATACATTTGTTTCAAGATTTTCTGTCAGACCCTGGGAATTTTAATATTGGGCCGATCTGTCATCTTAGAATTTCAAGACAAGCAGTATGGAAATTTATAGTCCAGTACTCTTACTGTTATGTAAATTTTAAATATCAAATTATAATATAGCTGTATGCACAGTATAAAATATTAGTATTAAGTGGTTGGTTAGAGCCGTATCACCAAGGCGCTGTACATTTGTTTTTCGAATAGGCACTCCCATGTTACAGATATCCCTTATTATCATTTCCGTTATTAGTTCGATACAGGAGTGTCGTTATTCAGTTTCTTAGGATTGTCTCGTACTGTAATATCCAAATATCTTGTTCATCAATAGGTCATCGAAAATAAAATGGAACCTATTCTTTCCGATCACGTTTCAGCAACTTACTTGTATTCAGTAGAGAAAAGAAAACATAGGCGACAATGATTGTCTTAGATAGCAAATGCATATATATATATATATATATATATATATATATATATATATATATATATATTATGTTTAATGAAGAAGGAAAATTCTATCATTGAAGACTAAAAGTGCAAAAGGTACTGATGGTGCTTTTATGCTTTATCTGTTCATTAATAAAAATACACAGGTTGTCTGGACATGCATCTAATTGCCTGATTGAACTTTATATCAAACAGAGGGAACGTTATTCTACAAAAATGTTATTGAAATAAGTAAAACAGCTGTTCAATAATAATTGTCGACCATTTTGTCGACAATTGCATTGATGAGACTTTGAAAGAAGGAATAGGTGTCAAAATGTATTGATTGTCGATCAAACATTGATAAAAATATAAACATAGACATTACTATGATTGACACATACTTTGAGGGAATAACATTGATAAAGACAATAGGATAGCTGTTTCTGATTCAAATACGGACGTATAAATGCATCTTTTCGAACGTGTAGTTTACATGCTTTGTGTTACGGGGAAACAGATAAATGAGCCATACTGATGCTTTTAAGGCTTGTTTTACAAACAACTACAAGCATTTTACACCTGTTAGATAAAAGTCAGCCTTTGTTTTGCTGCCATTTGATCAAAATTACTATTGTGTGCGTGAATATCTTTTGAATGTTCTTTATATGCAGGGCTTTCAATAGGAAAGGAAAAAAATAGTCTTGGACACTCAGGAAAAAATTTAGGGCGTCGCATTGGATTTTGGCGCATCCCAGTGGGAGGTGTTATGTGTCAAATCTTGAATGGTTGTGGACAATTGTATATTTTCCTTTTGCGTCATTCTACAATCATTACATGATAATACTTTTAATTATATTAGTGTGAAATCTGATGGTTAGTTGTAGGAAGAGGGTTTACACAATTGACTTATTTTTGAGTTAGTCAGCAATGTCCAGTGGCTATTATAATAGTCAACTTTGATCCTTCGGCCGAACGGCCAGAATTGTAGCACGTGCGGTAGGACGCCAAAACCCCAAGAACTGAGTTTTGAGCGTCACGATATCCCCGCGTTCCTGGAAGCTCTGTATATAAATATAATATTTTCACTTTATTCTTGACATCCGACTTCATGTATGAGAACAACTGGGATATTCATAGCTAACATCTGATATAAAAGAATCTTGCATTCCAGAAACAGTTTGTTTTTCCATTCAGATTCCTTTCTCAGCAACCGTGAAAGATGGATAACATGACACTGGTTTTAATTCTTTTAACTTATGGTGAGCAGCTTTTGTCAAACTGAGTAACTGTGTATTGGAAAATGCCACGTGTTGCTGGTATTTCACTTTAACCAGAAGGTGACCTGGTTTCATGGCAAGAACGTGATGTATCGGTGATCGGCAGAATACTCTTTCATAGGCAAAATCCATGGATTTTAATATTTAATATTGAGTTAATATTATACACGTATCATGAACTGCAGTTAAATTTATATTTATCTATATGTCTGTATTTCAGAAATATATACTGCTGCTGCAAAGGTATGTCAAACGGGTACTCATCAATGCCCGGTCTTTGGGAAAAATTACTCACATAAGTTTCTTTATTGTATGCGGAAGTATCGACCTAACGGCAACTGTTTGTCCGCCAATCTGGAACTACAAAACATTGTGAAAATTCTCCTTTCAGGTATATAAAACGAAACTTTTTGTAGAGCAGCTCTGTCACACACTAACACATATATATATATATATATATATATATATATATATATATATATATATATATATATTGTCATATCTTTTATCGAATTGATATCGATTAGGAACGGTTATTAATTAATTTGATCTTAAAGGACTACGTGAATGCATGTTTTCTTTTTTAATAATGCAGGCCAATCCCTCATGTATCAACGGGCAACTGAAAACATCGAAAAGAAATATCGAGCATTTCCTGATGCTACACAGACAAAGAAAGACAAGAAAATAAAAAACCGTACCTATACAATAAAATTATACTTATTAAAATATATTTACTGCGGAATTTATAAAGTCTAGGGATAGTCTAATCATGGAATGCTTTTAAAAAGTAAGATAAACTGAAGGTGTAGGTTTTTTTCAACATTATGAAAAAAGTTCTACATTTTGCTTGCTAACTTAAGAATATAACTAACAATTTAAGTAAATATCACACAGGCATCTTTGCTACCAGAATTCTAAAATGCTGTTTATAATGTGCCTGGTAAATAATAAGCCAAGTTTGATAAATTGATGTCTTCTTAGGAATAATTAAATTAAATCTCATAACGATTCGCAATGTAATATAATTTTCAGAAACCTACTTTAAACCTGGACACCAATCAAAAACAAAAAAGTACATCTTGGTGAAAGGATTCATGGGTTGGAACTCTGCAAGAAAAATATGTCTTAAAAAGAAAGCTGATCTGGTCAGCATAGAAACAGAAAAAGAACAAAAAACGTTATGGAACTGGTTGCGAAGAAAAGCTCCTCTTGTGCTTAGATGGAACCCATGGGGTACATGATTTATTTTTTTTTAAAATTAAATATATTAAATATTGCAACCATAAAGAACTAAATCTTAAAGTACATTATCAGTGTAAGATTGGTTTTAGTTCTAAAAAAATTGAAACAATGTGTGGCATTCCAGTATAATATATAAGTAAGTTTCAAAATTTTTACGCCATGCTACCTTTGCTCATTTTTATGAAGAGGGTTTCTTTGTTGGCAGACAACTCATTCTGGACTTCACTGACTCGCCGTCTAGATGGAAGATGGTACTGGGAAGCAACCAATAAGACACTTAATTTTCAATATTGGGACATCGGACAACCTGACAATCAAGGAGGGGATGACAGATGTGCCACAATTTTAATGTGGAAACCAGGAAGGTGGAACGACAAAGCTTGTGAACTTGATTCTATGGCAGTTTGCGAGAAGATTAAAGAAGAACACTAGACATTACCGGAAAAAATATCTGACCTTTCTAATGTTCAACAGGAATAAAAATACACTAATTCAAGGCATTAAAAAACAAAATGTACTTCCTCTATCTCTTCCTCCTTTAAGATTGACTGCAACTTGAATAATAATTGAAGAAACTGCGCATCTGAAATTCATATGTAATCGGGCTCCGGTATCACATAATTATCATAGTCTGAAGGATAAAATTTACGATCTTTAACTTTAACATGTACTACCCGTAGTAGACGATAACAAATATTGAGGTATAACTTTTCATAGAAGCCGATGTTTTTAGGTTCAGTAAATGGTATTATATGAACATATTTATTTACCCGTGTCCCATCACATATAAGGTTCGATAAAAAATTGAACATGGGATTTGGTTGGTGATAAATTTCTTGAATTTAATAAATGTCTCTTTATTGTCACATTATGAGCAGACCAGTGTACCAATATGTCTCTGATTGTCATTGTTAAGATGTTTTGGTTGGTTATATATTATGGTAAAAGTTTAGTTTCACTATCAAGATTATGCTCTTTTATATTTATTTAAATTAGGAAAACAAGATTTCTTATGAATACAGGAATATACATTTCATTTCGGCACTGGACATTTTGGACATTGATCAATATAATGTTGGTATTTGGCCAGTTTTAGGTTCGGTTCATAACACGAATTGTGAAAATAGAGCGCTTTCCTACGATAATGTTTTATCACAAGAGAAATACTAAGATATAGCAAAGGATGTAAAAGTATGAGAAAATACGTATGCGCAATACAGAGGCTAACAGAGTAAAAATGTTTGTATGCATAGATTAATAAGGCTTCTTTTATCTTTTTTGAAATTCAGCTACCCGTCGTAGATAAGGTAATAATGGTATTCTGTCAGGACTGTATTTGAGTTATTCTATGGTACAGGGATTTATCCCAAAAACAAAGATCGTCTTTGGCAGGATTATTTAAATTTGGTTCATGCAACCCTCTATATCGAAGTAAAATGCATACACGTTATATAATCCAGTTGGAAAATGTTAATGAAATATTTTTTTTTTCAAAATGGCTAACCGGGCGGTAGTGCGTGATAATCCTTGCGTCAGTTATACTCAGTTTACGACGCCTGCGATTTCGGGGAATATTTTTACTTCGTTGTGTCCCCGGGGATAGCCGTAAAGGAGTACTCACCTGTAAATGAGGGCACTTACCCCGGAGTGGGCCGACCATAACAAAATCTAAATAAAATTAATCCATTTCAGGAATTTGGATGAGGTGATAGTGCGGTAGCACAGCATTATCCCGGCTGTGCTTTCTCATTTGTGGAATACACTATTTTGATGTTTAAAATTCCTCACTATCCCTCATCATACTCTTGAACCAATTCAAGTTCCCAATGTCAGGGTTGGGGCCAGGTACATGTGACAGTACCTAGGTACAGGTACTTACGAAATGGTCAGGTACAGGTACAGGTACAGGTACAGCATTTTTGTAGAGTACCTAGGTATAGGTAGCATAGTACCTAGGCCAGCATGCTGAGTAGCCCACGCCACTCAAGTTCAAAGGATGCGGGGTTGAAAGCTTGTAGTAATTACCCCTAGCCCTGCCTGGTTTAGGTAACAGCCCTGACAGGGATGACAGCTCAGTACCTTACTTACCAAACATGATATCCAGATCCAGTATCTTACTTGTAATTCATATAACTGTGAATTGTGTAACTCGATACAAGTACAAGTACCTGGCTCCAACACTGTGCAATATACATACTAGCAAACTTTAGACATAGGGCATGTAGGCAACCCCCTGTATCTATCCTTTGTTGGTTGCTGTATACTTGTCCTGGTAATATTATGCTGCAATGAACTTCCTGTTAAGAGGCTGGAGGTTGACCAGCTTGCTAGCCAGGTAGCTAGCTACAACAGTACTGAACAGGGATGAATTCTTTGTAATTACCCCTGCCGAAGATAGCGAACTGCCCTGACAAGGGTGAAAGCTTTGACCATTGGTGTCCATTTCAAGTACCAGTATCAAATTTGTACCCGAAGTTTTTTTTATACCAGGTACATGTATTTTATTTCCAGGTACAGGTACAAGGTACTTCCTACTCATGACAGCCAGGTACAGGTACAGGTACTCTTAATTGTGTACACAGGTACAGGTACAGGAACTCTGAATCGTGTACCTAGGTACAGGTACAGATGCAGGTACAAGTACCTGGCCCCAACCCTGGTCCCGATGACACCAAAATTGACCGTTAGTCAATGTCTCTAATGTCAATGTGAGTAAACTTGTCCGTTAAATTATTATATATATAAATGATTTATAGTGACTCCTTTCCGTGAGCCACGTGGATATGCATCTAGCATGAGGCCGGGGATTCACTACTAGGTTAAAATATCATGCTGGTTATGGTAAATAATGTCTTTTAAAGTAATCAAGTTTGTTTGAAAAATGGATTTTCTTCTAGATAGATTGACAATTGCGTTTTCATCATTTTTACGAATTTTTCAGAATAAGAAATATTTTGCAGACATTCAATATAGCAGTTCTCTCAGTTTCAGCCCAGAATAGGAACTGTTATAACTGACTGCACAAATTGTGCATCTTTACCCATTTGTCTGAGTTAATACGTAAATTTTAGGAATATCGCCTAATCATGTTGCTCAGAACTGTGGGGAGCACAGTTGTAAAGTTTTAAAATTCAGAGACCAGAGCATGGGTTTTTCATGCTTAGAATTCATACTTAGAAAGTCGTCCTCGATAAGAGAATAGGGGCAATATGGATAGAACCCCCGCTACCCCCTTGTAATCTGTGCGAGTCTTTGTGTGATACGACCTTACTCTTTATGAGCCCGTGTCATCAATAAAAGTAATTTCTCACCTGTACATACCATGATTATGTTATCTATTTTGACTCAACGCTATCCTAGTTTTCAATAATTAAATATATTTATCTTAGGCTCTGAAATATATAAAGTGACAGCCAGACAAAAAAGAGTACATAGCCAATGTGTAGTGCTCATAATAAAGGACAGACAGAATGAATAGGTTAATTATTGCTTTAGCATCGTTATGGAAGATACATTGACCAATCAACGTTTAATGTTAGATTCTCAACACACATCACAGCTCACACAATCACATATAACATAATGTCCACCAAACACTCCGTCAAGGAAATAAATAAAAAAAAAACTATAATATAGATTCCATGTATCTAAAATGTATGAAATAAATAAACCTACTACAGTTAATCGATTGTATAGGTGGGGGTAATTAAAGAACCGAAAAAACATAATTGGAGAAACAATTACAAAGGCAATAGACATTCAGTGAGGGGCAAAAGAAATAAATATTTCTAAAGGCAATTTCAATCCGGTCAGTTATATTACAAACAAGCGCCACCAGGAAACCCTTTTACTCCATCCTTTGGCCACATATTAACATATCATTACATCTGTATCATTGATTGACAGATAGGTAGATATGTTTATTGATTAAATTGCAACACCTGTTGACGTTTTCAAAAGTAAGCATACACCAGTAGCAACAATACATTGATTCATCATAAGTAATATATTAGATTAAGATCCAGCGTGTACAGAAATAAACTAAAATTAAAGGAAGACAAATTTATATGAATTAAAAAAAAAAAGGATTTGAAATATGAGACCTAAAAATAAAATTTTAACACTAGAATTTTAAGACTGGTAATTTAAAAGTGAAAATTTTCCTAAACCGTTCAAGAAGAGGTTGAAAACTCTTCGTACACCGGGTGTTATAAATATATTGTCTCATTAGTGAGTAAATAATGAACCAAAGAGTGAGAAAACTGACATGACAATAAAGGCAGATATTTTGTTTTCAGCATAAAAGCTTTCATTTTGACGATATATTACTTAAAACAAGAAATATGTCATTATGGCCTCCGCTTATGATTCGTTATACTGTAATTCATTGTAGAAATGTGGAAACCACCAACAAGTATTCATTATTTCAATTATGATCAATGCATCTTCTGCTTTTAAAAAGTTTCATCCTCATATATCAGAAACCTGCCACTAAGCCATTGTGTTCTTTGTTAGCACTGATTTTTTTTTCTGATCTAAATTAGTACAAATATAGTCTTGTGATGACACTAGTATATGTTAAAAATTTTTTTTCTTCTTCTTTTTATTTATCAGCTCAGGAAAACGTCTATAAGATAATTGAAAATATATAAACATTCTCATATTATAAAACGCGCCTTAATATCATAAACTACATAAAATCTAAGCTATCATATGTATACGGAGACACCGTCAGAATACCTGCACTGCTATTGATATTGATTTATCATTTGTGTATCATTTTTTTAGATATTGCTACGTTTAATTGAAGCAATGCATGTGTTTTTTTTTCTTAAACACCTCTCAGGTTAGTCTTCCTTGGTCACCTACCTAACTGTAATCTCTGTTTATCTGACACTGTAGTCGAAAGTAATATTTCCCGAGTATTCGATTTCAATTATTCAAAGAAATTCAGAGTTATCCAGACAGATACAGATAAGTTATTCTAAACGGGAGGAATCTCATATGATACCAAAACATTATTATACCGTAAGTTATTTTTTTACCCCTTTTAATCGAAAACAGCATCATATAATTTTCTTTTATATGTTTCAAAATTTTACTCTTGAACCATCGTGTTATATAGAATTTTTATAATAACATCTCAGTCAAACCATTTTGCCCAGGATTTAAAGAACAGCACATTTCTCATCTACTCCGGTCAGGCGAGGTTGGCCAGGTGCCAAATATTGAAATTCTAGCTCCTGAATGGTTACTCTCGAGTACCATTTAGCGTCTTCCTGACCTCGTGTCAAGGAAATCCGGTAAGAATTGTCTATGAACAGAAAAGCGCGCATCACAAGAAAGTTTATACTCATTAACTAAGAAACGTTGAATTTAATTATGAATATTGTAGCTGAATTGCTTCTGTTTGACAGATAACGTTACAAAGGATTATATATTTGAATTGACGCCAAAACCTTTAACAGTTTATTCTAATATAATTGTTAATGATTAACCAAAAAGTATTAATCTGAATACGAAAGTTTCTTCTCGTGACCAATTCCACACATGATCTTGTTCTAGTTTCGTTTCTATACTCAGTAGATCTGCTTGATTCTCCTGACAGAAATTTCTAGCTGTTTCCCACTTCATGAATGTTCTCTCCAAGACGTAATAGGAAACAGTGCCTCTAGGTTTTTTAAATTGTTTTCCAGTTTCAAAGTTGGTTTCTCGTAATTATATAAAAGGCTTTATGAGGTCTATATGCATTTCCTATAAAATAATTGATTAATCAAGTTTCAGTATTCACTGTAGCTACTCTAGCATTCCATATATATGCGTATGCACCATGTATGCGTAATGCAGCTTGAAAATGGACAACCATGATTCCATTAAAACGTAGCAAATTCATGCCTATAGTACAGAGCTGAATATAACCTTGGCAATTCCTAGCTTTATACGGATACTTAACGCATACGTTATACATATGCACAAATGGAATGCTACATTAAGGGGTATTTTATTATATATATACAACTGAAATATATACCTGAATGGAGAAGTTTAAAGATATTATGTGGTTCCTGATTGGCGATAAAACAGTAGCCATACAGTCGATATTCTGGCATGCAACTCGGAACCCTTGACTGATGTAAAATATCATTGCCCAATATCCTAGTTTTGTTGTGATTCCTACACTGTTGACATGATCGGCCTTAAGAAAAGTGGAATGCTGGAATGTAAAAATATGAATGAATATAAAATGGAGATAATACATAGAAACATAAAAATAAATATACATATATGAAAAGTGTAACGTACCTAATTAAAATAAGTTCATCGAAACATTTTTAGGGATCTTGTGGTTTACTGACCATTCAGATTACACGGGACACCTACTTATGTTTTAATACTATCAGCTTATGGATGAACTGAACTATGATGGTTGCAACCAGAAATTCCTTATTTGCGTAATGCAAAATACTGAAAGCTGATCTCATCATGACGTGCATATGTAACCTGATTCTGGAAAGGAACCTGAAAAAGCTCATACTATTCCATCCATACCAGCCTCTTTAGTATTGGTCTGAATAGTGCGTGACGAAATGTGGTCTCATTTTAAGGAAGGCGACATACATATAGTTGTGAGAATATGACCTCAAGGTATCTTTGGATTTCATTTAGACAAAGACACAATACTTATAAAAATAATGGTTTAAATAAGCTGGAAATATCAGCTGCATAACTTTCGTATGAGTCATTAAAGCTTCACGGAGGGGATATGTGTTGGCTTTCAGGAATAAAATGTATACAAACCATGTTCTAGGCATAATAACATTGAGGCTTTGTCCCAACATCTGTATTGCCATTGTTATCTTCAATTCATATTACATTGCCAAAGTAATATATTTATTAGTTTCGTGATAGCCATAATGCATTCGGGAAAATCCCCACAAATGTAAATTCCAATGCATTTACCATTTGCAATTTATCGGAGAGCTCTCTGGATCTGCCAGCTGTCAGCACTAAGACGTCTCTGAAAAAAAACCTTTTTATTTTTGTGAATGGGCAGATAATGCACATCCAATGTTGTACCCACGCTTTATAAGCTCAACATTTTCCCAGGAATGAATCTGATACAGATACGGCCTAAAACAGCAAATGCATTTATAAATACTATATTCTGTTTAACAAAAAAAAGGAGAGAGTCTATCACTGAAGAATAAAGGGTGTGGATCTTAGGAAAACATTTTACAGTAATCTCTTATGATGCTTTAATGCCTTCTCTGTCCATCAAGTTAAACACACAAAATGTCTAAACGTGCACCTAAATGCCTGATAGAACTTTATGTTAAACAGAGGGAGCGTTATTCTGACTGATAGAAAAATGTTCTTGAACAAGGTATGAGCTGTTTGATTGTTAATTGTCGACCATTATGTCGACAATTTCATTGATGAGAATTTTACAAGACTTTTAAAAAGGGAATAGTTGTCGAAATGCATTGATTGTCCATCAAACATTGATTCAAATGAAAAGTAGACATTACTATGATTGACACATATTGTTAGGGAATAACATTGAACAAAAATAATAAAATAGCTATTTCTGATTTAAATAATCTCAATTAAATGGCGGTGTTGTAAACCGCTACCTTGCATGTTTTGTTTTATGAGGAAAATGAACGAATATATAAAATGAATATATAAAATATATTTAAGTGTAATGGATATCTTGTAAAAAAAAACCGAATGCATCATGTGAATGTGCTTAAACTCACCATAACTGATTATTTATATGTTCTTTAGTATAAATTTATATACTAATAAAGATGTTTTTGCGGTTCCCTGAAGTTCTTTTCAGTCTTACTTACAACTGACCATTGATAACATATGTTCTTATTCAAACACTTCGTTAGAAAAAAGGAACCGAACTATATCCTTCTATAAATATATAAGAAATTTTAATAGTAAATGTAACAGAAACCCAGGTAATAGTAATAGTAATGGTAATAGTAATAGACGGTAAAATGCTGTAATAGTAATAGCAATAGTAATATCAGAAGTTTAAAGTAATAGTAATAGTAATAGTAATAGAACACCTGTAATAAACCCCATGTCGGGATTTTCAGCAGTTTAGCTGTCACGGTGGTTTGTCCTGTTGCAAATCGACGCTCGCCAAACTCAAATCTGAACATATTGTACACAAACATGTGGCAGATGTCCCAAACATATGCCCTGCATATGATGTCATTCTTTCTGCTTGGGACTATTGCAGGTAAAATATTGTTTAATAAAGTATATGGCTTTATCCTTTGATTTTATTTAATTTCTGTACTCACAAGTAATTAAACTTAAATGAGGATATGGTTAGTCAGTAAAATTCCACTGTACACTATATAAAAAATAGAGTTACTTTATAAATTGCAGAAATCCGATCGGCCTTTTTACTTGTAAGATCGACGATTCTACAGGATCTGAATTATCATAAGTGATACATTTATCATTTATAACATTCATGTCCAATATGTTTTAGAATTTAATGCATCCCTTCCGTATGACATCTGGAACCGAATGCAGAACGGGAGGAAAATGTTTTCCATGAGAACATATTTCGTATGACTAGGCCCCCTCTTACACGAAATTTCGCATGTATTGCACACTGTACTGTCAATCCATTATGTCAAGTTGTAACACTAGAAACAGGTATGGAAGGCGTGCTTGGCATTGAAAGCTACTGGTCTGCAATATATACTGAAGCGATTACATTTAAAAAAGGTGAAAGGTGTACAGGAAATATATTGACATTCCTGTTAACCTGTTGTAGAATAATCGCACAGTGTTTTCAAAACGCATTTCGTAATTACTATAATTTTTGTTTTTGTCTGCAATAATATTATTAGTTTATCCTGGATAATAGAATTGATTTTAATTTTAGAAAAGGTATTTGTATATGGTGATGCAAACCGCTACCTTGCATGTTTGGTTTTATGAGGAAAATGAACGACTACTAGGGACGCTTTCAAGGAATTTTTTCACAACAGCTACATGTAGTGTACATCAATGGTGTCTAATTCAAGCTTTGTCCAGCGGCCTTTGATCAAATTACTATCGGTGCGTGGAAATCTGTTGAATCTTTCATGTGCAGGACTTCAAACAGAAAGAAAAAAAATGAAGATTCTAGGACACCTAGGAAACTTTGGTGCGTCACATTTGAATGGTCCATCCAAATAGGAGGTGATCTGTGTCAGATTTGTAGTTGTAGAAAACTGCATCTCTTTCGCGTTATCTAATGATTAGACATTGCGCCATTATATGGTCATTGGTTAGAGTGAAACTTTGACAACAAAAGGGATTACACAATTGACAGGTACTTGAGTAGGTCGGCAATGGTCAGTGATTGTCCGAACAGTCAACCTTAACTTTCTCGGTCCAGCAGGAAGAATTTGGACGCCTCGACTCAGAGAGCCGGGCTTCCGAGTTAGATTTCGCGCGTCACGGACAGATATCCCCGCGTTCCTGAAAGCTTTGTATACAGATATAATTTATTTACTTTTTTCTTGACATCCGACTGCTTGTATCAGAACTCCTGCTATATCCAAGCTACGTGTGGTATAAAATAAACTGACATTCAAGTAATGGATTATTCTTTATTCAGATTCTTGTCTGATCAAATGTGAAACATGGATGACATGAGACTGGTTTTAATCCTATTAAACTTTGGTGAGTAGCTTTTGTCAAACTGTGTAACTGATGGGCACAGTTCCGTATATTTAGATTGTAACGTATTGCTGGTGATCTACTTTTACAAGAAGAAGACCTGTTTTTATGGCAAGAAATGATATTTCGGTGATTGGCAGCACGCTATTACAAAGCGGAGACATACTAATTAGCATATCAAGTACACTTGTATAACAATTTTAATATTTTATCGAAGACCAACTTACATCCCCCACACACTTTCCGTACCAACTTGTCACACACAAAACAAAACATTTCAAGCGAAACGTTCCTAATGAGGGTTTGCAAGAAACGTCTCCAGCATAGTTTCCCAAAGATTTTTAATGCTTTAACCGCTCTCCTTTGCGAGGACACATGTGCAAGTCCTCACAGGGAGAAAAGTCCTCGCGCGTTTGGTGTTCAGTCAAAATCGCGTCCTCTTAAGTTCGGTTATACCCACAAACGAGTGAAGAGAATCCAAGGTTCGCGCAGGGCTCATAATGGAAACCAGAATAAGGCATACAATGGAATCCCTTTACAGTTTCAGCATTTTTGCATCTTTAATGTAATGAGTCTTGCGGTAGGATAATATGGAATAACAATGTATTTGAAAGTCATTCCTGTTATTTATATTGATTTGATTTCCCTTCACATGTTTTAATGAAATATACAAAGCACGAACCCACAGGCTAATATAATAAGATATTTGTTATCGGGTCAGTTATGTGTCATGCTAAAATCTGGCAAAACTCGAGAGAAAACATTAACATTTATCAGCGTGCAATGTATAATTGAATAAGCAGCACCATATTCAGATTTTCAGCAGTTTAGCTGTCACCGTGGTTTGTCCTGTTGTGAATCGCCGCCCGCCTAACTCAAATCTGAACATGTTGTGCACAAACATGTGGCAAATGTCCCAAACATATGCCCTGCATATGATGTCATTCTTTCTGCTTGGGACTATTGCAGGTAAAATTTTGTTTAAGAAATCATATGGTTTTATCGTTTGATTTAATTTAATTTATGTACTCAAAGGTATTTAACTTTAATGAGAAAATGATTAGAATGTAAAAATGCCACTGTACACTATATAGAAAATCGAGTTACTTCATAAATTGCAGAAATTCGATTGGCATTTCTCCTTGTAAGATGGACGATTCTACTTGATCCGAATTGTCATGAGTGATACATCTATCATTTATAATATTCATGTCCAATATGTTTTAGAAGTTAATGCATCCCTTCCGTTTGACATCTGGTACCGAATACAGAACGGGAGAAAAATGTTGTCCCTGAGAAAACAATTATTTCGTATGACTGGCCCCCCTCTTACACGAAGGTTTGCATGTATTACACACTGTACTGACAATCCACTATGCCAAGTTGTCACACTGGGAACAGACATGGAATGCGTGCTTGGCCTCGAGAGCAACTGGTCTGCAAAATACACAACTGAAGCGATTACATTTCTAAAAGGTGAAAAGTGACAGAAAAATACATTCATGTTCACCTGTTGTAGATTAATCACACAGTGTTTTCAAAAAGCATTTCGTAATGAATATTTTTTTATTTTGTCCGCAATAATATTATTACCTAATTCAAGATAATATAATTGATTTTATTTAAATAAATGACATATTTGACCAAACTGACAAACAAAATTTTAGTAGCAGATATTTATGAGAGACAAATGCACTTGAGACCAATGTCAAATCATCAAGTTAGCAAATATAATAAAAACAACATTATCACTTCATTTTACAGACTTCAAAGTAGAATTTTCTTGTATTTACTTTGCTATATCAGAAATTATATATAAATGTACATATAAATCACAAATCACTACTTTGATCAGACAGTGTGCCATTTTAGGGTCTACGCACTTGTCCAATAGTGAGAATATCAGGATTATTGCTCAACAAAAGCAAAAAGAATTCTGTAAGTTTATTATTAAGAGCTCTCACTTTTATTTAAACGTGAACACATAAGTATAAATCAGTCTTGTATGCACCTGCAAAAACAAACAGCAATACCTTTGTCATTCAACAGAATGTAAAAATACACACATTACTTTGAAGTGATTGAAAAGATTTTATCAACCCGGGCAGCCCATAATGGATAACATATATGATAAAAGTTTAATTATAATGAAATTTGAAAACATGTAAATCATAACATAATTATATCTTAAAATAAGATTTCTGTCTTTGTGTGTTTTATATTTCGTCTAAACACCTTTTGAAATGTCTATGTAATCAATTTATTTAAAGTAACCTTAGTAAAAAATGATGAAAGGTGAACACTTAAGATTATGTTGAACCGTTTATTGTACATAATAATCATAAATAATGGCAACTCTGTTACAAATGTAACAACATATTTTGTTGCAGACTGCTTTGCAGAGTTTACAGATTTGTTAAAACAGACTCTCAAGGAATGATGGGATACCAACCTGCTACCATGTTCCACCAGAGGTAAAGATATTAACTTTTAGAAATATAAGTAATAAATGAAAGGATTCTCAAGTGAGGTTCATGGAATCAGTGTATAATATTCAATTTTACACTTTCTGAAAACGTTGAGGAAAAGAATTCTACATGACTTGAACTGTTATCCTTCAAAGACCCACAACTTCTGATTGTAATGCTTGGAATCAGCCAAACTTGGCCTGAACTGACTTATGTTATCCCTCCCAAGCACTTACACATTGCATATCTAGTATAGAAGTATTATTTGCCTATTGTTCCTCGATGTAATGTCCTGTAATGGAAAATTTTTAATTCAAGATATCTTCCCACGAGGTACGATAAAATTCATATCTAAAAGTCACACCTAACATAATCCAGTTGCCCTTTGCCAATATACATAGTGGGCATGCGCAGATGAATGATATATTCTTACGATTCTTTGTTGAAACAATTTAACCATCAAAAATAAACGGTAACATACAACCTCCGAATTCGTTTACTAATTGTGCGATGATTATTTTCTAAAAGAGGAAACAAATGTGGATTCATACCTTAAATCTTTAATCATTTTGTTTTTATACCTAACAGATCGTATAGTATTTATCATCTTATGCCATGTTTAGTTAACCTTATTTCTCGAGGAGCGAAAAGTGTTGTTTTGATAACACCAGCCCAAGTATTTTATTTATTTTCTCTTTACCAGTTCCAGTTGACAAATATTACTAGCTATCGACTAACTGTCAATTGATATTTAAAATAAAAAGGAAAAAAAAAAGGAAAATATTTTATGACAGAAATACCTTGACAAATATTACTAGCTATCGGCCAAGGTCTTTTTGTCATTAAATATTATCCTTTTTTTCCTTTATATTTCAAATATCAATTTAGATTCCTATTATGAAATTTCAAAATTCAGTAAAAAAATAATTCACTCGACTTTTATGCCATAATTATTTATATATGTTAAATAGATTTTAGACTCACATGCCGCTTTAGCTTTTTATTTTAGATTTTTATATCTCGCTGTTATATTTATTTCTATAGCAAAACGGCCTGAACCAGACCGATGCCGAGGGACTCTGTAAGAAGATAAGAGCGACCCTTCTGACAATTGAGTCCACGGAAGAAGAGGAACATATAGAAACGCTCGTGGAGAATCACAAGGACATGTCCAGTAACTGGAACCCTGTCCTTTCGGGGATAACCTAAAATAACCAACGCCCCCTTATCATAAACTTCCTTCATCTAAAGCTTGCTATCCGATAATCGAGGTTATTCACATGTTACAGCCTCTTTGTCAGCCGAATTCTCCCGATCTTTATCATACTTAATATGTCATTTTAAAATATTGTATGAGACAGTCACAAATGAATGAAGACATGGTAGATCTGTTTACCGTTTGACAAGAACTATGGTTCTTATATTATCCTGTTTGTTTAAAGAATAACTCGGTTTGACGCTTATCTGAATATGGCATATCCTCAGATAAAATATATATTTTAAATAAATTAGAAAATATGAATCGCTTAATCGTTGGTCAACGATTTTATGTAAATGCCTTTTAGAGACTTTTATATGAATTATGTTGTTTTTCTGAATGTGGGTTGAGTTATTGCAAAAATACAAACACTTCAATTTCTACTCTTAAAATGTATAAAATTCGTAACCTACAGACAGAGAACAAAATAAACGAAATATTTAAACACGAGTTTCTACGACACTGTTTAAAATAATTTCGCGCTTTCAAAATGGACCCTAGCAAATCCTAAGTAGGATGTTCATTTGGAAGTAAATGTCACATATTGGTCTGTGTGCCTTAGTATAATTATAGTATGCACTGCGATAGGTTCCACATGCATATATTAATAATGTGCAAATCTTCCGTAAAGCATTTATCAGAGAGGTTGAGGATTTCAAAAATTAGATGGATATATTTACATTTAAACAAGTATTTTTTGGATAGTAACACTACTCAGATCCAGGTGATGATTCCAAAATAGTTTAAATAAACTTGGAGTCTTTAAACTAACTCCTAGTAGATAAACTAAAAAACGTGTGCACAATTTGATGGACACGTTGCAATCATATTGTATATTTGTTTATTTAACAGTGAGACTTATCTACATTTGGCTCTCAGCTTCTTTCGAACCAAAAACAGAGACGTGGTCCTGGACTGCTACTGGAGAGATAATGGACTACAGTAAATGGTACTATAGAAACGCAATCTATGATCTACCAGACAAGTACTGCGCTGTCATCAGTGTTTTTTGGCAGAACAAATGGATGAATTCAAAGTGTATTCGGAAATACGGAGTTATTTGTGAGTCTGCTGCAGTATCAATATAACATTTGGGAATAGGGATTCGCTTCACGTCTCGTTTGAGAATGACTCTTGCTAATATTTAACTCAATTGAAAAAAAGTGTTTGCATTTAAAGGGAACCGTGATATTTTAAAAGAGAAGAAGTATTACCGGAGACCCTTACGAACAGAAATACATTTGGAAGCATCTGAATCAATCAGAAGAATCCAAATAAGTGAAAAAGTTTTAAAATACATTCAAGTGTACTATGTTTAATAATTACAAATCAAAACGTTAAACGTGACTAGGGCTGAAGATTCAGTGTAATTCAAGAGGAATTATCATGAGTGATTATATTACACAGAAAGGCACGAATTGCCGAAGATACCGATTGCTGACGATACAGCGACGAAATAGCTGTTTGCCATTTGTAGCGTGATTGATATGCAAATTGTTGACAAAGAGTTGTCAAGATACCTATGCAGGGGGCATTGGCTGACTTGTGGCCGATGGCCACTGATCTTGATTACTAAGTTATAAATGATAAGATAACTAGAAGTTCATGTGATAATTATTTTGTAAACAGAAGAGATGAAGCATTTGAAAAGGCAGTTGGGTGACATAAAAATTGCAAGTTGTCTTATATCCTGGCTCATTAAATAGCCATGACTGCCATTCTGCCTATTCAGGGCTCTTAGTTTGAATGGCGGAACGTGTAACGTTTTCACGTTTCAAACAAATTACCTGTTTATCAAAGTAGAACCCGCCGTAGCCCTACTATCCCATCGGAACTTACAATGGTTTTACATCATAGCTTGAAGTAGGTTAAAGTCTGTGCTTTTTAGCACCTGTGGTTTAATCTCCTGAAAGCTTTCCTTGCTCTTCGCTTAACAAAAACAAAAATTTGCCGTTGTCTCAAGATCTGAATAAAAATAGGTCAGAAAGTTCTTTAAACCCAAACACATCTTTACTTCCTCGGCCATTGCATGTTCTCTGAAGTTTTCTCAACCTGAAACTTGTCTGTTGAAGTACAATTCCCATGGCTGACAACACGTGGCATACGAACACTACTGTTCGCATCAAGTAGCATTGTAGAGTGAGAAATTGCATTCACACATTAAAATTATATAAATAATACTTTAAGTATGGTTATAAAAAACACAGGTATGTGTGTGAGAGAATAAAGAAACTTATCATATTCGTAGAGGGGTCTTTCGTTCAACTCTCTAAGGGGGTGGCCAGAACATATTTTGAGTGGAGGATCCTTATTTCGGGAGGGGCTTGTGCTTTCTTGCATGTTATCCTATGGATTGACCCCTCGCATTTCTCGACCCCTCGAATTCTGAATAACTTAAAAGATGTTATAATGCCTCCATTACACTTCCGAGTTGGCTTATCCATATATTGTTGGTAAACGCAGAAGTGTTGACAAACTGAAAAAAATATGAATCCCAAGTTGATTGGTTGCATATGTCAGGAAGTTGAAAGGTTACTAGCTGCAAAACGGTTCATCTTTTTTTCCGCCAAATAAACTTAATGGTTGTGTTTGAATTATCTTGAATTGACTAGTTTGCCTACGCACCCCAGTATTAGTTCCGTATGTAACAACTTTTGGAGATTTTGCCCAATCTTCCTCTCGCGTCCAAATGCCTGTCGAATATATCTTTGCTTGCAAGGAGGTATTCATCATAGTGTGCTGTTGTCCGGGAAATACGAACGTTTTCTGTTAAGTAAGGATGTTTCCCCATAATTGAGAGTAAACGTTTACATATTCTAGAACATTCTTATCCTTCAAAGGATCACCTGTTCCCTTGTTGATTACATTATTGGTTGCAACTGTGTCAACAAACATATCTACTATAACACCACCTATACTGAAACTGACACGCCTTGGTTGCCTTGAGCTAAGTTTAAACATGTGCATGACCTGGTCTCTTTCTAAAGAATTATCATGTACCTGTTTGTGTGTGGAGGTCTCTTAGAGTTTGGGAATTAGTTCCGAAACACTTTCTGACCTGCAGGAGCTTTCCCTTCCTTTCCGATGTGATCTTTACATGCATAGTTAAAACACACGAGGTTTTAATGATTATATGATATCGTTAATATTGTATAGTTCCTACGAGCTCATTCATAAAGTGTGAATATTATATAGTTTATAAGCGCTGATACAGCATATAAAGAAAGTTGGCGTGTCTAAAGAGCACGTTTGTAGCATTTTTACATGTTCTCACGGGGTCCGGCAAAGAGTTACAGACGATGGCAGTAAAATTGGAAACTTGTGATAGCGAGATACGCATACCATCCTGTAAGCATCATAAGAACAAACTACTACTAACTACAGAAGATAAAGGGAATCATTCTATGCTTTGTACAAATGCATAATAAATTCATAGATGATTCGCCTTTAGATAGACAGCCTGTGGAGTTGAAGTTGTTACACTTCCTTGTAAGTGCACGAACGGAAGCATTTTTTGGTAATCTAGACTCGACGAATAGTGGCATGGGAGGTTTCACGCAATCTGGCAGTTGCTATTGTAGTTCTGTCCAATCCTTATGTAATCAATGAATTTATGTCAGTATATACTACAGAACCACAACTTGGTTAATACGGCCAGAGACTGAAAACATCATGCTTTAATTGCAGTTCCCTGTTACCAATTTTCCGTAAAGACACTGCTGTCACAAGAGAGATTCAGTGCGAATTGAAGCATTTAAAAGCAAAATAAAAACTTAAATAAATCAACTGCCAATAAATCACGAAACCATCATAAAATGCGACTAGACATTCTTGCGATAGCATCCCTCCCAGCCAATCAAAGCGGATTTGAGTGAGCAATATTAGGGCAGCCCAGATAGCTTGAAAATTAGGTTGAGATTTCTAATAAATCATGTGACTATTACTCAGATCTATGGACCATTTTGGAAGATGAGCCGTACTGGAGAGACACGAACACGAACGCAGCTTTGCTTGCACTTTGGCATTGCGTACGTCCATCTCTTCAATTTTTATTGAACATTTATCGTCTTTTCTTTTAATTTCACAAATACCACTTTTTCTTATTTCCAGCAGTCAAAAATAGAAGAACTGCCAAGATTTAGTTAGACTTGCATTTATTTCTGTAAACAAAACGATTGCCCTACACTGGATTGTTAATAATAATAACAGGAGATGTTGCATATTATTTTAAACTGCAAAATAAAGATATCACATTTTTATCATTCACAGAAATACTACTTTTCCTGGTTCTTGTATTGTCTCTTCATTGAAGAAAAAAATTAAACACTTTCTTTTTTCTGGTTAAATAATTTGCACACACATACGCGGGTGAACAAATCCGCGAGGACCTAGCTTTAACAACGAACTTCCGAGGACCAACAGTTCCGCTACAGTGAGGAAAAAAAGTGCTACTGAGATGAAAAACAGTAAAAGACGCATGTATCGTCGCACACCTTTTTTTAAAGAAAAAGGCTGGTTAGACAGAACAATGCGTTGACTAAGCGCATAACTTGCGAGAACGTTCATGTGCATACTGCACCTAATGAAATGTCTTCATGTCGAAGCGAGAACATACTATTAAGCAGATCAAGCACCCCTGGATAACCAATTTTAACATATAATCGTGGACCGGCTTATATCCCACACACACTTTTCCAATATTGGACGAGGCTCTAAATAGATTGCGCTGTCACACACACAGAGAAACAATTAATAGCGATAAGTTCCTACTAAGGATTTTCAAGAAACTTATTCAGCATAGTTTTCCCATCTTTTTCAATGCTTAAACCACTTTTTGTTTGCGAAGACCCGTGTGCTAGTCCTCACAGGAAAAAAGTCTCGCGCGATTGGTGTGCAGTCAATATCGTATCCTCTTAAGTTTGGTTATACACATATATATGTCTCACCATAGGAGACTCATGTTCGGTAAACTTCGTTGAAGTTCTCGTGTATGTAACCGAGAATTCTAGTAGTGACTGATTAAAAGCATGTATTGCGTATATTTGGTAGCCATTAATTAAAAGATAACTATGATGCAAATGGAATCACCAAAATTATAGATGTAACAATTTTTAGAAATTCATAGAATATGTTTCGAATATTCAAATTTTATGAGAAGTATTGTGATATAATACAGAACCTTAAGCATTATAGGAACAGTAACCGTCATAATTAAATTAATATACATCACTTGCAGGCTGCAAATATCTATGCAACTTTAAAAAAAGTAACGCACCAATATATTATATCTTCAATTTACAGCGAACAAACACCATATATTACAGTGCTACCTTAAATTAGTGATACTATTAATCAGCTGAAGAGACACCGTGGAAAGAGTCGTTCTCATAAAATAACCACTTTGTTGTTTAATAATTGTGTATCAACTATTTGTGAGATACATTTTTCTTAGGCTTTTTCATGATTTGTGATGATTTTGTATGTTAAGATTTACTAACGGGGACATCCCTACCAACAAGATATAGGTTTATCCTAGCAGCGAACTGTAGTAGAAGGTTGTTATTAGGATGAAACGCAAATATCAGCATCCACATAAATTAAGTCGTACATTAAAGGGGCCTATTCACATAACGGGTGTGTTTAATATAGACGAAATACAGCAAATGTTTCGTTCAGAAAAGCATTCCCCGGGCAGTAGTTCAAAATATATACATTACACCACTGTACTGCTGAACTTAACAAATCAAGATATTTTAAGATTCCAGCTGGTGTTTCTTCTGTTTTCCTTTGTCTTCATGTTACTTCTCCTTGCCTGGGAATTTTCGCGCATGCACAAGATTGGACCTCTGATCAAACGGTATTGTGATGCTAAATTGACACATGTGGACTATGTGTTCACACACACAGGACCGTAGCAACATAACAAATATGATAATTGGAGGCAGTAATACAGGTTGCCGAGATTTTTTTGTCTGGCATCTTCTGTATTCAACCAGAATAGACAAATAGCAATGTGCCTTTAAGTTCTGGATACTAAATACCTGCTTGTTCTCATGACCACTCTCCAGGTATTTATACGACAATTCGATTTATCAAAGTAATTGTTCAATGTTTGTAAAGAGAATCTTTCCATATCGGTATTTAATAAGATATTCGTTTTTCCTCGTTCAGGTAGCTCTCTTTTAACGTACCATGTCTCATACAGAAGGCCTATTCAATATGACATCACAATCAAGTCTTTGCCTCTACTATTCTTTTCTCGCAAAACGACCTTGTTTCTAATGTACAAGGTCTGTCGATCACGTTCCACACATGAAAAAGCAGAGCATTTCTCAACCCCTTGAGTGGTGTAAGGCTGTCCAATTTCCAAATGGTCAAAATCCATCTTCAATTGGATGCTCTCCAGAAACACTTTCTGTCTTCTGGACGGTACCTCAATGGTCAGTGAACAAAGACACAAATTTAGAAAGAAGAGCAAAATCATCATTTCTGTAATTGACCATTTCTTCTTGTTTTTGTGCTAATACATGAAAGGCACAAATCACTTGGTCAGTTGAACGTTTTTAGAGATACGACAATAAATGAGATTCAGTAACGTGAATGATGACACATATTGATATACCTGATGGGTTTCCTCTTTGCACGAAAGTTTTTCAGCTCAACCATCTGCACACTCCTCTTGTTCATGTATTATTTCTATGCTGAGTAGGTCAGCGTTTCTATTCCGACATATTTTTTCTAGCAGAGGTCCAGCTCGTGAATTGGTTCTCTGTGATACAGTATGCAGCACTGCCATCCTGATCTTCAAAGTGATGCTGAGGTTTAGAAAATTTTGTTTATGAAAATTACAGTTATGATATGATTCATTGTAAGAATATGTATAGAGATCTGCGGCGTCTTTTAAATAATTCATCGATATTGGGCACAATCACCAATATTGAATATGTTATGTATATGTTTCTTTCCTTTCGTTTTTTCAATTATACAGACATTTATGTATAAGATGTAGAATTAAACGTGTATTCTTTTCTTTGCTTTATTTTCACATTTTGTCAAAAGTTACATAAATTTCACTTGCGTGAGAATTCCACAGTAAATTCGAACGTTAACGTCAGTTTTAATAAGATATCCATTTTATTGTATGGTGTTATTTTATTGTTATTTATATCCCTACTCCTGCTGCTAGCGTGCTCGTGCCCCCGGTTACCGTCAGGTGGTTCCCGATGTTCATCGGTGTACCTAGATACTTGACAGTCTACATTCTGGCCTACAGAAAGACGCCACCGATATTTGTTACCTATTTGTTATCAAAGAACTGGTATAGTTGTGATTTTCTAACCGCTTACATGGCATTTTTGCAACCACGTTCATTCCTTAAATGAAAATACCTAACTTTAAAAAATATGAGATATATGTTATGTATGGTATAAAAACATTTAACATATATTTTAGTGCCCGTCTTCTGGATCATCCCTATACCATTTCATTTCCCGAAATATATGACGTCATCGAAATCACCTGGCCATTTTGATTATATTGAATATGACCGTTTCCGGCAGGAAGTGCTTTATGATAAATACCACTCACCCAATACAAAAGGAATACCAGTTTAATTATTACTTTCATGCCTTACAAACCGTTTCGATCTTGTCATATACTTTTTGTATTGGAGGTTCATCTGAATATCTCTGTCCTTCCCCATGATGAAATGTAATTTTTTAACTATGTTTTCTTGGTGTCAAGGCCTACAACATGTGGATATAGAATCCAAAGTTTAAATTTAAGATATGTCATTGAGAAACACAAAATAAAACGTTTATAAGCTTTCATGAATGCAGTCAGAAAAAGGCTTGAAATTATCGGGGAAATGTCAGCTGATTAAATTTCTCACGAAAAGAGTCGACAATGCGATTCGTAGGCTCTTTTAGTAAAACAATTGATACAAAGCACAAACTGAGCACACGATCATTAAAGTCATCATATCTAAATCACTCAGATCCTCATTATCCTATTTAGTATCGTCTCTCAGAATATTCTGTGAAATCAAATTAAATGTCTGACATTTACTTTTATAGACAAACAATGCATTTTAAACCCTTTTTTATGTTTATTCGCAATGGTGGATGTTCAGTGATTGAGGAAATATAACAAATCCTTCTTTATGCATTAATAAATAGCATTCCTGCTATTTTGTAAACTAAGGCATGAGGGTCTGTCAGTCAATTAAATGTTTATTTTGACAACCTCTTTGTTTATTGGATGAACACGTAATGAATTTTTAAACATGTAACCAGCCTACAATGTGTTCAACAGTTTCATACAATTTAATCGGCTGCATTGATGGGCATGCCATTATATAAACAGAAAAAAAATATTTGTTGTTTAAAAACAAGATGGCAGCATCCGTTTCTATTCTTCTGGAAACTCGCAACTCAACACCGACGGCTGTTAATATCATTGCGTCAGCCTTTTGTAAACTATTGTTCTTTATATTTTTAGTCACAGCAAACCTTTGTATATCTGGCTATTTTCAAAAGGCATGTATCGATATGTCCCTTACGTACATCTCTCTCTCTCTCTCTGTCTCTCTGTCTCTTTCTCTCTTTCTCTGTCTCTCTCTCTCCATATATATATATATATATATATATATATATATATATATATAAAGTTGCCTCCGCCATGAGGGTGTGCGTTCATTCCCATTCGTGACTGTTTGTCTGTGTTTTGTTCCCAACACCATGAACGGAAACCCATGAAATCATCAAGGGCACCTCGGGAATGCCGCTTGAATCCCAGAGCGGGGTAGAGTCTTGAATTCCTCATAATTCAGACTTATGGTTTGTTCATGCGTTTGTATTTGTATCAAATGACCATAAATAAAGAAAACAGAAAGGTTAAGGTTTTATAAAAAATACATAAGACCTATATGTACCCCAACAATTAAACCATGTTGTTTTATTGATATAAACCCTACATGATACATCTTATACATTTGACTGAAAGTAAGGTACTCCATTTACAAAAGTCTTTTTGTATGAAAAATTTATTTTCTGACGACACATTGGGATACAAATATATCTTCTACATTACAATGTAAACTATATGCGCAAGTTCCGTTCAGCTTATAGTACATTTCAATGTTTAGTTTTTCCCTGAAACCAACAGACTACAGGTTTTACTTGGTTTTTCTGACATTTTCAAAATTGTAAGTTCGACAAGCCTTCAATAAATAGCCTGATTTGATTCCGTACTTATAAAAACAGCACGACAAAAAATTAAATATCACATAAATATCACACGAAAACTCCTATCTATAACTGTTTCTTTTAAATGTCACCTTTTCATCTGTTTTCAAAATAGCTTTAAAACCCAATTATGTTTAAGTATTTGGCCTTTTGGATTTAAAGGAACTATAAAAACATTAAAAAAATGTTACAATTCTTAAGCGGAACTGCTTCAATAAACAACTACTACTTATCAAGTCTGTAGATGGTAAATGTTTAACATGTTTGAGGACACAGTAGGTTTTACTTCTCTAAAAGTAAGCCAAAGCATATTTTCTAAAAGCTGAGAAAGCATTGGCTGATGAAAAATATTTCTGATCAGGAAGAAAAAAGAAAGGACTTGTGTGGGCACCTATTGACCTGTCAATTGTTCTTCATATTTCTGTTGATCAGGTGTACAGCCGATATGGTTTCTTTAAATTTATTGATCCATTGTCAATCAGTCTACCAAAATAATAACAAAACAATTTTAAAAGATGAACGACACATTATATGCGAATCATTTGTGAAAGTTTTGTTTCTATCAAAATTTGAATGAACAAATAAAAAGTTTAGCTAGATTAATGTAAGCCCAACGCCATTGAGAAATGCCGTGCAGAAGTTGAATAACGCATATCAAATGGAACTCTCTGAAAGACAAACTGCCATAAGGACCATCTGTCTATAAGGACCACCTGCCTATAAGGACCATCTTTCTATAAGGAAAACCTGCCATAAGGACCACCTGTCTATGAGGACCATCTGTCTATAAGGACCACCTTTCTATAAGGAAAACCTGCCATAAGGACCACCTGCCATAAAGACCACCTGTCTTTAAGGAAGAACTGTATATAAGTGCTACAAAGTCTATAAGGACCACCCTTTAGTAATCCATAAGATTCCACATTATTTAAAACCGACCTTTCTGATAAGAAAACTTAAGAATAAAGACCCATTTAGGCCAGTCCCACCTTTTTTCTTAATACACAAGTTCCTGTGAAAAAAAGTGCAGTTTTAGTCACCTTACAAGTTGGAAAGTTATATAATTTTCATAGTTTGTTTCATTTATTTTAGGATTGCCTTGATAGGTAATAACAAAGAGATTCGTGGCAATTAAACGTTTACATACCGCTAATTGTCAATGCTGGTATCCAACAGGATATCAAGTTTTCAATATTAATTAAGCGTCTCTCTAAGTTTTCATTTACCTTATTATCATTCGACAAGATGTCATGAAACGTGTGGCTATCGTATTTATTTGTTATTCAACTGAAACGTAATATCACCTGAGAAATATATTAACTTTTATCTACATTACATACTTTTGTTTCCTTCCTTTTGAAGACTTTTTTATATTTGAAGCTAAGCAAACATATTTAAGAAAATTAATCCTCGTCCTCGTCCATGAAAGAGAAGATCCGTTATATGCTGTTTAACTTTCTCTGTTAACAAGAACAGGGTGAACCAGCCATATGTTTTATTGTGCAAATATATTATAAAGCAGAGGTTGGATTTGAGAACATGAAACAAAAATTTGTTTTACAATAAGAACCGGGCATTAAAATGCCATGTACTGAAGAATATGTTTTTCGCGAAACTCAGCTTTTCCGAAATGATAGGAACCGACCTTTCCGAGTCGAATTGAAAAGGTTAAAAATGTGAAATTTACAGTGTCTATCGCGGTATTAGCTAGAGGTGAGCTGCACGTGTTTCACTGTATCAAATATAAAGTGTGTAATCTCAGTGTAGCATATATGCCCATGATCAGTATAATATTTTTATGAGGTATGAAGTTGTATATATAAAAAATATCCAATGGTACATAACATTGCATTGCTACATTTTTCGCCCGGCTTCTGGGTTTTACTGACTGTCAACTAAAACCATAACTATATATCAGTATGTTTTAACTTGCAAAAACTTGCAGAGGGCCACTTGGTAGAGCCTGAGAGGGGACAGATCAGGGACTCTAAAATTTGGTGCTGTGATAAGCGGATAACTAATGTTTGTGGAAACTATCAGAGATACAAAAAATATCCGACTTCCGAATCAATCTTCGGTGATCTTGGTACATTTTGAGGGAAAATAAAATGATACTTTTGCTATAATGTGATTTAAGTTGGTTTATTTGCTTTACTCTACTGGTTACAGGAAATTATCTCACACGTATTATTGAAACAGTGGTGTAGGAAGCATCGAGGAGAGATGGCTACTGCGTCCCCAATATCAATATTGTGTCGAAGTGATATAATTTTGTCTGCGCCCCCCCCCTCCCCCAAACACACTATATATTAAACACATCCTGACCACCAGGTTATAATATCTGACCGAAGGCATACTCGAGCTGAGCTTTCAAACTATACTTAAATTAAATAAAGTCGAATGAAATTGGTGGAAAACACAAAAATACAATATTATACAATATACATTATATCACAATACAATATATCTTAGGATATCCAAGTTATGAATACAATTTTTTCATAATGCATAGTTACTTCATTCTGTTTTCCTATGTGAAATTTGACTGATTAGCGCACCCCTCCCCTCCCCCTCCCCCCATATGATTTTTTTTCAAAGAGTATTAAACTGTTGTTTTTTCTTTTTGTTTAAGGACTGCCAGGAGCCTTACCTACAAGGGGTTATATGAATGTTATTATTTGGAATCACAGGTGTCTGGCCACTAAAACTTCATATATAATACTTATCCAGAATTCTGGTATCCCGCACGCGCTACAGTGTTTTACCAAGTGTTATATCCATAAACACTGCAAGGCCGTCAATCTCTACCAAAAAAGCGCATGTGAACTTCTTCGTGAAAACTTGCTTCAATGCCGACATGACTCAAGTTGCACCAGCTATGTAAAACACCAGGGTACGTAATATAAAATACATCTTTATTGTTTCGTTTTCACTATTTCTACCTTTCGGTCTGTCAACATACTGAATACATGAATTAATATGTCAAAAGATAGTAATAATCAATATTAAGCTAATTTTCTCGTTAGTATAACCTTATATGCTGGATATCTTATAAAATATTTCAGCTGACAACTTCAAAGATTTTGCGAAACTTAATGAGACAATAAAACCACCCATTAAAGTTGTGTAGGACTATTTTCAGGTACATTTTCCTTTAGTTTCTCTTAATCGTTTTTTTTTTTTGCCTGGCGTTTTACTACATCATGTATCAAAGCATGATTAAAAATGATAGAGAAACAAATTAAAAGAAATTAACTTCAAAATATGAAAGTAGTAAAATGCTTTTCGTTGTTTAGCATCGTAGATAAATTGTATCAGATATCATGGTAAAATACATGCTGAGGCTGTAAACTAAAATTAACATTTTTTCAGATACTAATTTTGCACCTAGACATCGATTCATAAACCAAAAATGGCACTTCATGTTGAAACCTAGAGAAAGGTTTCATGGGATGGGTCACAGCAAGGAAGTTATGCACCGAGAAAAAAGCAGACTTGCTGACCATGGAGAGGAAAACAAGAACAGATAAATGCGTGGAGAAGCTCCATTTGTGCCTAGATTAAACGTTTGGGGTACATGAATATCTTTGAAAAATATTCGTTGCTTGTGAATATTGGTTTTACCTAAAAGTCTCGACCTCTTCATATAATGATATTAATTAATGGCGTTATCAGATGATTTATAACAACAAAATAAACGTTATTCTTTTTCATTCTTTACATTATTTTATTTCTCTCTCGGCAGATAACCCAAATTGGATTTCGTTGTATCGACGAATGAAAGTGGTGCTCTGCAGAAATCAATCAGACAGTGGAACTTCAGTATTTGGCACTTGGTCAGCCTAAAAATACAGGAGATGATGTAGGCTCTGCTTTTTTAAGCACTGGCAACGGAAAGTGGTTTGATAGTCCTTGTTGTAAAAAGTAAAAGGTAATATGCGAGAAGAATATAGAGTAATCAAAGATTTGATTAGGGTGTCTTTCAGTGTTTCTGTCAGATAAAGGACGCTTTTTCTGTGAATAAACCCACATTTGCCCTACATTAAATAAATGATTACATTTAGGAATATGACATATTACACAGACATTCTCGATCCTCATATTTAGCCCTGACTATCTTTGCATACATGTTTTATAATCTTCTTGAAAGCAAAGAGAAAAACAAAAAGGTAAACAGTAGGATGGTACTGAGATGCTCTGTTTAATGTCCTGGACTTACACTGTATGTTGCTATAATTTAAATACATAAAATATGATCTAATTTGCCAGTATCCCGGTGAGTGCTGAATTATATCATCAATCCGTGTAAATGGTATTCATATTATTGCCGAATATTGACCACGATATTACACCTTTATGGTTCGATTTGTAATTTCTATAATACCTTATATCATACCTTTGTTGAATTGTTGTCAGTATTGTTGTTGGTGACTTTCATAATTTAGGTGTGATATGCTGATATTATTTATTATTTTAGAACCATTGAATATCTTAACATCTAGAACTAGTTTATTATTTTTAAAATGTTAGAAAGATTGTCTTTTTACTAAAAAATTAAACATTAAAATAACGTTAAAATCAATTTAAAGAGGCATAAACCTTCATGATTTAATTAAATGTTCTCTGAATAGATATGTCCTAAAACGTTCTTTATTATCACAACACTCTGTAGTAACACTGGACCTCTGCAGGTCTTCGTCCACGACATTATCTTCCGATGTCCAGCAAATTATGACAAAGTATCACAACTGATTATCGCATAAAATTCCTAAAATATACTACAACTTGTGCAAGTGTGTTTGATTCAGTGCACAGCGTAACAATCAATCAACCTCCCATGAGGTGTCGATCATCACACCCTTTGCACAGTTTGTCCCGTGCAGGTTTATGACAGGGGAGACTGGGCTGCCGTCAGATGTACACATGAAAGTGTGCTTGCGAGCAGAGTAGAAAACAAGAAGTTAAAAAAATAACAAGATAAGCCTCGAAATAGTGTGGTTGCCAGCGATGCTTGAATTTGGTTACCTGCGGATGTGATGCTGGAGCTTGCGCCCGCTAAAGAAACGGCAACTGTGTAATGGAGCATGAGGCTAAGAAAAGAACAGAACCTAGGAGACAGCTGTTCTCCAAACATTAGAAATAGAGGTTTTGCTTAAATCCCCTGGTGGGATCCCCAAATTCAGTCATAGAGATATATATTCTGCTAGCTAGTATGGCGAATGTAAATTTTGAGTACCATAATATTGATACAAAATATATTTGTTCCTATCAGTTTTCAATTTTTTTTTAATTCCTGAAGCCGTAAACTGACACCATTACAACCCGACTCACCCTGGAAATGGGCAAACAACAATCCAGGCAAGTTTGAATCAGGTCGCAACAAATTATCACAGAATATATGTCTATCACAGATCTTCAAGATATCTGGAAAATCAAGAATCCAGATGTACAGGCCTTCACTTGGCAGAGAGATATGCCCACTAAGATATGCTGCCGTTTAGACTACTTTTTAGTTTCATATTGTTTACAGGGCTTTGTTAAATCAGCAGATATTATACATGGATACAAAAGTGATCACAGAGCAATAATTATCAATTTAAAAACTCAAAAATTCCCAAGAGAACCGGGCTTTTGGAAACTTAATTGCAGCCTTTTAGAAAATGAAGAATATAAAAATCATATAAGAAAAACAATATATGAAACACATGAATTAAATCAAGGAGTAGATAGGATAAGAAACAAAATAATAGGCCTATAAACGAATTAGAGATAGAAATCAAACAATTGGAACAAAAACTGACAGAACATCAAGATGAATATTTATCACAAAGGCTTACTATATTAAAAAATAAGTTAAACAAAGAAATAGAAAATAAAACGCAAGAGCTATCATACGCAGTAGAATAAGATGGAATGAAAAAGGGGAAAAATCCTCAAAATATTTTCTGAATTTAGAAAAAAGAAATTATAATAATAAAACTATTAAACAGTTAGAAGATGAAGAAGGTAATATAATTTCAGACCCACAGCAGATTCTTAATGCAGAGAAAAATTTTTATAAACATTTATACACGTCAGCTGAAAGAAACCCGGAAAATATCTTTGATGATAAGTTTTTATATGCAGATATAAATGATCGAAAACTCACAAACGAAGAGAGAGAACATTATGACAAAGGAATAACAGAAAAGGAACTATATGAAAATCTCGTGACACTGCCAAAAAACAAATCGCCTGGCAGTGATGGCCTGCCCGCAGAGTTTTACAGATGTTTTTGGTCTGACTTGAAAGAAACTTTCCTAAATTTTGAAATCTTTATTTTTAAGTCTGGAAACCTATCAATGTTACAAAAACAAGGAATAATTTGCCTTATTCCTAAAAAAAGATAAAAATACTAATTATCTGAAAAATTGGCGACCAATATCATTACTAAATGTTGATTATAAATTAATAGCAAAATGCATTGCATCCAGGTTGAAAGAAGCGCTGCCTAAACGTATACACCAGGACCAAACAGGATTCATAAAAAACAGATATCTCGGTGAAAACATTAATAAACTTATAGGTGCGACTAATTATATACAAGAAAATGACAAAGAAGCCATACTTATCTCAGTCGACTATGAAAAAGCTTTTGATTTTTTAGAATGGGATAGTATTATTAAAGCACTTAGGTTTTTTAACTTTGGTAACAACTTTGTTAAATGGATACAAATACTTTATCATGATATATGCAGCTGTGTTTGTAATAATGGTTGGTCATCAGAATTTTTCAAAATGTCTAGAGGGGTGCGTCAGGGATGCCCGATGTCACCTTACCTTTTTGTTTTAAGTGCAGAGCTGCTGGCTATAAAAATAAGGCAAAATAATAATATAAAGGGTATCTATATAAATGATACAGATTTTAAAATGATCCAGTACGCAGACGACACTGCTCTCATTTTAACAGATAAAAAGAGTGTCGATGAAACATTAAGCATTTTATCAGATTTCAGAATGTTTTCAGGTTTGAATATTAACACACAAATAAAACACAAGTCTTACTTCTTAACCCGAGAAGAATTGAATTAAAGAAATTCATAGTTGAATTAGGTTTAAAATGGACCACGGATCCAATAACCTTCTTAGGAATAAAATTTCACTATAATTTAGAAGATTTACCTAAACTTAATTATCTAGAGAAAAAAGAATCTATTGCTAATATACTGCAAACCGGGTCGTGGAGGAAATTAACACCCAGAGGTTAGATAGTACTTATTAAAAGTTTAGGTTTATCTAAACTTACGTATTTATTCTCATCTTTACCATCGCCAGATGAAAAATTTATAAAAGAGATCAACAAGATTTTATATAATTTTATATGATATAATAAGCCTGAAAAAATTAATGGTAAAACACTAATTGCACCGTATGAGGAAGGCGGTTTGAATATGACTGATATTTCCATCCATGACAAAGCAATGAAAATAGCCTGGATAAAAAGACTTTTTTTCAAATGAACAATCTGGCACCTGGCGGGCGATTACAAAGAAATATTTCAAACTTGGTAAAGAATCTTTCGAATGCAATCTGAACGAGAGTGATATAAATGAGATCATAGATGGAAAACCCATATATTGGTGCGAATATAATTTTTATAATCCTGTTACTCCCCAAGAAATAAATACGCATATTATTTGGTTTAACTCGCATATCAAGGCAGGTGAGGCAACACTCTACTATAAATATATGTACAACAAAGGAATAATCCGTATATCAGATTTACTTAATATGAAAGAGGGAAAAAGCATTTTTCTGTCCATTGAGGAACTAAAAAATAAGTACAATCTAAATATAAATTATCTTCACTATAATGCTTTGATATCAGCAATACCTGCAGTGTGGAAACATAAAATAAAAAATCATAATAAAACGACTTATAAGCCAAGTAGTAAGTTCAATGACTTGTTACTCAAATCAAAACCGACACAGCACGTTTATAAAGAACTTGTCCGAAAAGAATCTAAACCACCCACAGCACCGATAGAAAAATGGAGATTGCAATTATATGTCCAGATACCATGCATTCAAGACATTTTTAAACGCATCTACTCATGCACCCAGAATTCAAGACTGCAAATTTTTCAGTATATGATTATCCATAGGCGATTAACTGTGAACAGTTTTCTTTACAAAATTGGTTTGAAAGAAACGCCTGCTTGTTTTTTCTGTAAGTGCATTGAAGAAACAATAATACATCTCCTCTGGGAATGCTGCTGTGTAAAACCAATATGGAAACAACTCAAAAAATGGATAAACGATCTGAAAGTTGTAGATACAAAGGTAATAGTAAATTTACCTGAAATTATTTTAGGATCAGAAAGTAAATTAATAACATATATACAATTATTGACAAAAAGATATATATATGTGAGTAAATGTTTGGAAAAAATCCCAACATTTACCGGTTGTGTAAAATATATAAAATCATCCTTCCTGCCCCAGGAAATAAGAGAGAAAATTGAGTTTACACCAATATCAGAACAACATAGATAATTACCGTAAAAAATTATACCCATACAGTATATTACTCGCATATAGAAATAGGAATTATATATATGTACAGATGATTGTTCGTATGTTATTATGTATGTTTTTATATATGTTTATGTACACGAGCGAATGTAAAATCTATCCATTAAGAGCAATTGCGAATCTTAATTACCACATACTAATAATAATTATTTAGCCATGGACTCTGTAATAACCACTGTCATTTATATGTTATACTTGTATTTATGTATTGTCGTAAATAATAAAAAAAAAAAAAAAAAAGTTTGAATCAGGTTCCTCATACTAGTGGTGGGCCGATCATCGAGTTTTATCGAAAGTCAGTCGGTTTAATGCCACTTTCAAGCGCTCGATTATCAAAGGCAACTATCGATTACACCATAATCATGATTTTTTTTTCAGAATGCCTTTATGTTATAGGCAAACATTATTCTTCATTTTTTTTACAACATTCAGCGCTTCATATAATGCGTCTGTGTTCCCAATTAACTTCGTATGTGACTGAGTATGACACGGTAGACGCGAGAACGGAGTGCACAAAATGGGCGGTATGGCGTTAAAATGTTTAATAAATTCTCCAGGTCAATTTAACGAGATTCTCTTAGGAATAATCTCTTCAACTGATGCCAGGTGCCGCTGTTCAGTCTTGGTTGGGGCTAACCCGGCTGAACCAGTATTTGTTTTGCGGCTGGAAGTCTGCTTATTATTTTTTTTTTTTTGGTATGATCTGCCGCAAGCGCAACTGGGCTTGTAAAATCTTGCCTTCATTTGCCAGTAAACCAGCCCCTCTATAGGCCAAACCTTCTTAGATGCTTTTGATTTTCATAATGAAAGATGTTAGCCGACGTTGCCGATCGTTTAATTTGAGCCTTAAAATTTGTCTGATTGTGCCTATATAAGTGGAAGGATGGGATCGCTCGTGCGCGAGACGAGAATAACTGCCGGGAACACGATGCCTAGTTTCGTGACGCGGGAGAAACAGCCTGAAAAAATATTTGGCGATTAGAAATGGTTCTCATTTGATTACAAATAAGGCGAAAGTTCGTCGCTGTCGCATTAAATGAAAGTTATCCCGACATTCATGCTGTCAACTGACCAATTTCGGCATCTAAACCATGTGACTGGTATATTTGAATGAACACCTGCCTCTTCAACGCAAACGTTCTTGTGATTGACGGAGCGGTCACGTGTCATAGACAGATAGCCAATAAGAGGTTCGTAGTAAAATTCGTGGGGGGGGGGGGGGGGCCTCACGACCGAATATTTTCTGACATACAAACAGCCACAAAGGCAGAAGCAGCATCAGTTGCCTCCACCGATCCCAGCAGCGGAGACCCAGCCATGCCAATCGAGAGCCGAACCCGTTCAATGAATTAAACGACAAAACTTCGAGATTTATACAATTTTATCTTGCAGTTTCAGCCAGTTAGACAACTTTAGCCAGTTTTTTTTTGTCATAAGCATATGCAGGTCTTTGCAGGCACCCGTATAACCTCAAGGCAAGCAACCTACAAATGGTTACCCACACAACAATCTGTGTCACTCATGCTATGTGTAGTATCAACAACAATAAGAACACAAAAACGAAAAACCAATTGAAACTTGGAAGGATAAAAAATATTTACAGGAAAATATATAATAAGGGGTTAAAATAGTGCCGCCACAGCGAGTGTAGATGCGTCAGGGTGCTTTTCCATACATGCGGATCCCCGCGCGGATGACGCGCATGGCCCGCGCGGGTCCCGCACGGTTGAAATCCAACAAGCGTGTTATCATTGTCCCCTTTCCATACGTGCGGCCCTCGCGCGGGACCCGTATGCGGATATAACAGTGCTGGATTTCTGCGGGGGCCCGCATGCGGATGCTACATGAATGTATCAGAAGCAGGTAGGTGTCCTTGTCTTTGAAAAGAAAGAGGAGCCAATAGAGCTTATTAGACTGCATAAAAAATATACGACCAGTCTTCATTGAGATACTGCCCGGGGCCAGCTCTAGTTATATAGTGTGACAGGAAATGGCCACCATTTAAACCTAAATGATGATATACAATATTAATCCGCTTCAATTTGCCTCAACAGTATAAATGATTTCACAGAATATTCTTAACACATTACAATAAATTCTGAGAAATTAAGATTATTAGTGCATGCGTTTATCCCAACTAATGGGTCATCCGCATGTGGGGACCCGCATATATGGAAAGGGTCTCTCTGCATGCTGGGACCCGAGCCCGCGCGGGTAAAAATCCGCGTGTATGGAAAGGCACCCTCAGCCTGTTAGATACTTTGACAGTGGTCAGATCAGCAGTGGAAGCTGTATCGAAGACTACTGTGATTCTGTGATTACCAGACCTACATTTCTTGTTATGAATTTGAATAATTAATATTTGCATCTCAAACGCATCATTACTTGGTTTGTCACAATAACAGAAAGCTATATGGGTTCGCGATAAGTGGATAATTGACAATAAATATAGCACGGGATCTATCGACAATAAAAGGAGCACGGTTAAAAAAGTAAAAAGACCCCCCACCCCCCCACTCCGACGCACACACAAAGAGAAGCACAAAGATAAATTGAAAAAATATAATGAAAGGGGCCCCCACTAAATCGTTTTATATTAAGCGTGAATCAATAAATGAATTTGCTTTCTTGAAATCATCTAACCTACATTTATACCTGATCTAAACTTAAAACAGAGTAAATTAATAAATTGAAAAAAAACGGCATGTACACCCGGAACGAAAGATTACGATTTCCATGCATTCTAATCGGCCTTCAAAGCCCTTTGGATCATACGGGTTAAAACCGGCTAATGCTATTTAAGACAAATGAGAGACTTAAATTTGAGTCTTTATCGTCATGTCTGTTCTTGTGCCCTTGGGAACTCCTTGGCCACGAGTCTCAGAGGCCCCATCACTTCCGATTCAAACTTTAAGCTAAAACCAATGAGAAAACACAAAGTTCCGCATAGATAATTAAGTTTAACTGGGTTCTATAGGAGACAAAGCCCGAGCCGGGCCTGTTTGAGTCGTCCCGGTAACAGCTAAATAAATGCAAGTTAACATATACGCCAAAAGAGATTTTCTCATTTTCAAGTTTTTTTCTGATGTTCCTCACATAGGAAACTCCTGACGGGCCCGGACCCCTTTGGATCACTAACTATTAGAAAGTCTATATTTACGTTTCGTAAAACACGTGATTTAAGCATCTTTTGCCTTTTTAGGAATTCCTTTATAGGCTAAAATAAAACTTAGTGAGACTTCTATATTTCCAAACATTTCATTGGGTCCTATAGAAAATTCCTGGTCCTTTAATACGGGTCCTTTAATATAGGCCCTTTAGTGTCGATTAAAAACTCCGTACACATGCTTTTCCAATGGTAGACATGATCTGCATTCCTTTTGCCCTTTTTACGACACACCTGACCGACCCGCACCCTCGCGGGGTCTTCAAACTAAAATTCGTATGAGCTAAAATAAAAACTATATGAGACTTGTACATTTCAAAACATATTTTTCTACACTATAGGAAATTCCTGGTCGATCTGGGGCCTCCTAGTTCCAGTTCGGTTTCATAGGGCCTGCTTTAAATCAGATAAACCACGGCGGGGAGAGAACACCACACATTGGCGTTACTTGAACCAATCACAGAAGTTGGCACCGGTATCTATTGGCTATAACCACCAGGACTGTCGTGCTCAATGCATAACACGATATGTCCTATGCATGAGCAGCAGCGTCCAATGAGGATTTTGTTTGGTCCATTATAGCCGTCAAAGGGTGTCATCCTATGGTGCTACTTAAGTTAAACTAGTTTTAACTAGGGCCTGGGCCTTACAAATACGATTTTGTGAGATTATTTTGCAAAAGGTTTCGGTACGCCCTGACCATTTACGAAATTTGGTGCCTCCTTAAAAAATTGTTGAACATTTAGGGGGCCGCGCGCCTGTAGCGCCCCCCTTTAAACACGCCCCTGGACTTCATTCATGACTATTTTGGCGGGAAAATGTTGACTGGTATCGTGTCGCCGGCCTACGGTGGTTATAATTTTGCCACCATGAGAATATAAAGCAAATTACGCCCACCTATCTAATGGAACCTGCAGCTAACGATGTCTAACGCACGATGTCCACAAATCAGATGTTTGTGATTGCAAGAATTGCGTGATTTCATCAGTTGTGTAGCGATCATGATAGGGTTTAGCAAATAGGCCGATTTCAACCAAATCCTTACTACCGGCCTTTTTTTGGTTTTGTTTCTTTTAAACTCTTTTTAAATTGATATTATTTCATTAATTGCCTTTAAAATAAACTAATATTTCCTGAACGTATGGTGTTTCTTGTTTGGATGTTATAAGATAGCGATCAACATTGCTCGCTTAGTCAATAATTACATTAAAATAAAATATGTTCAGCATTATAGGCACCGTGTCTGTCGTTGATTTTTTCCAGTGCATTTTGCTAGTACGCCATTTACCTGAGTTTTTATTCTTAATGAAGAAAGTGACAAAAGACTGGGAAAATAAGGAGAAATAAGCCTTGATGTCCATGGGTAATATTACAAATATTAGTATGGTCTTAAATTACATACAACTGCTGGTATATATATGAGTATGCCCCGTCAGATGCAAAACTTCTGTGATTTCTGTGACTTTTTTTTATTATGATCAAGCTGATAACTGGCACTTATAATCAAACAAAAGTGACCTAGTTTTTCAAACCAAAAACAAATACCGTTATACAAATAGATCATCCGTGATTTATTATATTTTTAGATTACAATTACTTTTTTCTTATTTTTAGTAATTTTACACCAAAAATATATCAGCCTGTAATTTTTCTGGTGGGCCTGTGAAACCAGGATACATGTCGGCAGTCATCATAGTTGTTATAAAATGAAAGTCTTTACTGGCGATAGTTGAAAAAATATGCGGGCCAGCAAGTAGATGTCCTGGATCGTGGTTAAATTCTTGATTATAATAAATAATTAAAATGAAAATTTGAAAAGCATATCTTTTTTTATTGATCGAAACACAAAAATACATAAATACACATATATGCACAGACATGTTACAAAAAACAGACTTAACAATGTCAAAAACATTCAAGTCACATTAGACAAGGAACAGTGTGCAGGGTGGTAACAGAAAATTAAATCCCAATCATTGTTTGGATACATCCATGGCTTACAGTATGTATACTTACAGAAAGGCAAATGCTTGTTGTTAAATATAATGTTCATGTAAAGGAGACCATTATAAAATTCTCTTATTTTAACTTCTCGATCAATTCTTTCCATTTTTTCTCATGGGTGGTTATATTACCCTGTCTTCTAGCACTTTTATCCTCAATACTGTAGCATTCTTTTACAAACAGAATAAACTTGTAAAATTCAGGCAAGCTGTTCAGACATTTACATCTATAAATGAATCTTTTACCTAAAAAAAGTAATGCGTCAATTAAAGGATCATTTGTTTTATTTAATATAATACTTGCTACTGTAAACTTATCATTGCAGATAGCTACTTCTTGCTCTATGAACCATTTTTTAACTGTGAGATAAATCTCTGTACAATACTACAATAATAAAAAAAATTAATATGTTTCTTTTTTTGCTGCACAGAAAAAGCATAATTCACTTTCAACTTTACCCAATATCAGTACGAATGGATTAAGTAGTACAATTCTATGTAATAATCTATACTGAAACATTCTTAGATCTTCTGATGGTGAAATTGTCTTAATGTTTTTAAATGCCTCAAAACAGCACTTTTTATATTCAGCTGTAACTCGGCACACCATCTGTCTATAGCCTGTAGAGGTTCTGTGCATTTATTTTCCACCCATTCCTCATAAATATTTTTTGTTGACATCCCTTTTTCAATAATAGTATCTATTTTATCCTTAAAATTTTCTGCTGGTGAAGTATTTGAATCATCATTTTTTCCAGCTTTGAGGAACAGCATCAATAATACTCATATACTGTAAGTAATTTATATCAACATTTTTCTTAGAGTTTAGATCTGCCCAAGTTAAAAATTGTTGACATTTCCGAGTTTATTTCCAAGATATAATATATTTTAATTTTACCTGCAGAATGCAGCCTATTTATTATATATTATTTTTTCATCTACTTTAATATATGAATTAAAATAAAATTTCTGTGATAATATTTCATCTAACGTTTCTACTTGACAAAAGTTGAACTTACACCATATTCATAATACATTAATCCAGAAAGGGCTACAATGTTCATGTATTTTTTACTATCTCTGAATTGTATGTTACCTCTAAAGAATAAATCACCCTTCCCTTTAAATTGTGCATTTACAATTTGTCCCTAGCCTTCTTGTAAGGAATCTGACAGAAATCTTTTAACCCAAGAGATTTTGATTGCTTCTATCTTTGACTTCAGGTAAATCATGTTCAAACCACCTTTTTCTAGTGGTGACAGCTAAGTAGATCTCTTAGTCTTTACTTTTTTTACCCCATATTAATTTTTAAAAAATATTTGTTCTACTTCTTTTATAAAGTTCATTGAAGGACCGGGCAGAACCTGAATTGCATACATAAGTTGAGACATGACAAGTGACTTCATTACTGTAATTTTTCCAGACAATGACATGGTTCTTTTTGACCATGTATTAATAATAACTTTTATTTTACTTATGATTTCTTTGTAATTAAACTCTTTCATTATCCGCCAATTGGGCTGGATTAAAATACCAAGCATTTTTATTGGACCAGGACACCACTTCAACCCCATTTCATGAACTTTGTTTTTATTGCTCATGCTTTCAAAAATAGGCATCACCACTGTTTTGTCTATGTTAACCTTAAGACCTGAAATTTGCCCAAATTTATTGAAAATGGTCATGGTTTCCTGGATTGAAGAGATACCTCCTGTTAAAATGAGTGCTGTGTCACCACCATACTGTGCAATCTTGTGTTCTTTTCCAGCAATCATAACACCTTTAATATTTTTGGTCATTTCTAATTTTTAAGGTGAAAAGCATATCTTAGTAATAATAGGAAACTATAAAAAAAGGCAAAAACTTCTTTTCTTAAGGTAGAATTAAGGACATGTGGGCGGTTAAGAAAAAACAGTTTCAAAGATAATTGCATATTTCATAATATTTGTCTGAACCGATTTATAATCGATAATCGATCGGTTTGCTCAAACCGATGATCGATTATGAAAATGGAACCGACTTCCACCACTGCCTAAAACTATTGCCATATATATGACGTTTCTCATGAATTATGATGTTAATATCGACCGAAGAAAACATATACTCTTGTTCATGCCGGATCGAACCAGTTGAAATCATTGGTTGCCAGACACATGAAACAAGATGCATATGGAAATTTGAGGGGAACAATTCTAAGGATTGAAGAGCAATTCTAACATCAGCACATTTTGTCAGGCATATATACTTTAGAGTTTCATGCACCATCTTCTTTACTCTTCCAACATCAACAACACATACACACGATAATACGCGAGTGTCTTTTGAAAAAATGGTTAAAAAAATATCTCTTTTACAAGAAAAACTTGGTATTTTAAGTTGTATTTTATGTAGAGCCATATTAATACTTTTAAGCGTGGTTGCTTGCCTTAAACAAAAGATGGCATATAAAAAGTTTAAAATCTAGGCCACTAGATTAATCTATAACTTTTAACATATAATCAAATGATTTTTGAACATAATATTGATAGAGGATAAAGGACAATTCGAACAGGAATTCATACATATTAAAAAAAAAGATTCTCACAAGTAAATGTTTTGCAAACCTGTAACAAATCTGTGTGTATACTACTAAGGGGCATGTTTCTCCCCTTTCAGTCAGTAGGTCTTTCTCTACATCATAATTAAGAGTTTCTTGTCACGAGCGGTTTGTGTACTTTAATAAGTAACGATGACAGTATACTGAATTTGTACAAGCCGCGCTGGTGACACTTTAGAGAAATGTGACTCTAATTGCTAAATGAATAAATGTAATGATAAACAATATAATTCAATAATCAAACTTAAACGTTTAGGTATTCATCAGCCTTATTCACACTGCGAGGATATATATAGCTGATATTTAAGGTTTCTTCTGGTAATAACGGAAACCTAAACAGCTGTTCAAATGATCTTTCTAAAATATCTTGAATTTCCAATCCGTATTTTAAATGTAAAAACAAATTCCTGGAGAGAGAGCTAAATGTATGATAATCATAAACCCTAAATTTGCTATAAATTTGAAGATGGAATCCTTGCTTTTCCAGAAAAATTAGAACAATACATCTTAATAGTCAGAAAGAACATGTGACAGATAATATTGAACAGCGGTTGCTTAACACTTCCTAATTTATGAATATTTAACACTTCCTTTTTTCTTTTAAAGATTTTCGTTCACTTGAAACCATAATATGTCTTTGTTGCTTAAACTGATGGTTACACGTTCAATGGGAGCTACGCACGGATTGCATTATGTGAAGCATTAGAAATATATTTGAATGAGCATTGGAAAGTAGTTATGTTAGAGCATGTATTATCTAAAATCGAGACACTGAATTAAACATAAAAAAGGAGTCCAACGAGTAATTATATATATATATATATATATATATATATATATATATATATAATGTACGCAATCCAAATGTTTGTTTTCCAGCAGTAAAAGGGAATCTCAATAAAACTAAGCACTCATACAATTACGCACAACATGTAGATATGGTTTTTTTAATGTCAAGTCACTCTGATTGTATAAATTAATTATTTAATTAACTTAACATTTCTTATAATCACATCAATTCTGCGATAATTTAATGTAAATTTTTAATTAATTTGAGTAACCGTGGATTCCCTTATCCCATTTCTAGGCTAATTACCTGGATTTCAAATCTTCCGAATGACGTATGCGAGTAAGACGAAATCTCTAAACAAAGAGGGAAGACCACTTTTACTGTTCTCTGTCGGGGTCCAGACCTTTAGGTCTCCCACTGGGATTCCTGTAGATCTCCTGTTTATCTCCTGTAGATCTGCAGACTTTTGTCTAGTTTAACAGTAACGTGGATTGTGGTGGCGTAATGGATAGGGCGATTGACTTGTAACCGCTCTGGCCTCCGTCAGCGCTAAAACTCCTAGCCAAAGTTTTAACCACAAGGGTGCGCTCTCTTGAACCAGGAGTCATTGGGTACTGGTCATGGGTGGCAGGCGAATGTAGAACAAATAACCTTAGCGCCTGCATAGGCGGATCGAGAGGGGCCACAGGGGCCACGTACCCTTCTTTAGCCTTCCAATCTTTTTGGCTACCTTGCATACTGAATATTTATCCCTTTCTGTTAAAAAAAGTATTGCATCGATAAATGTCAAAGACATCACTCTGCCCTTGAAAACCATTTCTCCCCTGATATACCTCCTTTCTGTCATTCTTTTTTAAAGAGAAATCAAAGCAACTCACTGGCTGGAAACGTGTTACTGGTCAATAGACAAAATCGTTTTTTTTTCTGTACGTCACCGTCGGTCCCATATGCCCCGGCGTTACAAATGACATTATTTAGCATTTGACCAACTTTAAAAGGGTTTTGGTATATTTACTAGAGATATTTGATGTTCCTGTTTATAGAAAGCAGATTTAGGCGTGGGTTTTGTCTTACCCTGGCCTTGAGCCCCCGTATGACAAAATCCTGGATCCGCCACTGGCCATATATGACTGCTTGGGTTGTATGCTCCCCAGGGAGCCGATAAAGCTACAAGAATTAACACTCCAGAAAGACCAGAAGGGCAAGGCGTAAAGTCGGCTGAGACCGACATTGCCAGTGATATCAGACTATAAACCCCCACCTTTACACTTAACTTTAACTGCTGGCTGCCGGCGCTTGTCGCGAATTTCGCATATTTTACGAGGATGACTAGATTCGCGAACATACATGCCCGCCAAAATTACATTATTTTAGAATATATGCACAAGATAAGAAGATATGACACCCAAACAAAAGAGATCCATTTAGACCATTCTAGTTTTGATCACAAACAACCCGACAAACCTGCAAACCGTAAAGACCCTTTGAATGTTCAGGTGAGGATACTAAGCTATGACGATTATGACAAGTTGCCAATTAGTTTTACTCTCTGAGTAGTTAATGACGAGGATATAATTCGTATCATAATTTAGCGAGGGTCGCAACGCAGCGCAGGTTTATGTGAACGCAAATATATGCATTTCTAACCAGAATATTCATTCATAATCAGTATTTTCTCTCGTTACAATCGTTATTTACATTTTTCAATCCTATTAAAAATAATTTCCAGGCGATTAAAGAAAATAACATGCTCATCTGCGAAATTCAATACAAAAGCCGAAAAAGCAAACAATACAGAACCACGCCTGTATATAAACAAGACGGCTGGCACGAGATAAGAGTGAAATCCTATAATTATTTTGAAAGATGTTTCGCTTTTGTTTGAATACCTTTTTGATGATGCATAATAAACTATAAACTAATAAAAATTGCACAATGACAGAGCATTCTGTGTCTAAAACTGAACAAGAACATTGTCAATCCTTTATAATATATCATTTGCCAAACCAATGAAGTTTTGGTAGATCGATGCAAGTCATTTAAAGTAGATACATGTTTCAGCATGCATTACCTGTCCCTCAAGAAAAAGTAAGTTCTATGCACAAAGAGCTAATTGCCTGACAATACTTAAACAGAAGCCGTTTAGTGTCACATGAACATCATGTCTTTACAGTCCCATATGTTTGATAGGTAAAGGTCTCCCATTGTTATTGACAGGGACATTTCTGAGAATTCTGAAAGTGACTGAAAGCACCAATATGTTTACAAATTCATTAATTATTGATACAGAAACTTAAAAAAAAAAACTTAACAATGATATGTTGTGATTGACACGTATTGTGAGAGTTAACATTGGTAATTACAAAGGAAGACATTTCGTGATGAAATACTAACTTTAATAATGAGATTTGTGCTCAGACCTTAGAATGTGTTACTGACAGGACATAAATGGACCTTAGAAAAGCTTAAACGACCCATTTCATAACAATTCAATACAAATAATACTTCAAGCAAAAGCATGTCTCTATGCAAATGACATTAATCATAAGCTTTCAAACATTTTTATTTTGTGCATGGTATGACGTAAAAAAATGAAACTGTAACATATTTTTCCTTTGCTCAGACCTTAATTGCCATAGAATGTGTTACTGACAGGACATAAATGGACCTTAGAAAAGCTTAAACGACCCACTTCATAACAATTCAATACAAATAATACTTCAAGCAAAAGCATGTCTCTATGCAAATAACATTAATCATAAGCTTTCAAACATTTTTATTTTGTGCATGGTATGACGTAAAAAAATGAAACTGTAACATATTTTACCTTTGGAAAACCACTATCATTCTGTCCTTGTGTTGTTATTCCTTATATCAAACAGTTTGTGCTTATATATTTACTCCATAATAACGACTAGTCGACTTTATACTGATATTTAAGTAATATTTCTTTCTCATCAAGGTCCTCTTCCCAGCAGCGGTTAAACATGATTGCCATGATGAGATTCGTTTTAATTCCTTTAACATTAGGTAAGTAGCATTTACCAAATAGAGTTAGTTCCGGGTATGCCAGTCATGTCTCCATGCATCAAATTGGAGATAACGCTATATCTTAAACACAAGGAGTCTTAAGTTTTTCCTATGTGCAACAGTGTTACCGACAGGAAACTATAATGTGCGCAAAACGTGAATTCTGTGAACTGTACAGTAGTTATGTTATAATATCCATCACAATTAATAAATGTAAATATGTTTAAATTTAATTATATACTTACATTGCAGGATTGCACGTTGCCACAGGAAAAACATGTGATATGTGTAGCTATCACCGCCCAAGTACTTTGGTGAAAAATGATTCGAAATCAGCTGCGAGTTCTCATTTTATTCGAGAATATCGACTGTACAACAAATGTCTTATGGGAAATCAGGAACTTCAAGACATCTTTAAACTTCTCCTTGCAGGTATAAATTTTAGCCGATAACATTATCTCCATGAACTATTGAGGCATTTAAACATTCTTTAAAGCATCATAAATGTTAATTATTTTATTAAACGAAATTTCTTTGATGATATCCCAAAAAGAGTTACATTTGCCAGTGTTTATACTTATCTGGATTAAATGTACGCAGTTGCATGAAACCGGTTTATAAGTCAAAGAACGCCTGGAAACAACTAGACAGAGTTCTTGACTTTAACGGACAACACACCACAAGAAAAATAAGAAAATGAATAAATTGTATCCAAATTATATATAAGAAAACGTACAACTGATTTCAAATGAGAGTTACTTCCGAAACGTTTATGTTTTGCTTAAATGTGAATAAAAGAACCTAAGAAAGAATTATTAGCTAATTTTTAAGCTAAAGTTACTGGGTTTGTTTCCTCGTTCTTCAAAATCTAAAATTACCATTATAATTATCTAATAATATTCCGAAAGAAACATACCATGTGTTTTATAAGAAAATACAGAAACCTATGGCATTTTAGTATTTTGACTCTTAAAATATTTGCAAATTTCAGAAACCAACTTCCAGCCTGGAAATCAGTTCAAAAACAGAGATGGCACTGTTTCACATTACATGTTAACCAAAGGATTTATGAATTTGAAATCAGCTAGAAAACGTTGCCTGGAGAAAAATGCAGATATACTGAGTATAGAAACAAGACAAGAACAAGACAATGTGTGGAAGTGGTTGCGAGGAAGAGGTATTTCACTGACCAGAAGTCACGCTTGGGGTATGTTAGATCATACTTCATGATTAACTCTTATACGGTTTAAGAAACTGTAAATTCATTTCTTTAACCTCATTATAACGATCTGTCCTCAAACGTTATTCGTTTACATCCTATTCACAAAATATTGGGGGAATCCAATTTCCCGTCAGACACATGAATTGTCAATTACAATTTCTATTAATGAGGGTTTGTCTGTTCACAGACTATTCTTACTGGATTTCGTTGACAAAGAGTCAAGAAGATGGCACGTGGTACTGGAGTGCAACCAATAAGAAGCTGGGATTTAAACATTGGGCAATTGGTTCGCCTTACCAACCCCTGTTTGGAAAGGAAAAGAATTGCGCTGTTCTTTCAATGATTGGAGGCAGGTGGTTCGACAGACCATGCATCCGGAATTCAAGGGTGGTTTGCGAGAAGGTTTGAAGTGGTTGTAATAAATGATTGACACCTCTTTATGAATATTCATTAAGACATGAGGCAAACGAGAAAAATAAACAGAAAACGAAAAAGAGAAAAAAAAAGTTTTTTTATAACAAGTTGACAATAACCTAAAGCAACATTCGTGATTTTTTTTTCATTCGGATGTTTGAATGTCCCTTACAATAATCATATTAAGAATGTTACGAATAATAAAATATGGTAAATCAAAAAGGAGCAACACACCTTACCATGCTTTCTATATTTCTAAATATAACGAATAACTGACTACCTGTGGCCTCTTGTATATTTTCCAAAAATACGAAGGTGCTTCAGACTCTGATGTATGGAAACTTATGGATAACCTGAATCAGGTTAATTGATCCTTATATTATACATTTTGATGATTTTTACATAATTGTATTTTTCAATATTATTCCAGCACACCTCTTGCAGATGTTTTATAAGGAAATAAAGTTGTAAATTTACGGGAATGAAGTTATTTTAAATGTGTATCTATAACACTTTACCCATTATGTATAGTCAAAATATTAATATATTTATTTCAGATGAATCATAAATGCCTGAGAAATAGATTTATTTTTATATCTTTCACAATTCAACTACCTTTTTTATCGAAGTTGTCAAGTATAGTTATGAAGAGAATCTATCTGGCTATCTGAATATACATGTAAATTTGTCCCAGAACTATATTTTGGGTTATATTAAATAAAACCTGAAACAATATTTGAACATTTTTGTGAGACAGCTCTGAGGTTGTATGTTCTTAAAATGAATGTTCTCCATCTTGCTTTAAATAGACGGTGACATTATTGTTTTGTCCTAGCAGCGGTTTATTTTGAATCATTGACTGACATATTCAGATATATGTGACTAATTTGTTGTAATAAGCATATATAATGGTTAATTTTTAAAAACATTTTAAGCTTTTAAATAAGAAATGGAAAAATAAAACTATATATAAATACGGATTTTATCACCAGATTACATTTATATGAATTTCGAGCACAAATAAAAGTTTTTGAAAAGTTATTCTCTGCTAACCAAGTAAAGGAACACAACGGCTGAGTGTCAAGATAATGACTTTTGTACTTCTAGAAGCAGATCATGCGTCAAATATTCCGAAATATAAATACTTCTGTTAGGTTTGAACATTTAAACATTGTATGTCACTATCAGGGAAGAAGGTATCGTTACAAGTGTTCTCTTTGAAACATTTTCTTTTTTTAATTTCTTGTATAAATCTCATTAAAACGAGGCTTTTGTGCTGAACACTGTCTATATGCTGTTATTGGCATGTCATTTTTATTACTAATCTTTTCATAAAACAGTTCTAATCGTTCACTGTCAAAGGGTGGATTGCTATGGTTTCTTGTTTGTTCACGTTCTTTATCGTAATAAAATATGTACGATTGAAATAACTTCTTGTTATTTTTTTCTGTTCCCTGAGATAAAGTCTGAAGGAAAAACGTTTTGGCTCTAAAGCTATATAATCAATTTATTGTGTTAACTTTTCTTTATTTCTTTATTTTATTCGTGGGACAGTTCTGTCGTCTTGAAAACCATTAAATGAATCATTTGACGCACGAATTCACAGAAATGTTGTTGATTAGTTGTAGATGGCATATATTGGTAATGTCTAATGTATGTGTGTGTGATGGTGTGCATATGTGTGTGTGAAACATCGGTTACGTTTTAGTCGTATCATTGGCAGTACAAGTATTCAGACGGTGCCTCCGAATGCCGTAGCTAAGGTTTCATACTTGTGAGGTTTATAAAGAGTGACTGTATCTTTGACTTCCTTATTTATGTCTAAATGTGTTTCACGATACTGGCAATATGTTAATGAATGTCAGTGAAAAAGAGTATTTGCGCATACCACCAATGGCTGATGTTCCCTCTTATATGTCTTACCTCTACAGGATCTGGTCTGTCCCTTCCTTTGTAGATGAATTTCTTGTAAAAATATATGGATATACTGATATCTGGATTGCTTTCAATAAACCTGAACTAGTCGGATAAAAATTACACTTCATAATAAGGTACGGGGGAGTGTATTGACTTGGTTTTAGTGTTTATTACATTAAAATGGATAATTTTGGCAGGTTACCCTTTCATATCAAGGAAAATATTACCGAGGCATCTGGGATAATTTAGAACCCAGTGGGCAAATCACCATTGATTAAATATTGAATCAATATTTATCATCAGTATTGAAACATTATTGGAAAAGCGCTGTATTTGGAAATTACTTCAACCTTGTATGATCAACATTGAGAGATTGTCAAATCAATATTGATTCAATATTGGCAACTTGTTGAAAGGAAGGATTGAATTGCTCATGGAAAATCAACATTGATTCAATGTTGAAAGCTAGTTGATCATCAACATTGAACCATCAATGTCAAATCACCATTGATTTAATGTTGAAAACGAGTTGAAAACATCTCAGCCTCATTTCAATTTGTTTTCAACATTGAAACAACATTGAATGCCCTCTGGGAAGGGACTCTGGTAGTTTCTTCTCTCCTGCTAAGAGAGTCGCACGGCTTATTCAGTCATAGGTTGCCCGGGATATGAAAAATTTACTCTATCAGTCCTGTGTCTCCAGTAAAACTTTCTCGCAAACAAACCTTGATTGGTACGAGCAAGGCCTGTCGAACCACTGGCCAGTTACTGAAAGAATTTCACATTTCTCAGCAACTCCAGTCAGGCCAGGCTGGTGGCCAGATCCACATTATTGAAATTCCGGCTACTGATTGGTTACTCTCGAGTAGCACTGGTGATCTTTCTGGTGGCGTTTTAACGAAATATCGGTATTTTTTTATCCAAGGCATTCCTAGAGGCATGTACTTATATGTTGTTATACATTGTATTATTCATTCTGCCTTATATAGGAAGTCCTATATATGTCTCTTTTATATATATATATATATATATATATATATATATATATATATATATATATTAATATATATATTAGAGCCCTGCGCGGGCCGGAATTTAGAGCCCACACCCATCCCGCAAAATAAACCTTTAGCCCGCAACCGCACCGCTCCGCAGTTGTGAAAACACGCCTCGTACCGCCCCGCACCTATAAAAAATAAATTGACCCGCACCCGTCCCGCACATTTAACTTTCAGCCCGCACTCGCCCCGCATATCAACCAAAATTCAACCCGCAAATAAGTATATATATAAGACTTGACAAGAGACATCCAAAAAGTAGCCATCTAAAACAATATGACTTATTTTCATAATTTTTATAATGAATGACCACCTTTTCTGAGTAGATAGCGTTACCATGTTTTGCTGATAGTATGACGTTTCCAGTTTTTTCACTGGCGTTTTATTTTTATTTTAAAGAAGTACCACTTACCCAAATATATATATTTATTGCCATATAAGTGGAAATGTCAATAACTGGGACACACTAAACAAGTATTGCGTTTGTGTCCCTTAAAATATTTTTAAAGTAATTATAAATTCAACATATTCAGATATTTAGCTAACAATATATAATTGAAGTTTAATCATACATTCCATGCATATGCTGCTATAGAGAAACATAAAAAAAATCAAGCATAAAGCAATCAATTTCTATTGAGTTTGTCTGTCTAGAGTTACACTACTCGCCACTAGCTGCATTAGCTAGAGGACAGTCCTTGCTCACCACAATCCACACCATTTATTTGACATAAAGGTTAATCCTGTTCAGTGATGATCAGCTAATTAGCTGAAAGGGGAAGGCTGTGGAACTGCAGGGGGAGTCGGCTCTATAGGTCATGGCTGTGTACACAAGAGTATAGATATCAAATGAGTGCCATGCTCGGTATCTCATTCTCCGTTGCCATAGCAGTCCTCTAAATTGGCCAGTGCTCTTAAGCTCATGCATGATTAGCATACCTCAGTCTTTTTTAATTATATAGAGCTATATCCAGCTGGTGACAGAGCCAGATGCACCCCATGCACTGACTATTGTAAGATCATTGGTATAATATCTGAGAAACCTACTGGCCACAAGTATAGGCCTGCAGTGCTGAAAAGTCTCAACATACAACACTACTCCCAGGTACATTTGTACAATATTCTGACCAGTTGTTCCTGCAGAGATGAATCCGTCTCAAAACTCACGGAATTTATATTTCACAAGTGCGTTATAGTACTTCGGAAAATGTAATAACCGAAGGAACATAAACAGACCTACAGTGCTTTACATTTAAGTAAATGTAATCATCTCCTCGCTATAACTATGTTTTCGGCCCGCAGAAACCAGCACTAAAATATCATGTAACCTGCCCCGCCCCGCATATCCCAGCTTTTAGCCCGCACCCGCCCCGCCGGTAATTTTGGGCCATCCTGCCTCACAAATTCCTAAAAAAAAAAAAAAAAACAGCCCTTGGGGGCTCACGGGGCGCATTGCGAATGGAGGCCCGCGCAGGGCTCTAATATATATATATATATATATATATATATATATATATTTATATATATATATATATATACATTATTATATATATAATTAGGGCTGATTATATATGGAACAATATCATATTTTATAAGTCACAGAGAATTAAATATTGATACAACAGGTCTTGGCCAGTATTTATACAGGAATGTCGATGACTTTATGAAAAACATGATGGCTGACCATTGAATTTTGTAGCGTAAAAGATGTAACTTTTAGCACATTGTCTGATGTACACAGTTATATTTATCTAATATATAACCTTTATTTTAATATGTGTATACTAGGGCCCTGCGCGGGCCGAAAAATTGAACCCGCACCCGACACGCATCATGCCCTGTCAGCCCGCAGCTCGCCCCGCAATCAAAGAAAAAAATTCAGCCCTCCCCGCCCAGCAGTTACTATATGCTTCTTTCAGCCTGCACCCGCCCTGCAAAATTTTCTTTCAGCCCGCACCCGCCCCGTCCCGCATATTTCAAGCTTCCGTCCCGCAGTTCAGCCCGTAAAATGATAAAAAGTGTTGGGATCCAAAGGTTTACATATCAGGAATATTTTTCAGCAAAAATATTAGCCATGCTTATTATTAATATATATGAAATTTTTAATAATTGAATTGAAAAAAATCATTTAAATACGTTTTAGCAATCATACAACCCATAATTCATGAAATATTTTAAAAGACATGTTTAATTGCTTAAATGTATTTAATATAATCATTATAATTTAACATCTTAAACCTGTTTTTAAAATTTAAAAGGGAAAAAATCAAGCACATGGTTTTATTGTGTCTTTTTCTACTTGAATTTATAAAAAAAGTAAAGAAAAAAAACAGTCATCACCACATTATGCAGTACCCAAACAGGGATTTGACCAGCCAGTGGTCAATGTCATTTACAATTAGACAGCACATGGAGTGACAATTAGGCCTAGATACGGAGTCCACCTAAAGCTGTGTTTCCATGTATCCGCAAAAGCGTATCCGCAAAAGACGTACGTAGGTTCCATAGTGCGCTGTCCCCAAAAACTGTTTCCATAAGTACGTACGTTTTTCTTGCGGATACCCTTTCAAGTGCCTCTTTTGAAACTGCAAGGACGACAGGCAGGAAGAAGGTTAATATGTCTCATCTCACCTGATGCCGGGGCACTGTTGGGAAATGTAGGCATTTTTGCCATCCGCAAAACGGATGAATCGCTGATCGATCCGTTTCGATGCTGTCCGTTTTGGCGGATAAGCATGCGGAACACGTTAAAACGGACATATGGAAACAGTTAATCTTACAAAGAGGGATCCGATTTTCTGCGTACGAGACGTACGAGGTTTACGGATGAATTGAAACACAGCTTTAGGCTTTGTGCAGTTCTGGATCAATGAGTCACATACAGAGCCAGCTGTAGCCACACACTGTCTATTACAAGATCAAAGGTAATCAAGCCCTTGCTTCACTCCCAGCCATATTATGTATTATGTGAGACCTGACAAAATTACAGGGTTACAGTCCATATACAACATCAAGCAAGGTAACCTGTACGCTCCCGAGGCAGCGGAAATCTTGCGCTTCTAAAGAAGCAACCGATTTTCACGCTGCCAGCTTTGACCGTTTATGATATATTTAGACACCAGATGGCGGTTCGTTTTCCACTGAAATAAACGTGCGTATGATGTGACAAGCAGCCAATCAGATGCCAGTAAACAAACACTCGACAGGCATCCTGGCTCCGCCCATTGCTGCTCTTCAAGCGCCGCTTATTGAGTTTCCGGTCGAATTTAAATTACTCCCTCTGCATTCTCGCATCATCGACCGATTCGATTATGACATTATGACTGTACGTGTTAGCGTAGCCATGTATCTGTTGTCTGCAGAACTGAAACCAGCAAGCGAGGTGTGCACGCAGCCTTTGTTGTTACGTTTCGTTTGAATTACAGCTCACCGGCCGAGCATCCTATGTGCCCAAGGCCCTAAGCAAACCACGTCAGGGGCAATTCTCTCTGAGCCTGTGGCCTGTTCAGACGGTTACGCTTGGGGATGAGCTGTCACTCAAAAAGAAATTAATATGATTGGCTCTGTGTATTCCTCGCTTGGCTTTGTCTTCCAGCACAAGGTCTCATCTGATTGGACAAAAATACAGTGCTCCCCTCTGGTGTTGCAATTCAGGATACGAGGTCATAACAAACAGCGCCTTACGATATAGGTAGTAGCCCTATAGGTAAAGCGCTGTGTAAAGAGCGTAGGTAACCTGCCCTGCGAAGGGCCCTAGTGTATACACATCGTCTATAAAATAGATTATAATGTTTACAAAATGGGTACAAGAATGTGATAACCAACAGATAACCACTGTATACAAGAAATAGTTATATTCTATATAAGTTATACTATATAAGCTTTTATATATGATATTATTTAATTCTGATTGAAACTTAAAAAAAAACTCAAATTATATTTAAATATCACAGATGAATTGGTTTTTCAAACAATAGCACTATTACGATTATATTTTTATATTAACAGTACGTATCTTTAATAACATTAAGGCTAATACTATAATGATGTACCCCATTGGTGTTTAATTTGAGAACGAAACTTTCTCCCTGTAACCATGCAGTTGCACATGCACATTATCTTGTTCTAAATTCGACCTGTTGTGTTTATTCTCGATAGATCTGCTTCTTTCTCAAGACAAATTTTTCTAGCTGATCCCCACATCATGTATTCTCTCTCCAAGATGTAATAAAAATATGAAATGCGCCATTCGGGATTTTAATCGATTTCCATGTTGGAAATTAGGCCTAGTTTTTGACACTTTAATTATAACCTAATTAAAAAATGGTCCAATGTGGGAACACAGACCCTGCGCTGTGAAGACTGACCGTGAATGTTAACCTATACACATATTGTTTCTTGGAGCTATTTTTCAGTGAATTGTGTCTTATAATAGAACTGTATGTTCACTTACAGGAGCGCCCCCTGCAACCCCCCCCCCCCCCTCCCCCTTTCTGGGGAAAACTCATAGTACACCAAGTGTACAGAACAGTTACAATGTATGTTTTGCTTACAGATTGCACGATTACAACCTAAATTTAAAAAAAAATGTCTACACCTGGGCCATGAACCCCCCCCCCCCCCCCCCTTTCGCGTCTCGGCTCACCCACTACGTGGCCTCTCAAAGTGAGCCCCCCCCCCCATATTCTAAATTCCTGTATCCGCCCCTGACTTAAATTACTTTAGCTTTTCGTGAAACAGCAGGTGCCTTTGACGTCAATGTTCTCAGTGTGTGACGTCATACACTTTATCGCGCTTCATATATGGGATCTATTAATATAGACTAACCTAAGTTGGTAAAAATTATGCTGTAAAATCCCATAGAATGCTTATTCTGGGGTTATTTCAGCAGGGATTGTACATCAAAATGATATCACTTAATTGTGGATTTTTTTACAAATCCGACCTATATTTCAGATTTCAATAAAATCCACGAATCCGTTCTCATTCAGATATCCTGTTCACACACACACACACACAATTGACCGGAAATAACATAACCCTAGCTTTGCGCAGGATTAATAAGATTAATTAGAAGTAGATGCCGTTTCTCTTAACACTTAGCCGCCGACGTCGACGCAACAGGTTTCAGGCAATGCGTCAGTCACTGAAAAAAAACAAACGAGGAGTTCATTCTTTTGGGCTATTTAACACTAAAACCATATGGAATTATCCGGTTTCGGCCTCGCATTTGAGGTAGGCCTAAATTGTATAAAATATTTAGACATATTTATTATGGTGGTATTAGACATATTTACATGGTATTTTAAAAAACGTGTTGTTCTCTCTCTCTCTCTCTTTTGGTTTATAATTGCAAAAATGAATAGTAACTTTTGCTTTATTTTTTTTTGTACCGGTATACGCTTTTCTAAAGATTATGCTATTTACCCGTATCCAAAACGAAAAATCTACCTTAGTAATTGTAGGTTTAAAATAAAAGTAAAAAGCGGTAATGTGTTTAACAAATGTAGAGGGTAAATATGATTTTGTAATTGACTCAGTCTATGTTTCATTTATAATATAATATAATATAATATAATATAATATAATATAATGTAATATAATATATTTGTAAAATCTGTAATATTTATAATATTAGAGAGAGAGATGCTCAGATTATGATACCTTTTAACTGCTTCTGAGAATTTAATGCAAAGTAATATTTCAGCAAATCGATTGACTTTTCATTTGGGTGGGTGGGTCTTTTTTATAAAACACATAGGCCTACTTGTTAGAAGTTACCCACACCCTGGGTAAGAGAGAAGATAATCGACCAATCAGCTGACTTGTTTACATCATGGCGGTCAAACCAACTTTTGGTGAGACTTGACATCTCTGTCCGTAACCTGTGTTTGTTGTGACATTTAGAGTGAAGTCAAGTATATCCGTGCACCAAAGGTATGGAACTATGTCTTTTATCCCCCGGATCAAGAAATTCTGAAGCAACTGATGTCATAACTAACGAATCAATGAGAAAGCGGACCCCAACTCTGTTCAGACTTGTTCAAAAGAGCGCTCAAACTGTGTATACATCACTATCAGTGTTACTGGCATAAATACTGGTTACTGTATGGGAACTGGAGCTCCACCGCCTGGGTTCTCAGCAGCGTACATATTCTCAATTTCTGCTGTACATTTCGTAACCACAACTGCTTCAATAATTACTTATTATAAGTTATCAGGCCAGTAATGGCAATATGGGAGCGAGTATAGAATCCGGTCTGCATGGACGAGGTTAAGGGTGTATACGGACGGACGTAATGACTAATGATGTTTGGGATTCATGTAATGCCATTAGTACATTACATTGCCATTACTAATGCCATAATGGAGAAGTAAGAGGCATGTCGATGTCATATCATCAGGCATGTCATGGGATGAGACGGTCAAGTCAGTTTAGACCCACCTTGGAAATGTAGACCGGATTCTATACTCGTGCCGCAATATGATTATGAATGAAACAAGTAGTTAAATAGGATTTTAAAATAAAAGGCCACCCATATTGACATACGGGGTGTCCATACGTCAAATCTGTCACTCCGGCTCGATGGCAGGGCTTTCACGGTGTGTCACACCCCTGTCACAATACCCCGCACCATGTGTCATTAAAACAAGTTGTTACTCAAGCAGATCTTAATTACCGTGTAGGAGAAGTGGTGGTTTTAGACTAATCCAGGGGCCCTAGATAAGGTAAATGTGCATTAAGAGAATTTTTAAAGGCTTATTTCATTTATTATCTTTGACGCATTATTTTCAAAATTTATTATATTATAAGTAGGAGAAATGTATGTACCTATATAAAGTTCTAACATATTTGATATATAATGAACAGATGTGCACAAATATACTGCTTGTACAATGCAATGTGCACAATGTTTTCTTAGCGACGTTATCAACGTCATGCATAAGTTATTGTGGTTGATCAAAGTTTGAGCTGATAAATAAGACTTTGGAGATACAATAACTCTCAAACAACACCACCTTTTATTATAAAATACTTATTTTTTCTAAAAGTATTCATCTCCTTTATATTACAGAATATTACTTTTGTTTATAATATTTCATTATTTGCGTTAAAGATGGAAAATAGGCCATTTGAAAAAAACCTTATATACACAAATACCCTGGGAAATACCTGTTACATTAAGGCAAAATAAATGCCTTTGCAATAATAAAAACACCACATTTCATGATGCCCAATTTCCCTGGTGGACTTTGAAGTTACCTGGCCCTTTTATCTGGGATGCCTGAGTGATCAAAGTGATTGATTGGGGCAAAGGTGCGCCAGCTTAATTGCAGTATGCTCGACTGACCACTGGTGACACATGGTAACTGAGACTCCCAATTCTCAGTACCTGAGAGTGCAAAACAGGTAACCCAGACTTCCAAATCGAGGTAACCCAGACTTTCGGACCGTGTGTCATTAAGCACTCCCAAAAATAAAAATATTGTTGAAAGAAATAAAAATAGGCAGGCCTTTATAGTAAAACTACAGTCCCTTCTACCACCCCTGTCCATCATGATTATTTTTGGGGGAGTTTAAACATCTGCCATCTCAAAATTAGTTAACTAGAATGTATGGAACCTTTGCATAGTATGGCTAATTACATTAGTCTTTTATACAGGTAAAAGATGGCACTACCCTAGTGGCTACTGTCACTACTTTCAATGGCAAGTTTTATTCATTAACATTCACTAAATATGGCACACTGTGAAAAATATCTTTGATTAAATATTCATTTAAGCGCTACTGGATGTCATTTAGCTTGGCACACATACACTTCAGATATATATCTGATAGTGGTCACTAATAGTAATACAGGTAAAACTGTGCGAGATAAACATACATGCACTTTTTATTACCACAGTTTAAATATTTTAAAATACTACTGACAGACAGGAATTGACACTTATAGGCATGTGCTGGGTGGCAGGAAATTTGCCAGGCGGGGGCCACCGTGCATGAGCACATCCCTGAAAAAATTTTGAGTATTAGGGGCTTAGAAGAAAACCCTTAAACTTATAATCCCGTTGTGCTTTTTAAAAGGCAGTATCAGTCATCTCTCAGTCGTAGATTGATCATACATTTGTCATGCAGACTGGGACAATTTGCAAAAAAAAAAATGAAAAAAAAAATATGTGAACAAATGAAAGCAGATTACATTCCAAGTAGGCCAAACGTACGCGGCCTAGTCACCCAGACTTGAGGCAGAGTCTGAGTCATGGCCTTCTGAGGCCAAAACCGAGGCCAGTGGAACCCAGCCTCAAGGCCAAGACCAGCTTTGAAACTTCCAACAACGTATACAGCTTGCAAGGGTAGCATTTATATCCAATGAATTGACAGTTTTGAGTCAAAGCTACCATACTGAATGTTTGCACACAATACACATGATACAGGCCAACTAGTGCTGTCATCTATGCTTAGTAATATAAATGATTTACAGGTCTGACCGGACGATACGCGGCAATATACCCTTCCCCTGGAATGGGACACAAGGGGGCCCCATTTTCTAGTATTAAACATCGCTGGTGAAGAAGGTAGGCTACCTATATACCCCAGGTGTAGATCATTGATATAAAATCACTGAACAAATAAAGTGGATTGCAGGTAACCTTTATCCAAATCACAATTTCACAGCCAGTCACAGCAAAGAAAACTTTCATGTTCTTAATTTATGAAACCTGACTGGGTATTGCGATCACAGAGCCAAACTGATGACACGGAAAACTCAAGGTGATGACTTCTTACCAAACTTTAAGTGAGTTTACCGATGGGGAAGAACAAAGAAACAGTCGTACAAAGATCAAATCAATGTCATCAGCCCATAGGACAGATGTTAACACCAGGGCACATTCAGTTCTTGAATGTTAGTGAAAAATTGAAATTTGCTTTCATGGCCTGAAAAGCCAAAAATTAAATTGCTAGTCATGGAATCTAAGGATTTGGGCATGGCCCTAAAAAAGTGTTATTCCTCTCCACACTTTGCCAGTACACAACCTCTTGCCTCCAATTTCTCACATAGATGCTGTCTGTGTTTACTTTTCTATGGCATCCTCTCACCCTAATTTAACCCAGACAGGTTTTTTTTCTTCCAGTTTCTCGAAACTGCTTATTGGGGCTGCCATTTTATGAACACACTAAAACCATGATTCACAGGTGGTGGGTCGGAATTTTGGGTATACAGCTAGTGACTTGGAATTTACAAATGCTAGACAGTTGTAATTTCAGAGATAAGACTGCAATCTGCATTTGATTTGTGAAAAATTACCAAATGGACCCTTGCCTACAGTCTCACTGTATTCATCCTCTCAGTTTGTAATATATGTTTGTGTGGTTATTGTAGTTCCTGCGCCATGGCAGCCACAAGACCCACCATTCCACCCTCATCCCTGCCAGATGATGCTGAAGACCAGACATTTGAGGTCTTACAGAGACACCTGGTGGCAGCAGAGCAAGATACAAAACGTTTAGTTGAAAAACTTGCACAGATGGGGTTTAAAGGAGACACTGGGGAAAGTAAAACAAAGTCTCAATCTCCAATTCCTCCGCTGGCTTTACGCAACGCTGACCAGGAAGTACTGCAGAGAAACTATGAAGCTCTCGTGTCCAGAGTGTGTAAAGCAGAGAGCGCTGTACAGACACTGAAATTAAACCTCCTACGACTACAAGCAGACTCGGACCTGCACAGAAAAGATAAGGTTTGTCTCACTTGTTGTTTCATTGGAGAAGTTTTAAAAATCTAAATGTGTCCATACATTCACCTTCATGATGAATATGTTAGTTATATCAGAAAAATATTCAAAACACAGATGTTTTTGTGGTAAGGACTTCATGGAGTAAGTAATATTTTGTAAACATGCACATGTGCAATTTAAACAGAGGACATTTCTTTATAATTCAACAAATTTTGATTTTAAGTTTGAAAGATGAGGCAAGTAGTCTTTTCCATCTTCACAATTCCTAACTGGAAGAGGTTTAATTTGAATGACCTCTGGTGGAAAGGTGACAGAAAATGTCTATTCTTGGCAGTTTTGATGATATGCATACAATTTACAGATGTCATCCAGTGAGAAGTTGTCCACAGCTGTTGAGACTTATGAGAAGGAAGTGAATAAGTTGAATCGTGACTTGATGCAGACACGAACAGAACTCAAACAGGCCAACGACTCTAAAGAACGAGCCTTAGCTGAGGTGCACCAGCTCCAAGATGCTCTCAAACAAACAGCCTCATCAAAGGTCAGAGGTCATATGCATATGTAATAATCAATTTTGTTTTGATTTTGAGTTGTAAATTGGCAGTATCCACACTTAGTTTTGCATCTAAATCAGATTAGGTTGAACTGGCTTTCTTTAGTTTGGAAGTAGTATGCTTTGTGTCCACACTGTAATTTGCTTGACAAAAGTCTAATCAGTTTATTAGAGTTTGGTGTCTGCACTAGGTTGGCCATAGAATGTACTGTGCCGCTAAAAGTAATATTTCCTTGAAATGATTGTATTGAAAGGGAGCAAGACTTGTCTCATGCAGGTTAGAAATGGATTTGCATGTACTGATTAAGAACTGTTTAACAATAAACTGGACTAAAGTAAACCACTTTTCAAGCAGGTTATTATAGACCAAACCAATACAGATAAATGGGCTGGTGTTGACAGAGTAATTTGATTCACAATCCAGATTATTTCTAAGTGCGGATATAGCATAACAGTATCAAAGTTAGGTTTTTATAGAATAATAATTTCATTTTGAAACTAAAAGTATCACAGACATATAAACGGTAACCAAGTCTTGGGTTACGCTCTTTACAAAGCTCTTGACCTATAGGCCTACTACCTATTTCGTAAGCGCTGTTTGTTTTGACCTCGTATCCTGAATCTCTACACCAGAGGGGAGCACTGTATTTTGGTCCAATCAGATAAGACCCTGTGCTGGAAGACAAAACAGTTTACCAGCCAAGCGAGGATTACACGGAGCTAATGTTGTTCATTTCGTTTTGGGTGACAGCTCATCGCCCCGGCAACCGTTTAATAAAAAAAGATTTTGTCAAAATAATGAAAAAAGGACCCTTATATATGTTAATTTTATGAGGAAAACTATAAGAAATAAAATTTTTCCTCATGTTACTTCTTGCAGTCAGAGGCATCAGAGCAGATCACAGACATGAAAATGATGAAAGAAAAACTACATCGTCGGTTAGCAGAGGTTCAGGATCAGTTGTCACGTGAAGCCAGTCTGCGTGAAAGCTTAGAGCAGTCTCACAACACCATGTTACAGAGGGTCAAGGACATGGAGAACGTGGTTGACAGTAGCAGAGAGGAGGTAGGAACTCTAAATGATATTAATCTGCTTCAGTAAATTAAGGCCTCTAACCTACCAGTAATAAACAAACAATAAAAGTTTAAAGAAATCTCACAACAGGATATTACATGAACAGAGTCTTAGCCTCTTCCACAGACTCACTATAACAGAGCGTGTTACTAGAGAATAAGACCATGCCTGTGATTGGCCAGACATATTGATCTATCTTATTGGCTAAAGCTTTGGCCCCTCATTCTACTTTGCACATGGCCATGCATTTGTCCTAATCCATTTGGCTGACTGTTTGCTTGTCACCAGGTTATCCCTGACATTCAATTACAGTGGAACCCCACAATTACGACCACCCTGGGGACTGAGCAAAGTGGTCTTAATTTGGGGGTGGTCGTATTTGTGAAACTTTTACCGTGGTCCCATATAACACGCTGATATTTAATGTGTATCAGAGTTTATCTATTACATATCTTTAATGTGAATTATAACAAAATATTTTACCTAGCGGAGGACCCCTATTATGAATTTTGTGTGTGTGAGTGTAGCTGAAGATATTTATTCATGATAAAAATTTATATATATATGTACACATACGTAGTGACTGATTATTAACAAATAATAACACTAAGGCAATACGATTACAACCTACTGAATGCATATTGAACATAATACGTGGCTGTCATATATTTAGCCTTCCGTTTGAGTATATATTGCGTGCACTTGAGTTTTCCGGACGCTAAACTGCTGAGCCATTTGGTGCTGACTGTGCGTGGTGTTGCCGCCTTGATTAACGCCACTTTATCCTTCAAGGAGAGCTCTTTCAGAGTCCTAACAGCAAGCAATTTAAATGCAAACTTAACCAGTAGAGAAATAAACTGACAACGATCTGTCAGAAAAGGCAAGTTAATGTGAGGGATTTTCCCCCCATGCAAGCTTTATTTATACATTTTACTAACTGCTAAATACCCAGTATCAGTAAGGTATGAACACATTTAGGATTAACTAGGTCGTTAATTTTACCAGTGAGGATCGAACAATATGTGATGAGTTGAAAAATTGCCCGCAACCCCACACTTAGGGTAGCTGTAATACAGGTGATTACTGAGGGGCAATTAGCATCTGACCCCAGGTCAGACCGGCTCATTAAGTAATCAGGCCTATGGTTACCCTCTTTGATCTATAACCTACACCTCAACGAGTCTCAGCGAAGACACCGAGTCGGGAAGATATGCGGGACCAGATTAACACTCGGGTTAAGATTAGAAACCTTGTTACCCGCTTTGATCTTTCGTTAAGGCGCCTGTGACAAGACGCAGCCATTGACTCGTGACAAATGTTGTTTCAGTACTTCTCGGCGGTGGTTGCATTAGCGGGGTCACATTAGCGCTGGGGCCAGGAAATCTGGTCGTAATTCTGAATTCAGGGGTGGTCGTAATTTTGAGTCAGTTTTAAACATAAATAAACTAAGAAAAATTCGGGACCAAGCAAAATGGTCGTAATTGTGGGGTGGTCTCAATTGTGGGGTGGTCGCAAGGCGGGGTTCCACTGTACTTGAACCATCTGTGTGCTGGAATGGCCTTGCTGGCCAAGGAATCCCTTGTGCATTTCAAATGGGGATTTCTGTTTTTCAAGATTCTTAACAGAAAAAGTCATCTAACTATAAATGTGCATCCCAATGGATGCATGCCTCCACCATGGGAGCATAAGTTTCAAGACGGTCTGTGTGCAGACTGAACATCGTCACTCTGAGATGGTGGGCGAATGAGAGAGAACTGAACAGGTGGCCAGGTTACACTAATAGGTAGGACCTTTTGTGCATTCCCTTATTTTTTGGCCCATGTACGCTGAATGTTAGTGAATAATCCATGATGACGCTCCAGAATCCGGAGAAGAAGCTGGATCAACACCAAAATCTAATAAATCCTTCCTTATGTTGTGAATAAACAAACACACAAACTAAAATGAATGCATATCCTTCTGGCGGAGGCAATAAGGAACCCTCCTGGGGGTTGCTGAGTGTCCTCATGTCTTTGTCAGAGACTACAGAGAGACAACTCATGGATTTATTTGAGGAACTTGCAAGAGACAGGGTGACTGAGACAGAGGCTGTTTGCCAAGAAGTCATACTTGATTTAACTAATTTTGGTCTTTCATTACCACAGGTTAAAACCATGACAGCCTCGTGTTCTTCATTGAAGCAAGAGAATGTTCAAATGAAAGCCACGGTTCAGGAACAGATATCACTACGACAAACAGCAGAGGAGGCCATCCAACAGCTGCTGTCACAGCAAGGTCAGTGACCTCAATAAACAGAGATCATGTGATCACAAGATCATGTGACTGTAAGATTTTGTGACCCTAAATCATTAGCCTTCGTAGAAAGCCTCCCTGTGAGGCTTACAAGCACTCTTTATAAAATATTGGTGTGGGAGCGAGGTCACAGATTTTTAAATAAATCATATAATTATCTAAAAATAAACACACGTTGGTCTTTACCTGGGTGTGTTAACCATTTCTAATAAGTTAAAACAAAAAAAAATATGCAGGTAGCTGCCTGTTTTAGTCACAAGATGGCACTATATTAGGGACCAGGCAGTAAATCTTATGCTTGAATTTCCATGATGAATAAGCCTGAAATGTAACAGTCAATGAGAACTTGCTCTCATGACTTCCTAACTTTGCATCTGGATAACAGGTTTAATTTTCTTATTTGAGCAAGAAAATAAGTAAGGGTTATAGTTAAGGCTTTGTTAGCTAGATCATGTTCGTTATGTGGCCAAAGGAGGGACTTTTAATAATATCAGGCAGGACACCGCTATAAAGCATTCACTGCTCTCTGTCTCAGAGAGGGATATTGTGTCTACTAAATCATGTGACTGCAAGGTCATGTTACTCAAAGATGTGTTTCTGAAAATCATGTTGCTACAGGGTTGACTTAAAGATCATGTGACTAAACCGTCCTATCATTTTATGTGACTGTAAGGTCATATGATTACAAGATCATCATGTTGGGAATCAGTTGTAATTTTATTATTAATCATCAGTAAAAATCAGTAGACCTCTACCGACTGATAATCAGAAATAATCAGTTGTTCAGAAGTATGAACTTTCTGGCCATTGCAGACCAGTAAATCATCTCAGTTGATATATAGGCCTACATGTAGGCTAATAATGTCATAATTCTGTAACCTACATGTCTGGATAGCCTACTTAAAGGATTAAGTACTTTTAAATGTAGACTTTTCTCTAGTTTGTTTACATAATTTATATATAAGCATCACAAAGTCAATGTTAGGTGCAAAAATTGACAAGCAATTATGGCACTGCAAGATCAGTCACCAAATTGTTTGCATCAACTTGACCAATCACTTATTATAATCAAACATTGGCCCTTTACTACAAGATCACAGGACTGATTCCTCCTGAGTAAAGTATCATCTATAAATTTAGGTCATCGGAAATTATTGTCCCTAGTATCTGACTTAGGATTGGGGGATATGTATTTTGCCATTTCTGTGTGTCTGACTTTCACTTACTGTTTCTAAAAGATTTTACCAAAGATGATTGAATTTCATTGACATTTTGTGGCTCTGATTCAGAATAGCCTAGATGGGATGTTTGTAGCTCATCCAGCCATAGCTTACGAGTGTATTCCATAGCCGCATCAGTCCATAATTTTCAAATTACATATCCTTAATTTCTTTACTGATTTATATTTTGCTTATTTTATCCGATAGGGCTAGATGTAGGCTTTTAAAGTTCAAAACAGAATTTTGAAGTCATTAATTTTGCAAATTTATTTTCACAATCACAAAAAAGGCAACCTCTCCCTTATTACTTGACAGATTATGATTCTGCTTGTTTTATCAGATAGGTGAAATTATAAGTCATTAATAAGCAAATTGATGTAAACTTTTGTGAAATTATAAAAAATGTACTTCTCCCCTAATTTAATGCTTGTTTGGTGGCATATCAGCTCTTCATCATTTACGTTCTGGAATTACTGTGTGTCCATCTATCTGGCAGTCCATCAACCATAATCAGCTATACACCGGTTTCCAGATAACTTGCCTACTTGTCATCCAGTTTTGTTCCTCCCTAATTCACTTGTACATTTTATTGTAGAGGAGTCCAAGGCATTATTTACAAAGACCTGTGAGGAGAGAGACTTTCTGATGAGAGAGGTGGGGAGGATGAGGTCACAGTACTCAAACCTCATCAAACAGCTCGATCACATGAAGAAGCTGGTGGAAGAGAGACAGGTAAAACCACAGACTTGTACCCTTCACTCAATCGTAGATGCTGGCAAAATTTAGACTTGTATCCTTCACTCAATCACAGATGTTGGCAAATATTTAGACTTGTACCCTTCAATCAATAACAGAAGCAGGCAAATATTTAGACTTGTATAGGTTTTATAAACTTTACAGAGCACTAAGGACCGGTTTATGTGTGTTATGTTATATGTGATTTGTTATATTAACTACATTTATACCTCAGCTGGTTATGAGTCAACTGAACTATAGTGATGGTTGTTTGTCCGTCGTCTGTCCATCCGTTAAACTTTCCTACATTTTGTTAACTTTACAGAGCACTAAGGACCAACTTAATATGTGTCATGTTAAATATGTTTTGTTATATTTACAACATTTTTAGCTCAGCTAGATATGAGTCAACTGAGCTACGGTGATGGTTGTTTGTCCGTCGTCTGTCCGTCCGCTAAACTTTCCTACATTTCGTTAATTTTACAGAGCACAAAGGACCAGCTTGAAAAGGAGAATAAGAACCTGTACGAAGCCATGAAGACGTCAGCGGCTCAGAACGCTCAGCTCATCGCCACGTACGAACAGCAGCTTGAGGTAGGTCACCATGGAAACTAAAGTTTCATAACATGGATTTAACGAAGGTCTCTACAGTTCAGGCAAGAACTTATGTCTCCATTTTTCGCGACATGCAATCGGGAATACTCCTAATTTTGATTTATGCCATCAGGGGTCTCTCCCATACCATCCTGTGTCCCTTGGCTTCAGTGAGTTAACTTCAGGGTCCATTAATGAATGGTCACACCATTTCAATTATCTGATATTCAGTGTCAACCAGGCCTTATCGCTTAAAGTCTCACCACCTACCTGTTTTGTGGAATTTATGTGGTTTCTAACTCACTGTGCCTAGAACCTGCATATTAATGAACTTCAGGCATTTCCTGTTAAGAAAATTTCTAATTTCTTATAAAGCCTCTGTGATGGATGTTTAACTGTGTTTATCTATTAGCTGTTAGTAAACACGGTATGTGCACAATTTTGGCAAACAAAAAACAATGTAACCCTCACTGGTTGATTACATATGTGCCAAAGTTGAAAGGTAACTTGTTGCAAAACAGCCTGGTTTGTCTGCAGTTATGTGTGTTGAATGTGTCTGGACTATTTTGGTGAGGAAGCCACATGTGAACAGCCTTATAGAAGGCTCAAGGAATTATCTGTTGATGTAAAATATCAGAATATTGTGACACAGGAACACGCGAGTAGAGATCTAACAGACTCTGAAGTAAACTGTAGGTATCCAACGGATACAGGAAGAGGTATGGGAGGGACCCCTGGTGCCCTAAATCAAAATTAGGCCAAATTCCCGATTCTGTATAGCATAAAAACCTGCACAGTCAACCGTGACTTGCAATGTCCACTGTCAAAACTACATTTGGCAAGTAAAGGTCACTCTTATCTGGTCTCTGGAAACAGGTCAGCCATACCAGTGCCCCTCATGATAACCATTTAATGTTTGCAGCAGCCCTGTCAGAGGTCCCAATATTACCTGATTACACTGGTTACTAGGGCCAAAGGTTAACACGGTTACACAAGCATGAGACTACCATGGTCAAAAGAGCACATGATTTCCATGGTTGCACTAGCAGCAGATTACCATGGTTACACCAGTTACAGACTACTCTCAGTATACTGGTACTTTATTACATTGGTTAAAAAGACATTATTTTTACATTTTTAGCTTAGCTTACTATAAGACATCTGAGCTATAGTCATGGTCTTTTGTCTGTCATCCTGCTGTCCGACTGTCTGGCCATCCTTTAACAGGGCATGTTTTGAAACCGTTGGACCTATAAAAAAAAAAAAAAATTTTGCATACAGTTAGATGTCCCAAAAATCTACTATCATACGAAAAATTGGGTCACTATAACTTCGTTCCTTCAAAATATTAAGGAAAAACCTCCGTTTTCCATAAAAAAGCAATTGTTACCCTTCAAGGCTGCCTAATATCAAATCCACTGATCTGTTTTTGATCATATTTAGTATTCATATTCTTCTACACATTTTCTATGAACATACCAATAATTTGGTCAGTATTGCACATTGTTTTGAAGTTACTGGCCCAAATATAATGCAATTTATAAATCAGGAAATATATTTACTTATTTCACATGAGAATTGCTGAAGCTGGAGACTTTTTTTCAGGGATATAACTTTATTTTATCAAAATTCAATTGTTTACCCAAAATTAGATCTGAATTTTGCAAATTTTTTTAAGTTATTAGCATAAATAAAAAATCAATACCTTAAATTTTGTCCAACTTTGGCTATGGTATGTTTTTTACCTGTAAGCACTGTTGATTTAATTTTCACAGCATATATACATAAGGATTTAATCTTTTAAAATCTGAAATTTCAAAGGATTTGATTGAAAAGAGAAGCTTTTATTCAAGTTTTCATATACCATGTCAAGTGTTGTTTACATCAACCCACCTAGTAGTACAGCCGTCACTTGTGTTATGCAATCCACTTATGGCAGCTTGCCTTGGCTCAGTTTGGCCACTACTGGCAGGCATCCCCTCTGCCCTGCACTCCCCCCCTAGCTAGTGCATAAACTAGATGAATGTTTTAATATTCTGTATTTGATTCATTCTTATTCTAGGCTATGCTACATTTAGATTTTTGTTTTTTACCACCACGGTTACAATGATTAAAGTGCACATTTAATTGTGTCCACAAGGTGGAGTATTGCTATGAAAGTGTGGATGTTCATAAGATAAGTAATTCCGTACTTCAGAAGAGTAAAAACTTCACCAGGTGTGAAATTGACAGTTAATTCCAGTAATAAATTATAGCTGAGATAGTAATTAGCACAATGATGTTGTTTGTCCATCATTCAACCAACAGTGACTTTATTTGAAAAGATTTTTTATCTGAAAGTTAATATTTTATCAAATTTACTGAATCTTTTATTTCGATTAATAAAATTAAGCATGTACTGTTAACTCCATTGTACAAAAATTTTTAACAGTGATTCAAGGAATAATCTTGAAGATGCCATGTTGTGGTATTATTTTTTTTAAAGTCAGTTTAACATTTTGTGATTTAAAAATAATAAAATATGTGTATGCATAATATGAACCAATATGAGCTACTCTTGATAAATAATGATTGCGACTTAGAATTCTGATAATTTAACTAATATTTTCAGATTTTTTTATTACAAATTTATAAAAATGTAAATTAAAAAAATGAATCTGATAAAAACTATTAATGGAAAAAGTGGATATGCTAAAAAAAATAGGGTTTAATATAAACTTAAATGCATTATTCCCTTGAAAGTGAAATAAAGGTATTAGTCCATTTTGTCCACTTGCCTGTCCATCTGTAAATTTTTCATATGCATCACAGTATCTCAAAACTTTCTGTTTTTCTTCATGACAGTCTTGTCAGAGTATTAGTTTTGCAATCATATATTTAGAACTTTACTATAACCAAGTAGGGCCCCTTTCCTCTTAACTTCTCATGTGCTTATATATATGAAAAACATTACAATAGCATATTTTGCATTTTCAAAATTTCAAACTTCAGCTGAGCACCATGACCCATGGGTCCCTTGTTGCCCTATTATCTTGGTTACACTATTAACATATTACCATGGTTACACAAGCACTCTTTTTACCATGGTTTTTCCTACACCAGTTTGGTGACATTAGCACCTAATTATGTTTTAACACAAAAACATTTTATCTCAGCCCGAATCAATATATAGCCTTATTTTAAAAATAACATTTAAATTGTTTAAAAATCAGAAAATGTAATATCAGAATTCAAATACAAAATTTTGGTCACCATAGTTAAGATTACTGTGGGCTACATTGTTTCATCAAATTAAATGTATGTTTATCAGTGTTCAATGAAATGTGTAAAGTTTCTCAGAACATGTTAACTCCCTATCCAGGAGTCTGCGCTCACATTACCTCCAGGGGAATCGCAGGAAGTTTAATGGGGAGATGCTAATTTTTAGCTCAGCTGACTTTCAGTCATGCTGAGCTATAGCAATCACTCTTTGTCCGTCGTCCGTCTGTCCGTTAACCTGGCACAAATCATAACCGCTGAACTTAGAATCTTGTAACTTTACATTCTGAGAGGTCAATGAAAAATCTCCTTGGAAACCAGAAATTAGGACTCTATTACCCATATCCTTCCAGCTATGGGGCCCCAAAGTACCCCCCAGAAAAGTAAAAAATTTCATACAAAAACTTCAATATCTCATTTACTACTTGACTGATGGTCATGATTTTTGGCATACATATTGATCATGAGATGTTCCATCACTTCCTGAGGACTGGTTGTGCCACCTGTATTTTTCGATTTTTTACGAATTTTTTTCTCTATTTTTGTGACTTTAAAAATGTGAACATCTGTTAACAAGGCACAAATCTTAACGACTGGACCTAGAATCTTCATTCTCGACACACTGAGAGACCTATGAAAAGTCTCCATGGAAACCAGAAATTAGGTCTCTGTTACCCATATCCTTGCAGCTATGGGGCCCCAAAGTACCCCCCAGAGTAGTCAAAAATTTCATACAAAAACTTCAATATCTCAACAACTCCATCACTGATGGTCATGATTTTTGGCATACATATTGTTTATGAGATGTTCCATCAGTTCCTGCAGACTGGTGGCGCCACCTGTATTGTTCGATTTTTCACGTTTTTTTCCTCTATTTTTGAGACCTTTAAGGATGCTGTCATCTGTTAGCGTGGCACAAATCGTAACGACTGGACCTAGAATCTTAATTCTTGCCACACTGAGAGGTCCGTGAAAAATCTCCTTGGAAACCAGAAATAAGGTCTCTGTTACCCATATCCTTTGAGCTATTGGGCCCCAAAGTACCCCCCCAGAGTAGTCAAAAATTTCATACAAAAACTTCAATATCTCAATAACTACATCACTGATGGTCATAATATTCGGCATACATATTGATCATGAGATTTATCATCAGTTCCTGCAGACTGGTGGCGTCACCTTTATTGTTTGATTTTTTTACGATTTCTTCCTCTATTTTTGAGACCTTTAAGGATGCTGTCATCTGTTAACGTCGCATAAATCGTAACGACTGCACCTAGAATCTTCATTCTTGACACACTGAGAGACCTATGAAAAGTCTCCATGGAAACCAGAAATTAGGTCTCTGTTACCCATATCCATCGAGATATGGGGCCCCAAAGTACCCCCCAGAGTAGTCAAAAATTTCATACAAAAACTTCAATATCCCAATAACTACATCACTGATGGTCATGATTTTTGGCATACATATTGATCAAGAGGTGTTTCATCAGTTCTTGCAGACTGGTGGCACAACCTGTATTTGTTCGGGTTTTTTTTACGATTTTTTCCTCTATTTTTGAGACCTTTAAGGATGCTGTCATCTGTTAGCGTGGCACAAATCATAACAACTGGACCTAGAATCTTCATTCTCGAAACACTGAGAGACCTATGAAAAGTCTCCATGGAAACCAGAAATTAGGTCTTTGTTACCCAACCCTAGAGCTATGGGGCCCCAAAGTACCCCCCAGAGTAGTCAAAAATTTCATACAAAATCTTCAATATCTCAATAACTACAACACTGATGGTCATGATTTTCGGCATACATATGGATCATGAGCTGTTCCATCAGTTTCTGCAGACTGGGTGCGCCACCTCTATTTTTTTCAAATTTTTACGAATTTTTTTTCTCTTTTTTGAGACCTTTAAAGATGTGGTTATCTGTCAACAGGGTACAAATTGCAACAACTGGACCTAGAAACTTCATTCTTGTCATACAAGGAGGCCCATGAAGAGTGCCTGTGGAAACTTGAAATTAGGTCTCTGTTACCCATATCCTTCAAGCTATAGGACTCTGAAGTATCCCTCAGAATAATGGACAATTTGATACAAAAGTTGAAGTATCTGAACAACTAATGCAGAGATCACCATGATTCTTTGCATGGATATTGACCATTAAGTGTTTTTATTAGTTTCTGCAGACTGGTGGAGCCACCTGTATTTTTGTATCCTCCAAAACGAAGTTTTGCAGATACTATGTTTTTGACCGGGTTCCTCCGCCGCCGCCACGTTTGTTTCCAGAGAGCTCCTCTGAGAAAAATGGACCGATTTTTCCGAAACTTACACTAATTATCTAGTCACATGTGAACTAGTGACTAACCAATTTGTGTTGACCTCTGACCTTTCCCCTCTCTCCAGCGTCCATTTGTGCGTCTGATCCACACATAAACCCTCATATCTCGGGAACCATTTGACCAATCAGGAAATAAAATTTATACAAATGTAGCCCTTGAATTGCCTTATAACATACACAAAAATGGTGGGGCCACCTGTAAACATGTTTGCACAGTGTCCATCTGTTCATCTGCCTTGGGTTAAAATCACTCATATCTCTGCAGTGAATTGACTAATTCACCTGAAATTCGGCATGCATATACATCCAGGATAGCTTTCTTGATTTTATGACAGATGGCGCCACCTACATTCACGTTCACACTGATCACATCCAAGCTCATATCTCAGGAACCGTTTGACCGATTGGGTCAAAATTTTGCATGTGTATAGATATCACATAGCTCTTTATCATACGCAAAACTGGTGGCACCACCTGCAACCATTTTTGCACAGCGTCTGTTTTCTGCTGTGGGATAATGTCACTCATATCTCGGCAGTGCTTTGACATATCTGCCTAAAATTTTGCAGTTTTATACATCCTGGATAGCTTTCTTGATTTAATGACAGGTGGCGCCACCTACATTCTAGTTTATGCTGCAGACATCCGAGCTCATATCACGGGAACGTTTGAACGATTGGGCCAAAATTTTCCATGTGTATAGATCTCACATAGGTCTTCATCATACACAAAACTGGAGGGGCCACCTGCAACCATTTTTGCACAGCGTCTGTCTGTTTGTCTGCCGTCGGCTAAAATCACTCATATACATGTGGTGGTTTGACTTTTCTGCCTAAAATTTTGCATATGTATACAACTTGGACAGCTTTCTGGATTTGTGGTAGGTGGCACAACCTACATACACATTTAGGCTGCAGACATCCATGCTAATATGCAACATACCTTACTCTATTTCCCCTTGCCACTCAATCCATGCCTCACTTCAACCGTTCCACTCTGATTTTGGTGGATACACGTAGTCACTTGTCGCCTACCCATATTCTAGTTTTTAAAGTTTACACATTTTTTCTCTATTTTTGAGATATATAAATACAGACTAAATCTTGGCCTGTTGGTTAATCTGTTTGATGCTTCAGTTGAATGGGTATATACTACCATTCTGATGATAAAATTTCCTTTAGCGAATCTCTTCCCAGTCAGCTGAGCGTCATGACCCATGGGTCACTTGTTTGTATACAGTAATAAATTCTCTGATATATTTATCTTTAATGTTTACAGGAGGAACGTGCTGGCACAGCTCAGAAATATCAGATGCATGAACAGGCAGTCCATCTCCAGGAACAGCTACAGTCAGTCAGCAAAGAAAGGGCTCAGCTACACACACAATGGTAACACCGAATACATGATAGTCAGATTTAACCCCCTCCCTCACTCCAACACCATCTACTAACTACAGTCAGTCAGCAAAGAACGGGTCCAACAACACACACAGTGGTAAAACCAAATACATGATAGTCAGACTTAATCAGAAGGTTTAGATTTTATATCAAATTAATTGGTGGCTTATGATTTCTGAGTGTTTTAATATCCCATTGAGTATATAATGTACTAGGGTTTTAATTTATGAGCCCTGAAAAATTTAAGGTGATGCAGATAAATTAAAAATTGCAATTTGAGTGATAATGAGACAATGAATTTTACAATACACACTAGGCTGAATTAAAGAAGAATTAGCATATTATCAGAGTCAGTAAATATGTCAATGAAATGATTGCAGTTTAACCAGGATATACTGGTTAATTGTGGTAGGGGTTCAGGTACCCCCCCAACCCCACACACACACACGTACACACACATATCAACCAAACAAAAGGTTGTCTAAATAGAAAATGAGAAGAAAAAAAAACTTGTCCTACCACCAGCACATTAAAGGCTAATCCCTTGGAGCTTTTATAAAAATAGGCCAGAAAATGTGGATATCATGGCACTCCGGTTGCTTGTTTTATTTATATCAACGTGTTTATAGTATGTTGGGGCCCACCAAAATATTCAAAACAAATTCAACATGGGCATCTGGCAGCAAGTCAGATAAGCCAGAGCTTTGCAAATGGGATTTTGCATTAAGTGACCTTTTTACCTCTGTGTATATGCAACCTAACACCTTAGGTTACATGTTTTTCCTGTTTGTCAACATTGCTGTGTTTACAGACATGTTGTTGATAAACAATTTCATACATCCTTCACAAAGGCTTTATAAGACCTTTTCACAACCAAAATTATTCTTTGATCATTGTATCGCCAGACATAGTCTGGAGATACTATGGTTTAGGCACGGTTGCGCCGCCGCCGCCGCCGCTGAGATTTCTTTTGGACACAATAACTAAAAAAATATTTCAAGGATCTTTTTCAAACTTGACACATTTATAGATATAGGTGAGAGGACGAAGCCTATTCAAAATGGGGTCATGACCTCAACTAGGAGAGTGACCTTGACCTTGAATAGATCCATTTTTGGGGAAAATCACACAAATTCTTAAATATCTCAAGAAATCTTTCATGGATTTATCCAAAAATCAAGTTGGACAAAGATCTTGGATAGTGATGTCATGTACCGGAAACTGGTGGTGCCACCTAGTATCCTTTTCTTGTTTTTGTGCCCTTTAATACCCCCATCATTGCCACTTGACAGTACTTTTAGCATCACAAGTCAAAAACTGATTGACAGATTTCTTTAATATTATGCATGTACATAGGTATGGGTTATGGAATGATGTATTTCAAAACTGGGGTCATGACCTTTCCTTTGAGAGTGGCTTTGACCTTGAATATTACCATATATGGTGAAAATCACATAAAATCATGAATATCTTAAAAAGGGATGCATGGATTGGTCCAAAAATCAAGTTGACGATGATCTTGGATAGTTTTGTCTTTTGCAGAAGATAAGTGGCGCCACCTGTTGTCCTTTTCTTGTTTTTTGCACCTTTGAATACCCCATCATTGCCACTTGACAGTATATACTGTGAGCATTATAAGTCAAACAGTAATGGACAGATTTCTTTCATGTTATGCATGTATATAGATATGGTTTATGGAATGAGGTATATTTAATTTTAAATTTAATTTTAAAATTTAATATAATTTAAGTTATTTTTTTTTTAATTTAATTTTTTTTTCAAATGTTGGATATTTTGGAATGCAGTTTATTGATTTGGAGTCATGACCGTGACTATGAGAGTGACCTTGACCTTGAATATTCCCATATTTGGTGAAAAACATAAAATCATGAATATCTTAAAAAGGGCCACTTGACAGCACTGTGAGCATTATAAGTCAAAATCCCTTCGATCAATTGTCCTTCCCAATCCAAAATATTCCTATATTTTGTACAAATGTTTCTCACATTCATTGCTAAAATACAAATACGTCACATTATATCAACAAAATACCACAAAACCTCATTTGTCTGGCGATACTATGGCACCAGCGGTGCCAAGAAATGTCTAGTTAATATATACCACAGAAATTCTGTTTCAAAAGGTAGGTGAATGGGCACCTTTAATGATTTGGTTATAATCACTTAGGGGGTGGTGACTCAACTACAACACAGATTTTCATTCATCATATTATTTTATTACATATTATTATATTTATTTAACGTCTGTGAATTGCATTAGTACACAGTCTCCTCAGCAGGGTGTCACTATTTGATGATGTATTGTACAGGGAATAAACCTTTCATTATCTTCTCAGCACCACTCAGGAAGAACAACTCAAAGATTTAGGAGCAAAGTTGACTCTGCTTGAAGAAAACCACAAGAAACAAACGTCCAAACTTGAGGACAAGTGTACAGTTCTCAAAGAGAAAGTGAAAGCGTTAGAGCAAGAGAAAGAGAGAGTACTTCACGATAAAGAGGGATTGTTAGAAGAGGTGAGACAGCTTCAGGCCCATATACACACAGCAGAAAAAAAACTAGCAAGACACAAACTCATGTACACATAAATACCTGTGGTGTGCCAATTAATTGATTAAAAATCAAAGATTGATAGTTATTCTATGCCTGTCAAATGACGGGAGTATTATGGTATACCCACCATTCGTCTGTCCGTTAACTTTTAGTGTCGCCATGATAACTCACCAGGGCTTTGATGGATTTTCACAAAATTCACCCTAACTACTAACCAACAGAGTAGCTCACCTGAGTTTGGTTATGGGCAACATCTACACATATTTAATAAGGTCATGGGTCACTAGGCTACTATATGGTGTCGCTGTGATAACTTAGGAAGAAAGATTTTGATAATACTCATCAGAAATGTTTATCAATAAAATATCTCGCCTAAGTTTGATTTCCAGCAAATCCATGCATAATTCATGAGGTCAAAGGTCACTGCACTTTGGAGGCACTTTGGTGAACTACCAAAATCCTATGGATATTCATGAAACTCATCATAAATAATTACCAATAGAGTTTCTCACCTGAATTTCCTTCCTTTCAAAATTCATGAGGTCAGAGGTCAGGAGATACACTCAGGTGTAATATGCACGTTTACCATGCTACTATTAGCATGATATGCAAGTCAGACAGAATTTACTCAGTCAAAATATTTAGGTATAATACTGTACAGTAGAGTTCATGTTAATATATTAGGTACATAGAATATTTGATTAAAAATTGAACATCAGTCTTTTTTTTTAGCTCAGCTGACTATAAGTCATCTGAGCTATAGTCGTGGTCCATTGTCTGTCGTCCGTCCGTCTGGATGTCCGTCCGTAAGACTGGCACGTTTCGACACCATTGGACCTACGAATCTGAAATTCAGCATAATGTTAGATGTCCCCAAAATCTCCTACCATGCCGAAAATTGGGTCAATAGGACTTCATTCCCTCGAGATATTAAAGAAAAAACCTCAATTTTTTATTAGAAATCTATTTTCAAACTTAAGGACTGCCTAATATCAAAACCACTCATCTGGTTTTCTTCATATTTACCATAAATATTCCTCTATATAGTTTCTATGTACATGCCAGAAATAAAGTCAGTATTATTTAATTTAAAAAAGTTATGGGCCCAAACATAATGGAATTTGTAAAAAAATCAGGAAAGATATTTGGTCACTTAAGACCAAAAGTGTTAAAGGTAGGGACTTTTTTTCAGTAATACAACTTTAATTCATCAAAATTTAATTGTATATCAAAAATTAGATCAAAATCTGGTAATTTTTTTTAAATATTGGCAAAAATATAAAATTGGTACCTTAAATTTTGCCCAAGTTTGACCATGGCACGTTTTTTTCCTGTAAGTACTGTGGATTTAATTTTCACAGCATGTTTTTGTTAGCATTTTGTCTGTTAACACCAAAAATTTGAAACCAGTTGATCAAAAACTGTAGATTTTATTCAAGTTTTCAAGCACCATGTCACATCAAGTTTACATCAAGCTAGTGTTATGCAGTTTGCTAGAGCTCAGCTCCCCAGCTTCAGCTCTAAGTTCCTTAAATTTAGCATACAGTTAGATGCCTCCAAAATCCCCTATCATGCCAAGAATTTGATCACTAGGACTTAATTCCTTCTAAATATTAATGAAAAACTTAATTTTTCCATAAAAAAACCCCATTGTTACACTGTAAGACTGCCTAATATCAAAACCACTGATCTGACTTTGATCATATATAATATACATATTTTTCTATACATTTGCTATGCACATGCCAGAAATGATGTCAGTATTGCGTAATTGTTTTAAGTTTTGGGCCCAAACATAATGCACTTGGTAAAAATTCAAGAAATATATGTACTCCCTTAACAAGATAATTGCTTAAGCTAGAGATTTTTTTGTCAGGGATGTAACATTATTTAATCAAGATTCAATTGAATACCAAAAATTAGTTCTGAATTTTTCAAATTTTATAAGTTATTAGTATAAATATAAAATTAGTACCTTAAAATTGGCCCAACTTTGACCATGGCACGTTTGTTTCCTGAGAGCACTGTTGATATAATTTTCATATCATGCACACATAAGGATTTCATCTTTGTAGTTTAGAAAGCTGAAAGAAATTGGCCAAATATTGTAGCTTTTATTAATGTTTTTATGAGACCATGTCAGACCCAGGCTTAATCCAGCCCCTGTTCAGTCAACTGTATGTTGACCTTGTAGACCTTTCATCAGATTATGCATGCTTGAGCGAAGCATACACTGGGGCAGCCAGGCAGCTAATGCCCAGCCACAGTTGATCCAGGTGTCCAACCCAACTCATCTAGTAGTTGTTTTGGAAAACAACATAACAATAAACTATAAATTAATAATTTTGTATTTTTTTATAACAAATTAAAGAAAAATTAATAGAAAAGGAATTTGTTAGTTGATGAGTAACAGAAAATTAACTTGCATTTACTGATGATGTAAGAATCTTGTATGGATTGATAGAATGTCAATGTCAGTGTTATTCCAAATAACACCATGCAGTCACCTATGGTATTTTTCAGTTCAATTTTAATGATAAAAAAATAAATCATATGATTCATTACTTATCATTAGGGATCATATGAAGGAAATAAATGATAGACAAAGATGCAGTTGATAATATTAATCTAGATTCCTACTGTGTCTGGTGTGTAGATTGATGTGAAAGTAGTCCAAAGTTAATATATTACATTTATTTTTTTTTAATATAAATAAAAGCCATAAAACCAGGTACTTATGATCATTATTTAAATTTGTGAATTTAGTATATTCTGGATTCTCAACATCATTGTTTGGTGAAAACTGAATAAATACTAGACATGGTGCAAATACTTTGCAAATGTATTTGAATACGAATATGAATATGTACTCCATTATAAAATTTCTTGCATAAGAATGGGAATTCAGGTAAAATTGAAAGTATATGAATACCAGTGCAAATACTTTCAAAATGTATTCATGAATGCATTCATGAATATATTCTTTGATATTATTTTAATAATCATTTAAGTTGTATTTTATTTTAAAAAAAACATACGATTCTCTTATTATTTTTAATAAAAATTATATTTGGGACAATTTGTAATTATTTTTAATAAATAGTTAAACTCTTATATTATATGTTCTGCTTATAAGTTATATGGCCAAGTCAAAATCTGTGTGACATTAGCACTCCATTTGTTAATAAAATAAATGAAATCAATCCTCTTCCCTGTCTCCAAAGATACTATCAAAATCATACATAAGCTAAACACCAACAACTCATAATAAAGCTTATATTTATTACCACACAAAACAAGCATGTGCCTCTTTCCAACATCATATTTTTTAATCATATATAACAGCTGAGTGCTGTGACCCATGGGTCCCTTGTCTTCAATCAGATATGATTTTACAACCAGTTCTGACCACTAATAAATACACAAGCAGGAGGCCTATTATAATGGACAAGAGACTGATATACTTGACATACACTAAGAATACAAAATGCCACATCCAATGTCCTGCAAAATCCATTTTGATTTTTTTTTAAGCCTTTTAAATAAAATGTTAAATGGCTAAATGCAGTTCCAGACAGCCACAAGTTTTAAATATAATTGCTGAACTGTCGGTGGCCCTTCAAAATACTTCAGATTTCTAAGTACATTTTATCCTTGATGTCCATAAAATATTAATATGCATCAGTTATGGCAATGATCCATATGTGATTATTTTTAAAATCAGCTTTGGCACATTTTTATGCATGGTTCCAGTGGTTACTTATATCATATTCTAGGTAAACCAAGCAGTGGATGGAATGACAGAAGAGAAAAGTCGCTTGGAGGAGGAAGTACAGAGACTTAAGCTAGAGCTGCAAGCAGCAAGCAAAGCAAGAGATGCAATGAAAGAGGAGAACTCACGATTACTGGCAAGGATCGGCTCCGTGGAACAACATCAGGTATACACAACTTCTACTGACACCTATATCATTTGTAATCAAGTGCTCCATCGAGGATCTTACTGTATTACCAGGTGCTTGTTCAAAACTGCATCTGCATCCCCACTTTTAAAATGCTTATATCTCGTACATGTTGACATCTGTCAATATTATATCATAATTCTGTATTATTGAGGCAAACAAATTTGTTCAAATTTAGTATAAGGCATGGACTAATGACTAACTAAAACTGGTTAACTTTTGGTTGATCTTGACCCATATTATCGCAATTTTATTAGCACTTTGGCATTTTCACCAATGACTCAATATAATCAAAAAGTGGTTTCAGATGTATCTTAGGCATACTGTCAGATATTATTGTAAATCCGTATTGCATCATACCACAATAATTCCACACAATCAAAATTCAGAGGTCACCAGGTATATGATGGGCGACGTTTGCCGTGCTCTTGTTAATAAAAGTACATAAATTTTAATTACTATTTTAATGAATGCCATTGGTAAATATAACATATTTTCTGAATTAATTTCCTGTAAATTACTAGTAACACTACATGATTTATAAATATTCTGTTGTCCATCCCATAATTTTCCTAATAATGCACAACCACGGCCCCCTTAAAGGGGATAAATGTTTACAATCAAACAATAATAAATTCACTTTTAACTGAAATCATTTCCCCACATTCCCAGTTTTCCAACATTTTAGGTGGAGGATTTATGAAAACAACCACATTTCTGTTGTGTAAAGCAGTAGGGTGTCATGCCAGATGCACAAGTCCCAAATGCGCACCTGTCAGTTACGCTACTGCCATATGCGCAACTGCCATATGCGCCAGATTCCAGTTGCGCCACATGCCATATGCGCAACAAAGTTATAATAAGCCATATAAAGTCATTTTATGTTGTGCTTATAGTAAGTATGTATCTGTATCACACGCGGCCGCTTCATTATTTTATCGAATGCAGTATATTTTTGCAACAATAGGCCTGTACGAGCTAAGAAACCTTTTCCATTTTGAGCGACAATGTTCGGTCACGACACGTGCAGCCGATCACCATGACACAGTTGCGTTATCTGTCAATAAAATTTATGAACATTGGATATTATTATTTATTCGTCTCCGTTTTTTAAGAAACACAAAAAATGAACTGTCATATAAATAAAAGTTATGTATATATATAATCGGCGATATTTATTGTGTCATATTGTCCGGCTTTCGTAGGTGATACAACATGTTGAAGTACAAACGTAATATGTGTAAATGACTGGTGTTGTTATCATTTCTAATGTGGTCTAATATGATATGTGATTTTATTTATGCCATATATTTGCCATATATTTGACTTAAAAAAAAGAATTATGTAAGATATGATCTTATTGACACTGATGCGTTGCGGATTAACAGGAAACCACTCACCACTTTGGCTTAATTGACCCGGAAAACCCCGCCGGGTTTGGTCTCCGAACATCAAAGGGAAAGTGTTGCGGCTTGTTAATGAGCTCATTTAAATGGGCCGTTATATACCTGACCATGCATGTTATACCTGCGATATCATAACATCATCGTCATTAGGTTTTCATTGCTTCTGACATGTTTTTTTATTTAAATTAATAATATCCAATTTACGAGAAAGTAAACACGGAAATATATATTTTTAATCACATTATTACTATTATTATCAGAAAGTATATAAATAATAATATCATTTCTGGACTGCATGCCGTCGTTTCCCGAATATCGTTAGGGTTTTTGTTGCAAATAATCAATTCTACAATTCAGATATTGTTACGCACTCTTTTGTGATGCATTTATATTGTTTTAATAAAGAAATGATATTATTTCAGAACTGCATACTGTCGCTTTCGATTACAGTCAGGATTATCGTTTCTAAGAATCAATTCCAAGTTTCAGATATTTTTGTACATATGTCTGGATTTATATTGTTTTAATTTGGAAGATCGAGTAATATCCTGTGACTTTAATGATTGGCAATATATTTGTTTTCTGTATTGTTTTATATTTTAATCACATTAACAGGGAAGGTTGTGCCATATAGTTTTATTATAGACATTTATCATACGAAGATGAGTATCTCTTTGAACACTGTACAAAAAAAACCACAAATATCATGCAATGCTGTCTATTTATCGTCTCACCCACAGATTAACGAATAAAAGTATCATCCAAAAGCGCATACATGCATAAAATCATACAATGTTACTACAGATTTATTATATGAATACAAAACAGTATCTGTTATATACAATATGTACAAAATAAAACATGTTTTAAAAGTTTAAAAAGTCCCAAAGTTTAAAAACTAATAAAATAAAACAAATTAGTTTCAATTAATAATTGAACTTATTCATTACTTGTACATTTTTGCATTTAGGACTGCGCAGTTTACCCCCGGTTTCCAATCTGAAACAAAGAATAAAAAAGCTTTACATTTGTAGAGGAAAACAATCCGAACCGTGAATCACGGTCTTGTGATTCTGCGTCCTATTCGCTTCATCCGGCCCGTTTTCTAAATTTCCACATCCACAATGATATATATAAGTGGCTCATCCGAAGAATTATTTTTCCTGGTAATGGAGTATCTTTTATTTAATATTCTGGTATCGTGGTATACCAGGCAAACTAATTATATGGTACTTATTTTCTAGGCAAAAAAATATAGATATGCATTGAAATGTATTCTTTTGTATGAATTTATACGCAAAATTAATAACCAACTCACCTGTATTCCCGTGACAGTCCCAATTCTTGCACCCGTTTCCATATGGCTTGAGTGTGGTGGACATAGCACCCCTTCATGTTGCTGTTCGGAAAGTTCGCCCATATAGCTCCCAGCGTCATCTTAATTTTAATATATTACTGTTGTTGGTTTAATGGCAGGGTATAAACCAAGGAAGAACAAATTAACAGCATCTGTTGATCAGTTAAAAAATAAGTTTGAATAAGTATTTCAGATTGATTTATATATATTATTTTCGTATCCGTTTTCCATATTGGAGAGTAAAGGCGGTTTCACACCGGATGCGTCCGAACGAATATGACACGAACGAATATTTCTGTCGTTCCGACTAAATCCTGTCGCATCCGAAATTTCATTCACACCAAACCCGAACTATATTTTAGGTTTCCGACCGAGGAATTTCCGTCTCCGAAATTTGTATTGGACAGCTATATATCGTATATCGGATGCACTACAATATAGGCTTTATTGACACATACACACACACATATATATATATATAAATGACCTATACAGAAAATGTCGAATATTTTTAAACTTGTAAATTGATTTTCTCATTAATTTTGTGATTAAAAATAATTAATAAAAAAGTTTATCTCCGAGTGTACTGACTGTATAATTGAAAATTATTGGGCCTTGCTTGGTACCAGCTATAGTCATGACTTCACATGTGACATATATTTATACCATTGACTGGACCCAGATTCCTATATTACAACATGCCTTTGAAAATAATTGTGCAATTCGTTGTTTCAACAGAACAGATTCCATTCCACCCCTCCCCCTATATTATCTCCCCTGAATATAAGTCAGCTGTATAAGCGATATGAACATAATTAGCAACATTATCCAGGACTTATAGTGTTCATTACCCAACCCCTCCCCCGAAAATAAAATGTTCCACGATAAATTAAGAAAAAATCATGGAACAATAACTTTTTTTCATGAGTCATGTTTATTATTATAGTAGTATTATTTTTAGTTCAACGTTTTGCATATAAACAGCTTATTTTTCAAAGCTGTGGGCAGACTTTAAACTTTTAAACCAGGTTAATATTTAAGGTTATTTCATGGTAAATTCTAATTCTTAATAAATTCTTCTGCAATATATTACAGTTATTCTCTGATTACATTGATCATCCCCCATAGTGCCCCCCCCCCCCCCCCATATTGACGCCCCTGAATGTAAGTCGGCTGCTTAAGCGATATGTACACTAATAAGCAATATTATCCAGGATCTCGTGTTTATTACCCATTCCTTCCACCGAAAATATAATGTTCCTTTATAAGAAATATATCGGATTTACAATCAAATAGGTTTTTCGGTCCCTAAAGAAACATGTCGAATATTTCTTAACTTGTTACATGATTTTCTTATTCATTTAAAGATTATAGGCTGTTTCACAACGGATGCGTCCGAACGAATTTGACGCGAATGAATATTTCTGTCGTTCCGACTAAAATCCTGTCGCATCCGTAATTAAATTCACACCAGATCCGAACGATATATTTTTGGTTTTCGACCGAGGAATATTCGTCTCCGAAGTTCGTATTAGACAGCTATATGAGCAATATATCGGATGCACTTCAGTCACACTGGACAGCATAAAGACTTCCGAATCCCACATCAGAAGCTACAAACAATGTACCTTTGATCCCTCTGGTCAGGTAATTAATCAAACTGTAGTCCTACTTTTGATTTGAATGTTTTTATTTACATATCTTCTCTCCTTTTTTTCTTCCCCCATTCACTTTCTCTTTTTTTTTGTATATTTTTTCTTCTACCTACCTTCCATTCTATCTCCCCTCTTTCCCCCAATCTATCTTTCTTTCATTTAAGGTCTTTATTTTTTTATTAATATATTAATTTATTCCTGCATTCATTCATTCATATTAGTCTATATAAAATATAGTGAGAAAGGTTTAATTATATTTTAGAGTGTAATTTGTAACACCTGATATCCCGCGGGTAAGTATTTCTCTTGTTGATAATGGATTTGCTCAATTACTACCAAAGCACTGTGACATTCAGGATAATAGTTTTACAGCACTCACCTCATTGGTGGGTTGACAAAGACGGCAATGGACTTTTGATCCTTCATCAATTTACAAACGCATGCAGTGAGAGAGAGAGAGAGAGAGAGAGAGAGTGGCATTTTCTTTTGAGGTGTGGGGATGGCCTCATATTGTATCCACATAAAATATTTTATTCAGTACATGGTATATTGTGCAGTTAATTAAAAAGACACGGGAATCGTCGAAAGATGCAATGTTCATTTGTAAATAGGATAAAAAAAAAAAGATGTCGATTAAATCTGATTATTTACAGTAAATAGTGACTTCCATTAAAATCCAACAAACCTTAGGATGACGTTATGATATCGCATTCATGATATGCAAATTTGGGTATATAGAAAGAAAGAAAGAAGAAAGAAAGAAAGTTTATTATTGTGACATGGACACACATACAGTATCCGAATACAATAAACATAAATAATTGGTACCCAGCCCTCAAGGGCTTATATGTCACCATACTGATTGAAACATATTGAAAACAATGTGCAATGTGGGGCAACACTATTGGTTATATATAAACTGCAAATGGACTGTCCATATGTCTGATAATAGTTTACATTCATGTGTCATAAGAATTTACTTGGGTCACCTAAAGAAGCAAAGTTAGGGCATGTTACATGTATGTTTTAAAACAATACATTACGTCTTTTTGACAACATAGAGACGTTACATTCACATGCAACATGGAATTCATTTTCTATTTTATTTAATTCGCAAATTTTACAAATACATTCTCCTGGTCTGGATTTTCTCAATCTACCTGTTTGTGGATCCCTTATGTTCTTAAATCGATCTGTTTCAATATTAAGTGGAAGTTTACCAAATCATAATTGGGCCATTCACGAGCGGCAACAACGCGTCATGTAAACATTCAAATACTCTTCAGTCCTAATCAAATTGAAAAAGTACAAACGTTCGTAGTTTAGGCCTATTTCTATATTTTTCAATGCAAACTTTATCGCAGCTCATAATCCTTTAAATGAGCTCATTAACAAGCTGCAACATTTTCCCTTTGATGTTCGGAGACGAAACCCGGCGGGGTTTTCCAGGTCAGTTAAGCCATAGTGGTGAGTGGTTTCCTGTTAATCATCAACGCATCAGTGTCAATAAGATCATATTTTACATAATCCTTTTTTAAGTCAAATATATGGCAAATATATGGCATAAATAAAATCACATATCATATTAGACCACATTAGAAACGATAACAACACCAGTCATTTACACATATTACGTTTGTACATCAACATGTTGTATCACCTACGAAAGCCGGACGATATGACACAATAAATATCGCCGATTATATATATATATAACTTTTATTATAGTTGCCAGCCTAGGTCTGGCGACTGTAGGCTAATCGTCGTGTCTGTTTGTTTGTTTGTGGGTCTGTTTGTCCGCACTCTACAGGTCGCAGTTTTGCAGCAATTGATCTGAAACTTACAGGAAAAGTGTAAAATCGGGAACTGTCCAAGCCTATTCTTTTTGGCCAAGGTCAAGGTCACGGTTCTTGGCAAACGCAGGCGACTAGCAGGCGACTATGTCATGATTACATCTTGCACTTGTTTATATGCCAGTTCATTGTTAGTGTTTCTTAAAAAAACGGAGACGAATAAATAATAATATTCAATGTTCATAATTTTATTGACAGATAACGCGACATGGTGATCGCCCGCACGTGTCGTGACCGCACATTGTCGCTCAAAATGGAAAGGGTTTCTTAGCTCGTACAGGCCTATTGTTGCAGAAATATACCGCATTCGATAAAATAATTAAGGGGCCGTGTGATACAGATACACACTTACTATAAACAAAACGTAATTTTACTCTATATGACTTAATATAGCTATGTTGCGCATTTGGCATGAGGCGCAACTGGAATGTGGCGCATATGGCAGTTGCGCATCTGGCAGTAGCGTAACTGACAGGTGCGCATTTGGGAGTGGCCCATCTGGCATGGAATCAGCAGTAGTTCATACTTGACAAGAAGGGTACACACTTTCCAATGTTCATAATTACGGTTCCTTTACCAAGGAAGCATATGTAAAGATCACTGATTCCGAATATTACCGACCACAGTTGTGTGCATGAAAGCGAGCCATTGATAAGACACGCAGTACTTTTTCCAAATATTGCCAATAGTTGTATGTAATTGTGAGCTGTAAGGAAGCCTCACAGAACACAAGTATGCAAAATTGCCTGGCTAATTTTCAGATGAGTTGGCACAGTGAATGCCAAACTTACCTCTTGTCTCGCAACAAATTTCTGCTATTGACAAGTGCTACTATGACCATTTACTTGATTAAAAAAATTAAAAACCTTCTTGTGGACGGTCTGGTTTAATTTTTTTCTTCGGTCAAGTGAGGGTTTCTGTTTTCTGTGGACTTGGTGTGATCAGGCCTGATAACTTATAATAATTAAGAGCTTATGAATTGGCTAGCATGTGTCGGTCACGACTCATTAATTCTCTTGTTAGGCTCTGGGTGGCACATACAAGGCTTGTTTTATTACGTAAACATAATTGTGAGCTGTTTCTGTATTAATGAGAATTTTCTCTGTTAAAGTTTATACGCCAGAGTAAGCCAACCGAAAATTTTCCCTTATTGGGCCTATTATCGCCCATCCTGCCTCGTTCCCGTGTATCTAGGTCACACTTCCGTTACCCATAATCACATTTTTCTTCTGGCGTACGCCATGATGGACGTGTGATCCCGCGCTGCGAGTTTCGTCCACTGTTGAGTTTGTCGTTTGAGTTTGCCAACTGATTGTAAGTTGTACTTATCTTTCCCTTACCCGCCATGGAGAACCCCAAGTATTGTGTCTCTTGTGGCACCTTAATCCCCGGTTGGGACTCCCACCCTACTTGTCTTGGTTGCCGCACCTCCGCTGACTCCTGCCGTGGTCCGGCTGACCCGTGTTTTCATTGTCAAACGTGGTCCACTGACAAGTGGGCCCTGTTCCAGGAGTGGGCTCATTCCCCGGTTATTGGGTGTTCCCCCTCCAATGCTCCATTGCCTGACCCTGTGCTTGTCTCCGGGGGAGGGGGGGGGGAGCCTACCCTGGTTGACCGCACCACGACCGTGCTGCGTTCACCGTCCGTTCCCGCTGGTCCTGTCAACTCTCCCGTTGTCTCGACTGTTAAATCCTTACTTTCTCACTCCAGGAAACGGAGGTCTTCCCCGGTTCCCCCTGGCCTCCCGTTCGGCTGACACTTCTGCCTATTCCATTTTACATAAATTGACTAGGTTCTGTTCCTCACTTATGTCGGATCTCGACGATTCGTCGCGACCCGATTCTGTCCGCCCGGCGGCCTCGCCGGCACCCCCGGTCCTTTCTCCTCGGCCGTTCTCCTCGCCGGGTTCCTTCCTTATCTCCGGGGCCGGCTGGAGCCGTCCCGCTGGATCGCTTGGACCTTCCTGCTGTACCGGTAAGTTCCTCGGTCCCTCCGGCCTCCCATTCGGAGCGGCCGGCCTCGCCTCCGGTTCCTCCGTCCGCCGCCGGGTCTACCCGGCCGGTCGGCGCTTTCTTTCAGTTGCCGTCTGCTGGGCGTGCTGCGCCTCCGGTTCCTGTGCCTTCCCGGATGGTTCCTGTTCCGGCTCGTTCCCCGGTTTCCTGTGTACGGCCTCCGGTGGTTCCGGCTCCGCGGGTTTCTCTGGCTCCCCCTTCCCGGGGTTCTCCAGGGTCCCCGTCTTCTCAGTCGGCCGACCCCGCCCTGGCGCCAGACCAGTGGTCGGAGGTCGCTCTGCAACGCCAGGCGTGGCGTTCGCGCAAGTCTGCGCTCCTCGACCTCGTGGCTACCTCCACCCAGGAGGCTAACCCTGGAGGTCCGACGTTCCGTCGGTTGCTACCTCGGACGTCCAATGCCTCGGCGGCCGGTTCCTATTTGAACCCTGCCGCCCTGCAATCGCCCTCCGCCGCGCCCGCCGTGTGCATGGAGTTTACCGATCACACGCGGGATCTCTTGCGGGAGCACCACGCGGTCGTCTCGGGCTCTCGTTCTACCTCTACTGGGGCCCCGCTTCCGCCTGGTTCGGATAAGCCTTGGGCTCCCGGTACTCTCTGGAATTCCCGTGGCTACTGGGCTACCTGTTTCGATCGGTTGTTACCCTTCCCTGATCACCCGGATGTTCCTTCGGCGCCGATGTGCCTGGAATCCGGCCTGGACCAGCCATTTGCGGACGGTAAGTCCTTATTCCCGTCCTCGGTCCAGCTTTCAGATCGTCACCTGTCGGATCTGGAGGGGCTCCGCCGGCTGACGGCCGGTATGGTCAATGACTTGCAGGCTGTCACCAGCTTACTCGCCGTTTCCCCGGACCAGGTCACTCTGAACGACATCTGGCAGGCTTCTGCCCATACTTGTGCAGAGTTGAATCAGGTTGTTTGGCGCCTCGTTGAGGACTGTATCTTATTACGCCGCACGGCTTGTCTTCAGTCCTTACGGCACTTAAAGCCGGAGCTTACACAGGTGGAGTTAACCGAACTTTATTCTCAGCCTTTCACCGGTTCCCTGCTGTTTGGCGGCCAGTTGCGGCCTCTCTTTGACCGCGCCTTGGAGCGTTCGGATCATCAGGCCCGCCTCCGCTCGGCCTCTTTTGCGCCTCGGCCTTCCTTCCGCGTCCCCCGCTCTCGGCCTCGGGTTGCGGTTTCCGCTCAGCCGCGGCGCGCCTCAGCTCCGTCTTCCCGTCCTTCAGGCCGTTCTCAGCCCTTTCGTGGTCGCTCCTCCAAACAAGGTTTGACCCGGAAATGACTCTGTTTCTCCGGTCGGCGCTCGTCTCAGCGCCCATTTTCCCGCGTGGGCGGGTATCACCTCCCAGCGTTTAATTCTCAGCACTATCAAGTTCGGTTTCCGTCTTACGTTTTTGCACGCACCTTTCGTCACCGTGCCCCGTTCTTCACTCCGCCTCCGTCCGATCCGGCCATGCGCCTCGCTTTGGAGGAGGCCATTCAATCGATGCTCGACAAACGGGCCATTTTCGAGGTTTCCCCCTCCACCGTGGGGTTTTACTCTCGCCTTTTTCTTGTTCTGACACCGCACGGCCGTTGGCGCCCGATCATCGACCTGAAGCGCCTCAATTCGTTCATCCGTCCGCCCCTTGTTCGGATGTTCAATATCCATGCGGTCCTCCGCATTGTTCCCCGGATGGATTGGGCGTTCAAAATCGACCTTACGGATGCCTATTTTCACGTGCCGATCCATCCATCGTCTCAACCGTTCCTTCGCTTTGCGTATCAGAACCGCGTTTTTCAATTCCGGGCCCTTCCGTTCGGGATCAACGTGGCCCCCTGGATTTTTACCATGCTTGTTCACACGGTCACGCGTTATCTCCGTTCACAGGGCATTTCCGTGCTCCCTTATCTGGACGATTGGCTGGTCCATGCGGCCGATCGTTCCCTCTTACTGTCGCATCGCTCCCGGGTTCTCACCTTACTTCGGAACCTTGGCTTCCTGGTCAATGCGGAGAAGTCTCTTCTCACTCCCACCCAGTCCCTCCAAATTCTGGGTGTGACGCTCGATTTTGCTTCCGGCACGGCGTCGCTCCCGCGCGATTTTGCTCTCAAGCTCCGCCGCCTGATTCGTTTATTTCTCACGCGGCGCCGTGTCGACTCACGCGCAGCGGCTTCTCTCCACGGTGCTCTCAACTGGGCCTCGTCCTTTATCCCGTTCGGCCGGCTGTACCTCCGTCCGATTCAGTCTATCCTGCGCCGTTACGGCCTTCTCAGGTTCACCTCGGTTCGTCCTGCGTTCCTCCTGTTTCAGCTCACATGGCGGTCCCTTCGTCCCTGGATGGACCTTTCCTTTCTCCTACGCGGCGTTCCTTTTTCCAGGGACGTCGATTGCACCGTCTACACCGATGCGTCTCTCCTCGGTTGGGGGGCCCATCTTGCCGATCTTCGCGCTTCGGGGATCTGGTCCCCGTCGGAACGTCTGCTCCATATCAATCTCCTGGAACTACGTGCCGTCCGTCGTGCGATCTCCCACTGGTCTCCCCGCTTGCTCGGCCGTCACATTCTCGTCCGGACCGACAATACCACGGTGGTGGCATATATCAACAGGCAGGGCGGTACTCGGTCTCCCTCGCTCATGCAGGAGACTTACCTTTTGTTCGATCTATGCATCTCTCTCCGGGCGTCGATTTGGGCATCCCATCTCCCGGGTGTCTCGAACCTCCTCGCGGACGCCCTTTCCCGGCATCCGGGGTCTCCTCCCTCCCTGCCGCTCCTTCCGCTCCCGGTTGTTCGGAAGGTTTTCGCTCGCCTGGGGCGGCCGGATTTCGATCTGTTCGATTTTCCGTCCCCCCCTGTTCTCGTGCCTTCCGCGACGCGGCTACGTCACCCTCGCGACCGTCTCCCCGACCCGCCGCCGTCCGAATGGTCTCGCCGGTTTCTCTTTGCGTTTCCGGCGCCTCCTCTCCTCCGCCATGTCCTGCTCCGCTTGTCACGCGCGGACCAAGCTACCCTTCTTCTCATCCTCCCGTTTCATCCTGCGGCTCCCTGGTTTCCTCTGTGGCGCTCGCTTCTCTCTCGCCCCCCCTGCTTCTTCTTCCGCTCCGCATCGCACTCCCGTCGTTCCCTCGGGCGCGTCGCCCCTTACGGTCGTGCCCTCTATGCGCATGCGTGCTCTCCTCGGACACCTCAAGAATCAGGGCATTTCAAGCCCGGCTGCTCTCCTTGCCGCGGCTCCCCGTCGCCGTTCTTCGGACCGCATCTATGACTTCTGGTGGCGTCTCTTCACCGAGTGGTCGTCTTCCCGGGGTGTCTCCCCTTTAGATCCCTCGCTTGCGGCGGTTTTGGATTTTTCCGTGTTCTTACTGCAGGATAAACGTTTATCCTATCCCTCTCTGCGTGGTTATCGTGCCGCCCTGCTGTCTGTCCTGCGTCCGCTGGGTCACGATCGTGTCCTGCATCATCCGTTGGTGTCGGATTTTCTCAAGGGGGTTTATGCCCGTGCGTCTCGTCCTCGCTATGTTGCGCCTTCCTGGCGCCTGGACGTCGTCTTACGTCACCTCCGGGAACCCCCTTCTGAGCCGTTGCGTTCGGCCCATCTTCTCCATTTATCTCGGAAAACGGTTTTCCTTCTCGCTCTTGCCTCGGCTGGTCGCCGCTCTGAGCTTCATGCCCTAGTGGCCGATCCAAAATTCACGCAAATTGCGGCCGACGGTTCGTCGGCCACCCTACATTTTCCTCCGGACTTTTATCGAAAGAACCAAAAATTCGATGATCCTCCGTCTGCTTGGCACATTCCGGGGCTCCCGAACGGTCAGTACCGTTATGGGGCTACCAATTGCCCGGTGCGTGCGTTACGCTATTATCTGAAAGCTACTCAATCTTTACGGGGGGGGGGGCGCAAGAAGCTGTTTATTTCTACTAAAGTCACAACTTCCAAAACGGAGATTAGCCCTATCACCATTAGTGCGTGACTCAAGGCTACTATAATCGCCGCATATGAATCCGCTTCTCCATCCACCTTAGAACAACTTCATATCAAGGCTCATGACATTCGAGCTCTCTCGACTTCTTTGGGCCATTTCTCCGGGATCTCACCCAATCAGTTGGTCAAGAAGGGCTACTGGAAATCCCCATCTACCTTCACCCGCTTTTATCTGAAGGATGTTCGACTCCAGGCTTCGGGCCTTTACTCACTCGGCCCTGTGGCCGCGTCTGGTGAAGTCCTCCAATTTTCAAAACCATCATCTTCGTCTCCGTCGGTTCCGACGCCGGTGTCCTCTGCTGCTTCATCCCAGCTCTGAGATTCTCCTCGTTCCAGCGTTACCGGTAAGTGCTCCCTCCCCAAGGCATGTCTGTTCTTTTCTCATTAATACAGAAACAGCTCACAATTATGTTTACGTAATAAAACCCCCCCGTTCCCTCCCTGTGAATGGTGGTTTTGTTAGTAAACTGTTGTGAGCTTTTCTGTATTACAAACATCCCTCCCTCCCAGTCCTCTTCCTTACGCCTTCAAAAAATGTGATTATGGGTAACGGAAGTGTGACCTAGATACACGGGAACGAGGCGGGATGGGCGATAATAGGCCCAATAAGGGAAAATTTTCGGTTGGCTTACTCTGGCGTATAAACTTTAACAGAGAAAATTCTCATTAATACAGAAAAGCTCACAACAGTTTACTAACAAAACCACCATTCACAGGGAGGGATTGGGGGGGTTTACTCAACACTGACCAACTAACTGTGGGCACTATGTGATAAGCATCTCAGTTGAGCCATTGGTGTGTATATATTCTTGTAGATGCAGATATAATAATAAACCATAAGTTGCTGACATAGGCATTTTCTTTCAACAAATTTCAAGCCCACAATATAATCTGAATCTACAGTGTTGTCATTATAACATTTCTTTAATTTACCACTAGGAGGCACAGAAGCAGATTGAGGCAGCCCTGGCAGACATGTTGGAAGAAAAGACCAAATTAGCATACGATAAAGGTCGCCTGCAGAGCCGTGTGGATCAGTTACAGTCAGAGCTGGAGGCCCTGGCAAATGCACATTCAGATCTAAACCAGCTCAGGAAAAAAAACTCAGCTCTAGAGGCACAGTATACAAAGGTGAAAAATAAACTCAGATCTAGAAGCACAGTATACAAAGGTACAAAATAAACTCAGCTCTAAAGAAGAGTTTACAAAGGTACAAAATAAACTCAGCTCTAGAGGCTCAGTATACAAAGGTACAAAATAAACTCAGCACTTGAGGCACAGTATACAAAGGTATAAAATAATTTCAGCTCTAGAGACACAGTATACAAAGATACAAAATAAACTCATCTCTAGAGACACAGTAAACAATGGTACAAATAAACTCAGCACTGGAGGCACAGTATACAAAGGTACAAAATAAACTCAGCTCTAGAGGCTCAGTATACAAAGGTACAAAATAAACTCGGCTCTAAAGGCTCAGAACACAAAGGTACAAAATAAACTCAGCTCTAGAGGTTCAGTATACAAAGGTACAAAATAAACTCAGCACTGGAGGCACAATATACAAAGGTATAAAATAAACTCAGCTCTAGAGACACAGTATACAAAGGTACAAAATAAACTCAGCTCTAGAGGCACAGTATACAAAGGTACAAAATAAATTCAGCTCTAGAGGCTCAGTATACAAAGGTACAAAATAAACTCAGCCCTAGAGGCACAGTATACAAAGGTACAAAATAAATTCAGCACTGGAGGCACAGTATACAAAGGTACAAAATAAACTCAGCTCTAGAGGCTCAGTATACAAAGGTACAAAATAAACTCGGCTCTAAAGGCTCAGTACACAAAGGTACAAAATAAACTCAGCTCTAGAGGTTCAGTATACAAAGGTACAAAATAAACTCAGCACTGGAGGCACAATATACAAAGGTATAAAATAAACTCAGCTCTAGAGACACAGTATACAAAGGTACAAAATAAAATCAGCTCTAGAGGCACAGTATACAAAGGTACTAAATAAATTCAGCTCTAGAGGCTCAGTATACAAAGGTACAAAATAAAATCAGCTCTAGAGGCACAGTATACAAAGGTATAAAATAAACTCAGCTCTAGAGACACAGTATACAAAGATACAAAATAAACTCATCTCTAGAGACACAGTAAACAATGGTACAAATAAACTCAGCACTGGAGGCACAGTATACAAAGGTACAAAATAAACTCAGCTCTAGAGGCACAGTATACAAAGGTATAAAATAAACTCAGCTCTAGAGACACAGTATACAAAGATATAAAATAAACTCAGCACTGGAGGCACAGTATACAAAGGGACAAAATAAACTCAGCTCTAGAGGCACAGTATACAAAGGTATAAAATAAATTCAGCTCTAGAGACACAGTATACAAAGGTACAAAATAAACTCAGCTCTAGAGGCACAGTATACAAAGGTACAAAATAAACTCAGCTCTAGAGGCTCAGTATACAAAGGTACAAAATAAACTCAGCTCTAGAGGCACAGTATACAAAGGTACAAAATAAACTCAGCTCTAGAGGCACAGTATGCAAAGGTATAAAATAAACTCAGCTCTAGAGACACAGTATACAAAGGTATAAAATAAACTCAGCACTGGAGGCACAGTATACAAAGGCACAAAATAAACTCAGCTCTAGAGGCACAGTATACAAAGGTATAAAATAAACTCAGCTCTAGAGACACAGTATACAAAGGTTCAAAATAAATTCAGCTCTAGAGGCTCAGTATACAAAGGTACAAAAATAAACTCAGCTCTAGAGGCACAGTATACAAAGGTACAAAATAAACTCAGCTCTAGAAGCACAGTATACAAAGGTACAAAATAAACTCAGCTCTAGAGACACAGTATACAAAGGTAAAAAATAAACTCATTTTTAGAGACACAGTGTACAATAGTACAAATAAACTCAGCATTGGAGGCACAGTATACAAAGGTACAAAATAAACTCAGCTCTAGAGGCACAGTATACAAAGGTATAAAATAAACTCAGCTCCAGAGACACAGTATACAAAGATACAAAATAAACTCAGCTCTAGAGGCACAGTATACAAAGGTACAAATAAACTCAGCACTGGAGGCACAGTATACAAAGGTATAAAATAAACTCAGCTCTAGAGACACAGTATACAAAGATACAAAATAAACTCATCTCTAGAGACACAGTATACAAAGATACAAAATAAACTCATCTCTAGAGACACAGTAAACAATGGTACAAATAAACTCAGCACTGGAGGCACAGTATACAAAGGTACAAAATAAACTCATCTCTAGAGACACAGTATACAAAGGTATAAAATAAACTCAGCTCTAGAGACACAGTATACAAAGATACAAAATAAACTCATCTCTAGAGACACAGTATACAAAGATACAAAATAAACTCATCTCTAGAGACACAGTAAACAATGGTACAAATAAACTCAGCACTGGAGGCACAGTATACAAAGGTACAAAATAAACTAAGCTCTAGAGGCACAGTATACAAAGGTATAAAATAAACTCTGCTCCAGAGACACAGTATACAAAGATACAAAATAAACTCGGCTCTAGAGGCACAGTATACAAAGGTACAAATAAACTCAGCACTGGAGGCACAGTATACAAAGGTACAAAATAAACTCAGCTCTAGAGGCACAGTATACAAAGGTATAAAATAAACTCAGCTTAAGAGACACAGTATACAAAGATACAAAATAAACTTGGCTCTAGAGGCACAGTATACATTGGTACAAATAAACTCAGCAATGGAGGCACAGTATACAAAGGTATAAAATAAAATCAGCTCTAGAGACACAGTATACAAAGATACAAAATAAACTCATCTCTAGAGACACAGTATACAAAGATACAAAATAAACTCATCTCTAGAGACACAGTAAACAAAGGTACAAATAAACTCAGCACTGGAGGCACAGTATACAAAGGTACAAAATAAACTCAGCTTCAGAGACACAGTATACAAAGATACAAAATAAACTCAGCACTAGAGACACAGTATACAAAGGTACAAAATAAATTCAGCTCTAGAGGCACAGTATACAAAGGTACAAAATAAACTTATCTCTAGAGACACAGTATACAAAGGTACAAAATAAACTCATCTCTAGAGACACAGTATACAAAGATACAAAATAAACTCATCTCTAGAGACACAGTATACAAAGATACAAAATAAACTCATCTCTAGAGACACAGTATACAAAGGTACAAATAAACTCAGCACTGGAGGCACAGTATACAAAGGTACAAAATAAACTCAGCTCCAGAGACACAGTATACAAAGATACAAAATAAACTCGGCACTAGAGACACAGTATACAAAGGTACAAAATAAATTCAGCTCTAGAGGCACAGTATACAAAGGTACAAAATAAACTCATCTCTAGAGACACAGTATACAAAGGTACAAAATAAACTCATCTCTAGAGACACAGTATACAAAGATACAAAATAAACTCATCTCTAGAGACACAGTAAACAATGGTACAAATAAACTCAGCACTGGAGGCACAGTATACAAAGGTACAAAATAAACTCATCTCTAGAGGCACAGTATACAAAGGTATAAAATAAACTCAGCTCCAGATACACAGTATACAAAGATACAAAATAAACTCGGCTCTAGAGGCACAGTATACAAAGGTACAAATAAACTCAGCACTAGAGGCACAGTATACAAAGGTATAAAATAAACTCAGCTCCAGAGACACAGTATACAAAGATACAAAATAAACTCATCTCTAGAGACACAATATACAAAGATACAAAATAAACTCATCTCTAGAGACACAGTATACAAAGGTACAAAATAAACTCATCTCTAGAGACACAGTATACAAAGGTACAAAATAAACTCATCTATAGAGACACAGTAAACAAAGGTACAAATAAACTCAGCACTGGAGGCACAGTTTACAAAGGTACAAAATAAACTCAGCTCTGGAGACACAGTATACAAAGGTACAAAATAAACTCAGCACTGGAGGCACAGTATACAAAGGTACAAAATAAACTCATCTACAGAGACACAGTAAACAAAGGTACAAATAAACTCAGCACTGGAGGCACAGTATACAAAGGTACAAAATAAACTCATCTCTAGAGACACAGTATACAAAGGTATAAAATAAACTCAGCTCTAGAGACACAGTATACAAAGGTACAAAATAAACTCATCTCTAGAGACACAGTATACAAAGGTACAAAATAAACTCATCTATAGAGACACAGTAAACAAAGGTACAAATAAACTCAGCACTGGAGGCACAGTATACAAAGGTACAAAATAAACTCATCTCTAGAGACACAGTATACAAAGATACAAAATAAACTCATCTCTAGAGACACAGTAAACAATGGTACAAATAAACTCAGCACTGGAGGCACAGTATACAAAGGTACAAAATAAACTCAGCTCTAGAGGCACAGTATACAAAGGTATAAAATAAACTCAGCTCCAGAGACACAGTATACAAAGATACAAAATAAACTCGGCTCTAGAGGCACAGTATACAAAGGTACAAATAAACTCAGCACTGGAGGCACAGTATACAAAGGTATAAAATAAACTCAGCTCTAGAGGCACAGTATACAAAGGTACAAAATAAATTCAGCTCTAGAGGCACAGTATACAAAGATACAAAATAAACTCATCTCTAGAGAAACAGTATACAAAGGTACAAAATAAACTCATCTCTAGAGACACAGTAAACAATGGTACAAATAAACTCAGCACTGGAGGCACAGTATACAAAGGTACAAAATAAACTCAGCTCTAGAGGCAAAGTATACAAAGGTATAAAATAAACTCAGCTCTAGAGACACAGTATACAAAGATACAAAATAAACTTGGCTCTAGAGGCACAGTATACAAAGGTACAAAATAAACTCGGCTCTAGAGGCACAGTAAACAAAGGTACAAAATAAACACGGCTCTAGAGGCACAGTATACAAAGGCCTGTGGGGCCTGGACAGTCGAGAGGCTCTCTCTGCTGGCACCCAGGTTCGATTCCTGGTGTGGCTATGAGAGTGGGTTTTAGTTGCCAGTCTAAGTTCTGTGGTTTTCTCAGGGTTCTCTGGTTTCCTCCACCTCCAAAAACAACCCGGCCACCAACCGTGCCATGGAGAGTAATATTAGTTATTATACCCAGTTGTACAATCCATGTAAATTGAATGCATTCCTTTTATATAAATAAGTTTATATAAATGTAAAAAAATTGATAATTTTTGTCCAGTCTTATGATTGGGACAGACAGATAAGCAGAGGTGTATTGATAGATATATATCATGAAATGAACATCCTTTGGTAGTGAATAAATGTATAATGACACAGAGTGATATCTGGTTGTGATTTAGTGTTTCATGACTGGAGCTCTCCCTGGTGGTAATAAAGTGTATCATGACATGAGTACTAGCAGTGATTAACTCTTTGAATTTTAATATTTTAGTCCCAGATGGAGCTGAATGCCTGTCAGATCAGCCTGCAGCGTCTCGAGAACGAGTTAAAGCAGAAGGCGACAGTGGGTGAACGTAAAGAGAAGGATTTCATGTTAGCGATTCGTGCGCGGGATGAGGCGGTAACAGAAAAACAGCAGCTGCTGGCTCAGCTCCAGTCTCTACAAGAACAGGGCAGAACAGCAGTAAGTTACACACCTGACTTTCTGACCTTTAATGGGGTTCGATGAGTTTATTTCTGTATCCATATTTGGTTAAATAGTTTTTGAGGACTGACCTGCTTAGCCCCTCCCGAGTGCAAAATCATCAATTTCAAAATATTTTTTTCTTTCTTCTGCAATTTTTTGTTTGTGCTTGATCTCCAATACGGTTGGTTTTCAAAAGTTGAAATACATGCCCAATATTAGTTGTTTGTCAGTTGTGCCAGATTTGCACCAAATATTTATTTTTTGGTTTGTCTGTCTGCCCCTCTGTCACGTTTCCCTGTGATAACTTTCCTTAATATTATCTGATTTCATACAAATATATGGGTCAGTGATTTCTCTCATGCATACCTTGGTTGGGATTGGTTTTGGAGCGTCTGTCTGAAAATTTATTAATACCAGCTCCAAAACAAACAAAAAATTTTCCCTTTAGTTCCCAATTCACAATAAAAATTATGACATGTGGAGACATCTTCAGAGGAAAAAAAAAACTAAAACACAGGCACTTTGACATGTGGAGACATCTTAAGGGGAAAATAAAAACTAAAACATTCAGAAAGCAAGTACAGTAGAGCGTCCTTTATCCGAAAGCGTCCGGGGACAAGCTTTTTGTTCGGATGAACAATCGTTCGGATGAACGATTTCGCATTAAATTGCTCTGGGAATCATTGTGATAAGGCCTACCTCCGACTTCGGGACATTACCAGAAACTGATAAAGCTATCCCCTGATAAACATGTGACAATGTATTATAACATTTTCGATCGATTTAATAAATTTATCATATAGAACACATTATTATATAATTAATATTATTATTGGCGAAATTGCCCTGCGCTGAAAACAATCGGTATCATACCTACATCATGTCACGCATGGCTGCCATGATAACTGGAATGACCTGCTATGACCTTGAAAGAGCTGCCATCACTCATCAGATAGGTTAACTATGGGAACCTTTATATTTGTACTGTATTTTTATTGAAATGACAAGCGAGATGATCAATGATGCACAAGTTAACAAGTTTATGTACACAGTTTTATTTCAAATAAATCAAACAAAACGTAAATGTAGCTGATCGTAGATCTTTCGACGTTGAATTGGCTTGTTACACATGTCAAGTCTTGCAAGGATCGACAACTTGTCGTCAACTGACAGGCAATGGCACTTACGTGACTCCATTGACGAGTATGAGTTAACAGTATGTAAAAATTCACGTGGAGAATAACCAGGATGAGCAGTAAATCGTGTTGACATTGACTTTCACAATGGTTTATAACAGAGGCACACATAAACTGAAATAATGCTCAACGTTGTAGTCAAGGCCTTGGCGACTACCGAAATGAAGATCATGGCTATCCTTAAAAGCCACCCTAATCAAAGCAGAGCCGAGGACCGTGCACAGATCGGCGAGGCCGAGTTTATCACACCTACAACCTGTTAATGTGTGTTGTAACATTTTGTTTGTACAGGTTAACTACTCCGTCCTGGGAATTCTGATTAAAGTGAGGACAACCCCGCTCGGCGTGGCGGTGTTTTCAGACCAAGTGTCTACGCTCGGGTGAACTAATCAGTCGGCAATATGTATCATCCCTTAGGTGGCTACTTTTATTTTGAATAAGAAAATCTTATATACCATTTTCATTCTGGATTTTTTTTTGGTAATTGTTACGATTTTGGATAAATGGTCAAAATTTCGGTTCTTCATATTTTGTTTCGGATGAACGATTTTTCGGATAAATGGTGTTCGGATATTCGACATTCTACTGTATGAAGATCACAAGATTAAATTTAAATTTAATGGATTGTTCCCAGTGTATTATCCCTAACCTCCTAAGAAATTTCATCAGACTTCTTTTCTTTAACCAAATTGCTAACAGACAAACCAACCAACTCACCAGCTGATCAATATAATATCTTCTAGGCAGAGGTACAGTGATTTTGATTTCTCAGTGGATTACTTACATCATGATTTTGACATATTGGAGTGTGTACATTGGAGTATACTTACAGAAATCTGACATTTATTCAAGGAAAATACAGTCTGTACTTACCAGTAGTACTTTATTTGTTATGATAAATATTCATGAAGGGTGACAGCACGTGCTCCAAAATCGCTCCAATGAGTTCCCAACATGAGACCTCTCTTAATATACCTAACAAACAGTCATTCATTATTCTAGTCACTGTTAATTATGTGATTTCCTGCTCAGATGAAACAATCTTTTGCATCAAAGGCAGTGCCACTGCTGTGTCTGACACCAGAGGACACAATAGACACACAATAGTATTCATGATCTTATCATGCCATATTTGCAAATAGCACCTGGCTGACAAGTCAGGGCTTTCCAGAGCTGGATATCTAGTCTCATGTAAACTTCTTATTTCAAGCTACCATTTCTCTTACAGGTTCATGGGTTTCAGAAAAATTTGGCCGATGCAAAACAGGACAACCAGAAGATTGCATCCACCTTGTCCGGCGTAATGGCGTCACATTCACAGTTACAGCGAACGGTGGAAAAGTTACAGGTGCAGCTGGGAAAGAAAGATAACGAACTAGTCAGCTTCAGGAATGAAAGGTAGAACAAAATTAGGTCACTGTGACCTGATTCTTATAATCAAAGAGTGAAAGGTAAAGCAGTAAATTAGGTCACCATGGCCTTTTTAGCGAACCTGTGAGCTTATGCGATTGTGCGGCGTCTTGTGTCGTGCATCGTGCATCGTCTGTACGTTAACCATAGCTATCTCGAAAACGGCAGGAGCTAGCATCACCAAATTTTTTGCAAATAATCAGTTAGTCAAAAAACTATATTGGATTTTGTTTATTTTTTTTCTAACTGCATTTTCTTAGATTTTATAGGGAAAAAGCTAAAAAAGCTTTAAAAATCTTCTTCTCCGAAACTGCCCAGCCAAATTGTCTAATATTTTACAGAAATGATCCCTGGAACAATCTTTCTCAAGTTTTTTTGAATGGTTCCAGTTCGGAGAATTTTGGCCGAGTTACAGGAGGTTGAACTTTGTTAACTGTGCAAAAAGCATATTAAAATTTATATCTCAAAAACTGCTGTAGCTATCATCACCAAATTTTATGCCAATGTTGGTCACATAGGTCATATCTGAAATTGAGGTATTGGTGGCGCCACCTGCATCGGCCTTTTTTGTACGGGGTCATCAGTGCCTGTATCACACTGAGGGCTACAAAAAACTTCCTCTCTGAAACCAAATGGCCAAAATGTTTAATATCGCACAGAAATGATCCTAGGGTAGTGCTTTCAGAAGTTTGTTCAAATGGTCTCTTTTCAGTGACTTTTGGCTAAGTTATGGGAAGCTGAATTTAGTCATATGCCATAACAGCCCATTTTAGCTCAGTGGATACAAAGATCTTCTTCTCAAAAACCACTGGGCCAAATTCTTAAATCTCACACATTAATTATCCTCAGATGTTGATAATTCAAGTTTGTTCAAATGGTTTTGGTTCAGTGCTTTTTGGCTCATTTATGGGAAGCTGAACTTAGCCAATTTGCTGTATCTTCCTATACGAGTTATAAACCTGCGAAACATTTTTCAACTGATGCCACTGAAGCCAGTTTGTTAAATATTTTACAAGAATAATCCCTACAGTAATTCTTATAATAATTGTCATAAATGGTTCCACATGAATGATATTTGGCTGAATTATGGAGATTGAATTGAGTCATTTTACCATACATGTTAGCTGTGTGATGCTGTTACATCAAGCCTAGCACCAGTTTATCAGCATCTATTACATCATGCCACTAGACATTTAGATTTCAGGTTATCTTTGGTTAATATTGACAAGAAAATTTTTTTTAAAAGCTTTTAAAAAATTTAGATTTATGATTAAAGTTAATTATCATACCAGACAATGTTACAGTCATGGATATTCAGCTCTCTGTGGCTATATAAAGACAACTGTACGTGGATTATAAATTTTTGGTATCCCTACTCAACTTAATTCAAGAATTTGCCATCAATTAGATATATCTGTATTTTAATTTTGCATTCAGTATGCATCCGTAATAATTTTACATATATTCCTGATTTCTTTATATATAAAATTCAGCTGAAAAGCATTTTGTATTGGGAAAATAAATTTAAAGTTATTTCAAGTAGGGACCACTTTAATGTACAGATGGCAGCACTTGGTTTATCATTGGCAGATTGCCAGTGCCTTGATGTTGGCCATTAGCCAAGATGATGTCAGCGCTATAAATAGTTTTGGCACAGTGCCAGGATTGGAAGAAGTGCAGCAAGGTATAGGTCAAGAGGTCAATCAGTGCAGTAGCTGCATTCTATTTATAGCTTTGGCAGACTGCTCACTGCATCATATTTGGCACCAAAGTTCAGCCTGAATCTATTTATAGCTTTGGCAGACTGCCAGCTGTATCAGATTATGCAACAGGTCAAGAGTTCACTCAGTGCAGCCAGGTACAGGTCAAAAGTTCACTCAGTTTAGCCAGGTACAGGTCAAGAGTTCACTCAGTGCAGTAGCTTGAGGCAGCAATTTGTCACAGGTCACTCGGGGGCAACTGCCTTACTCACCTGAGCCTTGTTAGCCAAGTGCATCAAACTCTGGGGAAGTTTGATGTTTTGGACTGATATTTTGACCTGCCTATGCATCTTTGATGGTATTCTCATTTACAAGACAGGTTGTCCCACCTACATTGACTTTTGCAGTGTGTGCGCCTGCTTATTTCTACAGAGGAATTTGATACGTCAGCCTAAAATTGGGCATATTTATACATATCGGGTAGCCCTCATTTTTGGTTGACCTCTGACCTTTCTTCTCTGCCCAGCGTCCATTTGTGCGTCTGTTTCCACGCATAAACCCACATATCTCGGCAACCGTTTGACCGATAAGGCTAAAGATTTTGCACAAATGTAGCCCTTGGAAAGCTTTATAACATACACTAAAAATGGTGGCGCCACCTGCAACCATTTTTGCACAGCGTCCATCTGTTCATCTGCCTTGGGATAAAATCACTCATATCTCAGCAGTGGTTTGACTTATTCACCTGAAATTTTGCAGGTTTATACATCCTGGACCATTTTCTCGATTTTATGACAGTTGGCACCACCTGCATTCACATTTACGCTGCAGACATCCATGCTAATATTCAACACACCTCACTCTATTCCCCTTGCCACTTAATCCATGCCTCACTTCACCCGTTCCACTCTGATTTCTGCGGATACACATAGTCGCTTGTCGACTACCCATATTCTAGTTTTAAAATGTCCAAGTCTGAAACTTTCAGGTCCGAAACGTCCATTTTGCTGAAATCATAATGACTAAGGTAGATATGCAGGACTTAAGAGGATCAATATTAAATTTTGAAAATTAAAACCTCCATTCATACCCCTAAACTTTGCACTGGTTCACATTAGGCATGTAGGCCTTGTTTGTATAATCAAGGAATGAAATGGAAAATTTTGAAATAGTTCTGTGACCTGATTCTCATCATTAAAGCTGTGACGCTCAGAATGAAACAGACTTTTGTTTTTTTTTTTCAGGAGTCCGACCGAAAGCTCAAAATTTTCTGCTGTTGGTCTGAAAGAATCAAAATTGGCTCTTCTAGTAGTTACTGACCATATAAAAACTCAGCTGTGTAAACTCAGTTCTGACCACTTACCCTTATACAGTATAGCATTCTATATCCCAAGACTGTTTATCCGAAAAATCATTCATCTGGAATATAAACCTCACACAGGGTCACACAGATTACATTGTATTTGGAAATTATATTGATTGCCACACACCCCTAGGAAAAACCATGAACTCTACTGAAATTTTCAATCATTTAACATAATGAAAATATAGTAATCTGTGTAATAACACCTCAAAACAAACTGATTTTTATGTTTCAGGGCAAAATATCAGGGTATTATAGGTAAACAACAGACAGAAATTGACACTCTGCAGACCAAGCTGGTTTCCATGGAAACAATTGAAGCAACAGAGGTAGGAGGGATATCAAATAATAGTGTAAGACATAAAAGTTAAAGTCAATTCCAAAACAGACTAATGCACACATCAAGCATTGCACATATGTAGCTCATGAAAAATTCCAAACAGACTGATGTGGCTACAACATATACCTGATGGTCTGACATTCACCAAGCTCCTGTCTTATATTTGATTTATCTTTATAAAAAGTAGTAACATTAATAATTAGCACCGGTATAATTGTACAATTTTGCACAATTTTCAAAATGTGATGTACAGCTCTCTTTTACTTTGGTTAATGAAATTAATGTAATTGTATTGCTTTGTTTTTTATCCATATATACAACAATTTAGATTGATCCATTGAGGAAGGCTCTCACAAAATGCAAAGAGGACAACGTGAAGTTAGCCAGCGTGCTGGAAGCGACGGTCCAGGCTAACAGTAAGCTGCAGGGAGCTGTACAGAGCATAGAAGACAAGCTGGAACAAAAGACATACATGATGAAACAGTTACAAGACACCAGGTACTGTATACCCTGAGTAATAAGGTAACGACTGAGACTGGCAAAAAGTGGTCTTAATTCACAGGTGGTCTTATTAGACAGGTCAATTTAACCAAAATGAATGCATATGGTTCACTCAAGGGTGGTCATAATAGTCAGGTGATCTTATCAGATAGGCGGTCTTTCAAGCAGGTCTTTCATATAGTGTGTAAATAAAGCTAAATTAAGGGTCTGTGTATCCTTACTGCATGACAAGTACTGTCATGAAATTTTATTGCCTGGCTGATTTTGATGCCCTCACAGCATGGTGGCCAGGCAATGTAGTTTTATCCATTTCTGTCATTCTGAAATGCAACAGTTGCACAGACCTTTTTTGCTGTAATTCCTGCTTATATCAGCCTGATTTTCATTGTGTGGTTGGATGTTGATTAGCCACACAATGAGTTCTCATTTATCCTGCCTGGATAACTTTTGATGGTATGATGGAGATCTGATAGCCATGTTAAGTTACTGTGTAAACCATAATTTTGCAGTGAAAACTCCTATATTTTTTCAATATTTTTGGCTGAGATTTCCTATAAACTCCTATATTTTTGTCTCAAGCATTCCTTAAACATTCAATTCCCATTTAACTTCCTATATTGCCCCCCCGCTTCCTTGGAATGAATGGGGAACATTGATTTGGATTTGTCTGTCTGTCCCTCTGTCTGTCTGCCTGTATGTCTAGCTGTCTGTCTGTCCGTCAGGGTTTTCATTTCCATGCAATAACTTTCCTAAATATTATCTGATTTCATTCAAATTTTGGTCAATGATTGCTCTCATGCTTACCTTGGTTGGGATCTGTTTTTGGATTGTCTGTCTCACAAGATAATACTAAAATATGAGATTTAATTTTTTATACGATGAATTAGCACATTTAGTGTCACTAATCACTAACAGGTGTCGCTGGCAGTGGACATAAAATACTTGAATTTTTTGCAGTAACTGCCAGGTGCTGCCATCTTTTGAGCGTGGTTAAAAATATTTGTACTAACCACTCTGGACTGGAAGGCAAAAGCAAAGGACATAAATTTCTTGAATTTGCTTGTTAATCTGTAAAATCAGTTAGTGCATCGAAACAGAGAAAAACGACAGAGAGCATGCAGTCAGCAGATGAGAGAATCGTTTACAAGTGACGGACACACTGGATAAGTTTGAATGATCAGTCCTTGTCCTCAAACAATTCAGATGTCCTGTGTCAAGATTAAATGCATTGGTTTGTATTTGACCAGGGCTTTCATGAATGTGGAGATAAACATCTGTAACACTTAAAATCTAGCTTGGATGCTTGGTTCTGATGGTCCAAAGTCCAAGACTGATAGATTCAAAATTGGCTTTTGTATAAGTCACTGACCACCTCTGACTACCTCAAAAACCAGTCAGTTGTGTTAACACTGTGCTGGTAACTCACTGTTTTATTTCACTTCAGTCAAATATTCATATAATAACACAATAAATAATCATACTTTGATTCAAAAGTGATGTAAAATTAAAAAAAGGTTTCAGTTCATACAATCCTACAAAATTTTACAAAAAATTTCATAGGGTTGTCCCAAATTCTCATGTGATGCAACAAAATTTTAACTTGAATGTCATTTTCTTTCTGTCGAAAGCCTTGTTGGACTTTTCTAGCAAACCATGTTTATTAACAGAGAGCAGGAGACAGATGAACACAAACAGGAAATACGAACATACGAAGAACGACTAGAAAACCTCCGTCAGCAGATGATGAAAGAGCGAGACAAGTCATACAAGAAAACAAACAAAGATGTTGCAGAGGTCAGACTCATGAATATGTTAATTACCTGATTATAATATAAATGTCATGAACAAGTTAATTTCCTGACTAACAAAATAAATGAGACGCATAAATATGTTAATCATCTAATTGGATCTATTAATCTTGATTTTTACCTGAATGACTAACAAACAGTCTCCATGAATATTTTAATTACTAATATAACTCCCAGGTCAGACTCATGAATATGTTAATTAACTATTGAATCACCAGGTCAGGAACATGAATTGGTTTATTTGCTCTCAATTGTCTATTTGGCAGGTCAGGATACTTGAATGTAATAATTACCTCTCAACTATTTTAATTTTGAAAGTCTCTGAGATGCATTGTTAGTGATTCTGTCAGGTATCAGTCTTCATGTTCTGTTTAGGTAAGGAAACAGTTGGATGAAATTGTGAATAAGAATGGAGAGCTTTCTCGGACCAACACTGAACTTCGGCACAAAATAACAGAGCTTGAATACCAGCTGAAGGAGCAGAAATCCAAGCTGACTCAGCAGAAAAACCAGATAGAGCATCTGAACAAAGTCCGAGCCAGGCAGGACGAGAGTATCAGCAAAATGAAGGTATGTACTAGCTTAGCTGACCCAAGTCTGCTAAGCTAGAGCTATACCCCTCCTTTTGTCAGCTGTTGAAAACTATTGTCTAAAAAGCTTTACATGCAAACACCAGGGTTCATGTATGGCCTTGAAAAGGTCTTAAAACGTTTTATTTTTTATTTTGCACTCCTAAGGCCTTGAAAAGGTTTAAACAATGCCAGTAATCCTGACACAGGTCTAAAAGAGGTCTTAAATTTGATATACCTATCCTGATATAGTGAATGGGCACAAGCAAATCAATACTCAACATAAGGTTGAGACAATTTCTGAGACATCCTTATGTTTCTTTGTTGAAGAAATATCTTGGTTGTAGTTTTTTGTTACTCCTCCAGTAATTAGCCAGCTGACTATAAGTCATCTTAGCTATAGTCGTGGTCCATTGTCTGTCGTTCGTCTGTCTGTCTGTCCATTTGTCCGTCCGTAAGACTGGCATGTTTCAACACCATTGGACCTACAAATATGAAATTCAGTATACAGTTAGATGTCCCCTAAATCTCCTACCTTGCCAAAAATTGGGTCAATATGACTTTGTTCCTTTGAGATATTAAGGAAAAAACCTCAATTTTTTATTAAAAATCTATTATCACACTTCAGTACTGCCTAATATCAAAACCACTCATCTGGTTTTCTTCATATTTACCATAAATGTTCCTATATATAGTTCCTATTGTTACAGATTTACATAAAAGCGGACCAAACTGTCTCGCTAGTGAAGCTTGCTTTGCTAGAGAAGCAGTTGGTTCTCCAGACTTGTGCACCACCAACATGGGTTCAAAACTGGGATCGGCCCAATGTTTTCCCCTGAGCAATTTGATTTCGTAACAAGACGGGGGCTCTTCATACATGACGGTAAACTTTGTGGCCAGGAAATAAGCTCACCAAAGTGTGACTCCTTGGATAATTAGTCTTGTTCTGATAGCAAAAATGCTCTTAAGAGGGGGACATAAAAGCTGACCAAACTGTGGTTGGTACGCCGGACATGTGCGCCACTGACATGGGTTCGAACCCCGGATCCGCCCAATGTTTTCCCTGAACAATTTGTCTTCATAACACTATGTACATGCCAGAATTAAGTCTGTATTATATAATTTAAAAAAGATATGGGCCCAAACATAATTGACTTTGTAAAAAAATCAGGAAAGATATTTGATCACCTAAGAGAAAAAGTGTTATAGCTAGGGATTTTTTTTCAGTAATACAACTTTAATTAATCAAAATTTAATTGTATACCAAAAATTAGATCAAAATCTGTTAAATATTTTTAAATATTGGCAAAAATATAAAATTGGTACCATAAATTTTGCCCAAGTTTGACCATGACACATTTTTTTCTTGTAAGAACATTTGATTTACTTTTCCCAGTCAGTATATATATAGATTTGATCTGTTAAATTCTGAAATTTGAAAGTAAAAGCTTAAAACTTATTCTAATTATTGAAGTTTTTCTGAGGCTCTAATGTATTTACATTTTGAACCTCCAGACCAGCCATGTCTGGTCCCTACAGCCTTGCCTGGGTAAACTTTTTAGTGATGCAACACTGCTGTCACAAATGTAGAATCACGTGGCAATCCTGACCTCACCCGCCCAACCAGATATGTTGCATTAGTTACATTCTTTAACTGCATTGCTGTTTCTGATCCAATGTATACAACTTTTCCTTAATCAAGTTGTATTTTCAGATATTTATTATTTTGCAAATTTCAAAAATATATTTTAAGAAAAAATAAACACATCTGTGTATATAATTTGATGTTGCCTGAGCAGATTAACTATAATTGTTGATGCAATTTAGAATTGTTAATCAACTTAAATTTTCAAATATAATTGATATATACTGTAAATGTATAGTAAAATTTATAAATTTTGTGCAAAATTTCCCTTAACAAAAAAATAATGTATTAAAAAATGAGGACCTAATGCAAACATTTGTTCAGTATATTTCTGCCTCAGTAGAAGGGAATTAAAGTGATTTGCTTTTATCTATCTCTCTGTCCTCATTACAAACTTATCAGAAATGATCAAATAGCTGTCAGAGGAACAATAAACAAAAGACCACCTCATGGTTTAGCCATTTATATACATGAACAGCTGAGTCCCCATGTAACCCTTCACCACCACACAACACCAGATTTTGAGTCATCTCTTCTCTATATTCACACTCAGACACAGTCACTTCAGATTTTTTTCCTCTATAGGTCACTTGCATGTCCCATCAGTAACTTCTTCTCTGAACTCCAAGTTTTAGTCTCTCAAGTTGACCTCAACCTGCCTATAGTGATCATGGGCGTTTTCAATATTGACATTTCTAATATAATATATAACACCAAATTGACACAATTTTGTCAACTCTTTAAATGTCAACAACTAGTCAGAGAACCGACCAGTGACCATGAAAATACCATAGATCATGTCTTTACTAACTGTTTAAATGCTTCAGATTCAATATTATAAAATACATTGTCAGATCACAAGATATTATTAGCAACAGTCCCCCATTCTTCTATTCAGATCAAACATGGCAACTTCTCATAGCTTAATCTACCATTTCTTCTCTATAGATACTTTTTGAGACATTCTGTTTCCTCTCCCATTCAGCAACAACTGCTTCCCAAAACATATCAGTTTTCTACTTTTCCATAATTATTTTGATCTATTAAATGTGTATTTTTATACTTGCAAATTTTATATTTTCTTCCTCTGCAATTTACAACATCTGGTCATTCCCAATGCAATATTTTAGACACACATTCTTGTACATATTTGAAATACTGATACTTCTATATTACTATTCTGCTCAACTACATAATTTATACAAAAAATTACATCTGTCAAAATGAAATCTTACAGACCTACATACAACATGAAACAATTATATCTGTCACATTCAGCTGAGCGCCGTGACCCATGGGTCCCTTGTTTTTAAGGTGTGGTACTGCAATTTAAGAATTTTCTTTATGAAAGGGTCTCAGATTTTCTGTTATTTGGTCATAAAATGTCTTTAAATTGTCTAAAAGGCTCACAGGATAATAATAACATAATTAACTATTTACATTGTAATTTACACAGTTTTTAATGTTGCTGATTTTTCTCTCTCATATGTCAACCTATACCTATTCACCTGATTATCCTGTATTAACCTGATTATCCTGTATTAACCTGATTATCCCGTATTAACCTGATTATCCCGTATTAACCTGATTATCCCGTATTAACCTGATTATCCCGTATTAACCTGATTATCCCGTATTAACCTGATTATCCCGTATTAACCTGATTATCCCGTATTAACCTGATTATCCCGTATTATGCCTTATTAACCTGTATTATTAGTTAGCTTGTTCAGCACTAGATGTCTCTGTTGCTGTCATATGTAATTAGTACACAGGACATGAAGCCCTTATAATGAAACGGCCAATAAAAAGGAAAAGAGGTTATGTTTTTACCAGTGTCAATCTCTCTCTCTTTGTTTCTGTTTGTCTGTATTTGTGGAGGAAGTTTGTGGAGAAGTGGAGCAAAGTACATTTTGGTCTTCAAGGATTTTACCAAATGTGGGTGTTCAGATGATGGTTTATAATTTGCCTGTTTGTACATCTTTCTCTCTGTAAGGAACTGTGACATCTGGTACTGACATCTGATGAATAAAAGGTTTTTTTTTTATGACAATGGGTCCTGGAGGCAGATGTGGAGAGTTAATATAAATTAATATAAATCCTTTCTCTACCCATATAAACCTTGTTATTAACCATATGTTTTTTTCAGATCCGTTTAGGTTTAGAAAATGTTCTCCTTTTTATCAGTGTGACTGATATATCTTCAGGCTCTGGGTGAGGGTCTGGTTGAGATGGAGGAGGCAAAACAGAAGTACATGAAGAAAAACAAGGAGCAGGTCAGTACAACTGAGCCCTCTACAATATCATGTATATCTACATCACATCACTGAAAACAGATATTGTAAAAATAACAAATGTTATAATCAACACAAAGACGGTGAACATTATTTTCTAAAATGTCCCAAATACAGTGTTGAAAGGCAGGAGATGCTGAAAAACATCAGACCTTACACAGGAAGACTCAAACAGTAACACAGACTTAATAAATTTAATTTTAAAAGGACACTCTCATCTAACATTTGAAGAAAACCAACACTTATTTTCAGTTGTACATACTTTTATTAGGGATACACCTAGATTCAAATAGACATAAACAAATTAATGTAACATATGTAATATGAAGGTACATTGACACAGATATTATACTGTAATTTTCCACATATACGTTGACCCCATGTATAAGTCGAGGTGGGATTTTGAAGAGAGAAATCGGGAGAAATTTTTTAGAGCCCACTGAGTGTGGATAGTCCCCAGGTCACAACAGATAAGTAAATGATAACCAATGGAATGAGTCATTTAAAAGTCGCACCAAAAAAGTAAACTTACGTGCATAGTTGTCAGGCTACAAGTTCCCACTACCACTGCTTGTAGTGCAGGTAACATTCCCTTTCAGTGAAGGTCAAACCCACTGGACCCCGTGATTTATAGCTGAAAGTGAAACCCCGGGAAGGCCCGCCTTGTGATGACGTAGGTGACAATATAAACACAGTCACTTCTTGTCACTTTCAAATGAACAAAGATGTTTCCCCAGTGTTATGAATAATTATCTACGTAAGTATGATATGAGTAAGTATATATACGTAAGTCTATAAAGTTACGGACATAATTCCATATAAGCTTTGAGAACTGACAATACTTTATACCAACAGCATAAAAGTAGTCATACATTTTTCCGGAAGATGTCGCCAATGTTGCGTGAAAATAAATTGACAACCAAATGTCAAGGAGACCGTTTCTGCTTATTAGAAAGGGGAGAAACTGAATTCACATTATTTTGTGTTTGAATTTTATTTTCTGTACATAAAAATGAACAAGATTTCCTCTTCAAGTGTTATGAATAGGTAGATGACGTAAGACTAAATAGCTTTCATTTTACACCTTTCAGAACAAGCGTTAATTTGTCACCGCCATAAACAAATAGTCAACTATATTCCTGTCAGGTGGCACCAATGTTGCAGGAAGAAAAATGGAAAATAGAATCAATGATCAAGCTCAAGTTTGTCGTATCTGCTTAACTGACAGTTGATCAAATAAAATAATCTCTGTCAATATTCAAAATTGATAACCTGTGAATGAAAATATGATATCCGTTCATAGTTTTGTATTTTTAAATCCCAGACTGCGGATTTATCAGCAACTCTATACAATGGCTGGCTGAATGGAACACGTATCTCGTCTGACCTGTTTGGGTGACCACTGTTGGTGGGTTGTTGATCGTCATGGCATATAATTCCAAGCTAACTGTCAGCATTTTAATTGGAAGAATCAGTTATGAAACTGTTGCGCTTTAAAGACTCATGACCTGTGTCAATGGGAAAATGGCTTTGAAGTTCCGCTGAGTTCACCCGCCTTTTGTCACATGTTCATATTCTTAAACAGCAGCTCACGGTCATTTGCGTGTTTGCTTGCTTCTGCAAGCATCAAATGTTGTTGCCAAGCAATTCTTAAACGGACTTTGATGTCAAATACACAGAGGTCGATGCCATTGATAAAACCACAATTGATTACGCAATACGTGCCTCTAGCACCCATGCTTAATCACCCATGAATGAAGCTCGTTAATAATAATTAGGTGCAGGGTCACTTGCTGGTTGTCAGCATCCAGGTTTGTCGCATGAATTTTGATATACCGCACTACCCAATTAAAAGGACAGCATAAATTGCTGATCTTGAAGAAAAAAATAGTATGGAAGTCTAATTCCACAGTATTTAATGACTGAAAGGGCCACATATGTACCCGACATTACCGGAAACGAACATCTGATGAGCGATTAGGCAAGTCCTATCTGCGTCAGCTGGACATTCAGGTTGGCAGCTTGACGAAGTCTGGGTAAAATTTGGACTGTCAGGCTTAGACCCGCACATAAGACGAACCCTAAATCCTGGATTATTTTTTAGGAGCAAATTTCTCGATGTATATGTGGAAATTTACAGTACTTAATCATCTAGAGATTTCCATTATATATATTTTATTACGCATCTTACATCACTTGCAGTAATACTTTTATATACAGACTGTAACTCTACCATTGTACTAGTGCAAACCCTAACAAATGCCTTGCGCACTTGAGTATGCACTTTAAAGATATGAATTTAAAAAAAAGTACAACACATAATTATAACCCAGCCTGTCATTATCATAATGAAGTTATAATAATACCCCTGTGTGATGCTTTCTGTCATCAGTGTCAATAAGTGTCAACTCTGGCAGTGAGGAGCACTTATGCGTTATAACTCATTATATTTAGTTAAGGATGAAATCTTGACTGAAGTACACCTGTTCACCTCACCTGTTCTGATCAGGTTTCTGTTTATCAGGTTTTCTATGTGGTTATTGATTAAGTTATAAATCTCACTTCAATGGGTTTAAATAAATTGTATGTACTTTGTTATACCATTGAAGCACATCTTGTCACCAGTAAGGGTCCTCTGTTTATACAGTTGTTTGATATATATATATATATATTATTATGGACCTAGAGGTAAGGACTTAGAAATCATACCAAGTCCTTCTCCAGTCCAGTGGGAGGAAGGCTCTGTCACCTACTATATAATTATTTACACCTGTGCAATCAATTAGTAAAAAAAATTTTTTTAATAATGAGTTTTATTACGTAAACATAATTGTGGGCTGTTTCTGTATTAATAAGAATTTTCTCTGTTAAAGTTTATACGCCAGAGTAAGCCAACCGAAAATTTTCCCTTATTGGGCCTATTATCGCCCATCCCGCCTCGTTCCCGTGTATCTAGGTCACATTTCCGCTTCCTGTAAACACATTTTTCTTCTGGCGTCAGCCATGATGGACGTGTGATCCCGCGCTACGAGATTCGTCCACTGTTTGGTTTGTACGGTCTAGTTTGCCAACTGACTGTAAGTTGTGTTTCTTTTCCCTCCCGCCATGGAGAACCCCACTTACTGTGTCTCTTGTGGTTCAGTAATCCCGGTTTGGGATTCCCACCCCACTTGTTTCCATAGCTGCACCAACAATGACTCCTGCCGGGGTCCGGCAGATCCAGAACCTGGACTTCAGACAAGTGGGCTTTGTTCCATGCATGTATATATGATTGGTCTCATTCCCCAGTAGTTGGGGGTTCCCCCTCCACGATTCCTTTGTCTGGTTCTGTGGTTGTCTCCGGGGGGGAGGGGGGGCAGCCTACCCTGGGTGACCGCAACACGGCCATGTTGCGTTCCCTGTCAGTTACCACCGGTCCCGTTTCCTCACCAGTAGTTTCGACAGTTAAGTCATTACTTTCTCATACCTGCAAACGGAAGTCTTCCCTGGTTCTCGTGGCTTCCCGTCCCGACGGCCCATCCGCTTATTCCATCCTACATAAATTATCTTGATTTTGCTGGTCAGTGATGTCGGATCTAGACGACCCGGTGCTTTCTCCCCGGCCGTTCTCTTCGCCCCCGGCTCCCTTATCCCCTGGGCCGGCCGGGGCCGTCCCGCTGGTTCACCCGTACCTTCCTGAAGTGCAGGTAAGTGCGTCCGTCCCTCCTGCATCCGTTTCATTGCAGGCGGCCTCGCCTCCGGTTACTCTGTCTGCTCCGGTGGTCCGTTCGGCCGTTCCTGACCGGCCGGCCGGCTCTTTCTTTCAGTTCCCGTCTGCTGTGCTGACTGCGGCTCCGGTTCCTGTGCCTTCCCGGGTGTTCCCTGCTGCTGACCGGTCCTCCGCTTCCTTTTTTCAGCCTCAGGTCGTTGCGGCTCAGTGGGTCTCTCTGGATCCCCCTTCCCGGGGTTCTCCAGTGTCCCCATCTTCTTATTCTCCCGATCCCGCCCTGGCACAAGATCAGTGGTCGGAGATCGCGCTGCAACGCCAGGCTTGGCGTACGCGCAAATCTGCGCTTCTGGACCTCATGGCTACCTCCACGCAGGAGGCCCACCCTAGTGGTCCGAAGTTCCGTGGGTTACAACCTCGGTCTTCCTCGGCGTCGGCGGCCGGTTCTTATTTGAATCCTGCTGCCCTTCAATCGCCTTCCTCCGCGCCCGCCTTGTGTATGGAGTTAACTGATCACACGGTGGATCTCTTACGTGTGCACCACGCTGTGGTCTCAGGGTCTCGCTCTACTAATACTGGGGCCCCGCTTCCTCTGGGTTCTGATAAACCCTGGTCCCCTGGTACCCTCTGGAATTCCCGTGGGTACCGTGCTACCTTCTTTGATAGCCTGATACCCTTTCCTGATCACCCGGATATTCCGTCTGCTCCGATGCGGCTGGAGTCCGGCCTTGAACAGCCGTTCGCGAACGGTAAATCATTGTTTCCTTCGTCTGTCCAGTTTTCCGATCGTCAACTGTCGGATCTGGAGGGGCTCGGTCGACAGGTGGCCTGTATGGTAAACGACTTGCAAGCCGTTACTAGCCTGCTCTGCGTCTCTCCTGACTCGCCCACGCTTACTGACATCTGGCAGGCTTCTGCCCATACTTGCGCTGAGTTGCAACAGGTTGTCTGGCGACTTGTTCAAAATTGTATATTGTTACGCCACACGGCTTGCCTTCAGTCCTTAAAGCACTTAAAGCCGGAACTTACCCAAGCGGAGTTGACTGAGCTTTATTCTCAACCTTTCACCGGCTCCCTTCTGTTTGGCGGCCACTTACGGCCTCTTTTTGACCGCGCCTTGGAGCGCTCGGATCGTCAGGCCCGCCTCCTCTCGGCCTCTCTTGCGCCTGGGCCGTCCTTCCACGTCCTGCGCCCTCGCCCTTCGGTTGCGGCTCCCGCTCTGGCGCGAAGTGCTTCTGCTCAGTCTTCTTGTCCTTCCGGCTGTTCCAGCCGTTCCCAGCCTTTTCGTGGTCGTTCCTCCAAACATGGTTCGACCAAGAAATGACTCATTCATTCCTGTCGGCGCTCGTCTCAGCGCCCATTTTCCCGCATGGGCGGGTATCACCTCACATCGGTTAGTTCTCAGCACCATCAAGTTCGGGTTCTGTCTTACGTTTTTGCACGCACCTCCCGTCACCCTGCACCCCTTCTACACTCCGCCTCCGTCCGATCCCGCCAAGCGCCTCGCTTTGGAAGAGGTGATTCAATCTATGATCGACAAACGGGCGATTTTCGAGGTTTCCCCGTCCACCGTGGGGTTTTACTCCCACTTTTTTTTGTTCCCAAGCCGCACGGGCGATGGCGCCCCATCATAGACCTGAAGCGCCTCAATTCGTTCATCCGACCGCCCCCGTTTCAGATGTTCAATATCCATGCTGTTCTCCGCATTGTTCGGCGGATGGATTGGGCGTTCAAAATAGATCTTATGGATGCCTATTTTCATGTTCCAATCCATCCGTCATCTCAACCGTTTCTTCGCTTCGCTTATCAATTCCAGGCCCTCCCGTTCGGGATCAATGTGGCCCCCTGGATTTTTACCATGCTTGTTCATACGGTCACGCGATATCTCCGTTCACAGGGCATTTCTGTGCTCCCCTATCTGGATGATTGGCTCGTCCATGCGGCCGATCGCTCCCTATTACGGTCTCATCGCTCCTGGGTTCTCACCTTACTTCAGAACCTTGGCTTTCTTGTCAATGCGGAGAAATCCCTTCTCACTCTCACCCAGTCCCTGCAATTTCTGGGTGTCACGCTCGTTTTTGCGGCTGGCACGGTGTCTCTTCTGCGCAATTTTGCTCTCAAGCTCCGCCGGCAGATTCGTTCCTTTCTCACGCTGCGACGTGTCGACTCTCGCACAGCGGCTTCTCTCCACGGCACTCTCAACTGGGCCGCGTCTTTCGGCTGACTGTACCTCCGTCCAATTCAGACTCTCCTGCGCCGTAACGGCCTTCTCCGTTTAACCTCGGTTCGTCCTACAGTCCTCCCGTTTAGGCTCACCTGGAGGTCCCTTCGTCCCTGGCTGGACCTTCCCTTTCTCCTGCGCGGCGTTCCTTTTTCCCAGGATTACACCATCTATACCGATGTGTCTTTCCTCGGTTGGGGGGCCCATCTTGCCGATCTTCGCGCTTTGGGGATATGGTCCCCGTCAGAACGTCTGCTCCATATCAATATTCTAGAACTGCATGTTGTCCGTCGCGCGATCTCCCGCTGGTCCCCCCACTTGTTCGGCCGTAACATTCTAGTCCGGACCAACAATACCACGGTAGTGGCATATATCAACAGGCAGGGCGGTACTCGGTCTCCCTCTCTCATGCAGGAGACATACCTTTTGTTCGATCTATGCATCTCTCTCCGGGCATGGGTTTGTGCGTCAAATCTTCCGGGCGTGTCGAACATCCTCGCCGACGCCCTTTCCCGTCGACCTGTGTGTCCTCCTCCACCGGTGCTCTATCCGCTCCCGGTTGTTTGGAGTGTTTTCGCTCGCCTGGGGCGGCCGGAATTCGATCTGTTCAATTTTCCGTCCCCCCCTGTTCTCAAACCTACCGCAACGCGTCTACATCACCCTCGCGACCGTCTCCCTGACACACCGCCTTCCGTGTGGTCTCACCGGTTTCTCTTTGCGTTTCTGGCGCCTCCTCTCGTCCGCCGTGTCCTTCTCCGCTTGTCCCGCGCGGCCCAGACGACTCTCCTTTTCATACTACCGTTTCATCCTGCGGCTCCCTGGTTTCCTCTGTGTTGCTCACTTCTCTCTTGGCCACCGCTTCTTCCACTGCTCCCGATCGCTCTCCCTTTGTTCCCACGAGCGCGTCGCACATTTCGGTCGTGCCCTCTATGCGCATGCGTGCTCTCATCAGCCACTTCAAGGATCAGGGCAATTCAAGTCCGGCTGCTCTCCTTGCCTTGGCTCCCCGTCGCCGTTCTTCGGACCGCATATATGACTCCCGCTGGCGTCTCTTCACCGAGTGGGGGTCTTCCCGCGGAAGCTCCCCCTTAGCTCCGTCGCTTGCGGCGGTTTTGGACTTTTTTGTGTTCTTACTGCAGGATAAACATTTATCCTATCCGTCTCTGCGTGGCTATCGTGCCGCCCTGCTGTCCATGCTCCGTCTGCTGGGTCACGATCGTGTCCTTCATCATCCATTGGTGTCGGATTTTCTCAAAGGGGTTCATGCCAGCGCATCTCGTCCTCGGTATGTTGTGCCTTCCTGGCGCCTGGACGTCATCTTACGTCACCTATGGGAACCCCCTTATGAGCCGCTGCGTTCGGCCCATCTTCTCCATTTGTCTCGGAAAACAGTATTCCTCCTCGGTCTTGCCTCTGCCGGTTGCCGCTCTGAGCTTCATGCCCTCGTGGCTGATTCGAAATTCACGCAAATTGCGGCCGGAGATTCTTCGGCCACCCTCCATTTTCCTCCGGATTTTTATAGAAAGAACCAAAATTTTGATGATCCTCCGTCAGCTTGGCACGTTCCGGCCCTCCCTAACGGTCAGTACCGTTATGGGGCTACCAATTGCCCTGTTCGTGCGTTACGTTATTATCTAAAAGCTACTCATTCTTTACGGGGGGGGGGGGGGGGGGGGGGGGGGGCGCAAGAAGTTGTTTATTTCTACCAAAGTCACCACTTCCAATAAGGAGATTAGCCCTATCACCATTAGTGTGTGGCTCAAAGCTACTATTGTTGCCGCCTATGAATCAGCTTCTCCATCCTCCTTAGAACAACTTCACATCAAGGCTCATGACATTCGAGCTCTTTCTACTTCATTGGGCCATTTCTCCGGGATCTCACCGAAGCTACTGGTCAAGAAGGGCTACTGGAAGTCCCTGTCTACATTCACACGCTTTTATCTCAAAGATGTTCAGCTCCAGGCTTCTGGCCTTTACTCCCTGGGCCCTGTGACAGCGGCGGGTGAGATCCTCCAATTTTCCAGGCCATCATCGTCCTCTCCGTCTGTTCCATGGACGACGTCGTCTTCTGCGCCATCCCAGCACTGAGGTTCTCCTCGTTCCATCGTTACAGGTAGGTGTTCCCTCCCCAAGGTCTGTCTGTTCTATTCTCATTAATACAGAAACAGCTCACAATTATGTTTACGTAATAAAACCCCCCCATTCCCTCCCTGTGAATGGTGGTTTTGTTAGTAAACTGTGAGCTTTTCTGTATTACAAACATTGCTCCCTCCCAGTCCACTTCCTTCCGCCTTCGAAAAATGTGATTACAGGAAGTGGAAGTGTGACCTAGATACACGGGAATGAGGCGGGATGGGTGATAATAGGCCCAATAAGGGAAAATTTTCGGTTGGCTTACTCTGGCGTATAAACTTTAACAGAGAAAATTCTCATTAATACAGAAAAGCTCACAACAGTTTACTAACAAAACCACCATTCACAGGGAGGGAATGGGGGGGATTTCATTGGACCTTGACTTGAATTCAGAATACAGATGTCTAGGAATTGAAGATAAGACTTGGACATGATATCAAGGACTCTGTCTTGGTTCAGACTTTAGTTGCCTGGCCTTGGACATTCATGCAGACTTGTATGGTTTAGTCTCGACTGTATCATTGATAATAAGCCAGGACTGGACAGAATTTATAATAAATCATGTCATCATTGATAAATCAGGTGTATTCCTGTTGGCAGAGATAACTGTGAACCAACCTGAGGGCTGGACGTTTAATAAACTATGTCATCATCAGTAATAATAAGTTGGGTGTATTCCTGTTGGCAAAAGTAACTATGAGCCAAGGCTGGACATGCATGTAATAAATTATGTCATCTTTAAAAAAAAATTGGGTGTATTCCTATTTGCAGAGTTTAATGTGAACCATGGCTGGACATGTAATAAATTATGTCATCCTTGTTAAATTGGGTGTAGTTGTGATTCTAGGTTCAGAGGGCGGGGCATATTATCTGTGATTTTACAGCAGTGGCACCTGCGTCACACATGTGTATTATATGATGCTGTGATGTATGTATATAATTAATGATATTAGTGTCAAATTGCCAGCTAGTGCGAGACAAGAAAGTTCAATGATCTTGTAAGGTGTCTGCTACAGATGACTAATATCATTATTTATGACAGCAGAAGTTGTCATTTGTGGGATGTTTGTGGTTTATGTGTACACAACCTGTCTGTGTCTAATCATTGTTTGTGGTTTATGTGTACACGACCTGTCTCTGGCTATTCAAATAATTTGTTGTACAAATAACTGATATCACAGAATTTAGCTCAGCTGACTATAAGTCATCTGAGCTATAGTCGTGGTCCTTTGTCCGTCGGCTGTCTGTCCGTCCATTAAACTGGCATGTTTTGAAACCGTTGGACCTACGAATCTGAAATTTGGCATACCTTTAGAGGTGCCGAAAATATTCAACCATACCGAAAATTGGGTCACTAGGACTTCGTTCCTTCAAATTATTAAGGAAAACCCTCTGTTTTTCCATTAAAAACCCATTGTAACACTTCAAGACTGCCTTATATCAGATACACTGACCTGATATTGATCAATTTTCATATATGTATTCCTCTATATATTTCCTATGTACATACCAGAAATTAGTATTTTTTAAATTCTTTAAGTAATGGGCCCGAAATATATTTTCTCCCTTAACTTGAGAATTGCTGAAGCTAGAAACTTTTTTTCAGGTATTCAACTATAATTAATCAAGATTCAATTGTATTCCCAAAATTAGATCTGAATTTTCAAATTTTATAAGTTATTAGCATAAATATAATCGGTACCTTAAATTTTCCTTGGATTTGACCATGGCACATTTTTTTTCTGTAACTGCTGTGGATTTAATTTTCACAGCATGTGACCATAAGCATTTCATCTGTTAACATCTGAAAGTTGAAACAAGTTGATAAAAAACTGTAGATTTTATTCAGGTTTTCAAGCGTCATGTAAAGTATTGTTTAGATCAAGCAAAAACTTCATTCCTTCGAGTTATTAAGAAAAAAAATCAGTTTTCAATTAAAAACCCATTGTTACACTTCAAGACTGCCTAATATCACAACCACTGATCTGACTTTCATCATATATTATATACATGTTCTTCTATTCATACTCTTTGCACATGCCAAAAATGATGTCAGTATTGCAAAATTGTTTTAAGTTATGGGCCTAAACATAATGCACTTTGTAAAAAATCATGAAATATATTTACTCCCGTAACATGAGAATTGCTGATGCTAGATATTTTTTGTCAGGGATATATAACATTATTTAATCAAGATTCAATTGTATACCAAAAATTAGATCTGAATTTTTCAAATTTTACAAGTTATTAGCATAAATATAAAATCTGTAGCTTAAATTTTGCCTAAATTTGACCATGGCATGTGTGTTTCCTGTAAGCACTGTTGATATAATTTTCATAACATGCAGAAATAAGGATTTCAGCTTGTTACTTTTGAAAGTTGAAAGAAATTGGCCAAAAACTGTAGCTTATATTGTAGTTTTTATGAGAACATGTCAGACTCTAGGCTCTACCTGGTCCCTCTTTAGTCACCTGTATGTCCTCTAGTTGACCTCTCAGGTCAATTATTCATGCTTGAGGCGGGGCATATACTAGTCAGTCAGGCAGCTTATGGCTTGCCTCAGTTGATTCAGGTATCTAACCTAACTCATCTATTAGATGTTTAGACCAACAGCATAACAATAAACAATAAATAAATATTTTTTTATAGGTCTATAACAACAACTTTGAAAAAAAATCAATATAAAAGGAATTTGATAGTTGATGAGTAACAGGGAATTACCTTGCAATTACTGATGTTTTATGCATTTTGTATGGATGGATGAAAATGTATTCCAAATAACCCCATTGAGTCCCCTATGGTATTTTTCTTTTCAGTTTTAATAATGAAAAAAAAATTAAATTATATTGTTCTATACTATTAGGGATTATATGAAGTAAAATTAATGATAGACAAAGATGCAGTTGATAATATTAATCTAAATTTATAGGTCTTTTCAAAGTGTTTCAGCTTGTTAATTTATCTTTATTTCAAATAAAAAAAAAAATTAAATATGTCAACATTTTAAAATTTTACTCAGACAAGCACTGAATAAAGATGTCAATATGTTTCAATAATGACATTTAGACATGTGGCTGTAACAGCTAGCACAAGACTATGTAAATAATCAAAATTTACATTACTGGTTCCTACATTTCAGTTAATATAATTAAACTTGCCCATCTATAGGTTTCTCCTTGTAAAATTTATAGGGTTTTCTTATCCTTGAGTTAATTTTTACACATATAATGGTTTCATAGCTGAGATTACTTCAGATTTTTTTTCTGATACATTTTTTTTAAATAAAAAATATTAAATATGATAAAAAATCAGATCTTAGACAAGTTCTCATTATGATTTCTGTAATGTTAATAATTGTCATAAGACTCTTGCTATGTCTAGTGTGTAGATTGATGTGACGGTAGTCCGAAGTGAATATAATACAGTGAAACCTCGTTGTGTCGAACTCACTTAAGTCGAATACCCCGCTTATGATAAAGTTACAGACTCGAGATTCTGGACAACTCTAGTAAAATTATAACCAAATAAAACCCGCTTGTGTCGAATTTTGGATGTGTCGAACCTTTTCTGAGGGTCCCTTTGACTTCGACACAACGAGGTTTCACTGTAGTTTTATTTTTTGAATATAAATAAAATTATAAAACCAAGTACTTATGATCATTTTTTAGATTTGTGATATTTGTTTATTCTGGATTCTCAAGAACTGCTGAAACTGTTATGATTATGGTGATTATTGGGCCAAATAACTATAAATTCTTGTTACTCTTCAGTGTAGCTTATTATACAGGTTCATCCAGTACAGGCATGTAAGTAGAATCCTTTACCTCCTATAGCGCAGATAACCCTTTGCTGGTCACCCTTTGTTGACAGGGGTCTCATTTAAGTGCTGGTCAGTGTTCAGGAATGTTTAACATTGCTCCTCCACTTAGCATCTTGATCTTTAGCTTGTCAGCTTCACCTATCAAACAGATTTGTCATTTTATATAAAAATTTATGTAAGATCATTATGTTAATATATTTAGATGATATGGATGGTCAAGATTTTTCTCAGTTCTAAATGGACAGTATTTTTAATGCTGGTTTTAGGTCAGTATTATAATATTCAGTAGCTTGAATCCAAGTATCTGGTTGCTTAGTCAGGTTTAGGAACATGTACTTAAGGGCTTTACAGGCCTCGGACAGACAGGCACTTTTGGGCACTTTTAGACATCGCAGGACTCTGTTCTGTTTTTAGCTCAGCTGACTTTCAGTCATGCTGGGCTATAGCGATGGGTCTTTGTCCGTCGTCCTTCCGTCTGTCCGTCCGTCCAGCCGGCCGTCCATTAGCAGGGCACAAATCCTAACCGTAGGGGCTAGGGCCATGAACCCTATGCAGTCTTAGAGGTTCTAAAAAGATCTCCTTGCAAACCTGAAATTAGGTCACTGCGACCTATATTCTCGAAGTTATGGGGTGTGTTTGCACCCCCCAGAAATAATTCTTTTAGCCAAAATTTTCATCCCAAACCTTACATCTTTCACATACAGCTCACCTAACAACAGGGGAAGAACCATAATTATTTTGAGGTCACAAGGTCAAAGGTCAAGGTCACAGAACCAACTTCTTTGAAAAGCCCGTGGATGCATTTTAAGCCAAACCTTTCATCCCAATTCTTTGATCTTTCACATATAGCTCACCTACTAAGTGGGAGAAGAATCCTATAGATGTTGAGGTCACAAGGTCAAAGGTCAGGGTCACAGGATCCACTTCTTTGAAAAGGTTGTGGACACATTTCAAGCTAGACCTTTCATTCCAAACCTTTCAGCACTGATATCGCTTCTCTGCCAACAGGGGAAAAGACCTGTTGATTTTGAGGTCAAAGGTCAAGTTCACAGCACCCTCTTCTTGCGTGGAGTCATTTTCAGGCAAACTTTTTAATCTATACTTTCCATCTGTCATATATGGCTTACCTACCAATAGGGGAAGAAGCCTATTGATGTTGAGTTCAAAAGGTCAAAGGTCAAGGTAACAATATTGTTCGAAATGCTTGAAAACTGTTCAACCCAAACCTTCAGTCTTTCACATATGCCACATCTATGCATCACTGAATGTGATTCAAACTTCATATTTATGGGTCTTTTTGCATGAAGAAATAACTAATTGATTTTGAGGTCAGCTGGTCAGGAGGTTAAAGGTTGCAGGTCTAAGTTATTCACTCATTGGTTGTCAAGTAATTACAACCGGCCAGATGTAATTGGTTACCCATCATTTAGAAAGAATCCAGTTGATATGTGGGCAAAAGGCCAAGGACATAGGTCAGGTCAACTTATTTTGTAGACCATCTCTATTTTTCTTGTATATATAAGCTTGCACTCCAGCTGGTACATCTCACCGTGTGGCTGTAATTGTGAGTGACACTGGTGACATATGACTCCCTTTTGTATCAGGCTATTAAGTGATAAGGCTGAGTGATAAGTACCTCATTACTGCATAACAAAACACTGTTGTTGGAATACTTCAGCCAGGAAATAACACTATGAGAGTATAGTATTAAGGTTTAGCTACTGATTTATAAGATGATGGGAACATTTTGCAGTTTGTTTTATGGAATCATAGTAATAAACTTAGTTTCCTAGATATCTGAATATTTTAATATAAATCACCACATATAAAAGCAAGTGTTTGTTCTCATAATATGTGGATGTGTACTTGATTTAGGATGGCTTTATTTTATTACAAGACTCATAGTCATGCTTTCTGCATTTCTTTTCTTTCAGGTTTTGCAGTTTACCAACCCTGCTGACCCCATTGAAAAGCAGAATGATAATAAAAAATATTGGACCTACACTTTTACATTTGCATATCTATAAATCTGATATGAGCGCCTGAACATGCCTTTTGAATTGTTTTGGACATTCATTACTGTAACATCATTTGGAGAATTTGCCCCAGACTTGTCAGAAATCCATTATGTCTGCCAGTTAGCCACCTTAGAAATCCTTTTTTCAGTGCAGTTTCAGTAATTTTCCTTTAATTTTTGGTCCGATTTAGAGAATGGTTTTTGTCTGATTTCAGACCTGTCAGAAGTCCAAAATGGCCACCAGGCAACCATCTTTGAATTCCTTTTGATCATATTATCTCAAGAACTGTTAAAGTGAAGGCAGTCGGACGTATATTAATGTTATCTTGCAAAGGATTGGGTCAAATATTTTTTAATAAATATTATCATCATATATGAAAGTGCAATACAGTTGGCTTGTATTGAATAAAAATTCATACAGAAGCACCTGTTTCTCAATAATTCTTGCATGGATTTTCTTGATTTTTTGCTATATATTTTGATCTTATATTTGCCCTTTGTGGTGTTCCTTTTGAGACTGACAGGTATCAAGTAAGCTATGGGAATAGTTCTGGATACCTTAACAATCATACATTTTCCTCAGACCATCAATTCACTGTGTTTTAACCAGACATAGGTGATATATATTTCTGTTGTCGTAGAAAATTTCAACAAATTGGCAAATTGGTTCTTCAAAATTTGACTGGAAGTTGTGAATCTCATCCCATGATGTCGCAGGTCATGCTTGTTATTAGTTTCTGCAGACTGGTAGAGCCACCTGTATTTTTTTTAAAGTTTACGCATTTTTTCTCCATTTTTTAGATGTATTAATACAGACACAATCTCAGCCTGTTAGTTAATCTGTTTGATGCTTCAGTTGAATGGTTATATACTACCATTCAGATGATAAAATTTCCTTTTGCAAATCTCTTCCCAGTCAGCTTAGCATCGTGACCCATGGGTCACTTGTTATTTAAATTCATAAAGCCTCATATTATTAGATTAGAAACTTTTTAAAGGAAGATCTTTTGACCATATTTGTAGTTAGAAATGTCAACCTTCAATATTTTGGATACATATTTTAATTGGTGAACTAAGAAGAAAATAAAATTTATTATTACCATATGGATGGACTTTATCATGATTAGTGAGAAAAAGTGAACAAGAAAACATGGATGTGTATATAAAATCTACATGGAGCTAATTCCCCCATTTTCCTTGATGCCCAAACTGAATAGATACCAGACATGGTGAAGTACTTTGCAAATGTATTTGAATGCAAATATGAATATGTACTCCATAATTTCATGCATGAGGATAGGAATACAGGTAAAAATGAAAGTATTTGAATACAAGTGCATTCATGAATATATTCTATAATATTTTTTTAATAATCATATATTTTGAATATTATTAAAATTTCTTTGCTGAAAAAATAGATGATACTCTTATTTTTAATTTAAATAATATTTGACACAATATTTTTGTTATCAATGTTAAGTAAATAGTTGTACTTTTCAAAATAATTCTGCTGCAATGTAGGTAAAGTTTTATGGCCAAGTCAAAACCTGTGTGATAATAGCACACCATTTCCAACTGTAAATAATATAAATGACATCAATTCTCTTCCCTGTTCTTCCCTGTCTCAAAGGGTATTATCAAATCTTACATAACTGGAGTTAAACACTGTCAACTCATAATAGAGCTTATATTACCACACAAAACCAGCCTTTGCCTACCTCTTCCAAATCATATTTTGTGATTATAGATAACAGCTGAGCGCCGTGACCCATGGGTCCCTTGTTTTACCTCTTGCTAAGAAAATATGTTGGTTGAGTTTCTCCTTGCTGTCCTGATGATAGTCTGTTTGTCTGTTTTTCTGTTTCTGTACATGGTTTCAGGGTAAGTATTTCAGTGAAATTTTGATGAGTAGTTTTCCCGTAGTTGGTGAAAATTGCAGTGTAAATGCACTCTGCCCATTTGTTTGTTTGTATGTTACAAGATATCACAAAAATCTACTGCTTGATCTTGCCAAAATGAACAGTCACTAGTGCTGGCATCTGTTGGAATTGTTTGGTACGTTAATTGAGACTTAGGAAGAAATTACTGCAATAACGCTTTGTTGGTAATCGGTACCTTGGTTTTTGTGGGGTCGAACTAATAACCGAAAAGCACCAAAAAGGACCCAAAAGCATCAAGATTATCACTTACTTCTACTTTCAAGTAGAATTGATAAGTACGGTTGATTGAATCTGGTACAAATCAGCTTGTAAAATGTGTTAACTGATATTGTCAACATAATCGAAACACTGACAACTGTGATCGGGCTCATGGTGATTTTGCATGTAAAGTGGCCACCAGGGTGTCAGTAGTGCATACAGGCACTAGATGATGCAGGTGACAGTTGATAATGGTGGTGAAAGTTGGCAGATTATTTTGAAAATTACTTAAATATTTTACCAAAGTCAATAAACATCTACTTTAAGACCATAAATAAGTAGAAATCGGTGAGCATAATGAAGCATTTTTGGTGCATTTTGGTCCTTTTCAGTGCTTTTTGGTCCTTTTCGGGTATAATTGTGACTGGTTTCTGTATTCATGTTATGTGTACATGAAATATAGAGGTTTTTTTTTTTAAATACTATGATATCTGCCAGAATTTAGTTCTGAAACTGTTAGCTTACTCCTGTACACAAACGGTTATAAGCTTGTACCAGGCACATTCAGTGGCACAAAACATTAACATAGTGCACAACACCTAGTGGCTGAAATGCTTAAGATTTTACAAGTTTCTAAATGGTGTTTCTTCTCCAAAGTTCCTTCTTTCATGTTTCTTTTCCTTGTTTTGGAGTTGTGGAGTCTGCGCAAGATCTCGTCTCTGGTCTCACAGTCTTGTTATGTTAAACAGACTTATGTTGACTGTGTTTACTCTTATACAAAACCATAACACTGTAAAAAAACTAAAACTTCCTTGAAAGGAACTGTAGATATTGATTTGGGTTTGTCTGTTTGTCCCTCTGTCTATCTGTCTCTTTCTCTGTTCATCCATCAGGATTTTCATTTCTGTGCGATAACTTTCCTAAATTTATTAAATTCACTAAATGATTCATTTGGTCAGTGATTGCTCTCATGCTTACCTTGGTTGGGATTGATTTTGTAGTGTCTGTCTAACAAGATAATAATACAATATGATATTTCATTTTTTTTATGAAGAATCAGCACATTTAGTTACAGTAATCACCAACAGGTGTCGCTATCAGTGGACATAAAATACTCGAATTTTTTTGCAGTAATTGCCAGGTACTTCAATATTTTGAGTGTGGTTAAAACTATATGGACTTACCGAAGAATTTAAAATCATCCCAGAATTGAAGGCTTAAGCTGAGGACATAAATTTCTTGAATTTGCTTGTTGCAAATGTTTCTGTATCTTTAAGGCTCAGATGATAGAGATGTTCGTTGGTCAGATCAGTATCCTACAACAGGAGCTGAAAGGACTGTCCTCCATGCAAGAGGAGACAGCGGGAATACTCCAACAACAGGAACAGGAAATACAGCGACAACGACAAGCTAATGATGAGCTACGTCATAAATTACTGGTGAGTACTTCAGTAGCAACCACAGGCTAACCATGAGCTGTTTTATAAAATACTGGTGAGTACTTCAGTAGCAACCACAGGCTAACCATAAGCTGTGTCATAAATTACTGGTGAGTACTTCAGTAGCAACCACAGGCTAACCATGAGCTACGTCATAAATTACTGGTGAGTTCTTCAGTAGCAACCACAGGCTAACCATGAGCTACCTCATAAATTACTGGTGAGTACTTCAGTAGCAACCACAGGCTAACCATGAGCTACGTCATAAATTACTGGTGAGTACCTCAGTAGCAATGACAGGCTAACGATGAACTACGTCATAAATTACTGGTCAATACCTCAGTAGCAGTGACAGGCTAATGATGAGCTACGTCATAAATTACTGGTGAGTACTTCAGTAGCAACCACAGGCTAACGATGAACTACGTCATAAATTACTGGTGAGTACCTCAGTTGCAATAACAGGCTAACGATGAGCTACGTCATAAATTACTGGTGAATACCTCAGTAGCAATGACAGGCTAACGATGAGCTAAGTCATAAATTACTGGTCAATACCTCAGTAGCAGTGACAGGCTAATGATGAGCTATGTCATAAATTATTGGTGAGTACCTCAGTAGCAATGACAGGCTAACGATGAGCTATGTCATAAATTACTGGTGAATACCTCAGTAGCAATGACAGGCTAACGATGAGCTACGTCATAAATTACTGGTGAGTACTTCAGAAGCAACCACAGGCTAAAGATGAGCTACGTCATAAATTACTTGTGAGTACTTCAGTTGCAACCACAGGTTACCCATGAGCTACGTCATAAATTACTGGTGAGTACTTCAGTAGCAACCACAGGCTAACCATGAGCTATGTCATAAATTACTGGTGAGTACTTCAGTAGCAACCACAGGCTAACCATGAGCTACGTCATAAATTACTGCAGAGTACTTCAGTAGCAACCACAGGCTTACCATGAGCTACATCATAAATTACTGGTGAGTACTTCAGTAGCAACCACAGGCTAACCATGAGCTACCTCATAAATTACTGGTGAGTACTTCAGTAGCAACCACAGGCTAACAATGAGCTACGTCATAAATTACTGGTGAATACTTAGGTAGCTACCACAGGCTAACCATGAGCTACGTCATAAAATACTGGTGAGTACTTCAGTAGCAACCACAGGCTAACCATGAGCTACGTCATAAATTACTGGTGAGTACTTCAGTAGCAACCACAGGCTAACCATGAGCTACGTCATAAATTACTGGTGAGTACTTCAGTAGCAACCACAGGCTAACCATGAGCTACGTCATAAAATACTGGTGAGTACTTCAGTAGCAACCACAGGCTAACCATGAGCTACGTCATAAATTACTGGTGAGTACTTCAGTAGCAACCACAGGCTAACCATGAGCTATGTCATAAATTACTGGTGGGTACTTCAGTAGCAACCACAGGCTAACCATGAGCTACGTCATAAATTACTGGTGAGTACTTCAGTAGCAACCACAGGCTAACCATGAGCTACGTCATAAATCACTGGTGAGTACTTCAGTAGCAACCACAGGCTAACCATGAGCTACGTCATAAATTACTGGTGAGTACTTCAGTAGCAACCACAGGCTAACCATGAGCTACGTCATAAATTACTGGTGGGTACTTCAGTAGCAACCACAGGCTAAACATGAGCTACGTCATAAATTACTGGTGAGTACTTCAGTAGCAACCACAGGCTAACCATGAGCTACGTCATAAATCACTGGTGAGTACTTCAGTAGCAACCACAGGCTAACCATGAGCTGTGTCATAAATTACTGGTGAGTACTTCAGTAGCAACCACAGGCTAACCATGAGCTACGTCATAAATTACTGGTGAGTACTTCAGTAGCAACCACAGGCTAACCATGAGCTACGTCATAAATTACTGGTGAGTACTTCAGTAGCAACCACAGGCTAACCATGAGCTACGTCATAAATTACTGGTGAGTACTTCAGTAGCAACCACAGGCTAACCATGAGCTACGTCATAAATTACTGGTGAGTACTTCAGTAGCAACCACAGGCTAACCATGAGCTGTGTCATAAATTACTGGTGAGTACTTCAGTAGCAACCACAGGCTAACCATGAGCTACGTCATAAATTACTGGTGAGTGCCCATTTTAGGATGTGAGGTGCTGAAATGGGTGTTTTCACCATGTTACTCTCAGTTTGTAGTCATCACCGGCTTATTTTAAATTTCCACGGAAGACCCATCAGGTACAGTTAGTATGAACTTCCTGTGCTTTATAATCACCTTTTGTGCCCTGTTGGAGTCATCCTAAAAAAACAAGTAAAAATGTGTAAAAAAATATAAATATTGTCGATTGCAATATAACAGTACTCTGCAGCAGTTAAAGTTCTGCAGAATAAAAAAATATTTGCAATTTTATACCAATCCAACAGGCCAGTTACTCAAAAATCTAGCCATTTTTATGAATTTTTATTGACTGGAGACAGATGTTTTCACCCCTTTATTCAGCAAATAAAGATCACATTTACCAAATGTCTGGTTTATAGAGAGGACCTATCAGTACATGTCAGCATGTGAAATTTGAACTACTTTGGTCCTATGGTTAAAATTTTTGTCCTGTTGAAGCTTTGCATGATGGTTGTTATCTTCCATCCTCAGACTACAAAGACTACTAAAGGTGTTCAAAGTTTTATTATTTTCTAGCAAATGAGCCTATAACAGAAGACTTTTGCAAAAAGGTAAAAGATATGCTATTCAGATTATTGTGGAATAAAGGTAGGGAAAGAATTAAACGAGTAAGATTAATACAAGAAATTAAAACATGGAGGCCTAAGGGTTCCGCATATTGAATCTATAATACATACCTCGCGGATATCTTGGGTTAAAAGGTATATCAAAGAAGAGGGAATACCATGGAAACTATTGTTTGAATATTATTTGCAGTCTATATGTTCTGATGTAAATATGTTTCTTAATTGCAATTTAAACTTGAAAAATATAGATTCATTTGATAAACCGGTCTTTTATAAAGAAATTAAAAAAAGTTATGTAATGTTACATAAAATGTACTTTGATTTTGTCCCATTGGAACAGCAATTTATCTGTAATTATAGGTTTATACAAATAAGTAATACCACCATATACTGGAAACAGTTCTATGAAATAGAAATTAAAAAAGGAATGGATTTGTTCGATTGTACAGGCAAGGTAATACCATTTACATTTTGGGTTGAGAAAGGATTGCCAGGGATTAATTGTTTAAGATGGTATGCCCTGGTTGCTAAGTTTAAAAGCGTCGGGGGCAAATTGAAAATAATATAGATCCAAATTCCTTTTTATATTATAATGGTGGTTTTAAAGATCTAGAAGTTTCATCAACAAGAATTATTTACTCTTGTTTTCAAAAATTAACATTAAATGAAGGGCCTTTTTTGCCTAAAGTAGCAAAATAGCTGTGAAAGTTGACTATTAGGAAATTTATATGCTTCCCTTTAAAATATGTATGAATACAAAGTCTAAAGTTTTCCAGTATAAACTTTTAAATAATTGCGTAGTAAATAATTACTGGTTACACAAATGGAATATTAAAGATTCTAATCTATGTACATTTTGTAATACAGACCCAGAGAATTTATTGCACTTATTCTGGACCTGTTGCAAGGTTAAAAAACTATGGACAGCTGGTGTAAACAAAAAGGATTCAATATTGTTATAAATTTAACAACTGTTTTGTATGGTGAAATAGGGGGATCTGTTTTATGTAACTTAATTCTTTTGATAGTAAAACAATATATAAATCAGATCAGGAACAGAGGAGAAGGTCCGTCATTAGAAAAAGCTTGTTTTGAAATATGGAAATATGCGAGAATAGATTAAATGCTAGCACATAAAAATAAGAAGGTTACTCAATTTTATGAAAGATGGGAAGAATACACTCTTTGGAGAAATTTGAATAAGTATGTACGAGAGGAGAATTGATTGTACTTATGGAACATAATTGTAGGTTTATATATATATATGTCAATAACATTTATCTATATTGATTACTATCAACATGAGTTCAGGTTGTAAAGCCAGAAATGTTATGCTTCAGTTAAAACAATAACATTGTATTTATTGTATACCGTAATTGGCAATAAAGATTATTTAAAAAAAAAAGATTACTAAAGGTGGCACCACCACTCGTAGTCCTTCATGATCAATTAATAATCAGGATTTCATGGCAGTACATGTAGCCGCTCCTAAAAAATTTTGGTTTCTTTTAGTGGTGGACCGATCATTGAGTTTTATCGAAAGTCAGTTGGTTTGCTGCCTCATTCAAGCGCTCAATTACCAAAGGCAACTATCGATTACATCATAATAATGATTGTTTTCTTTCCAGAATGCCTTTATGTTAAAGGCAAAAATGATTCTTCCATTTTTTTTTCCACATTCTGCGCTTCATATAATGAGTCTGTGTTCCCAGATAACTTCCGTGTGTAACTGAGCATGACACGGTAGATGCGAAAACGGAGGACTTATTAAACTTATTATCTGTTAACTCGCAGAGAGCTGCAGAATTAGCGGAGAGTATTCTAACGAAATGTACATTGCAAAATATGGGCGGGAAGGCGTAAAAACTCCATAAATTCTCAAGGTCTATTTTGCAAGATTCTCTAAGAAATAATCTATTCAACGAATGCCAGGTGCCGCTGTTTAGGCCGTCCTTAAAAATTTCTTTGTTTGGGCGAACCCCGCCGGTCGAGTGTTTGGATTTCAGCTGGAATTTTTTTTAGACCAGTCTGCAATTTTTTCGGATGATCAGCATCATACCGATTAAAATCTTCCTTCATGTGCTAGAAAAACAGCCCCTTTATAGGCCTACATTCTTAGATGTTCTTAAATTCCATTATGAAAGATATTACCCGACATTGCCAATCGTTAAATTTGATCCGTAAAATTAGTCTTTATACGTGGAAGGATCGTTACACACGTGTGCGAGAGGAGAATACCTGCCAGGGAAAGGTAGGTACAGTTTCACAGATATTTGTATATTTCTTTGATAATTGCATATATTTGTCTGAACCGATAAATAATCGATCATCAGTTGGTTTGCTCAAACCGATGATCGATTATGAAAAAGGAGCCAACTCCCACCACTAGTTTCTGTACGAATCTTTAAAGGGACATAATAAGGAGCAATACTATGCCTATTCTTTCCTACTGTCAGTTCAGTTTTGCTTTATACAAAGTTTCCCAGTGACACCATCCTAGCATACACTCTCAGTATACCTCGTATACTGCTGTTTAATAGCTTGTTATTGGTCTGCATGTTGGTTTACCATAACAAGGCTGCGTGACCAGAGGTCCGATTGTGACCCGCACCACACAGGGTTTCAGCCAGCAGGAACATGTATTACACTTTTTGGGGGCAAAGTAAGTAAGATACAATTGATGTGTTTATTTTGACTCGTGATCGAACCCGGCCAACTGTTTTTAACACTCGTCTACGGGATTAAGCCAAATGTTGCAGGGCAGTATTTTGGCAGGTACATTTTTATTTCGAAGGCAAGATGTTATTTTTTCATAATGTCAAAATTATGAATATCACTGCAGACCTGAACACAGTACTTTTTATATTTATTCTTTACTGTAGGGCTTTTAACCCTTGCTGGTCAGTTTAACAGAGGCCTTTGTTTCTTTTGCTACATACATGGATTTATTTCTATACCTTCAATCTGAGAAATTCATTGAATCAGTAACAAAAGATAAAGGGAGTCATTGCATCAAAGGTGAAAACAGTCATTGAATCAGTAACAAAAATAAGATTCAGAGTCATTAAATATGTAAAATACAGTAAATATTGACTCATTGAACCCATATCAAAATATATATACAGATTCCTGGATCTGTAACAGTATAATGACCTTTTGCTTTCATAGTCAGCCTCTGTGAAGGTATAGATGATTCTTCATTTGATTGTGTATGTGAGTTCAGCAGGTGACAGTTCAGGGAAATGTCAAGAGATAAATGGCCCATAATCATAAGATGACAGTATGCCATCCATTTGGACCAGGATGTTTTTAGCTCAGCTGACTATAAGTCATCTGAGCTATAGTCGTGGTCCATTGTCCGTCGTCCGTCCGTCTGTCCGTCCGTCCGTCCGTCCGTCCGTCCGTCCGTCCGTCCGTCCGTAGATGTGGCACGTTTTGAAACCGTAAGACCTAGGAATCCAAAATTCAGCATAATGTTAGATGTCCCCAAGATCTCCTACCAAGCCGAAAACTGGGTCTTTGCGACTTTGTTCCTTTGAGAAATTAAGGAAAAACCTCATTTTTTTATTAAAATCCTATTTTCTCACTTCAGGACTGCCTAATATCAAAACGACTCATCTGTTTTCCCTCATATTTACCATAAATATTCCTCTATATAGTTACTATGTACATGCCAGAAATTAAGTCTGTAAAGTATAAATTCTTTAAGATATGGGCCCAAACATAATGGACTTTGTAAAAAATCAGGAAAAATAATATCTCACTTAACATGAAAAATTTTGAAACTAGAGTCTATTTTCTCAAGTATATAACTATGTTTAATTAAGATTCAATTGTTTACCCAAAATTAGATCTGAATTTTGTAAATTTTTTAAGTTATTAGCATAAAAATAAAATCAGTACCTTAAATTTTGCCCAACTTTGACCATGGCATGTTTTTTTCCTGTAAGCACCATTGATTTAATTTTCACAGCATGTAAACATAAATATTTAGTTTGTCTAAATCTGAAATTTGAAAATAAAAGCTTGAAAATTAAGCTAGTCATTGATTTTTTTTTTTCTGTAGTCACTTGCTTTGATTACAGATGCAGGGTCCCACTCCAGGTCACTGGAAGTCAGCTATGCCAGGGTTTCTGATTTGTTACAGTCACTGGGGGAGATCCCCTGCTGTGACAGGTGTACAGTTATTCTCATATCACCACCCCAATCACCCCCCCCCCCCCCCCCCCCGCAAACCCAACCCACCAAGTGTTATGCAGTAATTGTTATTGTTTTCACTGTATCTCCTTAATTGTAATGCTGTTTCCACTTCGATATGCAAAAACTTTCCTTGAAAAAATAATTCAAGGTGTAATCCAGAAGATGCAATGTTGTGTAATGTAGCATTTTTAAAGAAATCAATTTTCTTTTAAATGATTTTAACAAATATAAATGAACCCTTAAATTATTATAAAATATGAAGCACATTATGGATAAATAAAGACACAATTAAAAATTGTGAAATCTAAATCAAGTATTATTTTTAGATATTTATTGTTTTGCAGATTTAAAAGATATATTTTTGTGGTAAAAAATAAATTAACATTTGTATGCATGATGTGGTGTTATCTGACGTGATTGAGATTTATGATGATGCAATTGAGAATTATGAATCAACTTTTATATTCAGATATATATGTTAAATTGGAAATGTATAGAAATATAAACTTAAATTAGAAAATAATTGATGTGATAAAAAAATCAGGATTTAATACAAACATTTGTTCATTATTTTCCTGCCTCAGCAGAATTTGAGATCAGGCTTTGTTTGCCCTGTTTTATGTTGTTAATTAGCTATATTTCAACTGTATACATTTCATAAAAAAATACATATATATTTAATAATATATATTATACAAAAAAAATAGATTCAATTGAACAAATGTGTAAACTACTGAAATGTCAACAGTTAATCGAAAAACCAACTAATGATCATGGTAATAGTACGGATCATTTGTTCACAAACTGCTCACATGCTTTAGTTTCAACATTAGGAAACACATGGTCAGGTCACAAAATATTTTTTGCAACAATTTCTTGCTCATCAATACAAACCAATCATATAAACCAACCATGGCCTTAATACCTCTTCTTCTTACACTTTATCTCCATTAGATATTATTTTAGATTTTTACCTTCAAGTTTAACGTCAGCTGAGCACAGTGACCCATAGGTCCCTTGTTTTACACTTGGGAGGTAAGAACGAGTAAATGGTTGTCATGCACCAGTGACAGAGCTCAATTCAAGGTAATCGCAGGAAAAACTTTGGCTGAGCACTGGTAGTGCTTTGTGCCACAGTTCACCTCACTTGAATAGATGTAAGTTCCAAACAGAACATCCAGGGAAGGCATTTGATACAGAAGTCAGATGGTTTATTTCAGCCAAATCAAACAAATTTAGAATGCACCCAAAAGACTACAATCCTCCATGAAGGAAATGCATCCTTTGGGACCCACCCCTACCATGTCTGATCAAATGTTAATGAGATCTTCCCTGACCAATATTAATTCCCTCCAAAAGGTTTGTAGAAATTGTTATAATAGTTTTCAGCTCAGCTGACTTTCGCTCATGCTGAGCTGTAGTAATGTCCATCATTTTTCCAGCAGTTTGGATGTCTCATCTTCTGATACACAAGAGTATGACCACCTATCAAGTGGGCTAAATTAACCAAACTGATGCAGCTCAGCGGCCTAGTACTGACAGAGCACACCGGTTCACAATCCAGATTATTTGCTGCTGCAGATACAGCCAAATTCAACTGAGCATTATGACCTACGGCTACTAGTTGTTAAATGTTTTTTTTCTTTGTACATGATTGGAGTTGCTACTTATCAAGTTTATCTCTCTTTCACCCTGGTTCTATCCTAACAACCTCTATATTTTTTGCAGTGTATTTTATCTATTTATATCAAAGATACAGTTATTACCTGTGCCATTGGACTGGACTACATGATTTCATGTTTATTGCATTTTAGTAATTAAGCAAAGATTATGGGAGGAAGTAAAGTTTATTCCAGGCGAACAAATTAATGCCCTCTACTTGAAGATGTGGCACATTTCTGTTTGGCCAGCAATATTATTCTATATATTTTGAGTATCAGTATTGATATACTCTGTATGCCCTTGTTGATTCATGAGTACCAGGTATAGAGTCTACAATGTAGACATTCCAAATACCTGTACATTTAGCCAGCTCACCTTTGCATTGTTTGATTGGTTCTACTCGTTTTTGTATGAATATTTACTAACACTCTGTCACACATTGAAAATAGGTGATTTGTATATTTCAGGTAACGGTATGAAAAGAATATCGTGTTGGTATTATCCTGTAAGATTAGAATCCCATATACATTCACTGGAATATCTATCCAGCTTTCCACCTGAATAATTTTCTTGATTGAATTTTATTTCTTGATTAAATATAATCATTTCTTGTTAACCTGTAGTAAAGGTAGTGCTAGGTATACATAGTAAAGTTGCCAAGCTGGTCTTAAAGGGGCCTATTCTGTTATCTGATGCCTATTAACTAGAAATAATCCCTTGAACCTTTTAATAAATTAGGCCAGAAAGCACTGATCCTTCCTCTTATAGGCTGTCTGATTTGTTTATATCCACATGTTTATAACATGTGGGGGGCACCAAAATAATCCAAACACATTCAACAAGGATATATCTGGCGGCTAATCAGACAAACCAGAGATTTTCAAAATACATTTTGCTATTAGTCACAATCCAACTACCGGTACAGTTTAACTTTAAAAGTACTTTAGATATTTTACAGCTTGTTGAAAACTGTAATCCTAATACCACTTTAAAATTTTCTAAAATTGAAGCCTGTCACACGTGACTACAGGGTAGGTTAATGCTGTTATGTTTTTTTTTAAGTATTGTGTACACTTTCCTTTTTTAACAGCACTCCACTGTACTTGTGTTTATAAACAAATATCTCTGAGATATGTCCTTAAATAAACTGTGAACCTGATTGAATTAGTAGCGCAGCTTGAAGGAGGCAGAATCCATGCCCCGCAGAATCAGAGGAACAGATATATCTAGTAACAAAAACATTGACTTACTGACTCACTGAATTACTTATAAAACTGTTGATGACATTCAGCTGAAAGAAAGCTAGTTGATTGTCTCATGAAAACCTTAGTAAACTCTATGTGAAGGTCAATGTCCGTACGGCTTCCATGTTTCAGGGGTGGAACATGTGGCTCAAAGCCAGGTGGTCCTGAGTTCAAATCCCAGCTTGGGACATTTTTCAAAGTTAGCTCCCACCAAGAGTTCAACACAAACACACATTGACACACACAAACTTGGATGAAAATATATACCTTCCTTGCAGAGAGTATAAAGTCCCCCCCCCCCCTCCATAAATCAAGTTTATTGAGCCCCCCCCCCCCCCATCCTTCCCATGTACACACCAGTGCATTGCCAGGGCAAAATTACCCCCTTGTAATAGATACATTCCATTTTACTGTATATTCATATAAATTATCATCAGCACCACCCAGCAACCTCTGAAATCCACATCTTATCTTTGATTGCATTGTCTATCCTTAGACATTGATACATATTTTACCCTCTACCTTCTACAAGGCTAATACAGTATTGGTGATACCTGGCATCTGTTGGAGAGACACATAAAGTGTCCAAGGAGTTCTGAGTGATGTACAGTGATGGTGTATATTTTTGTTTAATGTTTCAGCAATCTCATAAACGGCAGAATGTGTTGGAGGATCTCAATAAAAAGACAGAGGAGAAACTACAGGAGGCTAACAGCGAATCTCTGGAGGTAGGCTCAGTTATATGTCACATATTCATAAAAAAGCAACATAGCGCCAATAACTGAAAAGTAATGAGTACAGATGTGTATAGATAAAGTAGAAATCTGCATGCAAGCCTTTGCCATTTAGGGCGGGGGGTGGACATTCTATTGTTTGATGCTCCATAACCATGTTTGCATTCACTTATTCCCAGGTTTAATGGAGCATAAGTGACTACATTTTTGAATATTCCTTGGTGACGTTCCTAAATCTGGATCATGGGCCAGATCCACATTAAAATCTAACAGATCATTCATTGACATTGGCCCATTCCAGATATACCCTAAAAATACCATGAGGTTCCATTCATAATTAATTAGTAATGAGTTCATGACTTATGATGTGAACAAACACACAAACATACAAATGGGAATGAAGACATACTCTCCTGGTGGGGATAGGTACTGGAAAATAACCAGATAATTCTTATCATTTATCAATTATAAATAAACATGCAATGAAAATCTGTTTGAGAACCTATTTTAATGTTTATAACATTGGTTAATTCAAATATCACAGAGGCTGCCATGCTATAATTGAATTACTAATATCTGTTTATCATGATGCAGGCCCCTTTTAAATATAAACTGATAGAGGCCTGTGAGTCATGATACAAGTCATAATAGAACACCCATTCCACAGGTCTTATCAGAATATTTGCTGTGTTGTAGTATTTGACATCAGGAGCTTGTATGGTCCTGTTTTAATTGCTAAATAATGTAGAAAAAATGTTGTTGCACAAAATTTGTGGTGGTTACCCTGGCAGCTAGTACTGAAGTTTGAAGCAGGTTCAGCTCGGGCAGTTTCCGCTGTCATGGCATCATGATGGACGCAGAGACAACCTTTCCCAGTAAATCCAGCCTCGTTATAAATAACTGCTGCATGAATACACATAAGTCAACCATGAATGTAATATTCATTATTTTTCTCAACAAGATAATGTCACTTTTTGTCTTACCTCGAGAAAATGAAACAAAAATGGGGGAAAATGAAAAAGTACTGTTAGAAATGGGGCGCACATCTGCTCGTACTAGAGTTGATCCATATCCTTTAGCTTGTACTGCCACCCTAGTTAATGAAAAATCAATGTTTGGATGGCAGCCTGCTGCTAGAAGCAAGGCAGAGTATGAATACCTGATGCTTTTGTTTTCCTGGAGTTTCCATCATGGTTAGGTTTCAGTTACATTCTTGTATTACAGATCTCAACCTGCCTACAAGACGCCCATGAATGGTTCAAGTCAAAGTTCAGTGCACTACAAGATGACCTTGTAAGGTCAAGGTAAGTGTCAAGGTCATTCATTAATAACATTAAGACTTTTATAAATCTCAAAACAGGCCAAGGAAGAAAACAGAAATGGTTCTGTCAGCATTTGTTGTAAAGGTTCAAGACGAGTGCAAAACTGTCTGCACGCAGGGAGGCTGGGGTTAGCATCGTAGCTGCTGCTCTGTTTATTGGTTTGACTTATTAACTTGACCTTGGTAAGGGGTGGTCTCCAGCTAACCTTACAGTAAGTGGCGGCCAATACCTGGAATCTAACCTTTTATATGCCCATCTGTGACGGAACGTATTATGGTATACCCTGACTGTCCATCAGTCCATTAACTTTTACTGTCACTGCTTTAACTTCCTGGGGCTTTGATGGATATTCACGAATCTCACGATAACTACTTGTCAAATAATTATATCTTGCCTGAGTTTGATCATCGGACAAATTGACACATATTTAAAGAGGTCAGAGGTCATTTTTTTGTTTGTTCATTCTGAAAATAGGGCAGGTATTTAATGATTGCCCATCCCTGCACACATAATTATTTTCTGCATTTTAAAACTCTGTTTTTATACCGAATCATATTGAGTGGCTCAATTTTGCTTCAGCTTACTTCGCGGTGGTCACACGGCCAAATCAAACCATTTTAGTTTCAGACCTTGCAAACAGGTAGTTCAGGGGAAAAAAAACTACCACACCTGAAACTAGGCCATGTGGCCTCATTCCTCTAAGACATTAACAAAAAAACCTCCATTTTTAGCACAGCGGACTATAAGTCTTCTGAGCTATAGTCATGGCCCATTGTCTGTCACCTGTCTGTTCTTCCCACAAAACAGACTAAGAAAGAAAACAAAGATCGCTCTGTCAGCATTCATTGTAAAGGTTCTGGATGAGTGCCAAACCCATCACGTTTTGAAACATTTAAAACTACTAATCCAAAATTTGGCTCACTGTTAGATTTTCCCATGATCTCCTACCAAACCAAAAACTGGGTCACTTTGACTTTGTTCCTTTAAGAAATTAAGGAAAACCTCAATTTTCAATAAAAAACCTATTATTACTTTTCAGGACTGCCTAATATGAAAACCACTCATATGTTTTTCTTCATATTTACTATTAATAATCTCCTATATAGTTCCTGTGAACATGGTAGAAATTAGGTCAGTATTCTGTAATTTATAAAAGTTATGGGCCCAATCATAATGCAATTTGTAAAAGATTAGGAAAGATATTTACTCTCTTAACATGATAATTGTTGAAGTGAGAGACTTTTTTTCAGGGATATAACTTAATTTAATCAAGATTAAATTGTTTACCCAAAATTAGATCTGAATTTTGTAAATTTATCAAGTTATTAGCATAAATATAAATCAGTACCTTTTATATAATTGCCCAACTTTGACCATGGCACATTTTTTTCAGGTAAGTACATTTGATATAATTTTCACAGCAGGTACACATAAGAATTTAATCTGTAAAATTCTGAAATTTGAAAATAAAAGCTAAACGAATTTGGCTAGTTATTGAAGTTTTTCAGAGGCTCTGTTGTATTCATTTAATATTATTTTAGATTTTTTACTTCAAGGTAAACTTCAGTTGAGCTCAGTGACACATGTTACTTTTCAAGATGGCAGAAACTATTTATTATATATCCTTCATTGTTGGTTAAGTCGGTCTTCAGTATGTGTTGTGTGTATGTGTCAGGAATTAGATAAGTTTTGGGTAATTTGGAGAAGTTACTGATTTGAAAATTATTAATTTAGTCTGAACTGCAGGTAGAATATTGTAATATTACAAACTTTTATTTCTTCTAACCTCTGCTCAGGCCATGTGTGTGCTAGCCCTCAATTATGGCTGATTTCAAATACTGATATTTTGGCACATAGGCCACAGCTTTGCACCTGTTATTCATTTTCGACCTTGACATAAGTTCCAAGGTTATACACTCCAAAGTCTATTCCCATTAGTCACTTTGTTGCAGGCATCTTGTGCATGCCTGAAGTGATCACTTGGCAGTTGCAAACATCACGCAATGGTTAAAGCAAAATATTAATAATCCCATGAAATTTCATTGAATGTTGACGAGACCACTAAATTACTTGATCTTTCAGGTGCTCCTTTATGTAAAAAGGAAGAGACTAAATATGATGATGTTGATGATAATGATGATGGTTAATGTTACATTTTACAGACAAATGCAGTGTAAGTTAGAGAGAGACAACATAGAGAAACAACAGATGTTGAGCGACGAGAAGTTAAAAGCAGAAGAAACAACAGAGAAGGCCAAAGCTATGATACGGGTAAAGCTGAATGTCTCGTTTACAGTAGAGGCGTGTTTCCATGTATGCAAATGTGTGAAAAAATATGTGTGTTTCCATGTGTATGTATATGCTTGAAATGGCAGACTTGTTTATTTGTACAGTGGATCTAGCAGGTCTTCCACAAAAATGTGTTGAGATGATGTCATTTTACCCCAAATCCCTGAGTTCACGCAGATCCTATGCATTAAAATCACTTCTGTGGTGATATTCGTGCATATGTGCACATACCCATATACGCTGACGGACACATGGAAACACCCCAGTTACAAAATCATATGAGGGATTTTTCACGCATATACGTGCACATGGAAACACCCCTTTATTCAGTGTTTTGTATAATATCTATATCGCTACACAAAGAATAAGTCTTCAAGTCATTTAGGTGAAAGTTTTAATTTATCAGTTGAAGTAATTTCTGATAATTAGACCTTAAGCAAATATCACATTAATGGTAAATGTGCAGTTTAGGGTTTTTTCCTGCAGCGCTTCTTCAGGCATGTTACTTATACTGTAGACATTTTTTTTAATTTGTGTATAGGAAAATAAATAACTAAATAAGGTTGTTTATGGAATACTGTTAAATATATAAGGAATACAGTTTCACAATTTGGTGTACAAAGCTCTCAGTCATTGTTTATACAGTGACATGAATGGCATCATAAATAACATGCTGGCTCATGATAAGCTTTTGTGACAATTAAGATCATGACCACGCACACATTGAAGTTCACAATAATACATGTATTTATTCAGTATATAACCCTTATTTTTATATGTGTATATTCCTCTTTACAGTATAGGGTAACTATGATGTTTACAAAATAGGTTCATACATGTGAAAAAAGCCTCAAGGAAAAATCCCTAAAATACATATTTACCAAATAAATAATAGGATTTTGTGTGTTTATGGCTTCTTTCCTCTCAGAGTATATTGAGACATGCATGTCCATGCTGTGGTAAAGTTCATCTGATATGATATTTATTTACTCTGTCATTTAAAGACCAGAACTCTCACTAGCCTAACTTAACAGACTGTCCATGTAATGTTAAATATTCAAACTTGTTCAAAATGACACATTTAACATGGCAATTTTTGTTTTCTATGGATTATGGTCATGATTGTGTCATTAGCTTAGATATAATTTTCACATCTTAATTATTGGATAAGAAAATAAAGTTGTTATAACAGGCATTAGCATTTTAGATACATCATCTTGAAAGAAATCCGTGGAAATTGACTTACCTGTACCAGCAAAGCTGACCTTATATCTGTGTAATTTGTGTTTATTTCAGTCGAGTCGTGAAACTATAAACAGGTTGGCAAACATGGCAGAGGTTTCACAGAACGAAACCAGCTTTAAAGTTCATGAGTTACAAAGGCAGTTACAAGCGGAGCGTGACCACTCACAGCAGATGCAGAGAAAACTACAGAAGTTACAGGTAGAAATACAGCATCTTTATACATTATTCACATCAGCTACACTTTCACAGACCTTGATTCATCCAGCCACTCTGGCATCTGGATCTGTTTCATGAATAATTACCAAACGTGCATGTATTTGTCCTGAAATCCCAACTGTCAATGAAAACCAACAAACCAAATGTAAACAACTAACTGTTCACACACTCCATCTATACGTGCACCATGAAGGGGACAGGTTTACACGACTTTATTTGAATGGTCAGATTCTAGATGCCATCCCAGCAGTGCTAAACATTTGGTCTAAAATTTGCAGCCACACATAACAAGTGTACATGGTCATTTGATTGATTCAATTGTCCTGTTGTTTAATAAGAAATATTCACCAGAGCAGCTTGATGAATCAAGGACTCTGAAAGCTTGACTGCCAGAGGTCTAGTATGAAGATGGAAAAGGGAGCACCTTGTAGACTGCTTACCCTCTGCACAATACTTTAACCAGACTTCATCCAATTTTGTCAGCTATTCCTTGTGTCAAGATTAACTCTTCTTGTGATACTAACTTCCTTCAGCAGGCCTCAATGCCACTGGCAGTTCCTTGCTTGGGGACAGCTTTACAAATTCAAAATAATCATCCCACATCCACATATACTGTACATTCTCAGTTAATTCAGAATCTGTTTTATTTCATAAACACTTCTTTTGTTAAACCTAAATTATATTTCTTTACTATATAATTTCGAATGAATAAAACTAGGCGCTCAGCTGTCAGGTAGCTGGTTTCATGTTGGCCGCAAACCTACCTAGCATGACTGACGATTGTAACAATGAAACCTCTCTGTAAAAAACACCTCACTCTGACATACACCTCTCTATTACAGACACCTCACTATAACAGACAACTCTCTATTACAGACACCTCAGTATTGCAGACACCTCAACATAACACTCACCTAAACATTACAGGCACCCCTTAATTACAAACACTTCTCTATTACAGACATCTCACTATTACAGACACCCATTTTAGACACCCCTCTATTACAGACACCTCACTGTTTTAGACACCCATTTCAGACAACCCTGGCCTCTGTAACAGACAAGCCTCTCTATCAGACACTTTCTACTTCAGATGCCTATGTTACAGAAGCTCTCTATGATATACACCCCCGTGTTATATACACCTCTGTACTACATACACATCTCAATGACAGGTACTTATATATTACAGACACCTTTTTATTACAGATTCATCTCTGTAACTAGTACTGCTCTATTATGGACATCTATCTGGTATGAACATCCCTGTATTATAGTTATAACAATTTTTTACACCTTTATATTACACTTATCTGTTACAGACACATCTATTATAGACGCTGCTTTACAGCCATATCTTCAAAACAGACACTTGTCTGTGAAGGAAACCTTCATTGTATACACTCAGGGACTTCCCATGACTTGTAAACAAGAGGTCTCTAACCTGTTTATTATTGGGCCTTCCTGTTAAAGACATAAAGCTGGGTTCAGCCAGTGTGCATAGTTAGAAAGTGTTACTGTATAACTAATGGCTCTTTGTGAAATCTGTATTCTATGGCCATCATTTGTTATGAAAATACATGAAAGTCTCAAAGATTGCTGTATTTCAAGTATTATGGTGTATTTAATTGTATCCCCAGACTAAGTCCGGGGATACTATGTTTTCATACCGGTCCCGCTGCCGCCGCCACATATCAATCTTGTTGGCGTGATAACTCAAAAAATATTTCCCGGATCTTTACCAAACTTGGTATATATATATAGATATGGGTGAGAGGACGATGTCTATTTAAAATGAGGTCATGCCCTTCACTAGGAAAGTGTCCTTGACCTTGAATAGGTCAAATTCTGGGGAAAATCACACAAATTTTTAAATATCTCAAGAAATCTTGCATGGATTGATCCCAAAATCAAGTTGATTGAAGATCCTGGATAGGGTTGTCATGTTCCAGAAACTGGTGGTGCCACCTATTATTCTTTACTTGTTTTCATGCCTTTTATTACCCCCAAAATTGCCACATGACAGTACTGTTAGTATTATAAGTCAAAAACTAATGGACAGATTTCTTTTATATTATGCATATACATAGATATGGGTTATGGGATGGTGTTTATTTAAACTGGGGTCATGACCTTTCCTATGAGAGTGGCCTTGACCTTGAATATTCCCATATTTGGTGAAATTCACACAAAATCTTTAATATCTCATGAATGGATACATGGAATGATCCAAAAATCAAATTGACTGAAGATCTTGGTTAGCTTTGTCTTTTGCAGAAGATAGGTGGCGCCACCTTGTGTTGTTTTTTAGTTAAATTATGTTAACGCAATAACTTTGTAAGAATTTGAGGTACAGTCACCACACCCACAGGTTCGATGCATCTTATTAACTGCTAGGTCAAATTTGAACATGGATGACCTTGATACAAAAAAAAAATGTTGGTACAGTCACAAAACCTACAGGTAAGATGCATCTTATCAAAGGCTGGGGGGAGGGGGGGGGGGTAATTAATTGTCTGGGGATACAATGGCACCTGTGGTGCCAAGAAATATCTAGTTTGTTATGAAAATACATGAAAGTTTCACAGATGGCTATATTACAAGTACTATAGTGTATATAATTATGTATTTTGTAATTATGTGTAATTGGTTTTGTTTGATTTGGGTTTACCTTAACAACTATAGTAAACATAAAAACACTAATACTGTTGCAGAAGATGTAATAAAAAGTGTAATATATGTTAATCTATTTTACATGAAAGAAATGAGCTAATATATTTATTTTTATGTTAGGATTCCAGTTTACGACAAACAGAAGAACTTGCCAGAGAACTTAGCCTACTGAAGTCACAGTCAAGTTTCCAGCCGTACGACAGCTCGTGACAGTGATTAATGATGACAGCTCATGCTGACCTTGTGTGACCTCTGTGAAGCTCTAGATCTGTGCCATATATATCTTCAGCCTCCCCTATATCTGTGTTTTCCCATCAGCGGGGAACATGAATCCAGATGAATATGAAGTTTTTTGTGATTGTCAGGATCCTGTCATTTCATAGAATACGGAAAAAGTCCTGGAAATTCCAGGAAGACCTTCATGAGGCAGCACCGTTGTCGATATCTTTTTGTAGGGTTTGGATAATAACCGATATCTGTGATTTTCATGATATCTCACAGCTGTGATAATTGTATCATTAACTCCCTGAGTATTGTGATATCGTGATATCCTGATATGTGTTTTTGTCCATCGTTTTGGTACACAAACCAGCCCTTTTAGGATTTTTACATAAAGATATTGTTATCACCAGGGTCATTTAGAAAATCATTTACATGTGTTTTCAAGGATATTTTTTAGTTCAATAAACTGCATGAAATGAAGAAATCATTAAGATACCAAAATGTCATGATATAAAATACTTATATTGTCCCAACCTTACCTTATTATATGAATTGCAAAGTAACAATTTTGGTACACAATGTTGTGGAAGCCAGCTATAGCCTTTTCTGCCAGGGAATTCCAACTGAAATTTGGCAGCTGTACTATAAATGGGCAGGTCATTTCTTAAAAGTAAACTGCTGTGAAGGAATTTGGGGGAAACATGACTAACTGGAATGAACCAAGAAACCATGCCGTGCAAAATATTTTAGAATTGAAGTAATATCACTAACTAAGAAGGCAGTCTATTTTTCCATAGATAATAGGCCACATACACAGAGATCCTCATCCAAAAACTCAGACAGAAGCTTGATATTATTTAAAAAATAATTAACAGAATTTTTGTTATTCAGAAATCACAGATTATTAATACCAAATCTTTCATATTTTTACCACTCCTTTGATTTTTAGCTCAGCTGACTGTAAGTCATCTGAGCTTAAGCAATCACTCTTTGTCCGTCGTCCGTCTGGCCGTCTGTCCGTTAACAGGGCACAAGTCATAACCGCTGGACCTAGAATCTTCTTACTTGACATCCAGACAGGTCCATGGAAATTCTCTTTGGAAACCTGAAATTAGGTCTCTGTTACCCATATTCACCCACCTATGAGGCTCTGAACTACCCCCCAGAATAATGGAAAATTTGATACAAAAGCTCAAGCATCTGAATAACTAATGCCTTGATCACCATGATTCTTTGCATGGATACCCTTACCGAAACTTATGCATGTATCACGCCTGGAACACGCCTGGAACTTGCTTCGGTCATTTTGCAAAATTTCTAAGTTGATGCATGGATATGATGCATGGAACATGCATGGATTTCTTGGTTTTCCATGCATGGACTTAGAAAATTTTTAAAAGGGGACCTCTATGTATGTGTATAGTCAAATAAGGATTCATGGATCATGTATGGTTTATGCCTTGACACGCCTGGAACATGCATGGAACACGCCTGGACATGCATGGGTATTGCCCAACATGTATTTCTACAAGTTCTTGTATCACAGATATGATTATATGCATGCAAATACATGGGCAAATGGGTATGCAAATAAATGGGTATGCATGGAACTTGCCTGGATAATATCCAGGCGTGTTCCAGGCATCTTTACAATGCATGGGGATGCATGGATCATGCATGAAAATACCCAGGCATGTTCCATGCATCTTTGAAATGCATGGGTATGCATGGATCATGCATGGTTTATATCCAGGCATGTTCCATGCATCTTAACAATGCATGGCTATGCATGGAACATGCATGGTTTATATCCAGGCGTGTTCCATGCATCTTAACAATGCATGGCTATGCATGGAACATGCATGGTTTATATCCAGGCATGTTCCATGCATCTTTACAATGCATGGCTATGCATGGAACATGCATGGATAATATCCAGGCATGTTCCATGCATCTTTACAATGCATGGCTATGCATGGATAATATCCAGGTGTGTTCCATGCATATTTACACAGTAAGGCTGTGCATGGAACATGCATGGATAATATCCAGGCATGTTCCATGCATCTTTACAATGCATGGATATGCATGGAACATGCATGGATAATATCCATGCGTGTTCCATGCATCTTTACAACACATGGCTATGCATGAAACATGCATGGGTCTTTCCTAGGCGCATTCCATGCATCTAACATGAACACATTAAACATTGAACATAAAACATTAATTAGCAAAATGTAGTTATCTATATTGGTATGTACCATTTCCACACTTCTTTCATGTGTTATCTCACTTGAACAATTCAGTTTGAATGCAGAACAAGGTGACTTTGTGTTTAAAGGATATTTTATTGTGCTATATTAAACAGGTGATCAGTCTAAAGAATTTACTAGATCACCTGAAAAGGTGCAAAGACATGGTACTGCACTAGTTCACCAGTCTTTTATTCTATTTTCTATGCTTTCTTTTCCATGTTTATCTCACAGTGATGATGTGATGACTGCTTCTTTCTGTGTATTGTGCTCCAATTTTGTGCTTCTGCCCCAGAACCCTCTTGACCTTATTCTCTTGGACCTCTGGACACCTGGTTGTTCTGAAGTCTGGAATGAAAGTTTATACTTTAGAATCTGATGAAATATATCAGAATAAGAACATTCACTGATTCAGAGTCTTCATTTATTTCCAATTTATGTTGCTTCTTTGTTCCTCTCTAAGTCAACCATTGGATTTAGGAAAAGCAAACCAGCTTTGTCTCTGTCTGTGATCAAAGCTGAGTAGATATAATTTATTCTACTAATGAAGTGTGAATCCTTTTTTCCAGTGGTTTCTTATCAATGCCAGTTCATAAATGTTCAGTTATGATTAAATATGGACTCTTGTAAAACCTGCCTTAATTAACCATTCAGCTATTATAAATATGAAAATTATATTTTATATTATGTTAAATTATTCTGCATTATATATATTTTAATTTGTTATCAGCTGTTTAAATTTATAGCCCCCGTCTCAGATTTTAGGTGTATGATGTAAATATTATTTTAAATGCCAACACATTGATATGACATGTTGCTTTAGAGGCAAAACTTATCTCCAGTATATGTATATGAATAAAAACATGTTGACAAAAATAAACTCAATGGTTGCCAGCCCTAGCAGTTTAAGAATGTTCTGATATTACCTTCACTGAGATTCCTGTATACTCGTGGCACCATTCTTCAAATTTCTTTCTCCTGCCCTGATGGAATCTTTGAGGTAGCAGACAGTATAATGATTTTTCTTAATTATATGATGAATGAGTCCTTAAAGCTTGAATTTAACTCTGAATTTAAGTCATATTGTAGTAATGCAGAAAAAATGAGAGAAAATTCCATTAGTATAATTCCAAAATCATTCACAGATATGTAATATATTACTCACAGAGAAGTAATATTTTACTACTAACTGTACACATGTGACTTCTGCATTATCTTTCATAATATAATACATGAAGCCAGAACTGAGAGGCCTCTCTTGACTATAGTCAGGTTTTCTCTTTGTTTAAAACTCAGAGTTTAACATTCAGTTGTGATGTCAGTGACTTCAGTAAATATACTAACTGCACTACTGGCATACAAACTCTGAGTGATATTTGGTGTATACCAACTGACCTAGCCGCACTGGGTGTCCTTGACCTAGTAATGCCACTAGCTGACACTATAGTGGTCAACTTCAATATGCCAGTGTCAACTAACATGTTCAAAAGTTTTGTGAGGCATCTAACTTTCCTCTGATATGGCCTAGAATAGTATATATAAAGAGACAATTCATGCATGATAATTTAAAATACCAAACATGGCTTAAAATGCCTTATTCTGAACTAAAAACTGTATCAGCAATTCTGAGTTAGCCACATGCATTTATTCATGAACAAATCAGGTAATGTTTACAGACAGATTTCTCATGTTCATTCTCCATATTGAGGATAAATATCAATATGTACATTTAAAGTTATGTTTTGAATACTCACCAACAGAGATGCAAAGGCTGATGACTCCTCTTCTATAAGATTTTAGGTGATTAGAATGTAGGTCACTTCTCCTGTTTAAGATGACTGTAACAGCAGGATGGCTGCATGAAATCCCTCACCAGCAGTGTGTAGACACTGGTGTCACGTGACAGTTATAGTTTTGAAACTGGCTGAGCAAGTCACCAACACATTTTACAAGTGACTTTTGTTCCAGGCCAATCCAGGCAGTGACTTTGTCAGAAAATGTCATCTAAAGTGGTCCATGCATAATCCATGCAAGCTCAATTCTGGCTAACCAGGCTAAATCAGTAGAGTTAATTTTACCCATGTATATTCCATGCAAAATCCATGCATATCCAGGCACATTCAGACACCTGAAAAGGTGTCTGAAAATGTGTTTCCTTGTTTAGTCCTTGCAAGTCCAGTCGATATGCATGCAAGTCCAGGCGATAGTCCATGCATGTTCCATGCATATCCATGCATGTCCATGCACACTGAAAAAAATAGAGTTTTTACCCAGGCGTGTTCCAGGCACGTTCCGTGCATGATCCATGCATCCATGCGCTTTCCAGGCATGTTCCAGGCGTGTTCCATGCATAAGTTTCCTTAAGGGTATTGATCATGGAGTGTTTCATCGGTTTCTGCAGACTGGTGGCACCACCTGTATTTTTTCGATTTTTTACGATTTTTTTCTCTATTTTTTAGACTTTTAAAGATACGGTCATCTGTTAACAGGGCACAAATCGTAACCGCTGGACCAAGAATCTTTTTACTTGACACCCAGTGAGGTCCATGAATAATCTTCTTGGAAACCGGAAATTAAGTCTCTGTTACCCATATATATTCTTCCAGCTATGGTTCTCCAAAGTACCCCCCAGAATAATGGCTAATTTCATAGAAAAGTTCAATTATCTGAACAACAAATGATATTGATCATGGAGTGTTACATCAGTTTCTGCAGACAGGTAGTGCCATCTTTATTTTTTTCGATTTTTTACGAATTTTCTTCTCTATTTTTGAGACCTTTAAAGATGCGGTCATCAGTTAACAGGGCACAAATCGTAACCACTGGACCAAGAATCTTCTAACTTGACATCGGTAGAAGTCCATGAAAAAACTCCTTGGAAACTTGAAATTAGGTCTCTGTTACTCATATTATTCCAGCTATGGGGCTCTGAAGTACCCCCCCAGAATAATGGAAAATTTGATACAGAAGCTCAAGTATCTGAACAACTAATGCATTGATCACCATGATTCTTTGAATGGGTATTGATCATGGAGTGTTTCATCCGTTTCTGCATACTGGTGGCACCACCTGTATTTTTTTGGGTTTTTTTATGATTTTTTTCTCTATTTTTGAGACCTTTAAAGATAAGGTAATCTGTTAACAGGGCACAAATCTTAACCGCTGGACCAAAAATCTTCTAATTTGACATCCAGAGAAGTCCATAAAAAAACTCCTTGGAAACATGAAATTAAGTCTCTGTTACTCATATTCTTCCAGCTATGGGGCTCTGAAGTACCCCCCCCCCCCCCCAAGAATAATGGAAAATTTGATACAGAAGCTCAAGTATCTGAACAACTAATGCATTGATCACTATGATTCTTTGAATGGGTATTGATTATGGAGTGTTTCATCCGTTTCTGCAGACTGGTGGCACCACCTGTATTTTTTTGGTTTTTTTTAATGATTTTTTTCTCTATTTTTGAGACCTTTAAAGATAAGGTCATCTGTTAACAGGGCACAAATCTTTATCGCTGGACCAATAATCTTCTAATTTGACATCCAGAGAAGTCCATAAAAAAACTCCTTGGAAACCTGAAATTAGGTCTCTGTTACTCATTTTTCTCAAACTATGGGGCTCTGAAGTACCCCATAGAATAATGGAAAATATCATAGAAAATATCAAGTATCTGAACAACTAATGCATTGATCACTATGATTCTTTGAATGGGTATTGATTATGGAGTGTTTCATCCGTTTCTGCAGACTGGTGACACCACCTGTATTTTTTTGGTTTTTTTTAATGATTTTTTTCTCTATTTTTGAGACCTTTAAAGATAAGGTCATCTGTTAACAGGGCACAAATCTTTATCGCTGGACCAATAATCTTCTAATTTGACATCCAGAGAAGTCCATAAAAAAACTCCTTGGAAACCTGAAATTAGGTCTCTGTTACTCATTTTTCTCAAACTATGGGGCTCTGAAGTACCCCATAGAATAATGGAAAATATCATAGAAAATATCAAGTATCTGAACAACTAATGCATTGATCACCATGATTCTTTGCATGGATATTGACCACGGAGTGTTACTTCAGTTTCTGCAGACAGGTATTGCCATCTTTATTTTTTTTCTGTTTTTTTTTATGATTTTTTCTCTATTTTTGAGACCTTTAAAGATGCGGTCATCTGTTAACAGGGCACAAATCGTAACCGCTGGACCAAGAATCTTTTTACTTGACACCCAGTGAGGTCCATGAATAATCTCCTTGGAAACCGGAAATTAAGTCTCTGTTACCCATATATATTCTTCCAGCTATGGGGCTCCAAAGTACCCCCCAGAATAATGGCAAATTTCATAGAAAAGTTCAAGTATATAAACAACAAATGCATTGATCACCATGATTCTTTGCATGGGTATTGATCATGGAGTGTTTCATCCGTTTCTGCAGACTGGTGGCACCACCTGTATTTTTTCGGGTTTTTTTTACGATTTTTTTTTCTCTATTTTTGAGACCTTTAAAGATACGGTCATCTGTTAACAGGGCACAAATCGTAACCGCTGGACCAAGAATCTTTTTACTTGACACCCAGTGAGGTCCATGAAAAAACTCCTTGGAAACCTGAAATTAGGTCTCTGTTACTCATTTTCCTCGAGCTATGGGGCTCTGAAGTACCTCACAGAATAATGGAAAATTTCATAGAAAAGCTCAAGTATCTGAACAACTAATGTATGGATCACCATGAATCTTTGCATGGATATTGATCATGGAGTGTTTCATCAGTTTCTACAGACAGGTAGCGCCACCTGTATTTTTTTATGTACTGATTATTTTTTTTCACTCTATTTTTGAGACCTTTAAAGATGCAGTCATCTGTTAACAGGGCACAAATCATATTGATTGGACTTAGAATCTTTCAACTTGACATCCTTGAAGGTCCTTGAAAAGTCTCCAAGGAAACCTGAATATTGTGCTCAAAAGTGCCCTCAAAACAATTAAAAGTTTTAAACAAAAGCAGTGCACAAATCATAACCATTGGACCTAGAATCTTTTGATTTTACATCAAGGGAGGTCCATAATAAGTCTCCTTTCAAACTTGAAATTATAGGTGTCTGTAACTCATATTTTCCAATTTATGCAGCATGTTTGAGGACCCCAAGAAATAATGCAAAATACACACACATTGCAAGATTCCCCAGGAATTGGTGAATGGATTGTTCTAAAATTTGGTGTGCTTATGCATCTTAATGAATTTAAGCTAACATGCATGAATAATGGTGCCACCTCCATTATCTAAATAGTTCCCTATGCAAGGACATATTGTCAATATGTCAGTCTGCTGAGCATCACGACCCATGGGTCACTTGTTCTGTTGTCCTTATCAAATCATAAAGATTTTTACAAGTATATGGAATAAACCACTTAGTAGGAATATACTTCACTGTGTTAAGATCATGAAAATCAAGCCCTCACGAAACACTGAAATGTGGAAATCATAACAATTTACCCTTGTGAATGTGAAGCCAGCTAGAGTATGGTATTCTATTATGTTTACTGGTATTTACCAGTTCTAAAAAAATGAGAAAAATGATGCTGTATTTACTTAACTTACAATGAACTCGGTCCCAGGGCCTGTATCTACAGTCTACTGGGTCACGTCATTGCTAAAAATGAGACGAGAATGTATAGAGAGCAACCAAAAGTATGGCTTGGCCAGATTAGACAAGGACAATGAAGGTTATTGTTATGCCTGCTAAACAACATGTTTATTATGCACAGTCAGGGTTGGTAAATATTAAGCTAATACTCCCACTGAACAAAAACACTGCCTTGCTTAAAGCTGGCTATACACTTGCCTTTTATGTAGAATTTACGTGACTTCTGATACATGTTAATGACATAAGTTAATTCCTGTTCAAAAATTCTTATTATACCTCTGTGGTGGTGGTGAAAGCTTGTTTATCCACAAGTAGTATGTTAATGTTAGTAAACATGATACATGCACGGTGATGACAAATAAAAAAAACAAGTAACCTAACGTGGTTGGATGCATTTGTGTGGAAGCTGAAAGATCACTTGTTACAAAATGCACTCTGCAAAACTCTGATTTGCCTGAAATGCCACCAGATACCCTTGTTGAATGTGTTTGGGTTATTTAGGCAGGCTCCCAACATGTTACAAACATAGAAATAAACAACAAGAAAAGCATGTGTCTGGTGGGATTTGCATTTTACAGTCATTTCTATCAAACATTTAGTGGATTATCTTTAAGTGCTATACATCAGTTGTCAGGATAGTCCCCTTTAAGGTCACCTCGACCCAGTCTGACTTAATATCAAGTGTAATGTCTCCTCTATTGAACCAGTAAGACCACACTGTTTACTCAAACCAAATTCTACAGGATTCATCAGAACCACAGGGTTTTGTTGACACTGTTGCATTGGGCTTCTTATTGTGGACTCTGTTTATTCTGTTGGGAGCCTGATTTGACATTCCAGGTTCTGCGTGACCCTTAGTGGCATTGATACTCTCTGCGGCACCCAGTAACACCCAGTAATATTGGTTGGAATAACATGAATAATATATCTTTGTAATATGTTGTGCCAAATACATGTACTACATGTATCAATTGTCCTTTCATTATCAAGAGATGCTTGACCAGTATATACAAGGTCATATCTAATTAAACATATAAAAGCAAATATCATGGTAATAAGGCCACACATAAATACAAACTGTTCTGCTGATTCCTCGCTACCATTTTTCATGCTTTTTATGCCCCCGCCACAAAGTGGCCAGGGCATATAGTTTTACCCATGTCTGTGATTCCTTCCTTCGATCCATCCGTCCTTCTGTCATTCCGAAATCAAACAGTGAACGGACTTTTTTTCGCAATGCCTGAAGATATTGGCCTGATTTTTGGTGTGTACGCAGATAATGACCAGTTACAGATCAAGTTTGTGTTTCGTCCCGGTTGACCTACTTTTGACCGTTTTACGGATCCTAAAATTAGAAAATTTCATGAAAAATAAAAATTTTCATGACAAATACACATGTACGGATTTTTTTTTCGCAGTGCCTGCAGATATTGGCCTGTTTTTTGTTGTGTTGGCAGATAATGACCAGTTACAGATCGAGTTTGTGTTTTGTCCTGGTTTACCTACTTTTGACCGTTTTACGGACCCTAAAATTAGAAAATTTCATGAAAAATAGAAATTTTCATGACAAATACACATGTATGGATTTTTTTTTTCGCAGTGCCTGCAGATATTGGCCTGATTTTTGGTGTGTTGGCAGATAATGACCAGTTACAGATCGAGTTTGCATTTTGCCCTTGTTGACCTACTTTTGACTATACAACACATCCTGAACTAAAAAATTTTACAAAATTTAACAAATATTTCTAATTTGCTTCAGGCGGGGGCATTCCTGTCGTTCCGACACATCTAGTTTGCAAATGGGACCCAGGTTCTCATTAATGTTGCTAATTTGTGCTTTTGCCTCGATTCTGGGAAGAATTTATAAAGGTTTAGGAAATGGACTAACTTATATGTTGATTCCGTGATCCGGGAAGAATTAATAAAGGTTTAGGAAATGGACGAACTTATATGTTGATTATATGCTTTCAAGCTTGCAAACACGCAATACATGTGCCATGCATTGTGTCCAGACCTCTAAATCAAAAAAAAAAAAATGGCTGTTCCTACCATATTCATGTTCCAGGAGAGTCCGCGGAACAATTGATCTTTTGGTGAAGCTAAATAATCTTCTAGTGATTATTAATTTCCTCTTAAATAACACATTTCATTACTATGTTTCATCATTTTGAACTGTACTGCCAGATGTGGAATATAAAATATTAGTTGTTGTCTCTCTTTTTGTGACTGGCCTGATAGAGGTCAGCATTAACTTATAATAATACAGACAGATGAGGGTAGTTTTAGTACACACACACACATTTTTATATATATATATATATATATATATATATATATATATATATATATATATATATAAAACAAATCTCAAGGTGTGATGGCTTGCAGTGCCTTCAGATATACCTGTGATACATTCATAATACATTGTGATAAAATGACGTTACATACTTGGATATTTTTTTTTTCATAATTAGGATAATCAGAACTATAGAAATGTTTATTTGTTCCCCTACCATTAACAATGCATAAGGTATAGTCTGCTAGCTTATATACAATATGCTGTAAAATTCAACTGAGCGTCATGGCCCTTGGGTCACTCATTTGTTTATTCTCTTATAAGGACATCTGTTCACATTATATAATCATGATATTATACATGTATTATATAAAAGCAGCCTCTAAAAGTTGACTTGTTACTCAGGTGAGTGTTTAAGACCTAAATAGTGACAACTTATCTTACGCCCTGCACAAGGACAATACATAACATTTTCGTGAGTTGGTCATATTAACGAGGTGTTTTGGACATTGCAGCCCCCACCATAGTGTAAGCTGGTCATGTTTCATTATTGTTCAGATTAGGTTATAGATTTTCCTATTAGCATGACTCTCGCTCCGTCGTAAGGGACAGTGCTCTACAAGGCCTCGGCGCCAGTTCATTTTCACGATTTATGAACAAGCTGCCACATGATATGACGGAAATAAGTATGCCCAAGTAAATTCAACATAGCAACATTTAAAGAGAACACAATTGTCAAAACTGTTCACATGCCGCATAAACAAAAAAGCATCGGGGAACTGGATAGGTTTACAAACCTTTGTTTGAACGGTCATATTCTAGATAATGTTGTGGCATTGCAATATTTTGCTCCTCGTCGTATGTAAGAAGCATATATGGTTCAGTTGCCTTGTTGATAAATCATGAACTAAAGCTAGAACATCGGGCTAATACAGCAAGCGCATTCGCGACGGCGCGATAGCCATTCTTATAGGAGTAAACCTAAAAGGTTCACGGTGGTCGATCAGCTAAGGTCATAAGACGCTTCGTTTATAGAAGCGACTGAATGGAAAAATATTGTATTTGGACCTGCGGTCATATGTACTAATTGTACAATGTGTTTCCCCATAATAACTGAACATGTGGTTGGCCATAAGTGCTTTATCCATGAGTGCTTTAAAGTAGGAACAATATTCTTATATTGACGCATGCGAGCAAACTATGATGAAATGCGTCTTTTGTTGTATTTATTGCAAATTAAAAGGTTGCTTGCTGCAGAAAAAAAACACAGGTTACCTTATATGTGAATAAGTCGTAAATGGCGTTCTATTTTGAAAACATGATCAATGAATATGTCAATATGTTTCTTTTCAAGGATCTGTATGCATTTTGTTTGTTATTATAATTGATATGTAAAAGGAAGTGCCAAGTAATGTTGATGAATAAAATACTTAAAAAATAAGTTTGTTTTTTCTTTATATTCCCCTTCCCAAAAGCATCTTACGATGTGATGAATACGTTTACTAGAACATAATATTCTAATGTAGATCTCAGACTGGACTGAACCACGGTGTGCATTGCTTCCTATGTATATATTTAACTGCCAATATCCTAAACATGCATGGTGCAAAACCCTTCCTGCTTGAAGATGTACGTTGTGACCCATACTGGCGATTTGCACACAGACATTGCGAAGTGTCCCACTATTCTTGTAACTTGACTGTTATAGCTGGAGTGTAATAGTATATCTCTGAACTTTTACTCAAAAAAAAAAAGAAAAAAATAGTGAAACAAATTAGCGCCGTTTTCAGTAAATTTCCAAAAAAGAGTGACTCTTGGACACGTGATTTTGCAGGCCAGTAAAATACCTTTCTGTTTATTCACAGGAGATTGACAAACTGTAGTAAAAGCAAGGACATGACCTTGATTAGAATGTCCTCTTTTGCGTTCTTAATTGCTTCGCTGGGTAAACTGATTGATTTGTGTGACGATGATTGCACAGTTCCTGAATTCAACAGAGTACGAACTAATCCAGACATGTTTTGCATACCCAGACATGATTAGAATGCACTTAATTATCCGATATGTGTGTATTGACAACTTGTGCCCAACAGTATAGTCTGCAACATAAAATATGAGATCCTTATCTATTGATGTTAAGCCCCTATCGAAAGTTCTTTAAATTCGAGCACACGCGTCTAGACTACATATATTATCCTTGGTCTATTTAAAACCCACTTCAAAAATACAATTTGAGTTGTACGTCTTTACGCAGTCGCTTGAATCCTATATGTGGTTGTGTTTTTATGGATAAATGGACGAAACTTTCCACTGCATAAGTATATATAATAGTTGTGCCTTGATTATATATAGTCGTACTTCGTACGGAGAAAGCATATATTACTATAAAGAGGTGTAAATATGCTTTGTCGCTTTCTACCCATAAAATAAGGATTCAATCGACTGTGGTCTGTACATTATATATACGTCATGATGGGATATTGCTGTGGCGGTCAGAACTGCAGGGGTTCCTTGACTCCCTGACACATTGTTTGCACTTTTCATATATAGTCATAAAAAGGTTTTCACACAAACCCTTTTGAACAGAAACCCCCTGTTAAACAGTTCCTTTGCCAAATGGTTACTTTTATTAGTATAAACCTTTTTCTTAAAAAGGAACCCTTTCTAAACCCTTTGAATCCCCTTCATTTTTTTTTAAAGTGTACACTGTTTTCTGATATTTTCCAGCATATAAACCATAATCTCATATGTTTTCTTATATAAATATAATAATATAAGAAATATATTTTCTTCAATGCAAAATCGTGTTCTTGATATAATTGCTATTAGCACGTAACGTTTGTTGGATGTCTGCAATAATGAGAACAGTGATCTAGATCCAAGACATTTTAAACAATGATTAAATGAGAATATATTGCTCTAAACGACCATAGAACATTTTCAATTTGGTAGAATTCCGAGAAATACTAGTGTCTTATGCATTGGCCATCATATACACTCATCTGACTTTATTCAAACATTTCATGCGCTTATACGTTTAATATATATCCAAAGTCTGACCAAGACCATCGCAGAGTTATATTTGCGGTCTATGACTGCCTTCTATAGTTATATAAAGATTTTTTTAACATGGTAAATAAAATACATTAGTCATTAAAATAACTAGAAACCTCGAATTACGATGTCAGGTGTGTTGGTATAGGTGGGAGGTTAGGTGAGCGGTTACTGCTTTTATTTCACACATTTTTTTAAAAATGAACATTTTATGATTTGTTTATTATAACATACTGAATTGTAATTGTATTGGCTTTAATCTGCATTATCATGTGGTAAACACAATAAGTATGGGAATATATGGTTGATATACGTATTATTACTGTCATTAAGTTAATCATTGATATTAAGTGAACTTGCAAATTCATTAAAAATTACGTACGGCCTATGCTCATTAACTCTGGAGAGTTGTAATATCCAGATTAATGATAAAGTTAGGGAAAGGACCAAATTTGCCACCAAAAAAAATAGTAAACTTTGGCTGATCCCAATATATAATTGCAGGCCCAGGTGTGGAGTATTAATAATAGCAACACGACGTCAATACGCTTATTTATTCATATCAGCGTTTATGAGTTAAATAAATTTATTTTATTGAACTCATATACTGTTTTGTATGAGGCGTAAAATGTGGAAACCCAGCGTTTGCATGGTCCTTGGAGTGAGTCTTTACTGACACCTGTTTCGCACTATGTATTTGTGCGAATTCCTCTGGGCAGTTATACCCCGTCCTTTCGTAAAACACAATGCATAACAAAGCACAATAAATACAGACGGGCAATATGATCACCCTTGTTAACTAACGTACAGTAAATACAGCGCTGAATAGCGAAATCAACGTGTAAACCACAGACTGGTAAACCCCGGATCCCAGAATTCAATTTCTATTTATCCCAAATTTTATGCAGAAAAGGTAAATGTCCAATGAAATTGCTATTAATAAGTGATACCATGTACGAATATTATGTAAAATTAAATATTATCATTAAAGATTAAACATTTCTAAAATTTTGGGATAAGACATAAATAAATATATATATATATATATATATATATATATATATATATATATATGTGTGTGTGTATATAAGGCATAAAAGTAAAACATATATACCATAAACAGGTCCTCTTGGTGTAATGGCTAATTCTGAGCTTTTACATGTATATATAAGAGATATCGTGGAATCCTGGGGATCCACTTTGGGGTTCTATAATGCTAACCTCAGTCGCAATCAATGAATTTCAAATAAGATCGCTTGCACGTTATTTGCTCCGAGGTTTATAATCTGAGAATTATATAATCAAAAACCAAAATACGAAGGAAGTGTTTAGCACACCGTAGAATCAGATATACGGTCCCAGTGATAAAGGTGTCTATATATTTGCTGTGGCCGTCAATTTATCTTTAAGTGTGTGTGTGTGGGGAGGGGGGGTCGAGTTGACTCGCAGGTACCTCATGGGAAGGTAAACAAAGTTGGTCACACACACACATATATATATACCTTTTATTGTCTGTCTGTCGCATTTCAAATATGTTACAATATAGGTTAATTCTTAATCAGGTTAAGATATCAAATATTTCATGATAAACTCAGGAATGGAACCAAAGTCTATAATTATTATTATTAATATATTTCATTTTTAATATATAATTATTATTTATCTGAATATCGGGGGGAGGGGGTTGACTACATTGACCCCCCCCCCCCCCCCTTTGCTTAAAAGTGGGGGAACACCCCCCCCCCCCCCCCCCCCCCGCTTAGTTGTCTTAGGTGTATTTGCTCAGAGGTTTAGGCACTACCGGACAATTTAAGAATTGTGAGCCCCCTAAATACTAGAAAAAATGGGGTGGGGGCGTTAGCTTCATGGTCCAATGTAAACACGCCTTCCCTTTTCATTTTAGTTCTTCATCTGACAGTTCAGTCCATTCACTTTCTTTGTCTCTTGTATTTTGTTTTCACTATCTAAACTGTACTGAGCAGGAAGCTAAAGTTATCACTTGGGGGCAACCACTCACTGTCTAAAAATAAAGCCACCTTTAAATTTTCTTACGACAGGGATACTTACATACAGGGTCTGTCAGGAAAACAGATGGTTATGTATCAGGAACAGGAAATGTTATTATATTATCTCAGGATTATTTAATCTACAATCAAATTACACAGGAAGTGTTTTGCACACTTTAGCATCAGATAAGATCCAGGTTCTAACATAGGTCTAGTTTCCTCACGTCATTCTACTGACATCACGCAACCCTCCGTCATTATTTCCTCATTATTTGTATTCTTTCTATTTTATTTGTCTTTATTGTATTATTTTATTTATTTAATATTTTAATTTTTTTTCTTTTTCATTACGTTATTACTATTTATTTTATCTTTACTGTTTTGTTTGTATTGGTAATGCAGTTGTTGTTTGAAATTGAATGTTGGTGGTACATATGTACCACATGTATGTTGGAACTTTGGGCCTGAGGCTTTGTTTTCCTAAATAAACTGTTTTCTTCTTTTTTCATTACGGCAATTAAAATCCTTTTGTACACACATTTTAGCTTATTTTGGGGCACTCTAAATACCCGGGGTCCCTGGATGCAGGCATACAGTCAGCCCTCATCTTAATCCACCCCTGTGTTTATATTTCACATTTTATAATTGCAAAATATAACTTATTCCGTGAAGTCCTTGCCACAGGTAGACCCATGTTTATGTAATTGCCTTAAAGGTGCCCATTCACCTACCTTTTGAAAAAGGATCTGTGTAATTTCTGGCTTCCTCTGTGTATATCTGTGTATTTTTTAAGATCTTAGGTTAATTTTTGTTTTTGTAAAAACATCTTATAACACCTTCGTGAAGGATATATGAATTTTTTTTATCAACAACATGTTTGTCAACACAGCAATGTTGACAAACGGGAAACATGTAACTTAAGGTGGTAGATTGCATATATGCGGAAATAGACTGACCTGCTGCCATGCAGATGCCCTTGTTGAATTTGGTTTGATTATTTGGTGGCCCCCGATGATTATAAACACAAAACAAGCTGCCTGTGTGCGGTGTTATCCACGTTTTCTGGCCTATTTTTTATAAAAGCTCCCAGGGATTACCCTTTTATTTATATAGGTCAGATAGGTAGTGGGCCCCTTTTAAACAATGTTTAACCAACATATTTGACCGGACTTCATTACCCTCTTCACAATTTGGAGGCCCCGGTGCATTGTGGGGCTATGATTTCTCTACCCACAACCCTAATCATGATCGAGAGTCGTATTCTAGTACTCTTGAAGTACAGAACAGATGGAAAGCCCATCAACCTGATTAGCATCCATGCAGGCTGTCACAGAGGCGAAGGAGGTTATACATGTACTGGAAAAATTTCTCTTTGCAACTACTTTATCTTGTTTTATTATATTTTTATCTACTGGGATAGCCTGACCAACAGCTTGGGGGGAAATCCTCCTTTTTGCAGTTTGAAAGTGGACCTTAATTCGGTTTCGATTAAATATATTAAAAGTTTTTCCTCAATTACTGAGGTTCAGAATACTTGTCGAGGAGGCATGCCCTTTTTAAATATACTAAATAGCAGTCCACGTGCATCTGGCTCGGAAAATTGTGCTCATTGAGGGCATCCCGAATTCCCGTATATACTAGTATGCCCTGCATAAAATTCATCTACAGACCCGGTAACGTATCGACTATGTGTCCTTCATTGCGTTCTTACTGGGCAGGTGCTAATTGATGTCAAGGAACTTTTGGAACTAATAAACAAATAAGTACAAACCCGTGATGAACCTTGCCTCCCTGATATAATTATATAACCTGAACACAGACCTGTCGTCAAACCCGACTAGCTCAAACACTGAACCATGCATGGCACCGTCTTTCTTTTTGCGCTGTTGGGCGGTGTAAGTCTCGACTGAAGAAGAGGGTGTGATGTAACGTATTCTGCATGACTACCTTAATAGTTTGTCCTTTTTCTCAGTAGTCGTCGTCGTAAACATCGCCAGGTGGACTTAATTAGTCTAACACTAATTACACTCTCCCGTATATATCTTGCTTGAAATTGTAACATAAATCCCAGCGCAGACATTATAGGTTACTGCAAGTAACAAGAACCCATAACAACAAAGATTTAATGTTGAAAGGACTCGTGGCCCAAAGTACAAATAACGAAAGTAGCATATACTTATACACAAGTTTGCCATCGCTTTCTGTCAATATGTGTTATGTTAAAAGATATAACATACATGTCGTAGATAGAATAGCACTGATAAACACAAATGTAAATATATATTTACCATTTTCAATTATATAAATTTCAGTGTTCAGAAAATATATTAATTTAAAGTGCTTTTTTATGAAATATCATTTTGTGAAATGTTTTCCTGTCTTACTCAGTTTACTTGGAACAAATGTTTACCTAAATCAGATTGTAACCTGTGATTCTGTATTCCCAAAATCTGGATAAGCAGATATTTAAATATCTGTGGTAAATTCGGTATAAATGCTAAAAATCTTTTTCTTAAATCTTCATATCTGGTACACTTGAAAAGAACGTAGCCCTAATATTCAATCTCATCATTCTCACTAAATTTATATAGAGTCTCATATTTACTTGAATATTACTCAGAACTTCATAATCATGGTCACTTAGTCGAAATTTAGCTAATACCTGCCTAAAGATGTATGGGATATTATTTAAGTATCGTTCTGGTTCAATGCCTGATTTTACCTCACCACATACACAGTTTGGTTTTTTCTTTTATTTCAGTTGACATCTCTTGCCGTCTCATGTCCTTAATTCTTTGAAAAATATATTAGTATCAATGAACAACTTTTCATCACCAACTCTCTGTGCTAACCATGCATGACCAAATCTCTACCTGTTCAATAAATGCTTAATGTAACCTACCCATGTCGGTTTACCCAATTCATTTAATTTACATTTTTAAGGCATTCTAACATATAAAAGATATCTAGAGTTTCCTAAACGATTGTTATCAAAACAAAAGAAATGATCCCTGGTATTGTGCTAATTGATAGCACCGGCCTTATATATTTCAAATGTCAATTATAAATTTATATATATATATATATATATATATATATATATATATATATATATATATATATATACAGTAGAACGCCTGCTAACGGCCACGCCTCAATAACGGTCAATACGTCTATAACGGTCAGATTTTCCGGTCCCGAATTTTCGACCGTTATATTTCATAATCATTTTGTTGTCAATGACGGTCACTCCTCTATTCCGTATTACGGCCAGGTCTCTCGGTCCCGCAGGCCGGGAAACGCCTCAGTTACGGTCAGGGGCAGAGTCTCCATGACATGGGCTCAACAAATCGAGCGGCCACTTCTGACCTCATTATCATTACACAAATTTCCGCTCTCACATATTCCTGTCTGTTAATGAGTGCCTGGATAAAGGTAACCACTCGACCGTGACTGAGTTGTTTGACACGTAGCATGCAGCGTCGTACTACCCCACTCAGCCTCTTTAGTATGCACAATAGTAAGGCATGTGTTCCCACCTGCGTGTATGTTTGGGAATCATTCCGTGCGAGCCAGATCATTTAATTAACGAATGACAACCAGCGGGTCCCTGACGATTTTTTTTTTTTTCATCAGAAAAACGTTAGGCAAACTGTGGATCTTTAAACTTTCTTTAATGTCCTTGTGAACACGTACATCAAGCGGCAAACATCGCACAATTTACTCATACACGAATAATTATGAATGCAAAATAAACATTGTTACATGTATAAAATGTTACGCATACTCTGTCCCAATCACTTTGACGTATTTATTAATTTATATAAAAATATATATTTATAATTATAAAAATATATATTTAATAAATATATTAAATTTATTGATAAATATATAAATATTTTATTTTTTTTATTGATAACAGTTTTTATACAAATACTCTGTATTTACGTTAATTTTGTTGAATGTAATAAAGATTTGAACTTGGTTTCGTGTTACATTTTAACCCCCTTATACTGATCCAGTCCTGTATAACGGCCACTCCTGTATTATATATATATATATATATATATATATATATATATATATATATATATATATATATATATATATATATATGGTCTTTCCGAAAGAGGGGGAAGCGCGTCTGTGACGCTCGACATTATTTTTTGGACGCTCGGTTGTGGGTGTGCGAGCGTCGGATCGGTCATGCGAATGTCCAGCTCTTGGGCCGATAATTGGCTCGTGAAGCAGTCCCTGATCACTGCCGACTTCTTCAAACATTTCAGTCAAAGACTGACTCCACATTTCAATGTGATCGGATATCGTGTAATGAAAGGTTATGTACCATAAATGACGATACGATTATGACGATCAGTATGGAGTCATTATTTTTAACATAACCCTTACACAGTCCTTTAGTATATTATATTATAAGTCTTAATTACATAATCTCGGAAGTAATCTCCTTCCCTTGTGAGGCTACAAAATTAAGTGTGACTTTCTTAAACTTTTGCCTGACCGGTTCTCTCTCTCTTTCTCTCTCTCTCTCACTCACTCTCTCTCTCTCTCCATATATATGTACATATATATATATATATATATATATATATATATATATATATATATATATATATATATATATATATATATATATATATTCTTCAGTCAAGAATATGATCGAAGTTTCTAGGGCATGAAATGTATAATTACATCTTATAATAATGGACTATTGTACACCTGCATGGCGCGCACTTGGATTTTGTAACCAGTTGGGCAACAAGGTTCACTTCCCATCTACCAAAAACTTTGACCTTTTGACCTCTGAGATTACCTCTGTGTGTTTGATCATCTTTCTCACTGAGCTCCACGTAACCAGAGGTTTCATTGGATCAATCCTTTAATGAAGGCTCACCGTCTAGACGAGGCATCTAGAAAATTCACTTAAGTGGTCTAAAAATCGGCCATCATTCCAATGTGTATAGGTTATAAAGGTTAATTCTTTAAATCGACACAACATGTGATACCTGGACCAAAACCCGATTGTATACTTAGCAAGCATTATAGGCCATACCCTTTAATATAATCGAAATTATTTTTAAATATTTTTTATTTATAATGAGAAAACTAAAATGATTTTCCTGACGACCATGTTTCTTTTTTTGGCGGGAGGAGGGGGGGGGGGGGGGTCTCTCATGGATTCCGCCCATATCTGTGCGAGGCGCTTGCAGTCCTTCACAGGCATTTCCTAAGAACAACAAGTGACCCATGGGTCATGACGCTCAGCCGACTGACATGTTGATAATATGTCCTTGCACAGACAACTAATTAAGATAGGTGGCATTAATGTTCATGCATATTAGCGTAAGTTCATCAAGGCCCATAAGCACAACAAATTTGATGACAATCCAACCAGCCTTTTTACGAGGAATCTGGCAATATATGTGTGTATTTTGTATTATTTCAAGTTAGAAGATTCTGATTTGTGCCCTAATTTGGTATCAAATTTTTAATTATTCTGATGGGTGCTAATAAGCTCCATAGCTCAGAAAATATGGGTAACAGAGACCTTAATGCATGTAATTATGTAGATTCTAGGACCAATGGTTACAATTGAGCCCTGTTAAGGGACGGCCGCATCTCTGAAGGTCTCATTAATAAAGAAAAAATGTGTTGAAATTAAAAAAAAAAATAGGTGGTGCCACCAGTCCGCAAGAACTGATGAAACACTCCATGATGCATATATGCATGCCAAGAATCGGGATGATCAATGCAATAGTTGTTCATATACTGGAGGTTTTGTATCAAATTTTTAGTTATTCTGGGGGGTACTTCTGAGCCCCATAGCTCGGACAATATGGGTGACAGAGACCTAATTTCAGGTTTCCAAGGAGACTTTTCATAGGCCTCCTAGCATGCCAAGAAAGAAGATTCTAGGTCTAGTCGCTACGATTTGTGCCCTGTTAACAGATGACCGCATCCTTTAAGGTCTCAAAAATAGATAAAAATAGTAAAAATTCGAAAAAAAGGTGGCGCCACCATTCTGCAGAAACTGATGAAAACTCCATTAACAATATCCACGCAAAAAATCATGGTGATCAATGCATTAGTTGTTCAGATACTTGAGCTTTTGTATTTAATTTTCTATTATTCTAGTGGGGGGGGGGGGGGGTTACTTAGAAGCCCCATAGCTCACAGGTTTTGAGTAAGAGAGACCTTATTCGAGGTTTCAAAGGAGACTTTTAATGGGCCTCCCTGCATGTCGAGAGAGAAGATTCTAAGTCCAGTCATTAAGATTAGTTCAATGTTAACAGATGACGGCATCTTTAAAGGTCTGAAAAATAGAGAAACAAAATCGTTAAAAAAATCGAAAAACACAGGGGGCGTCACCATTCTGCAAAAACTGATGTAACATCCCATGATCAATATCCATGCAATGGTGATCAATGCATAAGTTGTCCAGATACTTGTGCTTTTGTAACAAATTTTTCATTATTGGGGGTACTTCGGAGCCCCATAGCTAGTAGAATGTGGGTAACAGAGACCTAATTCCAGGTTTTCAAAGAGACTTTTCATGGACCTATCTGGAGGTAAAGTTAATAGATTCTAGGTCCAGCGTTTACAATTTGTGCCCTGTTAACAGATGAAGGCTCCTTTTTAGGTCTCAAAATAGAGTAACAAATCATTCAAAAGTCGAAAAAATACAGTAGGCGCCACCAGTCTGCAGAAACTGATGAAACACCCCATGATCAATATCCGTGCAAAGAATCATGGTGATCAATGCATTAGTTGTTCAGATACTTTAGCTTCTGTATCAAAATTTTCATTATTCTGGGGGGTACTTCGGTGCCCCATAGCCAAAGAATATGGGTAACAGAGACCTAATTCCAGGTTTCTAAGAAGGCTTTTCATGGACCTTTCTGGGTGTAAAGTGAAGAGATTCCAGGTCCAGCAGTTACGATTTGTGCCCTGTTAACAGATGAAGGCATCTTTTGAGGTATCAAAATAGAGAAAAAAAATCGTAAAAAAATCGAAAAAATACAGGTGGCGCCACCAGTCTGCAGAAACTGATGAAACTCTCCATGATCAATATCCATGCAAAGAATCATGGTGGTCAATGCATTAGTTGTTCAGATATTTGAGCTTTTGTATCAAATTGTTCATTATTCGGGGGGGGGGGTACTTCGGATCCCCATATAGCTTAAAGAATATGGCTAACAGAGACCTAATTCCAGGTTCCCAAGTGGATTTTTCCTGGATCTTGCTGGTTGTCAAGTAAGAAGATTCCAGGTCCAGTGGTTACGATATGTGCCTTGTTAACGGACAGACGGCCGGATGACCGTACGGACGACGGACTAAGAGTGATCGCTATAGCTCAGATGACTTACAGTCAGCTGATATTAAATAAATTTGTTTTCATGAAAGGCGTGTAGACTTAGAAGAAATACAATGGATGTTCGATGCAATCGATGGAACTTGAATCGAGAAATAATTCACCCCCCTCCCCTTCTCCCCTGGGGCCAAGAACAGGGGTGGAGGGCTCCAAAGCTTATATGTGTTTTATTTGGTTATTTACCATCAGTTCTCAAAAATGTTTGGAACTTTGGGCCTGAGGCCTTTTTCCTTAATAAACTTCTGTTCTGTTAAAAAAGTTATATGCTTTTCCAGTGAGAAAAATATAGGAAAATATATGGGAGATTACTGTATAAATGCTTGACAATAAAGGGAATATCAGAGTAGGCGGAAGCCCTGAGATTGTCTGAAAATAAGGTTACCAGGAGATCTTGGACAGCTTAGTCTTGCACGGATGACTGGCAGTGTCATTTGCTGGTTGTCCTACTAAATATATCAATGCCACTTGGGAGTAGGGTGAGCAACATAATTAAAAAAAGCCAATGGAAAGATATATCTCTTATTAGGCATAGACACAGCTCATATAATGAAGCCTATATAAATTTATAATGTCAAAACCTTTACTGTTAGAGGGGATCTGACCTATAATATTTCTAAATTTGATGAAAATCACATTAAAATAACCTTTCCAGGACCTGGTAGATAGATTGTTCTGCAAAAAGGATACAGAGTTCAAGTTCTCGGATTCGAAAACTTTTGACCTTGAAGAAATCAGCCGTAATTAAGGATTATTGTGAACCCGAACATACCACAATACTAAATTTCGATACTGTATTCTGGCGAAAATTAATATACTACGATGCTACATCAGTTAGCTGGATTATGAGTCCCCTGTCAGCAGAATCGTACATGCATTTTTTTTTTATTCAAAAAGGAACCATGCACGTCTTCTTTATCATGTGATTTCATAAAATTCTCCTTATAAACAACTTCAGCTGGACGTCTTGACCCATGGTTCTCTAGTTCATAATTGGTATACATGTAACTCATTTCTAATTTTCTTTTTTATTTATTAGATTTATTTTCTTTTTTTTTTTATTATCACTTTTTTATTATATCTAATTCATATTAATAGTATTTTCAATCATTTCATTTAATGTTTTTTATTTATCAATCTATAATTGTTTGTTGGTTGTTTATTATTTTCTTCGGTTTTATCTTTTGTTTATTATTTGGGTGGGCAGCTTGAGCATAAGGAATTCCTTTGGCCCCTGGGGAATTGCCATTTCCGCACCCATGGATAAAAAGCAATAACAATCGCACTGACAGCTTGGTTAACATCATAATATGCCAGACAACCCACAAGGGGCGAGGAATGCAGGTCAACACAAACAGAACATCTCAAACAGGAACTTAAGCTTCGCAGAAAAAGGGTGGTGTGCATTTCAGGGTATCACTGAAGGCGCAGCACGAGCGACCCCGACTGACACTCACTGCCGCGCTCTGCGGTGGTACAATGTCAACGTTTCAGTGCGGGTGGGGTACATGACACTTCAAGGACTGCCGGGCAGGGGTGGATCCAGGGTAGTGGAAAAGGGAGGCCCCAACCCGGGAAAACTAAACAGAAAACTTTAAAAAGGGTTCTCTGTTCGGGGAAATAGGGGGGCGGGGGGGGGGGGGAGTGTGCAGGCAGCAAAACATTTGGTTTCAACCCCTCAATTAAAAGGTTGTGGCCAGACCCCCCCCCCCCCCCCCCCCCCGCTACTGGATGTAGACATCAATATGTCTGTAACGGTCCTTTTTTGTGTGCGGGGGGGGGGGGGGGGGTGCACTAGATCCGGGTTCCGAGATTCATCTGTCAAAAAATAATTCGAAAGGATTCACAGAAACACTGCAGTTCACAAGAAACGCAATAAACAAACGGGACTACATATTCGAGACTGACCATACACGGTAGGTCAGTGCAGATATAGTATTATGGAGGGGATTTTTATTTTTACAACCCCGAACAACAGGATATGAGTCAACATATGACAGCATCCTCGTGTTTACGAGTTAAGTTTGCAAGGACGTGCTATGTGTGACAACTGAAATTACGATGAAATTAAATCATATCCGGGTTCATAGGAGACGCGAATATTCCACATTATATGTGACAAATATATATTCTTTGCAAAGATGATGCAGAGGTAAAAAAAAATCGATAAATAAATTGCTGCTTACTTAAATCCTTCAAGTCAGCCCTGCAATGCATATAGCCGTAAATAAAAACTTGAATCCATGTTTCTTTGGCCATTTTATTAATCCCCCCAGCCAGCCTCCCCTTAAAGAAATCCTAGACAGACCCGGTCTTGACTAAACAGAATTTTAAGGAGCGTCCCTGGCAAAAAAAAAACCCCTAAACTTAAAATTAATCCAGAAACTGGTTGAGGTACATATTAAACCCCATAAAATATATATAATTTCAAACCTGGTACAGAGCTCTTTTTAAAGGTAAATATGTATTTAAGAAATTAATATTCATATGAAATTTTAACACTTTTTAATTCTAAATTTTTAAATGTTACACAACTTTAAAAAAGCAGTAACAGGAAACCATATATCCCAAGATAGAACTCTATGCCAGTTTTAAATCATATGTACTTCTTAGAAATAATATACATTTTAATGATTTTTGGGCTGATTTTTATTCAAGGGGATTTTGCCAGCGATGTAACCTTCAATGATCGAAATGACCCTGTTGAAAATGCCGATAAAAAAATTACAATGTCCTCTAACAAGATACATACATTCAGATGGCAAAGCTAAATAAACAAGGCTCTCTACAACGATGCATCTCCCATGCGTCCCCCCTCGCCGCCCCTCTATAAACGTAGGTTTCACTGGAAAAGCTGTGGTTCAGGTCCATAACATCACACTTCCAAGTATGGCTAAAGTGGTATGTTTCCATGGAATCCAATACTGATATAGGCTCCCCTAATGTCCTTCCCCGAGTGACGCAATACTTGAAGCTTCCCCTGAACGCTGTGACAGACGGACTCGGAGCTGAGGGTAGGCCAGGACAGGACAACGGACGTTACCAATAGGTTAATTATACGTACAGGATCATTCACCCAATTCTCAAGTAAGTCTGATCTCTTTACATCACCTTCGGCCCGGTCTATACGAATTATATGTTGAGCAAATATTAAACCTTTTGGTTTCTATGTGCATTACATACGTATTTCAAAATGAACACGTATAAAGCCCCAACATCCCATATTCTGCCACAGCCTCTTGAAGTTTACAGTATAGCATTTGTTTTTAACCCTACATAGTCACATGTTAACTATAAACAGTTTATTTATAGATAGCATGTGACCGGGGGGGGGGGGGGAGGGGGGTTAAACAAGTGTTGCTGAGGATTTCCAGGCCTTGCCTGTTAATATTAGTTACAGCCGTTTAATAAGTGCTCGGCTGCGGTTCAAAGCAGAAACATTTGTTGCATGTTCATCTGGTTATACCGATTATTTAACGTAAGATTAACGATAAGATACTTAAGTTAAATAGTTTGAATATGTAAAAAGGGTAAACGGGTAAACTCTTATGCTCATACACACACACAATCTCACACACACACACGCATATATATTAATAAGGGGGTGTCAGCGATGTGCATTATGCAATAATATGCAATTCGTATAGCTAGGTCTAGGTATGAGCACTCATGCAGTGTAGAATTTGTTTATGTACAAACGTATTTGAAATTTGAGATGATTACTTTGAGCATCGTTCCCAGGGTCGGGTCCAGGATTTTTAGGAAAGGGTTCAACCCAAAGAAGCCTGATGATATCATCCTGTGTGTAATACTGTGTGAACATAAAATGGCATTAACTTACAAAAACTATATAGACTAGAAAAAAAACACTGTCTGAAACAAGTATCAGGTATAATTTATCATCCTAGGATGTAGTCCTAGGTCGGAGGGCAGCATGTAGTCCATGCACTCGGACCATTGCAGAAGCCTATCTGTTATCATTAAATAACTTTGTCTCTCTCTCTCTCTCTCTCTCTCTCTCTCTCTCTCTCTCTCTCATGTAGGCCGATTCTACTACGGCCGGACGTTACTCCTGCGATTTACTGCTACAATTCCCGCTATAACTATATTACTATAACTAATTGATCTACTATATAATATACTAGCTTCTGCTCCTACCACAACCTCGACTACTATTCTGCTAGTACACTATATGCTACTATATTAATGCTGCTGCTATTACTACTACAACCATTACTATTGCTGTGACTATACTTCAACTACTTTCACCTCTACAACTCATACCACTATACTTAATCTATGTAAATTATAGAAATTGAACTCGGTGAAGGATTATATACCCAGGATATTTTAAAAGGTTGGGTCCAACCCAGGAAGTCCGATAACGAAACTCTGGAAAAAAAGGTCACCTGGTCCGGAAGGGGGAGGGATGCTGGTTGCAAATATTAATTTGAAGCTTCAAATAAGGCGAATGATAGCTGTCCAAAATGGGGGCGTGGCAGAAACCCGCCCCCCTCTTGGTCCACCCCTAAATGCCGTATAATTAATGCCTGTTATTAATCAATGTGCAATCTGATTCAGTAATTAATACTGATTATCACATGGACCGTGGTCTCAGTCACGTCGCCCTTCAAGTACCGGTTGGGTACAGCCGTGGTCACGTGAAGGTCAGGTAATCGTGACCTGTAATGTGCAGAGGTCATTCTTGGTCATCTCATTGTAAAATTATATCAGAAACTTAGAAATGTATATTTATACACAGAGGAATTTAATGTATAGAATGAAAAACTAAAAACAACATGTGCACGTATATGATGAAATAAATAAATATATATGTATTTGCCTCAAAGAAAATATATTTATAGACGCATATGATATATATATAGGCCTACAGAAGAACACATATATAATAATAGGTATTACACAGTTACACACACACACACATATATATATATATATATATATATGTATATATATATATATATATATATATATATATATATATAGGCTATATATATAATTCCGCATGAGCTATTTTCACGCATATTCGCTTGCGCGGGCATATAAGCTTCATATAAGTGTTAGGATTTAGGCCTACATAGACACGTGGAATGAGGCTATGAGAACTTTTAATTCGTTCCTTTATCATACGATCGCATTATGCACAATGAAATTCATTTAAAACGCTGTTTTTTTAAGTAAAAATGGCTTATCGTGTATTAACCTTACAGTGTGACATACGCACATATATAGGCCTACTATCTAGAATCAATTTCTGCACGGGCGAACTTCTATATGTGCGCCTACTCCATGCAAACATATGTCATCAAACGCGAATCATTCTCATATAATTCCTTTTGGAATACATTAAATATTCAGATTATGATAAAGAAAACAGATATTATATGATCGATTCATTACACAGTGAACCCAAAGAAATCTGTTTAAATTCGCATATAGGGCCTAAGTATAGCTCACATTTTGTATACCTAGCCTGGCGAATTTAATCAGGCCTGTATTTTAATAATTGCAAATGTGATTCTGGGTGTCACTCGAAACGATTTTTTATATCTCAATAAGGCCCGACTGATTTCTGAAATTTTCGATATAAATACATAAGTTTATATAATCTGCTTTGCATTATATCCAGTATTTGGCCGGCCTATACCGGTAGGCCGACGGTCAGATGAGTATATATATATATATATATATATATATATATATATATATATATATATATATATAGGCCTATATGGCTACCTTTAGAAATGCATACTTTGCCATATAGGCCCACATATATAGGACTATTAATTGCAACCTAAGCAAAAAAGGATTACTTGAAACTTGAATTACATTATACTCCTGTTTTGCTGAAAAAGAAATGTCCAGTTTCATATTTTCATACAAATCTCTTTAGCTAATAAAAAGTTAAAAATTTTATCAATTAAACGGACTTTTTTAGAAAATTCAGACAAAGTAGGCTGTAAGGGCTATATAGGCTACATCTTAAGTATCTCTAAACATAATTTTTTTTAATATATAAACTAATCGTTGCAATTCAATAAAGTGAAATTATTATTTGTACGAAGGGTTGGGGTTAGTAACGAAAACTTTGGTTGGCTTGGCCTCGACCCAAATACGGCCCAGACTGTCCAATGTGCATTTGTGTGTCATATATGCAGTATTGTCAAGGTCATGTCATTTGCCTCGTGTGACACGAAACTGAACTTTCTTCTCGATATCCATCCAATAGCGTACCTTCTGGCATATATCTGTGATATATATCTATACAGGTGAAGGCGGTATATACCTGTAACTGATAGATCTGAGGTTAGACGCATTCAGACTGCCGAGGACTCCAATACCACTGACGTCGCTACTCAACACGGCCCGGCCTCAAGATGTGGAAACTCACGCTGGGTGTGATTTTGATGATTACAAGTGCACATTGCGTTCCTGGTAAGTTTTCAAAACATCCCGACTTCAAATTATTACCATATAACAAACTTAATGAAATGTTTTAACATGTCACTTTTGCCAAACTCTAAAGAGGATACAACTTTTGCAGGCCACGTGTTGTATAAAATATGAATCGCATTCCGTTTTGAGTATTTTCTCCAGAGGGCGGGGTTAGTTTTGCAGTTGCAACGCCCATAAACAGAAAAAAGTATTGACGTTATTTGAATGACAAATGAATTATTGAGATTATAATTTTGATGAGGTGCCGTACCATGTAGGCATACATGTCATGCTAAAGAGAGAGAGAGAGAGAGAGAGAGAGAGAGAGAGAGAGACTTAATTAATATTATAGTTGTATTTATGTACTAATATGGAAAAAAAAACTTTTAATTTCACACCAAATACAGATACATGGTGTTAATTTCTGTTATATAAAATTTACATATAGATTAAATTTATTCTAGCTATTCCCTGCGACAGATTTAAATAGTGCAAGAAACTATAATTGTTCTATCAATAGTGACTCAATACCAGTATAGCTGTTTTTTTTTTTAGGATTTTACTTCTGTTTTCTTTTTCTGAAACATTATCAAATATGCAAATTGAGTGAGTAAATCTGGCATTGTTGTGTTTTAAAGTTTGCATTAGAAAAACTATATAAATATTGCTCTGAAATTTATAAGGAAGAGGGGATCGAGGTGTATGTGAAATTGAAGTGTACTACCGGTAGTATAAATTTAGTATACATACATATTTTATTACATTTCTGCTAGCTGGAAAATGCTACCTGCAAGTTCAGTGTAGTTAATATTTATAAGACTTTATGAAGTGCATGTTAGCTGTAATTGTAATGTCTGACAGATATATATTTGAAGACCATGTGATCTTGATGTTGTAAAATTAGATTAACATGATTATTTTACAATATAGTTTATCCTAAAAAAGGCTGTTTGTCGTGCATGGTTAACAAAATACAGACACATTGTATGTTATATTGATTCACACAAGTGTGCCTTTACAAGCGTTAACATTTAAACAGAATATGGGGCGATAAACACTTTTATTAAAATAGCTACTAGCTGATGCAGTTACTCAAAAACTTTGAAAACATGTTCTGAGTGTACTTAAAAGAGTAAACAGCTTATCATCATGCCTCAGCTGTGAGTATGAATGTAATCACAGCCTACAGGGTATAGTTTTTTGGGTGAATATTAATGTCCTGTGTTAGTAATTTGATATTTGCACTCAAGTAAATCCTCTTGTCACTCAGCATTTAGGAAACTCAAGGTTTGGTATTTCTATGCTAAGAATTTTTATATGCTGAATATATGTGGGTTGCAATTATTATAAATTATCACATGGACCATTTTATTAAGCTGATGGGAGCAAAATAATTGCATGAAATTTTCTTATGGTATTATCTTCTCTGTTAAATAAATTTCTTTTATAATATAAGGTCTCCACTTTAATATAAAAAAAGATAACTGGCACTTATAATAAGACAACATTCCCTGTCAAACGGCTGCAAAAGTTGTTTGAAGGCTTATGACTGTGCACAAATTTTTATTATGGTATTATAAATTTCATTTGATAAATTTCTCTGTTGAATCAGATCACTTAAATATATGATTACAACTGATTTAAATGTCACAATATTTCTTTCTAATGCGTCATAGTATGGCAATTATACCAGACTTTATCCAAAGTAACCCTTAGTTGAGTTGTGTATTAAATCTCTACAGATGTTTTTGAATTCATAAAAAATGTTCAGTATTGTTTTAAGTCCTCTTAATTCCATATATTAAACTCATTTGCTATATTTTTGCAGACTTGTCATATATGTCATGAGTTTTTTGGGTTTAAAGCCAGGTATTCACCTATTTCTGTAGAATGTTTTTGAAATCTTGATTACTCTGTGTACATATGAATGAACTCAAGGTAATTCCTGTTAAGAAAAATTCTTATACTACCCCTGAGTTGGATGATCTACAGCTGGTTGTTAGTAAACAACAGTGTTGACAAATGGCAAAAAAAAACCATGTAAACTAAGATGGCTGCATATGTGCATAGTTGAAAGGGCACCAGTTGCAAAATGCCCTTTGCACTTTGGTTCTTCTGACATGCCACCGGATGTCCTGGTTGAATGTGTTTGGATTATTGTAGCAGCCCCCCCAAATGTTATAGATACATGGCTATAAACAAAATGAACTGTGAATAGACGTCAGATAACATATAGGCCCCTTTAAGGATGAACTGCTTTGATGACCTTGAAATGTTCATAACTAAAAGCACAATCATAATTCCCAGCACAGTATATTCATGATGTACCAAGCTCTTTTTGTTCAATACACACAAGTAAACATGTAATTTTACAGATTCTCTGTTGATACAGTGTATGAACCCTCTCATATTTCTATGTTTTTGTATTCAAATGAATGCTATGTAAGAAAAAGAACCCAGGTTAAAGGTCGGATTCCTGTGAGTGTTTGCATGTTCCTTTAAGCAACAATTGTGTACATGATTGTTATCATTGTGATATGAGGTGGTCTAGGGACAGGTTTTACCAGGGCCTTTTTATTCATAGCCAAGGTTAAATGGCAGTGCTATAGATGTGATATGTATGATAAGTAGGTGAGTCACTGTGGTCTCGAGTACTGTGCCTCTGTGAGCTGTCCTCCTGATTAGTGTTTTTTCTGTTGTCATGTGACTTAAAGCTTTCTGCATGCCATTGATGCTCTTTTATATTTTTTTCACCACTGCCACAAGGTGTTATTGTATCCCCAGACAAAGTCGGGGGATACTATGTTTTCATACCGGTCCCACCGCCGCCGCCGCCGCCGCCGCCGCCGCCGCCGCCGCCGCATATAAATCTTGTTGGCGCGATAACCCAAAAAATATTTCACGGAACTTTACCAAATTTGGTATATGTATAGATATGGGTGAGAGGACGACGCCTATTTAAAATGAGGTCATGACCTTTACTAAGAGAGTGTCCTTGACCTTGAATAGGTCCAATTTTGGGGAAAATCACACAAATTCTTTAATATCTCAAGAAATCTTGCATGGATTTATCCCAAAATCAAGTTGATGGAAGATCATGGATAGGGTTGTCATGTTCCAGAAACTGGTGGCGCCACCTATTATTCTTTACTTGTTTTCGTGCTGTTTAATACCCCCAAAATTGCTACCTTACAGTACTGTGAGCATTGTAAGTCAAAAACTAATGGACAGATTTCTTTTATATTATGCATATGTATGGGTTATGGGATGATGTTTATTTAAATTGGGGTCATGACCTTTCCTATGATAGTGGCCTTGACCTTGAATATTGCCATATATGGTGAAAATCACACACCTCTTATGATATCTCCAGTGTTGATAGCCATATGGATTTCAAACATGACTTATGTATGGCCCACCACTAAAGTAAGAACCCTATAGGTTCTAGGGTCATGAGGTCAAAGGTCAAGGTCACTGGACTGACATTTTAAAAGATACTGTGGATGCATTTTCAGCCAAACTTTCATCCTAGGTCTTCCATCTTTAATATATAGCTCACTTGCCAATAGTGGATGATCCATATAAATTTTGGGGTCACAAGGTCAAAGGTCAAGGCCACAGGAGCTATCTGTCCAAAAATTAGTTTCTGGATGATAATTCCTGCTTTTATTGATGAATTGATTTCAAACTTGACTTATATATGTCCCATTGAAAAAGCAAGACTCCAATTGATTTTGGGGTCATGAGGTCAAAGGTCAAGGTCACAGGACGGGCATTTTAAAAGATACTGTGGATGCATTTTAAGCCAAGCATTTCATGTCAGCCCTTTCATCTTGCACATGTAAGTCATCTGCCAATAGAGGAAGACCCCTATCAGTTTTGAGGTCACAAGGTCAAAGGTGAAGGTCACAGGAGCCATCTGTCCAAAAATTAGTTTCTGGATGAATAATTCCTGCTTTTATTGATGTATGGATTTCAAACTTGACTTGTATATGTCCCATTGGAAAAGCATAACCCAAATTGATTTTGGGGTCATGAGGTCAAAGGTCAAGGTCACAGGAAACCTCTTTAAAAAGATTGTGGATGCATTTTCAGCCAAACAATTCATCTCAGATCTTTCATCTTGCACATATAGTTCACCTGCCAAGAGAGGAAGAACCCTATCAATTTTGAGGTCACAAGGTCAAAGGTGAAGGTCACAGGAGCCATCTGTCCAAAAATTAGTTTCTGGATGATAATTCCTTCTTTTATTGATGTATGGATTTCAAACTCGACTTGTATTTGACCCATTGGGAAAGCAAGACCTGAATTGATTTTGGGGTCATGAGGTCAAAGGTCAAGGTCACAGGAAACCTCTTTTAAAAGATTGTGGATGCATTTTCAGCCAAACAATTCATCTCAGATCTTTCATCTTGCACATATAGTTCACCTGCCAAGAGTGGAAGACCCCTATCAATTTTGAGGTCACAAGGTCAAAGGTGAAGGTCACAGGAGCCATCTGTCCAAAAATTAGTTTCTGGATGATAATTCCTGCTTTTATTGATGTATGGATTTCAAACTTGACTTGTATATTTCCCATTGGAAAAGCAAGACCCAAATTGATTTTGGGGTCATGAGGTCAAAGGTCAAGGTCACAGGACACATCTTTAAAAAGATGTGGATGCATTTTCAGCCAAACATTTCATCTCAGATCTTTCATCTTGCACATATAGTTCTCCTGCCAAGAGAGGAAGAACACTATCAATTTTGAGGTCACAAGGCCAAAGGTGAAGGTCACAGGAGCCATCTGTCCAAAAATTAGTTTCTGGGTGATAATTCCTGCTTTATTGATGTTTAGATTTCAAACCTAACTTCCATATGTCCCATTGGAAAAGCAAGACCAGAATCGATTTTGGGGTCATGAGGTCAAAGGTCAAGGTCACAGGACACATCTTTAAAAAGATCAAGGTCACAGGACCAACATCTTCAACAAGATTGGGGATTGTTAGATGGAAGAAACAATAAAAATGCAAGTGTCAGTATATGCTGCTAAAAATGGGGGTCTATTTATAAAGGGGGTGGGGGCCTACTATGTCTGGGGATACTCTGGCACCTGCGGTGCCAAGAAATGTCTAGTTTCTATATTGAGGTTAGCAGGTTTCTGATCAGTTTTGATTTCATTGCAGGTTATGACATACAAATAATATACATGTATTATTTTAGTCTTGTGTAAGCAGCATTTATAAATATGTTGATAAATTATTCCTCACATCTCCCCACTCTAGAAATACTGTTGTAGTTTTGACTCCTGCTTCTAAAATTGGAGAATAAGTAGAGGCAAAGAATAGGTTAAAAAATTTGTTGATCAGATTATCCTAAAAATTTAATGGATTGTTCCCAGGGTGTGACCCAAACACTGGTGATGTACCAGTCTGCACTTTGGGAGTCTGAGTCCAGTCTGCTTGAGTCGAAATCCCAGTCTGAATCCGTAAATTTTAAGTCCAGTTCCAAGTCATCTTGAATCCAAATCTGAATCCAAATAAAATCTTATTAAAAGAAATTAAGGGTTTCTTATATTACTTATCATGTTTTTAACTTGAATGTTTAGTAGTTAACATACAGCTTGCAATGCAGGGCTGAAGCTAGCTAGCTAGGTATATAGTCTCTTTTTTATAACATTCTGTAAGTAGATTGCATGTCTTTACATTTTGTGACAGGGCTTTCCTTCGACTGGACTCTAGATCACTGGCTAACGAATTTATGTAAAACTGTTTATAACCTTTTTGAGAAATATTGCTAACATACAAAACAATCAAATAACCAATCAGTGAAATTTATTGAAACATGATACCTTCAGTCTTTAAGACACCAAAGGTATAACATGATATATACGTATCTCTGTCCATCTGTGAAATTCTTTTTTTCTACTAGTAGTATGTGCTTCACCCAGTTGATATTTGGTGCATGAAAACTTAATGTTTGTTCTCTGTGTTTTGCTGAATGTGACTCAAATGAATAAATACCTACTTTATACAGGTAAAGCTCAGCCCTGGACGAGTGGTCATGCATTAAGTCGGTAGTCTGTAAATGTGGTGACTGTATCTCTTATTCCTTTTGATGTAAATGTCACAAGGACAGTTATATCCATCAGTGACTGGGATATCTTAAAACTAGTGGTCAGCATTGGATATAAAATGATTAAAAGAAAAAAATATTTGATTAGTTACTAATCAGCTATTTTATGTACCTACTATATTAACATGATATCTGCTCTACAGAATTATAACTGATATATATATATATATATATATACACCAAGTAAATTGTTTGACTTTTATGTCACATTGAAAAGTAAAGTTTGATTTATGTTCTAGTCATATTTTAGATTTTCTGTAGAGTATAATTAAAATTTTGGAAAACCTGAGGAGTTATGATAGATTTGTCTCACAATCCTGTCTCTCCTGTAATTAATAAAATTATAACCATCTAATAAACCTGAATTTCCTGCATATACCACAGCATCTCTTGTAATATTTTGTCCTTAAAAATGATCCCCACGGTAGTGTTTCACTCACAAACGAGTGCACCTTTATGGGGTTCCTTGCTGTTAAGACCTACACTTCCAGGGCCTACAGGTATAGGACACAGAGCATGGTTTTCCTCCAGGATATGTAATCATGTGTCGTGTCTAAGCCTATCATGTAGTATGAAACAAAAATGGAATTTTGCAGAATTTCATGAGATCTAGTTTAGCCAGCACACAAAAAAATTGGAGGCGATGATCCCATCCAAAATAAAATAATTTTTTAACCCAAGGAAGAAGGTTTTTGGTGAGTTTTTTTATTGTAGAGATTTTCAAGCATGTGTATGACAGTGTATCATTTGCATGTGGATATTAGTTATTGGATATATATGTGAGCCTCATCATCAGGTGTGAACAAACACGCTGGAATGTTAATAGAAGTTCATTCACCTTCACTGTCTTAGTCAGTAACATCACCTCATTGGGTATTTATGTGTCTAGACGGACCATGTGATATCTTCTTTAGGGACTAAGTTCCAGATCTGGTAAACCAAACATACGTCAAGCACCTGGTGGATGAGGTCATAATATGACACTGCTGGCGTTGAGTTTGATTAAAATTTTTTTTTAAGGGGACAAAAAAGCCCCTGTCAAGGCCAGTTTTTAGATTTTAAGTGAATGCCCCAAGTTGGACACATGCCTTGTTTGCCGAGAAATTGTGGAGACACTCCCCCCGCCCCCCCCCCCCCCTTTCCACACCCCCCCCCCCAACAGCCCTCCTAATGACTAAGACAACTGAAGACCTCTTCCAGAATACATAATGTCTTCACTCCTGACACATTTTGATATTGTGTTTTTGTTATACAAAAGTATTTTTTTATCAATTTCAAACTCCTGCTTTATCATAATTTACATTTTATTTAAATTATCTTAATCTACAAACATTCAGCAACATACTGTAATGTCTATTAACAGATGTGACGATTTAACATCTGGCAGTGACACATACCACACCCTAAACGTTCTCAATATGAGATGTTTGAAACTTTTTCTTTAAATATGAAGAACAATAAACTGAATAATCTCACTATTTCAATGCATTTTTTATTATTCCTAAAAAAATGAAGGGGACATAAGATTTTTTGTCCAAGCTTAAGAAAGTAAAACCACCCTCCGAAAGTAGGCCGATAATTTACTATATATGTTGAATGAGAACAAGTGACATGATTAACGTACTTCAGTCATTGGCTCCTATGGCTTTTTTCTAACTCTTGATTTTTATTCCGTCTAGACAATCATGTCAGTTAACTTTAGTCTCTGAAAACCAGTCAAGTTGTTTTTGATTGTCTAGACCGGTCGATAAATGAACTCTGATCTGTATTGATTGAGAAATCAGCTGTTGTTAGTTCAGGTGAGTTCAGGTATTTATGGGTATAATAAAGCATGCATGCATCATGATGGCATGATAAGAGGGTGATTAAATCAAAGATGATGTGATGATTATAAGGTACGATTGGTGGTGCTAGGGGTACAGGGTTAAGAATCAATAATATATTGATCTTAATGATTAATTACACATTTTTTACATACCTCTTTGCTTTGTCATTAGAAGTAATGTTATTCATTACCTTTGAAAAATATTATACTTTTATTTAACAAAAAATGTAATCCTTATTTTCAGATATTTACTATCTTCCCCCCCCCCTAAATAATTTAATAATAATTTTAACTCCATGCTTACACATATATAAGACTGAGATGTTTGTGTGTTTGATCAAAATTTTAGCAAAAGCTTTGTGAATTTAATGAAAGTAAAATCCTGTGATTTCTATATATATACCCCTCATTCAGTGGTTATACACCTCATTCATTCTATATCTCCTTCGTTTAAACTGCTGCTTTGTATTCACGAAATTTCCCCATCAGAGGGCTTGCACACAGCAAAGAAATGTAATCAGACCAATGAGATTTCATCCAGCTCCCAAGTTCCAAACTCAAGACATTTCATCTCTTTGGTTTGATGCACAAATGCTGTACCTTTTTCTCATTGGTCTGGTTACAATTTTTGGCTCTGTGCCAGCCCTGGGCCCAGTTTCATTAAACCGACTTAAGCCTGTTGTTCTGCGTTTTTGACTTAAGTCACTTTTGTCGAGCTTTAAGTCAGTTTCATTATAAAATAACGTTAGTGACTTAAGTCACCTGGCAGGCTGAAATGCTAAGCCTGCACCGAGGAGGCTTAACTCTGTGTTTTATGGGTGTGTAGCACATTATATCACTTGCACTCATTGCATGTGACCATACAGCCATCTGTCGAGCATGGTATGGTATGTCACAGGCGACAATGATGTCACGCCACGTGCCATTTTCCTGAAAGGTGTCCGTAAACCAAAGAATAGATCATGGGGGTTGTCACAGTGTTCATTTTGTACAGTCAAGTACAGCAATGTCCAGACCGTTTTTTAAACTATTCATTTAAAAAGTTCCCAGGAATAACACAGGGTTAATTAAAATTCCATGTCACTATCTTCAATAAGTGGCGTTGAAAAGAGGATTTCCAGATTCAGACCGACTTGGCTAAATCGCATTTAGTGAAACTGACTTATCTCGCGGGCTTATGTTAGCCGACTTGGGAGGCGTTTTGGTAAAATTTGGCTTAAGCCATACACATTCTTAGTGAAACTGGGCCCTGGTGTGGAAACACTGAAACACTTGGTAAATAAAGAAGCAGTTAAAGTAAAGGAGATAGTGAATTGACTGCAGTTTATACCTGCTGTGTAAGGAATCTAGTTCAGATGTTGCTGTCACTTTCGTGACACTGAGAGGATGAATATTATTGATTCAAGATCTGAAGTCTGGGTAACACTTTGTGCTGGGTCCACCGTTTATCTCAGGAGCAGACAAAGGTCAACTAGATAAGGTCACCTTATCGTTAAGTACAGAAATCATACCAGCTGTCCTAACATGTGTCATCATGGCTATTTTTAAAGACAACCATCCAGTTATTTTATTTGTCAAACTTATGTGATTTCAGGTTCAGTCTGTGCAAATATTAAAATACGTTTGGTAATTCCTGCCAAGAAAGATTCGTATAATACCTCTGTTATGGATGTATAAACTTTTTTCTTCTCTTGGTCTCTTAAAGGATTTTGTCAATTTGATGCACAAATTAAATTATTAGTATAATAATTGATATCGGCTTTGTAGATTACAGATGGTAAGATCGTGAAAATGAAACAGTTGCTAAATGATGCACCTTGTGTGGAGTAACATGAGTGAACACACAAGTTACATCCTCAGCAGTTGTTTAATGTATCAGATCTGATAGTGTTTGCACCAGTTTATTAAAGTCCACACTCATGAATTGTTAAGATAAGAGTGCTTGACCAAAAGGACATCATGAATATTCATATTGATGTCATGAATTTGCAAACCTCCCACAGGCCAAAGAATGAAACCATAAGGCCAAAAAAAAAGGTATGGTTTTCAGGTACCGCCAGCATCAATTTTAACCCCCCGCATAAAAAATTTTTTTTTGATTTTCATCTTTCAAGAAGAGAAAATAATACAATTTTGATAAGATTTCCTTTGTTTTGTAGCGCTTTTACCTCTTTAGCAAAAACAATCTGTTATTATCATGCTTTTCCTTGATCATATGACATTTTTATTGAAATATACAAAAAAAAGTAAAAATAAAAATCTCCCACCAGCACTGATTTAAAAAAAAAATGCCTGAGAATCACACCTTGTCCCACATGCAGCGTTTTTTCCTTTGTTCCAACTGTACGTTCAAATCTGTTCGCATCACGGGGTCATGAAAAGTGACCATGCAAGTGAAGTTGCATGGTGACTTTCCAAATATTGCAAAGAACTGGTGCTACTAAAAAAAAATGACATGCATGACTTTCGACCAAGGAGGCGGGGCATGTGGGACAAACCAGTTATAGCCCAATGAAATGTAAGCAAGCCATGAGAAATGCTTGGCTTGTGTCAATCATGGCACGGCTCGCCTGCCATGTGATAAAAGCCTCGCAAACCTCATGGCTTGCATTACATTTCATTGGGCTATAACCAATACTTTTATTTTGGATTAATTTATGTGTTGGATTTGCATTTCCTAAACAACCATACATGTGCCATTTCAGAATGCAGATATACATTTTATTTAAAAAGTATCAAACAGCTTAAATTTTCCTGTAGTTTCAGAGTAAAGTTCTTCCTATTCCTTACACAAATATTTTTTTGGCCTTAAATTTTTTAAATGTCAACTCTAGGTGCCCTTGACTGCATGCAAATAGGGTTTCATTTCCTTGGTGAAAGATATTGCATCTAACCCCCCCCCCCCCCACCTTCTCCCCCCCCCCCCCCCCCACACACAAGTGTGCTCATGTAGAAGTGCTAATACCACTCTAGCTTATGGGTGGAACTGGATTTTTATAATATGGAAATCTTAAACATGGAATTTATTTTGTTACTGGTAGCATCTGTCCTTTCAATATTTCTTCTCAGTGTTGACTTCCAGGTTCAGTGGCAAAAGGCACTGAGGACTGCTGGAAACTATTAATGCCATCTGTTGTGATAAATGTGAATTACTGCTACAGGCCCATGGGGCAATTACTTTATATTCTGAGTCTTAGTGTACTGAGCTGCTTGCACTTTGGTATGTTAATTATTCCTCCTCCAGGAGGCACAGCTAGCTAGGTTCATTGGTTGACCTGTCTGTTAGGAACTTTATATGAAAAATATTGGTATGATTTGGTGAAACTGTGTTGAGGATTAGAGAGGATTAGTGTAATCAATTATTAAAGTTCTGAGGTGATCTGGATCACCATATCATATCGTTTTTATTCAAGAGAGCGTATATATTATGACACAGCTAGATCTTTGTCCAGGGTACAGGCTGCCTATTCTTTGTTATTAGGCAAAAAAAAGGCTAATTTCTCAGGCACTTTTTTTCATAAATCAATGCGGGCGGACGCTTTTTTTATTTTTTATTTTTTTTGTATGTTTCGTTAAAAATTCAAATGATAAGGGAAAAGCATGATTATAACAGATTTATTTTGCAAAACAAGTATAAGCACAACATAAACAAAGGAAATTTTATCAAAATTGTATGATTTTATCTTCTTGGAAGAAATGTCCAAGCAGCGGGAGATTAAAATTGGTAGGTTTCTATTGAGTATTAAAATAAAAATTGTTGATGCGGGAGCTTAAAATTGATGTGGGCGGTGCCTGAGAATCATACCTTTATTTTTTTTTTGGCCTTAGAGGTAGCACTTGTTCTGCCACTCACCATGTGAACTATGTTACTGAAGCTTGGCACTGTATACTCATAAATCTTTGATTAGACCAAATTTTCCCTTTTGTTGATCAACATTGATTCTCTTGGCGCTTCATGGAGACTTGTCCAGATGCCATCTTAGAGATGGGTCCACGTCTGTGTCATTCGGGGACCAGAGTACAAGAGAGTTTTATACCCTGCTCAAGGACAGCCTACTTTACCATAGGGGTAGCCTATTAATGGACCAGTTCACTTATATTTAAGAGGGGTGGTAGCTTACTCTGATGGCTTACACTATTTGATTACACTAAATGACTTATACAAGGTCTGCAAACATTAAAATACTGGGAATCTCTGTATATAACTCATATATACTGCCGGTGTCATCCATAGACAGTTAATCATTAATTTGTCAATTAATTTCTCATCAGTCCTTTTTTTAAACATTACATAATAAAAATTATGTATTTTGATGCATTTTCCTCATGTTTAATTATGATTCTTTCTTTTTCTTGCAGTTAAATTCTGTGTTTATGAGAATGAAATGCCAAAATGTAATGACATGAGACAAGCGTTTATCAGTGCCGGCCTGGCTCCTGAGATCCAGTGTGTGGAGGTAGGTTGTTAAAACAGAAACCATGCAAGTTTTAAAACTGTCACTGATGACAGGCATTAATTAGTAGAGTGCCAATTAATTGATGATTGGTCAATTACATATTCAATTAAATTGATTGCATTTTTTTGCATAATCAATAAAAAATTATTATGTATGCATATTATGATAAAATATTTTGAAACTCTCTGAGGCATTAGATACGGGACACAAAATGGCAAATAGCATTAAAAGTTAAACTTGTGCAACAAGTAAATGTCAGCAACCTGGCCAATCCTGCAACCTTTTAGCGCATTTTACAAGACTGAAGATATTTGGTCAATATTTTAGTTATAATTCTATACAGAAGTTTTCATGATATAGATAATACAAACATTTTACGATTAATGATTGATCATCTGTTGTTTTTTATCTTTTAATCTTGAAATATGATCATACAACTGATTCCTTCCACTAGTATTAATGATAATAATAATTATAATAATAATAATAATAATAATAAAATAATAATAATAATAATAATAATAATAAAAATTATAATAATTATAATAATAATAATGATTATAGAAGGGAATAATGATATAATAATAATTATAATAATAATAAAAATAAAAATCATAGTAATAATATTAATAATAATAATGATAATAATAATAATTAAAATGATGATGATGATAATAATAATAATAATAATAATAATAATAATAATAAAAATAATAATTATAATATTAATACAATATTTATAAAATTATCAACATCATAATCATAATTAACTGTTCTAGATAGTAAGGGTGGTTAAAGCCCTTAAAAAATTCTTTGTTCTTAAAGATATGTTCAATTGTGTTACATTTTCTCAGACAAGTTAGTTTTAATTTTGTGTGATCTTGAACTAGGTCACTGTACAGATAAATTTAGACTGGCTGTTAATGAATAGTATCCATAGTAACTGCTTCTGTTTCAGGCTCAGCACGAGACGGGATGTTTACGCATGATCGCATCAGGAGAAGCTGACATCAAAAGCGCAGCAGACAGGTCCATCTTTGTCGGGGGAAACTTCTCAGGGCTTATCCCGTTCATGTCAGAAAAACGAACAAGTGAGTTATACACAGGACTTTAACAATATGACTCAGGATTCCCACGGCCATTTTTTTTTTATTTTAAAAATAAGTACTTAAAAGGTCATACTTTTTGGGAATTTTTAATATTCATAAGCAACTCATGACGCACAGTGTCACGGTGGGAATCCTGTCATATGCATATTGACATGGATGATTTATATTGACTGTTTTATAAATGTGATAGTTTCTTGTTAAATTTGTGGTGAAAAGGTCAGAAATTGTTAAAATTCATGAAATAGCTATGAAATATCAATCTGCTGAAAATATGGAAACCTTGCACCACCTTGTGGTATAATACTGTCCTGTCAAATTACTCTTTCTGAAAAGAGTCACTCTTTTATAGAGACTTTACTGAAAATTACACTTATTACTATTTTTTTCACTTTTTTTTTGAGCAGCATATATATATATATATATATATAATTTCTTTCCTGCTGTAACAATCCAGTAAGGTCAAGAATGGGACACTTCACAATTTTTGTGTGTGCAAGTGTCCAGCATGTGTCACAACGTGTGGTAAATGCCTCATCTTAATGCAGGGGGATGTGCAATATATATATATATACACATACTTAGTATACAAAGCATATCTTTATTCAGTTTGTGATTAAAATGGAATTGCCTCAAATTTTACTTTTTTTTCACTCTTTATTTTAGAAAGGCTACCCCTTTTTAGCTCAGCTGACTATAAGTCATCTGAGCTATAGTCGTGGTCCATTGTCCGTCGTCCGTCCGTCTGTCCGTCCTTCCGTCCGTCCGTCCGTCCGTCCGTAGATGTGGCACGTTTTGAAACCGTAAGACCTAGGAATCCAAAATTCAGCATAATGTTAGATGTCCCCAAGATCTCCTACCAAGCCGAAAACTGGGTCTTTGCGACTTCGTTCTTTTGAGAAATTAAGGAAAAACCTCAGTTTTTTATTAAAATCCCATTTTCACACTTCAGGACTGCCTAATATCAAAACCACTCATCTGTTTTTCCTAATATTAACCATATATATTCCTCAATATAGTTCCTATGTACATGCCAGAAATTAAGTCTGTAAAGTATAAATTCTTTAAGTTATGGGCCCAAACATAATGGACTTTAGAAAAAAATCAGGAAAAATAATAACTCACTTAACATGAAAAATTTTGAAACTAGAGTCTATTTTCTCAAGTATATAATTATGTTTAATTAAGATTCAATTGTTTACCCAAAATTAGATCTGAATTTTGTAAATTTTGTAAGTTATTAGCATAAAATAATAATCAGTACCTTAAATTTTGCCCAACTTTGAACATGGCACGTTTTTTTCCTGTAAGCACCATTGATTTAATTTTCACAGCATGTAAACATAAATATTTAGTTTGTCTAAATCTGAAATTTGAAAATAAAAGCTTGAAAATTAAGCTAGTTATTGGTTTTTTTTTCTGTAGTCACTTGCTTTGATTACAGATGCAGGGTCCCACTCCAGGTCACTGGAAGTCAGCTATGCCAGGGTTTCTGATTTGTTACAGTCACTGGGGGAGATCCCCTGCTGTGACAGGTGTACAGTTATTCTCATATCACCACCCCAATCACCCCCCCCCCCCCCCCCCGCAAACCAAACCCACCAAGTGTTATGCAGTAATTGTTATTGTTTTCACTGTATCTCCTTAATTGTAATGCTGTTTCCACTCCGATATGCTAAAACTTTCCTTGAAAAAAATAATTCAAGGTGTAATCCAGAAGATGCAGTGTTGTGTAATGTAGCATTTTTAAAGAAATCAATTTTCTTTTAAATGATTTTAACAAATATAAATGAACCCATCAGTATGCTTAAATTATTATAAAATATGAAGCACATTATGGATAAATAAAGACACAATTAAAAATTGTGAAATCTAAATCTAGTATTATTTTTAGATATTTATTAATTTGCAGATTTAAAAGGTATATTTTTGTGGTAAAAAATAAATAAACATTTGAATGCATGATGTGGTGTTATCTGACAAGATTGAGATTTATGATGATGCAATTGAGAATTATGAATCAACTTTTATATTCAGATATATATGTTAAATTGGAAATGTATAGAAATATAAACTTAAATTAGAAAATAATTGATGTGATAAAAAAATCAGGATTTAATACAAACATTTGTTCATTATTTTCCTGCCTCAGCAGAATTTGAGATCAGGCTTTGTTTGCCCTATTTTATGTTGTTAATTAGCTATATTTCAACTGTATACATTTCATAAAAAAAATACATATATATTTAATAATATATATTATACAAAAAAATAGATTAAATTGAACAAATGTGTAAACTACTGAAATGTCAACAGTTAATCGAAAAACCAACTAATGATCATGGTAATAGTACAGATCATTTGTTCACAAACTGCTCACATGCTTTAGTTTCAACATTAGGAAACACATGGTCAGGTCACAAAATATTTTTTTGCAACAATTTCTTGCTCATCAATACAAACCAATCATATAAACCAACCATGGCCTTTATTACCTCTTCCTCTTACACTTTATCTCCATTAGATATTATTTTAGATTTTAACTTCAAGGTTAACGTCAGCTGAGCACAGTGACCCATAGGTCCCTTGTTTTCCAAAGTACTTATTCTTTTTTTTGTCATATACCTTTGGCCTGTACACGTAATACATGTAGCAGCAATTACAATATGATTAACGATATGTTAATTTATGAGTAGTATCACAGTTCAGATCCTAGAGTTTTGCTCTTCTTTGTATAAGTTTGCTATGTTGATGATTGATGAATAAAGAAAGCAGTACCTTATATCGTGTTAGTTATATCGTGCAGCTGTTAGCCAATCAAATACAATATACTTTTTGGCGCACTTGGCAAACACTTTGTACCGTAAAATCTCCACTTAAAACCGCGGTTTCATCAAGAAATTCAAAATCTTGAAATCAGGTTGATTTCCTGAAAGCACTGTGCGGTTTATACTAGAAGGGTTTCCTGAATATCTTCCTGACAGACATCGTTTTTGGGCCGGCGCATGGGCGATAATATTGCAACTTTCGAAGGCTGTTCTTAGCATGCATTGGCGCCGTGTGTAAATGTATTATTTACGATTATTTGTTATTTATAAATTAAATATTGCTGATTAGTTTTCGTGTGATAAATAACTTGTTATAAAATTTTGGTAATTGTCACCAAATAATACGTTTACAACAACCCTGCTGTTACACACAGCGGTCCACTTCGTTGGGCATGGTCAAGCAAAATTGAAATAAAAGCCAACTTTAAACCCATTTGCGGCATTATTAAGCAATGATTATTTGTTTAAAACGTAAAATGAATAAAAAGCTGACATCGTAAAGAGTCACACAATGGCAGACGATCGTTTTAAAATCAAGTTTGAGGGCCGCCATGTTGCTGAAACACCCCGGTATTCTGCTAAGAATATTTTGAACGGCTGTACGCGGTGGGCGGTAAATAGAACAGCCACCTATTTCGTCCCAGCGTGCCTTGCGCGAACACTGCCTTGACAAAATGGCTCTCCACACGGAAACTTTCTTCAGGAAAAAAACTTGCTAACCCGGACTGGCCACTTTAATTTTACCTTAAAATCACTCGTTTCCAAGCGTCATGTTTCCTATACGTGCGTATCTCGAAAAGGTAACTTCAGTTACTTTGATATTTAGTTAAGTTGACCAGCGATGTTTTCAAACGCACCAGCAAATTGTGACATGGAGCGATGTCAACGTACGATGTGACGAAGATAATACAGAAGGAACCGGTATGAAAATGATTTGAATCTTCCGAGTAATTCCAGAAAATGGAATTTTCATCAAAAATTAAGATTTCAAAATATTACTTTTAGAATTAAAATATACAGTGACTTGAAATGGATCAGTAGAATATTTTTTCCAAAATATAATGACAAATCAGTAGCAAACAAGAATACGGCACGGAATATAAAATCTGTATAAACAGGCAGAGGTTCACCGGCCCTTACGTCTTCCCAAACTTCATGCTTGAGTGACCCTGCAAAAAAGTGTTATGATGTGTTTAAATAAAATGCCCAAGGAATTTTTAAAGTTGACAGGAATGGCCGAGTCACAACCTACGCGTGTTCATTTCTAGATGATTGCTTGATTGTCTTTTGTCAAATCATTCCGTAGCGAAAGTTGGTGCGGTTTTAAAGGGGGGTTCTTAGTATTTGAGCCCCTCGCGGTGTCTCGCCTGGAATTTCGGCGAAGTCTGGGTGCGGTTTTTATCGGAAGTGCGGTTTTAAGTGGAGATTTTACGGTACAGTTTGTTATGTATTCCAGCTGGATTGTTGTTTCAAAATGGATTTTATTGGCTAACTTTGTCAATTTGGGGGTGCTGATTCCAAAAATGTCTGGTGCCATTTTTTTCAGTCCCATCTTCAGTGCCATTTTGAACTTCAAAATGGCCCCCATTATTCATATACTTTGCCTTATATCTGGAATTCTGAGCACCATAGTAGAAAACAAATGGTAGCAACATCCATGTTAACGATACCAAGGATTCCATTTAAGCCATTGCCATACTTGCTAAAAATTAGGTGAGGGCGCCATATTGAATTTCAAAATGGCCACCATTTTTAACACACTTTTGCTGAAATCTGTAATTGTGAGTGCTGTAGAAAAATACATATGGTAGCAACATTCATAAATAAGATACCAAGATATCCATTAAAACAATTCCTGTATTTGTTACAAATATTGTTTTTTCAGCCATATTGAATTTCAAAATGGCCACCATTCTTCACACAATTTTGCATATATAAGGACTTGTGAGGGACATAGAAGAATACACAAGGTAGCAACAACAAAGTTTGTGATTCAGTGGATTCCATTAAAAGCAATTTATACAGTATTCAGGAGTCTGTACTTTCCTCACAAAATATGTCTTTTGCAGGTCCAGATGCAGAAAGCTTTTTCTACAAGGCAGTTGTTGCTGTGAGAAAAAATGGACCAATTAATTCTCTAGCTGATCTAAAGGGCAAGAAATCGTGTCACACAGGTAAAGAAATATTTTTGTCAGTGGAAAATTGTGTCACAAAGTTTTTAAGGTAATAAAGATATATAGAAGTAGTTTCATCACATTTGCAAGAACAGCAGATTATTTAAATTGTCTCCAGCTTCCTGGAATGGGGGACAATGATTTGGGTTTGTCTGTCTGTCCCTCTGTCTGTCTGTCCGTCATGTTTCCATTTCAGTGCGATAACTTTTCTAAATATTATCTGATTTCATTCAAATTTTGATCAGTGATTGCTGTTATGCATACCTTGGTTGGGATTGGTTTTGGAGTGTCTGTCTGAAATTTTTTTTCTCCAGCTGAAAAACAAAAATATTAATTTTTTTTCCTATTTCACAAAAAATTATGACATGTGGAGACATCTTCAGGGCATCATGAAAACTAAACACAGCCACTATGACTTGTAGAGACATCTTCAGGCAAACATAAAAACTGAAACATATTGATAAGGCAAGATGAAAGACAACAAGAGGCAGAAGAGGCGGACTTAAATTCCACAAATTTGCTTGTTACTAATAAACATCAGTGCATCAATGATAAAAATATGAATTGTGTAAGTGTAAGCGTGTCATCAGTGATTTCCCATAGTATCATGTCTCAACAGTTGATTGTATAACAAAATATATTTACAAAAAATGTGATTTGAATGGCATGAATGGAGTCTAGTTAGGAAGGGGGCAGAGCCCCCGAAAGCTAGTGTAAAAGAACTTCACACAGCTTGTCTTATTAAAAGGTGTCAACCATACTTTTTTAGTAAGAAACAGACCACAGCAATTCAAAAGTTTACAAAATATACATATTTGATCTGATATTGATCCTATATTGAATTTCCTTCTCTTTGCAGTATATAAAAACTTCAATGTTTATGAGATGCAACCTTTGCCCCTTGACCTCCATACATTTACATGAAGATAAGGGTTGATAATCGTAGTAGTAAAGAGTGAATATACATGTACCTTCTGTTGTTGAACTTACATGTTGAATATTCATTACATGACTATATCAGAACTGTGAAATAAATGTGACCTTTGACCTCAGGTGTTTTGCGAACTGTGGGCTGGACAATTCCGGTGGCGAATCTTCTGCGGAAGAAGTTGATGGAGGGGGTTGACTGTGAGAACAGCGTGAAGAACGTGAATAACTTTTTCCCACAGAGCTGCGCTCCAGGGGCCTTTGATCTCTACAACAATCCCACCAATGACAATCCACCACAGATCTGTGCTCTGTGTGATAATAACATGTGTCCGTTCAGTAAGTAACATGCGTTCAGTTTGTTCTGTAATGCATCATTAAATGTGTACTCCCTTAGCTAAAAAAATTAATCATATTCTACGTAGTAAAGCGATGGTAGCAATGCTTTCATAGACCTTTCTTCATCGAGCCAGTTACAGAAGACTTTGAGAGATTTTTATCAGGCATTTACAAAACATTTTGAGCAATTACAAAACTTTAAGGAGATTTTTCATGAGTTATTACAAAACATTTCGAGAGAGGCAGTTACAAGACATTTTTTGTGTGGTTATGAAATAATTTCAAGCAGGTTTCAAACTTTATTGAGAACTTAATTAATATAAAAATTCTGCCTCAGATTTCTAGGTACCAGTAATATGAAAGATGTTCTTTTCATATATAAAAATGTTTTTATCATATTTTATTTTTTTAAATATATTATGATATACCAATGTAACCAGTTAGGTTTCTGATTTCACCTTTGTAATTCCCATAACAAGACAACCGGTAACCTAGCATTCAGCTCTGATAGTGCTGGGTTGTTGTACCCTTGCAGGATGTTCATGCTCTCTTTTTATCCCGATGTATTTTTCTAAAGAGGTATTTTCTCATCTTTAGATGGGGACAAGTATGGTGGCTACAACGGAGCGTTCAGGGGATTAGTCGACAATCGATGTGACGTGGCCTTTGTCAAGCACAGTACAATTCCAAGTGATGCAAAAGGGGCGGGGTTTGTTTATGCTGAGACGGATTACCAGCTCCTGTGCCCAGATGGAAGCCTGAGGGGGGTTAATGAATGGTCAGACTGTACATGGGCCACACGACCAACTAACGCGCTGCTGGCCCGACCAGGTGCACCAATCCAGACATACCAAGACTTAATGACCCAAGCTGACTCAAGGTTTGGTATTAATGCGCCATCTACTGGATTCCAGCTGTACAACTCTTCTAAATACGGAGGAAGTGACTTGATTTTCGATGATGACACCAAACAACTGGCAACTCTCTCTGGGCAGTCCTACAAAACATTCTTAGGTAAGAGTTTACTTTTTTACAAGAACTTCTTTCAAATTTTATCATTTGAGTTATATGACAGAACTATGGTCACAAGAACAATGTAAACATTTTTTTCAGAGAGTACTTTTATATATACAGGATCTGTAAGGTCGGAAAATACACTCACAATATTCAGGTAACACAGACTGTCACTCCCCGGGAATACTGTTTAGGTACAGTGAAGACTATCTGAAAGACCACCTGTCTGACAAGACAACCTTTATATTAAGACCACCCGTAAGTGAACCAAAAGCATTCATATTGGTTACAACTGACCTGTCAAATAAAACCACCTGTGAATTAAGACCACTTTTGACCAGTCTCATAGCTGGTCTTGTTACACAAGTTCCACTTAATTGTATCCGCCAAAACAGAGTTTTGTGGATGCTATGTTTTCAGCTGCACGCCGCCGCCGCCGCGGCGTAGGTGTCCGGAGAACTCCTCCGTAACCGCTGGGCGGAATTTTCCGAAACCCGGGATTATGTTCGGGTCACATGTGAACTGCTGCGCCCGGATTTTGTTTTGACCTCTGACCTTTCCTCTGCGCTCTGCGTCCGTTTGTGCGTCTGTTTCCACACATAAACCCACATATCTCGGGAACCGTTTGACCGATCAGGAAAATTTTTTTGCACAAATGTAGCCCTTGGAGAGCTTTATAACATACACAAAAAATGGTGGCGCCACCTGCAACCATGTTTGCACAGTGTCCATCTGTTCGTCTGCCTTGGGTTAAAATCACTCATATCTCTGCAGTGGTTTGACTAATTCACCTGAAATTCGGCATGCTTATACATCCTGGTTAGCTTTTCTGATTTTATGACAGGTGGCGCCACCTACAATAAAGTTTATGCTGCAGACATCCAAGCTCATATCAAGGGAACCGTTTTACCGATTGGGCCAAAATTTTGCAAATGTATAAATCTCACATAGCTCTTTATCATACGCAAAACTGGTGGTGCCACCTGCAGCCATGTTTGCACAGCTCCCGTCTGTTTGTCTGCCATGGGATAAAATCACTCATATCTCGGTAGTGGTTTGACATATCTGCCTTAAATTTTGCATATGTATACAACTTGGACGGCTTTCTGGATTTTTTGGTAGGTAGCGCAACCTACATACACAATTTGGCTGCAGACATCCATGCTAATATGCAACACTTCACCCGTTCCACTCTGATTTAGGCGGATACAAGTAGTCGCTTGTCGACTACCCGTATTCTAGTTTCATTTTGAACATAAGTCTCAAGATTACCAATAATTCCGTTAATCATCAGAACTGACAAGAACAAGACACCAAGTTGACATGAACAGACTCTCCATTTTGAAAGGAGTTGCCAATAGTTCTGACTACACGTAATCCTGTGGAACTTCAGATATATTCCTGCCAACCCTCATCTGGATACTCTTGTCAGACTCCAGGATTAGTTAAAAGCTGAAACTTAAATAAATAATCCTAATCAAGCAAGTGATTATCTGTATATACCCATCTATGATGAGTCATATTATGGTCCATCCGTCCGTCTGTCTGTCCATCCCTACATTGGTTAACTTTTAAGTGTTGTAACAATAACTTACCATGGCTTTTTGCCAATGCTACCACTGGATTTTTACGAAACTCTCCATAACTACTTACCGATTGATAGATTATCTTGCCGGAGTTTGATTATTGGCAAAATCCACAAATATCTAATGAGGTCAAAGGTCACTAGGCTACTTTGTGGTTAGGGAGGAATATAGTGGATTTTGATTAAACTCAACAGAAATATTAAACAAAATATCATATCAATATAATGTTCCATTTCCAGCAAAATCTATGCATATTTAGTGAGGTCAGAGGTCACCAGACTTAGGCAGTGCCATGATGACTTGCCAAAAATCTGATGGATTTTCACGAAACTCATTATGAATATTAACTAATACAGTTTCTCTCCTGAATAACATTCTTAGCAAAATTCATGTAGAGGTAGTGTTGGGAATCTGTTGTAAGTTCATGATCCATCATTGTAAAAAATCAGTCGACCTCTAACCAATGATAAACAGAAATAATTGGTTGTTTAGAAGTATGAACACTCAGACCATATAAAGACCCGCACATCATCTAAACTGATATGTAGGCCTACATTCAGGCTAATAATGTCATAATTCTATAGCCTAAATGTCTATGTAGTCATTTAGGAATAATCTTTTTTTTTAGTAAAAGCAGACTTTTCTCTAGTTTGCTTGCATAATGGAAATAAAAGCACACAATGACAGTGTCTGACATTTTTAGCTTCTCTTTACAGGCGAGGGCTACACTGCTACATACACTGAGTACCACCCGACCAGATGTGAGAAGCAGTTCCGCTGGTGTACCATCAGCGATGCAGAACAGAAGAAGTGCCAGGAATTCGCGTACGCTTTGTCTGGCCAGCGAATCACAAACAAGGTGACCTGCGTCCGTGGCAACAACCCAGATGACTGCTTTACAAAAATCCAGAGTAACCAGGCAGACATGATAACTGTGGACAGTGGCCATATTTATACCGGTGGAAGGTATGTTGGATGTGATCTCTTTTTTCATGCATAGGTGCATGGCCTGTTGATAGAACTGTCTATTTTTATAAGGATGAATGTATCAATGTGATAAAATATATTATTATTGGTCCTCCTGGATTTCAGGTGTTATTTGCACGAGGTTACAAAATATCCAGAGGTCATGATAACCTGTTGTTAAGCACATTAGAGCTACTGACCACCCCTCTTATCTATAAGTGGGCTGATCCATAGATAGGCCACCCCTATGGTAAAGTAGGCTGCCCTTGAGTAGGTGAAAAAAACTCACTTGTTCTCTGGTGCCTAAATGACACAGACATGGACCAACCTGCCTACTTCTAAGAGGGCTCTTATTATCCCCCGCTTCCACAGAACGGGGACATTGATTTGGGTCTGTCTGTCCGTCCGTCAGGTTTTGGTTTCTGTGTGATAACTTTCCTAAATATTATCCAATAGCCAGATTAAAGAGCTTTCACACTAAGGTTCAAGGTTGCTCATCAAGAATGCAAGCAACATCAGGCACAATCCCTGATCCCACTGCTTACTCCATCTTATTGAATCTCCTTGTTTAAACTAATTGACTGGCAGTTTTGGCCTAGTAATCACAACCATTCATGATTTGGACAGACTTTTCAGCCATTCCGTGATTTAAAAATAAAATTGCTGTGCTTTTTTATACGTGGAAAAAGCTGTACACTTCATGTCCTACCAGTGTTGCAATTTTCTGCTATATTATTGGAAATATTTAGATGTTAAACCTTTCTTAGTTCAAGACTCCACTTGTATTCATAGAAGAATTTTATATGTTGGGTGCAGGTGTAGTGCTTGTTATCTTAATTTGCTTACCACAAAGACATACCCTGAAATGTTAAATAAACACTTTAAGATCATTTGTTTGGCTCTTAACAGTCGTTAAACATTAGGATATTTTTCAAAGATCAGTTTATGTTAGCACTGCAAACTGACTGTTCATTTGGTGGCATCTTGTTAGGTGTGCATTAAGCAGTGCATGCAGTTGGTGTTAGCAGTGCATTTTACAGGTCAGATTTTTGACAGTTCATATTCTGTACTTATTTTATTCTAGGTATTTTTAATATGTACAGTTGATCTAAATTTTAGGTTGTAATGATGTGTCATTTTGTTTTATCTGAATTTCAGATATTTTTAATATATGTTTAATTTGTCACTGCAGAATATGGAGTAGTTTCCTATTTATTTTGTAACAACTGAGTTTCAGATATTTTTTAAATATTTTACCTGGTGACGATCAGCTGTTTCAGATATTTGTTGAATCTTTCATTTTTTGTTAAATGTATTTTATGTATTTGGGATATTTAATTAGTGTCAACTGTGTTTCAGGTATTTCAATTTGAAACCAATTATAGCTGAGGACTACCAGATAAGTGGTAATGATACAACAAGCTACTACTCTGTTGCCGTGGTGAGGAAGACCAACACCGGATTTAACTTAATGAACCTAAGAAGTAAGTAACAGGAGCAGTTCAGTCGCTTAGATCTAACCTACAAAGCCAGAAACAGGAGCAGTTCAGTCGCTTAGATCTAACCTACAAAGTAAGTAACAGGAGCAGTTCAGTCGCTTAGATCTAACCTACAAAGCCAGTAACAGGAGCAGTTCAGTCGCTTAGATCTAACCTACAAAGCAAGTAACAGGAGCAGTTCAGTCACTTAGATCTAACCTACAAAGTAAGTAACAGGAGCAGTTCAGTCACTTAGATCTAACCTACAAAGTAAGTAACAGGAGCAGTTCAGTCGCTTAGATCTAACCTACAAAGTAAGTAACAGGAGCAGTTCAGTCACTTAGATCTAACCTACAAAGTAAGTAACAGGAGCAGTTCAGTCACTTAGATCTAACCTACAAAGTAAGTAACAGGAGCAGTTCAGTCACTTAGATCTAACCTACAAAGTAAGTAACAGGAGCAGTTCAGTCGCTTAGATCTAACCTACAAAGTAAGTAACAGGAGCAGTTCAGTCACTTAGATCTAACCTACAAAGTAAGTAACAGGAGCAGTTCAGTCACTTAGATCTAACCTACAAAGTAAGTAACAGGAGCAGTTCAGTCACTTAGATCTAACCTACAAAGTAAGTAACAGGAGCAGTTCAGTCACTTAGATCTAACCTACAAAGTAAGTAACAGGAGCAGTTCAGTCACTTAGATCTAACCTACAAAGTAAGTAACAGGAGCAGTTCAGTCGCTTAGATCTAACCTACAAAGTAAGTAACAGGAGCAGTTCAGTTGCTTAGATCTAACCTACAAAGTAAGTAACAGGAGCAGTTCAGTCACTTAGATCTAACCTACAAAGTAAGTAACAGGAGCAGTTCAGTCACTTAGATCTAACCTACAAAGTAAGTAACGGGAGCAGTTCAGTCACTTAGATCTAACCTACAAAGTAAGTAACAGGAGCAGTTCAGTCACTTAGATCTAACTTTCAAAGTAAGTAACAGGAGCAGTTCAGTCACTTAGATCTAACCTACTAAGTAAGTAACAGGAGCAGTTCAGTCACTTAGATCTAACCTACAAAGTAAGTAACAGGAGCAGTTCAGTCACTTAGATCTAACCTACAAAGTAAGTAACAGGAGCAGTTCAGTCGCTTAGATCTAACCTACAAAGTAAGTAACAGGAGCAGTTCAGTCACTTAGATCTAACCTACAAAGTAAGTAACAGGAACAGTTCAGTCGCTTAGATCTAACCTACAAAGTAAGTAACAGGAGCAGTTCAGTCGCTTAGATCTAACCTACAAAGTAAGTAACAGGAGCAGTTCAGTCGCTTAGATCTAACCTACAAAGTAAGTAACAGGAGCAGTTCAGTCGCTTAGATCTAACCTACAAAGTAAGTAACAGGAGCAGTTCAGTCGCTTAGATCTAACCTACAAAGTAAGTAACAGGAGCAGTTCAGTCACTTAGATCTAACCTACAAAGTAAGTAACAGGAACAGTTCAGTCACTTAGATCTAACCTACAAAGTAAGTTACAGGAGCAGTGCAGTCACTTAGATCTAACCTACAAAGTAAGTAACAGGAGCAGTTCAGTCACTTAGATCTAACCTACAAAGTAAGTAACAGGAGCAGTTCAGTCACTTAGATCTAACCTACAAAGTAAGTAACAGGAGCAGTTCAGTCACTTAGATCTAACCTACAAAGTAAGTAACAGGAGCAGTTCAGTCGCTTAGATCTAACCTACAAAGTAAGTAACAGGAGCAGTTCAGTCACTTAGATCTAACCTACAAAGTAAGTAACAGGAGCAGTTCAGTCACTTAGATCTAACCTACAAAGTAAGTAACGGGAGCAGTTCAGTCGCTTAGATCTAACCTACAAAGTAAGTAACAGGAGCAGTTCAGTCACTTAGATCTAACTTTCAAAGTAAGTAACAGGAGCAGTTCAGTCACTTAGATCTAACCTACAAAGTAAGTAACAGGAGCAGTTCAGTCGCTTAGATCTAACCTACAAAGTAAGTAACAGGAGCAGTTCAGTCACTTAGATCTAACCTACAAAGTAAGTAACGGGAGCAGTTCAGTCACTTAGATCTAACCTACAAAGTAAGTAACAGGAGCAGTTCAGTCACTTAGATCTAACTTTCAAAGTAAGTAACAGGAGCAGTTCAGTCACTTAGATCTAACCTACAAAGTAAGTAACAGGAGCAGTTCAGTCACTTAGATCTAACCTACAAAGTAAGTAACAGGAGCAGTTCAGTCACTTAGATCTAACCTACAAAGTAAGTAACAGGAGCAGTTCAGTCACTTAGATCTAACCTACAAAGTAAGTAACAGGAGCAGTTCAGTCACTTAGATCTAACCTACAAAGTAAGTAACAGGAGCAGTTCAGTCACTTAGATCTAACCTACAAAGTAAGTAACAGGGGCAGTTCAGTCACTTAGATCTAACCTACAAAGTAAGTAACAGGGGCAGTTCAGTCACTTAGATCTAACCTACAAAGTAAGTAACAGGAGCAGTTCAGTCACTTAGATCTAACCTACAAAGTAAGTAACAGGAGCAGTTCAGTCGCTTAGATCTAACCTACAAAGTAAGTAACAGGAGCAGTTCAGTCACTTAGATCTAACCTACAAAGTAAGTAACAGGAGCAGTTCAGTCACTTAGATCTAACCTACAAAGTAAGTAACGGGAGCAGTTCAGTCACTTAGATCTAACCTACAAAGTAAGAAACGGGAGCAGTTCAGTCACTTAGATCTAACTTTCAAAGTAAGTAACAGGAGCAGTTCAGTCACTTAGATCTAACCCACAAAGAAAGTAACAGAAGCAGTTCAGTCACTTAGATCTAACCTACAAAGTAAGTAACAGGAGCAGTTCAGTCACTTAGATCTAACCTACAAAGTAAGTAACAGGAGCAGTTCAGTCACTTAGATCTAACCTACAAAGTAAGTAACAGGAGCAGTTCAGTCACTTAGATCTAACCTACAAAGTAAGTAACAGGAGCAGTTCAGTCGCTTAGATCTAACCTACAAAGTAAGTAACAGGAGCAGTTCAGTCGCTTAGATCTAACCTACAAAGTGAGTAACAGGAGCAGTTCAGTCACTTAGATCTAACCTACAAAGTAAGTAACAGGAGCAGTTCAGTCACTTAGATCTAACCTACAAAGTAAGTAACAGGAGCAGTTCAGTCGCTTAGATCTAACCTACAAAGTAAGTAACAGGAGCAGTTCAGTCGCTTAGATCTAACCTACAAAGTAAGTAACAGGAGCAGTTCAGTCGCTTAGATCTAACCTACAAAGTAAGTAACAGGAGCAGTTCAGTCGCTTAGATCTAACCTACAAAGTAAGTAACAGGAGCAGTTCAGTCGCTTAGATCTAACCTACAAAGTAAGTAACAGGAGCAGTTCAGTCGCTTAGATCTAACCTACAAAGTAAGTAACAGGAGCAGTTCAGTCGCTTAGATCTAACCTACAAAGTAAGTAACAGGAGCAGTTCAGTCACTTAGATCTAACCTACAAAGTAAGTAACAGGAGCAGTTCAGTCACTTAGATCTAACCTACAAAGTAAGTAACAGGAGCAGTTCAGTCACTTAGATCTAACCTACAAAGTAAGTAACAGGAGCAGTTCACTCGCTTAGATCTAACCTACAAAGTAAGTAACAGGAGCAGTTCACTCGCTTAGATCTAACCTAAAAAGCAAGAAACAGGAGCAGTTCAGTCACTTAGATCTAACCTACAAAGTAAGTAACAGGAGCAGTTCGGTCACTTAGATCTAACCTACAAAGCAAGAAACAGGAGCAGTTCGGTCACTTAGATCTAACCTACAAAGTAAGTAACAGGAGCAGTTCGGTCACTTAGATCTAACCTACAAAGTAAGTAACAGGAGCAGTTCAGTCACTTAGATCTAACCTACAAAGTAAGTAACAGGAGCAGTTCAGTCACTTAGATCTAACCTACAAAGTAAGTAACAGGAGTAGTTCAGTCGCTTAGATCTAACCTACATAGCAAGAAACAGGAGCAGTTCAGTCATTTAGATCGAACCTACAAAGTAAGTAACAGGAGCAGTTCGGTCACTTAGATCGAACCTACAAAGTAAGTAACAGGAGCAGTTCAGTCACTTAGATCTAACCTACAAAGTAAGTAACAGGAGCAGTTCAGTCGCTTAAATCTAACCTACAAAGTAAGTAACAGGAGCAGTTCAGTCGCTTAGATCTAACCTACAAAGTAAGTAACAGGAGCAGTTCAGTCACTTAGATCTAACCTACAAAGTAAGTAACAGGAGCAGTTCAGTCACTTAGATCTAACCTACAAAGTAAGTAACAGGAGCAGTTCAGTCGCTTAGATCTAACCTACAAAGTAAGTAACAGGAGCAGTTCAGTCACTTAGATCTAACCTACAAAGTAAGTAACAGGAGCAGTTCAGTTGCTTAGATCTAACCTACAAAGTAAGTAACAGGAGCAGTTCAGTCGCTTAGATCTAACCTACAAAGTAAGTAACAGGAGCAGTTCAGTCGCTTAGATCTAACCTACAAAGTAAGTAACAGGAGCAGTTCAGTCACTTAGATCTAACCTACAAAGTAAGTAACAGGAGCAGTTCACTCGCTTAGATCTAACCTACAAAGCAAGAAACAGGAGCAGTTCAGTCACTTAGATCTAACCTACAAAGTAAGTAACAGGAGCAGTTCGGTCACTTAGATCTAACCTACAAAGCAAGAAACAGGAGCAGTTCAGTCACTTAGATCTAACCTACAAAGTAAGTAACAAGAGCAGTTCGGTCACGTAGATCTAACCTACAAAGTAAGTAACAGGAGCAGTTCAGTCACTTAGATCTAACCTACAAAGTAAGTAACAGGAGCAGTTCAGTCACTTAGATCTAACCTACAAAGGAAGTAACAGGAGTAGTTCAGTCGCTTAGATCTAACCTACAAAGCAAGAAACAGGAGCAGTTCAGTCATTTAGATCTAACCTACAAAGTAAGTAACAGGAGCAGTTCGGTCACTTAGATCGAACCTACAAAGTAAGTAACAGGAGTAGTTCAGTCGCTTAGATCTAACCTACAAAGCAAGTTACAGGAGCAGTTCAGTCACTTAGATCGAACCTACAAAGTAAGTAACAGGAGTAGTTCAGTCTCTTAGATCTAACCTACAAAGCAAGTTACAGGAGCAGTTCAGTCACTTAGATCGAACCTACAAAGTAAGTAACAGGAGTAGTTCAGTCGCTTAGATCTAACCTACAAAGCAAGTTACAGGAGCAGTTCAGTCACTTAGATCTAACCTACAAAGTAAGTAACAGGAGCAGTTCAGTCGCTTAGATCTAACCTACAAAGCAAGAAACAGGAGCAGTTCAGTCGCTTAGATCTAACCTACAAAGTAAGTAACAGGAGCAGTTCAGTCACTTAGATCTAACCTACAAAGCAAGAAACAGGAGCAGTTCAGTCGCTTAGATCTAACCTACAAAGTAAGTAACAGGAGCAGTTCAGTCGCTTAGATCTAACCTACAAAGTTAGTAACAGGAGCAGTTCAGTCACTTAGATCTAACCTACAAAGTAAGTAACAGGAGCAGTTCAGTCGCTTAGATCTAACCTACAAAGTAAGTAACAGGAGCAGTTCAGTCGCTTAGATCTAACCTACAAAGTAAGTAACAGGAGCAGTTCAGTCGCTTAGATCTAACCCACAAAGCAAGAAACAGGAGCAGTTCAGTCGCTTAGATCTAACCCACAAAGTAAGTAACAGGAGCAGTTCAGTCGCTTAGATCTAACCTACAAAGTAAGTAACAGGAGCAGTTCAGTCACTTAGATCTAACCTACAAAGTAAGTAACAGGAGCAGTTCAGTCACTTAGATCTAACCTACAAAGTAAGTAACAGGAGCAGTTCAGTCACTTAGATCTAACCTACAAAGTAAGTAACAGGAGCAGTTCAGTCACTTAGATCTAACCTACAAAGTAAGTAACAGGAGCAGTTCACTCGCTTAGATCTAACCTACAAAGTAAGTAACAGGAGCAGTTCACTCGCTTAGATCTTACCTACAAAGTAAGTAACAGGAGCAGTTCAGTCGCTTAGATCTAACCTACAAAGCAAGAAACAGGAGCAGTTCAGTCACTTAGATCTAACCTACAAAGTAAGTAACAGGAGCAGTTCGGTCACCTAGATCTAACCTACAAAGCAAGAAACAGGAGCAGTTCGGTCACTTAGATCTAACCTACAAAGTAAGTAACAGGAGCAGTTCGGTCACTTAGATCTAACCTACAAAGTAAGTAACAGGAGCAGTTCAGTCACTTAGATCTAACCTACAAAGTAAGTAACAGGAGCAGTTCAGTCACTTAGATCTAACCTACAAAGTAAGTAACAGGAGTAGTTCAGTCGCTTAGATCTAACCTACAAAGCAAGAAACAGGAGCAGTTCAGTCATTTAGATCGAACCTACAAAGTAAGTAACAGGAGCAGTTCGGTCACTTAGATTGAACCTACAAAGTAAGTAACAGGAGCAGTTCAGTCACTTAGATCTAACCTACAAAGTAAGTAACAGGAGCAGTTCAGTCGCTTAGATCTAACCTACAAAGTAAGTAACAGGAGCAGTTCGGTCACTTAGATCTAACCTACAAAGCAAGAAACAGGAGCAGTTCGGTCACTTAGATCTAACCTACAAAGTAAGTAACAGGAGCAGTTCGGTCACTTAGATCTAACCTACAAAGTAAGTAACAGGAGCAGTTCAGTCACTTAGATCTAACCTACAAAGTAAGTAACAGGAGCAGTTCAGTCACTTAGATCTAACCTACAAAGTAAGTAACAGGAGCAGTTCAGTCGCTTAGATCTAACCTACAAAGTAAGTAACAGGAGCAGTTCAGTCACTTAGATCTAACCTACAAAGTAAGTAACAGGAGCAGTTCAGTCACTTAGATCTAACCTACAAAGTAAGTAACGGGAGCAGTTCAGTCACTTAGATCTAACCTACAAAGTAAGTAACAGGAGCAGTTCAGTCACTTAGATCTAACTTTCAAAGTAAGTAACAGGAGCAGTTCAGTCACTTAGATCTAACCTACAAAGTAAGTAACAGGAGCAGTTCAGTCGCTTAGATCTAACCTACAAAGTAAGTAACAGGAGCAGTTCAGTCACTTAGATCTAACCTACAAAGTAAGTAACGGGAGCAGTTCAGTCACTTAGATCTAACCTACAAAGTAAGTAACAGGAGCAGTTCAGTCACTTAGATCTAACTTTCAAAGTAAGTAACAGGAGCAGTTCAGTCACTTAGATCTAACCTACAAAGTAAGTAACAGGAGCAGTTCAGTCACTTAGATCTAACCTACAAAGTAAGTAACAGGAGCAGTTCAGTCACTTAGATCTAACCTACAAAGTAAGTAACAGGAGCAGTTCAGTCACTTAGATCTAACCTACAAAGTAAGTAACAGGAGCAGTTCAGTCACTTAGATCTAACCTACAAAGTAAGTAACAGGAGCAGTTCAGTCACTTAGATCTAACCTACAAAGTAAGTAACAGGGGCAGTTCAGTCACTTAGATCTAACCTACAAAGTAAGTAACAGGGGCAGTTCAGTCACTTAGATCTAACCTACAAAGTAAGTAACAGGAGCAGTTCAGTCACTTAGATCTAACCTACAAAGTAAGTAACAGGAGCAGTTCAGTCGCTTAGATCTAACCTACAAAGTAAGTAACAGGAGCAGTTCAGTCACTTAGATCTAACCTACAAAGTAAGTAACAGGAGCAGTTCAGTCACTTAGATCTAACCTACAAAGTAAGTAACGGGAGCAGTTCAGTCACTTAGATCTAACCTACAAAGTAAGAAACGGGAGCAGTTCAGTCACTTAGATCTAACTTTCAAAGTAAGTAACAGGAGCAGTTCAGTCACTTAGATCTAACCCACAAAGAAAGTAACAGAAGCAGTTCAGTCACTTAGATCTAACCTACAAAGTAAGTAACAGGAGCAGTTCAGTCACTTAGATCTAACCTACAAAGTAAGTAACAGGAGCAGTTCAGTCACTTAGATCTAACCTACAAAGTAAGTAACAGGAGCAGTTCAGTCACTTAGATCTAACCTACAAAGTAAGTAACAGGAGCAGTTCAGTCGCTTAGATCTAACCTACAAAGTAAGTAACAGGAGCAGTTCAGTCGCTTAGATCTAACCTACAAAGTGAGTAACAGGAGCAGTTCAGTCACTTAGATCTAACCTACAAAGTAAGTAACAGGAGCAGTTCAGTCACTTAGATCTAACCTACAAAGTAAGTAACAGGAGCAGTTCAGTCGCTTAGATCTAACCTACAAAGTAAGTAACAGGAGCAGTTCAGTCGCTTAGATCTAACCTACAAAGTAAGTAACAGGAGCAGTTCAGTCGCTTAGATCTAACCTACAAAGTAAGTAACAGGAGCAGTTCAGTCGCTTAGATCTAACCTACAAAGTAAGTAACAGGAGCAGTTCAGTCGCTTAGATCTAACCTACAAAGTAAGTAACAGGAGCAGTTCAGTCGCTTAGAACTTACCTACAAAGTAAGTAACAGGAGCAGTTCAGTCGCTTAGAACTTACCTACAAAGTAAGTAACAGGAGCAGTTCAGTCACTTAGATCTAACCTACAAAGTAAGTAACAGGAGCAGTTCAGTCACTTAGATCTAACCTACAAAGTAAGTAACAGGAGCAGTTCAGTCACTTAGATCTAACCTACAAAGTAAGTAACAGGAGCAGTTCACTCGCTTAGATCTAACCTACAAAGTAAGTAACAGGAGCAGTTCACTCGCTTAGATCTAACCTAAAAAGCAAGAAACAGGAGCAGTTCAGTCACTTAGATCTAACCTACAAAGTAAGTAACAGGAGCAGTTCGGTCACTTAGATCTAACCTACAAAGCAAGAAACAGGAGCAGTTCGGTCACTTAGATCTAACCTACAAAGTAAGTAACAGGAGCAGTTCGGTCACTTAGATCTAACCTACAAAGTAAGTAACAGGAGCAGTTCGGTCACTTAGATCTAACCTACAAAGTAAGTAACAGGAGCAGTTCAGTCACTTAGATCTAACCTACAAAGTAAGTAACAGGAGCAGTTCAGTCGCTTAGATCTAACCTACAAAGTAAGTAACAGGAGCAGTTCAGTCGCTTAGATCTAACCTACATAGCAAGAAACAGGAGCAGTTCAGTCATTTAGATCGAACCTACAAAGTAAGTAACAGGAGCAGTTCGGTCACTTAGATCGAACCTACAAAGTAAGTAACAGGAGCAGTTCGGTCACTTAGATCTAACCTACAAAGTAAGTAACAGGAGCAGTTCAGTCGCTTAAATCTAACCTACAAAGTAAGTAACAGGAGCAGTTCAGTCGCTTAGATCTAACCTACAAAGTAAGTAACAGGAGCAGTTCAGTCACTTAGATCTAACCTACAAAGTAAGTAACAGGAGCAGTTCAGTCACTTAGATCTAACCTACAAAGTAAGTAACAGGAGCAGTTCAGTCGCTTAGATCTAACCTACAAAGTAAGTAACAGGAGCAGTTCAGTCACTTAGATCTAACCTACAAAGTAAGTAACAGGAGCAGTTCAGTTGCTTAGATCTAACCTACAAAGTAAGTAACAGGAGCAGTTCAGTCGCTTAGATCTAACCTACAAAGTAAGTAACAGGAGCAGTTCAGTCGCTTAGATCTAACCTACAAAGTAAGTAACAGGAGCAGTTCAGTCACTTAGATCTAACCTACAAAGTAAGTAACAGGAGCAGTTCACTCGCTTAGATCTAACCTACAAAGCAAGAAACAGGAGCAGTTCAGTCACTTAGATCTAACCTACAAAGTAAGTAACAGGAGCAGTTCGGTCACTTAGATCTAACCTACAAAGCAAGAAACAGGAGCAGTTCAGTCACTTAGATCTAACCTACAAAGTAAGTAACAAGAGCAGTTCGGTCACGTAGATCTAACCTACAAAGTAAGTAACAGGAGCAGTTCAGTCACTTAGATCTAACCTACAAAGTAAGTAACAGGAGCAGTTCAGTCACTTAGATCTAACCTACAAAGGAAGTAACAGGAGTAGTTCAGTCGCTTAGATCTAACCTACAAAGCAAGAAACAGGAGCAGTTCAGTCTCTTAGATCTAACCTACAAAGCAAGTTACAGGAGCAGTTCAGTCACTTAGATCGAACCTACAAAGTAAGTAACAGGAGTAGTTCAGTCGCTTAGATCTAACCTACAAAGCAAGTTACAGGAGCAGTTCAGTCACTTAGATCTAACCTACAAAGTAAGTAACAGGAGCAGTTCAGTCGCTTAGATCTAACCTACAAAGCAAGAAACAGGAGCAGTTCAGTCGCTTAGATCTAACCTACAAAGTAAGTAACAGGAGCAGTTCAGTCACTTAGATCTAACCTACAAAGCAAGAAACAGGAGCAGTTCAGTCGCTTAGATCTAACCTACAAAGTAAGTAACAGGAGCAGTTCAGTCACTTAGATCTAACCTACAAAGTAAGTAACGGGAGCAGTTCAGTCGCTTAGATCTAACCTACAAAGTAAGTAACAGGAGCAGTTCAGTCACTTAGATCTAACCTACAAAGTAAGTAACGGGAGCAGTTCAGTTGCTTAGATCTAACCTACAACGTAAGTAACAGGAGCAGTTCAGTCGCTTAGATCTAACCTACAAAGCAAGAAACAGGAGCAGTTCAGTCATTTAGATCTAACCTACTAATTAAGTAACAGGAGCAGTTCAGTCACTTAGATCTAACCTACAAAGTAAGTAACAGGAGCAGTTCAGTCGCTTAGATCTAACCTACAAAGCAAGAAACAGGAGCAGTTCAGTCGCTTAGGTCTAACCTACAAAGTAAGTTACAGGAGCAGTTCAGTCGCTTAGATCTAACCTACAAAGTAAGTAACAGGAGCAGTTCAGTCGCTTAGATCTAACCTACAAAGTTAGTAACAGGAGCAGTTCAGTCACTTAGATCTAACCTACAAAGTAAGTAACAGGAGCAGTTCAGTCGCTTAGATCTAACCTACAAAGTAAGTAACAGGAGCAGTTCAGTCGCTTAGATCTAACCTACAAAGTAAGTAACAGGAGCAGTTCAGTCGCTTAGATCTAACCCACAAAGCAAGAAACAGGAGCAGTTCAGTCGCTTAGATCTAACCCACAAAGTAAGTAACAGGAGCAGTTCAGTCGCTTAGATCTAACCTACAAAGTAAGTAACAGGAACAGTTCAGTCACTTAGATCTAACCTACAAAGTAAGTAACAGGAGCAGTTCAGTCACTTAGATCTAACCTACAAAGTAAGTAACAGGAGCAGTTCAGTCACTTAGATCTAACCTACAAAGTAAGTAACAGGAGCAGTTCAGTCACTTAGATCTAACCTACAAAGTAAGTAACAGGAGCAGTTCACTCGCTTAGATCTAACCTACAAAGTAAGTAACAGGAGCAGTTCACTCGCTTAGATCTTACCTACAAAGTAAGTAACAGGAGCAGTTCAGTCGCTTAGATCTAACCTACAAAGCAAGAAACAGGAGCAGTTCAGTCACTTAGATCTAACCTACAAAGTAAGTAACAGGAGCAGTTCGGTCACCTAGATCTAACCTACAAAGCAAGAAACAGGAGCAGTTCGGTCACTTAGATCTAACCTACAAAGTAAGTAACAGGAGCAGTTCGGTCACTTAGATCTAACCTACAAAGTAAGTAACAGGAGCAGTTCAGTCACTTAGATCTAACCTACAAAGTAAGTAACAGGAGCAGTTCAGTCACTTAGATCTAACCTACAAAGTAAGTAACAGGAGTAGTTCAGTCGCTTAGATCTAACCTACAAAGCAAGAAACAGGAGCAGTTCAGTCATTTAGATCGAACCTACAAAGTAAGTAACAGGAGCAGTTCGGTCACTTAGATTGAACCTACAAAGTAAGTAACAGGAGCAGTTCAGTCACTTAGATCTAACCTACAAAGTAAGTAACAGGAGCAGTTCAGTCGCTTAGATCTAACCTACAAAGTAAGTAACAGGAGCAGTTCGGTCACTTAGATCTAACCTACAAAGCAAGAAACAGGAGCAGTTCGGTCACTTAGATCTAACCTACAAAGTAAGTAACAGGAGCAGTTCGGTCACTTAGATCTAACCTACAAAGTAAGTAACAGGAGCAGTTCAGTCACTTAGATCTAACCTACAAAGTAAGTAACAGGAGCAGTTCAGTCACTTAGATCTAACCTACAAAGTAAGTAACAGGAGTAGTTCAGTCGCTTAGATCTAACCTACAAAGCAAGAAACAGGAGCAGTTCAGTCATTTAGATCGAACCTACAAAGTAAGTAACAGGAGCAGTTCGGTCACTTAGATCGAACCTACAAAGTAAGTAACAGGAGCAGTTCAGTCACTTAGATCTAACCTACAAAGTAAGTAACAGGAGCAGTTCAGTCGCTTAGATCTAACCTACAAAGTAAGTAACAGGAGCAGTTCAGTCAATTAGATCTAACCTACAAAGTAAGTAACAGGAGCAGTTCACTCGCTTAGATCTAACCTACAAAGTAAGTAACAGGAGCAGTTCAGTCGCTTAGATCTAACCTACAAAGTAAGTAACAGGAGCAGTTCAGTCACTTAGATCTAACCTACAAAGTAAGTAACAGGAGCAGTTCAGTCACTTAGATCTAACCTACAAAGCAAGAAACAGGAGCAGTTCACCTAGATCTAACCTACAAAGCAAGAAACAGGAGCAGTTCGGTCACTTAGATCTAACCTACAAAGTAAGTAACAGGAGCAGTTCGGTCACTTAGATCTAACCTACAAAGTAAGTAACAGGAGCAGTTCAGTCACTTAGATCTAACCTACAAAGTAAGTAACAGGAGCAGTTCAGTCACTTAGATCTAACCTACAAAGTAAGTAACAGGAGTAGTTCAGTCGCTTAGATCTAACCTACAAAGCAAGAAACAGGAGCAGTTCAGTCATTTAGATCGAACCTACAAAGTAAGTAACAGGAGCAGTTCGGTCACTTAGATTGAACCTACAAAGTAAGTAACAGGAGCAGTTCGGTCACTTAGATCTAACCTACAAAGTAAGTAACAGGAGCAGTTCAGTTGCTTAGATCTAACCTACAAAGTAAGTAACAGGAGCAGTTCGGTCACTTAGATCTAACCTACAAAGCAAGTAACAGGAGCAGTTCGGTCACTTAGATCTAACCTACAAAGTAAGTAACAGGAGCAGTTCGGTCACTTAGATCTAACCTACAAAGTAAGTAACAGGAGCAGTTCAGTCACTTAGATCTAACCTACAAAGTAAGTAACAGGAGCAGTTCAGTCTCTTAGATCTAACCTACAAAGTAAGTAACAGGAGTAGTTCAGTCGCTTAGATCTAACCTACAAAGCAAGAAACAGGAGCAGTTCAGTCATTTAGATCGAACCTACAAAGTAAGTAACAGGAGCAGTTCGGTCACTTAGATCGAACCTACAAAGTAAGTAACAGGAGCAGTTCGGTCACTTAGATCTAACCTACAAAGTAAGTAACAGGAGCAGTTCAGTCGCTTAGATCTAACCTACAAAGTAAGTAACAGGAGCAGTTCAGTCGCTTAGATCTAACCTACAAAGTAAGTAACAGGAGCAGTTCAGTCACTTAGATCTAACCTACAAAGTAAGTAACAGGAGCAGTTCAGTCACTTAGATCTAACCTACAAAGTAAGTAACAGGAGCAGTTCAGTCACTTAGATCTAACCTACAAAGTAAGTAACAGGAGCAGTTCAGTCGCTTAGATCTAACCTACAAAGTAAGTAACAGGAGCAGTTCAGTCACTTAGATCTAACCTACAAAGTAAGTAACAGGAGCAGTTCAGTTGCTTAGATCTAACCTACAAAGTAAGTAACAGGAGCAGTTCAGTCGCTTAGATCTAACCTACAAAGTAAGTAACAGGAGCAGTTCAGTCGCTTAGATCTAACCTACAAAGTAAGTAACAGGAGCAGTTCACTCGCTTAGATCTAACCTACAAAGCAAGAAACAGGAGCAGTTCAGTCACTTAGATCTAACCTACAAAGTAAGTAACAGGAGCAGTTCGGTCACTTAGATCTAACCTTCAAAGCAAGAAACAGGAGCAGTTCAGTCACTTAGATCTAACCTACAAAGTAAGTAACAAGAGCAGTTCGGTCACGTAGATCTAACCTACAAAGTAAGTAACAGGAGCAGTTCAGTCACTTAGATCTAACCTACAAAGTAAGTAACAGGAGCAGTTCAGTCACTTAGATCTAACCTACAAAGGAAGTAACAGGAGTAGTTCAGTCGCTTAGATCTAACCTACAAAGCAAGAAACAGGAGCAGTTCAGTCATTTAGATCTAACCTACAAAGTAAGTAACAGGAGCAGTTCGGTCACTTAGATCGAACCTACAAAGTAAGTAACAGGAGTAGTTCAGTCGCTTAGATCTATCCTACAAAGCAAGTTACAGGAGCAGTTCAGTCACTTAGATCGAACCTACAAAGTAAGTAACAGGAGTAGTTCAGTCTCTTAGATCTAACCTACAAAGCAAGTTACAGGAGCAGTTCAGTCACTTAGATCGAACCTACAAAGTAAGTAACAGGAGTAGTTCAGTCGCTTAGATCTAACCTACAAAGCAAGTTACAGGAGCAGTTCAGTCACTTAGATCTAACCTACAAAGTAAGTAACAGGAGCAGTTCAGTCGCTTAGATCTAACCTACAAAGCAAGAAACAGGAGCAGTTCAGTCGCTTAGATCTAACCTACAAAGTAAGTAACAGGAGCAGTTCAGTCACTTAGATCTAACCTACAAAGCAAGAAACAGGAGCAGTTCAGTCGCTTAGATCTAACCTACAAAGTAAGTAACAGGAGCAGTTCAGTCACTTAGATCTAACCTACAAAGTAAGTAACGGGAGCAGTTCAGTCGCTTAGATCTAACCTACAAAGTAAGTAACAGGAGCAGTTCAGTCACTTAGATCTAACCTACAAAGTAAGTAACGGGAGCAGTTCAGTTGCTTAGATCTAACCTACAACGTAAGTAACAGGAGCAGTTCAGTCGCTTAGATCTAACCTACAAAGCAGGAAACAGGAGCAGTTCAGTCATTTAGATCTAACCTACTAATTAAGTAACAGGAGCAGTTCAGTCACTTAGATCTAACCTACAAAGTAAGTAACAGGAGCAGTTCAGTCGCTTAGATCTAACCTACAAAGCAAGAAACAGGAGCAGTTCAGTCGCTTAGGTCTAACCTACAAAGTAAGTTACAGGAGCAGTTCAGTCGCTTAGATCTAACCTACAAAGTAAGTAACAGGAGCAGTTCAGTCACTTAGATCTTACCTACAAAGCAAGAAACAGGAGCTGTTCAGTCGCTTAGATCTAACCTACAAAGTAAGTTACAGGAGCAGTTCAGTCACTTAGATCTAGTATACAAAGTAAGTAACAGGAGCAGTTCAGTCGCTTAGATCTAACCTACAAAGTAAGTAACAGGAGCAGTTCAGTCACTTAGATCTAGTATACAAAGTAAGTAACAGGAGCAGTTCAGTCGCTTAGATCTAACCTACAAAGTAAGTAACAGGAGCAGTTCAGTCACTTAGATCTAGTATACAAAGTAAGTAACAGGAGCAGTTCAGTCGCTTAGATCTAACCTACAAAGTAAGTAACAGGAGCAGTTCAGTCACTTAGATCTAGTATACAAAGTAAGTAACAGGAGCAGTTCAGTCGCTTAGATCTAACCTACAAAGTAAGTAACAGGAGCAGTTCAGTCACTTAGATCTAGTATACAAAGTAAGTAACAGGAGCAGTTCAGTCGCTTAGATCTAACCTACAAAGCAAGAAACAGGAGCAGTTCAGTCTCTTAGATCTAACCTACAAAGTAAGTTACAGGAGCAGTTCAGTCACTTAGATCTAGTATACAAAGTAAGTAACAGGAGCAGTTCAGTCGCTTAGATCTAACCTACAAAGTAAGTTACAGGAGCAGTTCAGTCACTAAGATCTAGTATACAAAGTAAGTAACAGGAGCAGTTCAGTCACTTAGATCTAACCTACAAAGTAAGTAACAGGAGTAGTTCAGTCGCTTAGATCTAACCTACAAAGTAAGTAACAGGAGCAGTTCAGTCGCTTAGATCTAACCTACAAAGTAAGTTACAGGAGCAGTTCAGTCACTTAGATCTAACCTACAAAGTAAGTAACAGGAGCAGTTCAGTCGCTTAGATCTAACCTACAAAGTAAGTAACAGCAGCAGTTCCGTCGCTTAGATCTAACCTACAAAGTAAGTAACAGGAGCAGTTCCGTCGCTTAGATCTAACTTACAAAGTAAGTAACAGCAGCAGTTCCGTCGCTTAGATCTAACCTACAAAGTAAGTAACAGGAGCAGTTCAGTCATTTAGATCTAACCTACAAAGTAAGTAACAGGAGCAGTTCAGTCGCTTAGATCTAACCTACAAAGTAAGTAACAGCAGCAGTTCAGTCATTTAGATCTAACCTACAAAGTAAGTAACAGGAGCAGTTCAGTCGCTTAGATGTAACCTACAAAGTAAGTAACAGGAGCAGTTCCGTCGCTTAGATCTAACCTACAAAGTAAGTAACAGGAGCAGTTCAGTCGCTTAGATGTAACCTACAAAGTAAGTAACAGGAGCAGTTCCGTCGCTTAGATCTAACTTACAAAGTAAGTAACAGGAGCAGTTCAGTCACTTAGATCTAACCTACAAAGTAAGTAAAAGGAGCAGTTCAATCGCTTAGATCTTACCTACAAAGTAAGTAACAGGATCAGTTTAGTCGCTTAGATCTAACCTACAAAGTAAGTTACAGGAGCAGTTCAGTCACTTAGATCTAACCTACAAAGTAAGTAACAGGAGCAGTTCAGTCACTTAGATCTAACCTACAAAGTAACTAACAGGAGCAGTTCAGTCATTTAGATCTAACCTATAAAGTAAGTAACAGGAGCAGTTCATTCGCTTAGATCTAACCTACAAAGTAAGTAACAGGAGCAGTTCAGTCACTTAGATCTAACCTACAAAGTAAGTAACAGGAGCAGTTCAGTCGCTTAGATCTAACCTACAAAGTAAGTAACAGGAGCAGTTCAGTCACTTAGATCTAACCTACAAAGTAAGTAACAGGAGCAGTTCAGTCGCTTAGATCTAACCTACAAAGTAAGTAACAGGAGCAGTTCAGTCACTTAGATCTAACCTACAAAGTAAGTAACAGGAGCAGTTCCGTCTCTTAGATCTAACCTACAAAGTAAGTAACAGGAGCAGTTCCGTCGCTTAGATCTAACCTACAAAGTAAGTAACAGGAGCAGTTCAGTCATTTAGATCTAACCTACAAAGTAAGTAACAGGAGCAGTTCAGTCGCTTAGATCTGACCTACAAAGTAAGTAACAGGAGCAGTTCAGTCGCTTAGATCTGACCTACAAAGTAAGTAACAGGAGCAGTTCAGTCGCTTAGATCTTACCTACAAAGTAAGTAACAGGAGCAGTTCAGTCACTTAGATCTTACCTACAAAGTAAGTAACAGGAGCAGTTCAGTCACTTAGATTTTACCTACAAAGTAAGTAACAGGAGCAGTTCAGTCACTTAGATCTTACCTACAAAGTAAGTAACAGGAGCAGTTCAGTCACTTAGATCTTACCTACAAAGTAAGTAACAGGAGCAGTTCAGTAGCTTAGATCTAACCTACAAAGTAAGTAACAGGAGCAGTTCAGTCGCTTAGATCTAACCTACAAAGTAAGTAACAGGAGCAGTTCAGTCGCTTAGATCTAACCTACAAAGTAAGTAACAGGAGCAGTTCAGTCGCTTAGATCTAACCTACAAAGTAAGTAACAGGAGCAGTTCGGTCGCTTAGATCTAACCTACAAAGTAAGTAACAGGAGCAGTTCGGTCGCTTAGATCCAACCTACAAAGTAAGTAACAGGAGCAGTTCAGTCACTTAGATCCAACCTACAAAGTAAGTAACAGGAGCAGTTCAGTCACTTAGATCTAACCTACAAAGTAAGTAACAGGAGCAGTTCAGTCACTTAGATCTAACCTACAAAGTAAGTAACAGGAGCAGTTCAGTCGCTTAGATCTAACCTACAAAGTAAGTAACAGGAGCAGTTCAGTCGCTTAGATCTAACCTACAAAGTAAGTAACAGGAGCAGTTCAGTCGCTTAGATCTTACCTACAAAGTAAGTAACAGGAGCAGTTCAGTCGCTTAGATCTAACCTACAAAGTAAGTAACAGGAGCAGTTCAGTCACTTAGATCTAACCTACAAAGTAAGTAACAGGAGCAGTTCAGTCACTTAGATCTAACCTACAAAGTAAGTAACAGGAGCAGTTCAGTCACTTAGATCTAACCTACAAAGTAAGTAACAGGAGCAGTTCACTCGCTTAGATCTAACCTACAAAGTAAGTAACAGGAGCAGTTCACTCGCTTAGATCTAACCTACAAAGTAAGTAACAGGAGCAGTTCAGTCGCTTAGATCTAACCTACAAAGTAAGTAACAGGAGCAGTTCAGTCACTTAGATCTAACCTACAAAGTAAGTAACAGGAGCAGTTCAGTCACTTAGATCTAACCTACAAAGTAAGTAACAGGAGCAGTTCAGTCGCTTAGATCTAACCTACAAAGTAAGTAACAGGAGCAGTTCAGTCGCTTAGATCTAACCAACAAAGTAAGTAACAGGAGCAGTTCAGTCGCTTAGATCTAACCTACAAAGTAAGTAACAGGAGCAGTTCAGTCACTTAGATCTAACCTACAAAGTAAGTAACAGGAGCAGTTCAGTCACTTAGATCTAACCTACAAAGTAAGTAACAGGAGCAGTTCAGTCGCTTAGATCTAACCTACAAAGTAAGTAACAGGAGCAGTTCAGTCGCTTAGATCTTACCTACAAAGTAAGTAACAGGAGCAGTTCAGTCGCTTAGATCTTACCTACAAAGTAAGTAACAGGAGCAGTTCAGTCGCTTAGATCTAACCTACAAAGTAAGTAACAGGAGCAGTTCAGTCGCTTAGATCTTACCTACAAAGTAAGTAACAGGAGCAGTTCAGTCGCTTAGATCTTACCTACAAAGTAAGTAACAGGAGCAGTTCAGTCGCTTAGATCTTACCTACAAAGTAAGTAACAGGAGCAGTTCAGTCGCTTAGATCTTACCTACAAAGTAAGTAACAGGAGCAGTTCAGTCGCTTAGATCTAACCTACAAAGTAAGTTACAGGAGCAGTTCAGTCGCTTAGATCTAACCTACAAAGTAAGTAACAGGAGCAGTTCAGTCACTTAGATCTAACCTACAAAGTAAGTAACAGGAGCAGTTCAGTCACTTAGATCTAACCTACAAAGTAAGTAACAGGAGCAGTTCAGTCACTTAGATCTAACCTACAAAGTAAGTAACAGGAGCAGTTCAGTAGCTTAGATCTAACCTACAAAGTAAGTAACAGGAGCAGTTCAGTCGCTTAGATCTAACCTACAAAGTAAGTAACAGGAGCAGTTCAGTCGCTTAGATCTAACCTACAAAGTAAGTAACAGGAACAGTTCAGTCGCTTAGATCTAACCTACAAAGTAAGTAACAGGAGCAGTTCAGTCACTTAGATCTAACCTACAAAGTAAGTAACAGGAGCAGTTCAGTCGCTTAGATCTTACCTACAAAGTAAGTAAAGGAGCAGTTCAGTAGCTTAGATCTAGTGTACAAAGTAAGTAACAGGAGCAGTTCAGTCACTTAGATCTAACCTACAAAGTAAGTCACAGGAGCAGTTCAGTCGCTTAGATCTAACCTACAAAGTAAGTAACAGGAGCAGTTCAGTCGCTTAGATCTAGTGTACAAAGTAAGTAACAGGAACAGTTCAGTCACTTAGATCTAACCTACAAAGTAAGTAACAGGAGCAGTTCAGTCGCTTAGATCTAACCTACAAAGTAAGTTACAGGAGCAGTTCAGTCGCTTAGATCTAACATACAAAGTAAGTAACAGGAGCAGTTCAGTCGCTTAGATCTAACCTACAAAGTAAGTAACAGGAGCAGTTCAGTCACTTAGATCTAACCTACAAAGTAAGTAACAGGAGCAATTCAGTCGCTTAGATCTAACCTACAAAGTAAGTAACAGGAGCAGTTCAGTCGCTTAGATGTAACCTACAAAGTAAGTAACAGGAACAGTTCAGTCGCTTAGATCTAACCTACAAAGTAAGTAACAGGAGCAGTTCAGTCGCTTAGATCTTACCTACAAAGTAAGTAACAGGAGCAGTTCAGTCGCTTAGATCTAACCTACAAAGTAAGTTACAGGAGCAGTTCAGTCGCTTAGATCTAACCTACAAAGTAAGTAACAGGAACAGTTCAGTCGCTTAGATCTAACCTACAAAGTAAGTAACAGGAGCAGTTCAGTCGCTTAGATCTTACCAACAAAGTAAGTAACAGGAGCAGTTCAGTCGCTTAGATCTAACCTACAAAGTAAGTAACAGGAGCAGTTCAGTCGCTTAGATCTAACCTACAAAGTAAGTAACAGGAACAGTTCAGTCGCTTAGATCTAACCTACAAAGTAAGTAACAGGAGCAGTTCAGTCGCTTAGATCTTACCTTCAAAGTAAGTAACAGGAGCAGTTCAGTCGCTTAGATCTAACCTACAAAGTAAGTAACAGGAGCAGTTCAGTCGCTTAGATCTAACCTACAAAGTAAGTAACAGGAGCAATTCAGTCGCTTAGATCTAACCTACAAAGTAAGTAACAGGAGCAGTTCTGTGGCATAGATCTCAAAATTAAGAAAAAAATAATGATGGATAACCTATCAGCTGGAGAAAAGATAAAATGTATTATGAATTGTTATACTGGTACCCTTCTTATACTTACAATAGGATTAGTTTGATATAGTTAGACTTAAATATATTACACCAGTTCTGGCACAGGGCCATGAATCAAATAAACAAGAGCGGATGTCCTGGTGTAATCAGATCAATGGGGGTGGTTGTTGCATGTTTAAAATTTGGAACTGGATGCACAGTGTGATACCATGCTCTCATTGGGTTAGCTACAGTTCTTTGCTCTATGCCCCCTGGTGGTGAAACCCAGAGAACCTGGCTATTCAATGCAGCGGTTAAAACAAAAGGAGATCTTGGATGACTGCAGTGAATAACCTCTGCATGAGAAGCAAAAGATTTCACAAGGGTTCCATTTTCATTTTCCTTTACCTTTACACAATGTTTATCCATTATTGACACACGTAATTGTTTTAGATAATATGTGCTCAAAACACTAACAATTGAAAGGGCACCAATGGGAAAGCTGAATGAGTCCAACTTGGTATTATTGGCAACTCGAAAGATCTGGTATTATTTATAATAGCAATCATTGATTTACAGGTTATGTACAAGATCTATTTTTAATTATGATATCAGTCTTGCTTTGGCTTGCTTTTAATGTTAGGATCTCTTTTATAAGTAAGTTTTATTGAACAATTTTCCTTTCACTAATAGTGTGTTTTTGAAACCCCTATGAACAAAAAGGTAGACACAGGGATTTAATTGCTGATTAATTATAATAAACGATGTGTGTTACACTTTCAGACAAAAAAACATGTCACACTGGCATCGAGCGTACGGCTGGATGGAACGTTCCCGTAGGTTACTTTATCAAGCAGGGGCAGATCACGGTTGACATGGCGCAGTGTAACCACGCACAGGCTGCAGCCGGTTACTTCGGTAACATGTGTGTACCTGGGGCTCTGGAACCAACCTATAACCCACGAGGAACGAACCCAGGCAAAATGTGCATGCTGTGCGAGAATGACTGCCAGTACAATGGGAAGTACTCCGGTTACTCTGGGGCCTTCAGGTAAGTCTACAGCTGTAGTCCTGGTGACCAATGACCTTAAATTTTGTATTTTCATTCAATAATATTTTTTACAATGCGGCATCCCTGACATAATCCCCTATATGTAAATTCAATCCCAAGGTTGTTTTAAAACCATTTTAAAGCCCATAAATTACAGTTTTAATCCTGGTACAGTGTTCAGTCTATAGCTGTACATATTTTATAACTTTATTAATTTTCACATGACACTGGACATCATTTTAAATTCAAAAATTTTAAAATGTATGCTACTTAAAGTACCCAGATACAGCAAGCCAATCTTTAGTGGACTAATATAAAACCACATGACAATATCTCCATTTTTTTGTGTTTTTCCAAACTTCTATCTAGCTTATAACTCAAATTTTAAATTTTGATTGGATAGAAAATTTAAAATGTCATTTTCCACAAGTTAGACACACACACTTGTGGTGCGACTTCCAAGGTTAAGAGTGTTACCTGTAGGTGGCACTGACTGTTGTAGAAAGATGAAGATGATCATCTGACTCAATAGCAGATTTTTATATTGCTCATTTTCCCCTAAAGTCTAGTGTTTATTCTTACAATTACCATGGTGATGATCAATACAAGTTCTGCACATTGTACTCGTAAGAACACAACTATATTGTATAGGCATTGTGTGTAAAGAAACCTTTCACCTGCAATGTAAAAGGGCTTCTTAATACACTACTGGTACAGGTATGCATGTAAACAAGGTACAGACTTAAAATAATTAAATATGCTTGAGTAGAATTGTTTCAAGGTAAATTACATTGACATGACTGTTTTTGTAGTAAGGACTAAACAAACTAAACATTTGGTAAGCATGCATTTTTCCAATTCAAAAGACCTTTTTTTCTTGAATTGGGACATTTGATTTTAAAGTTTGACCTTTGAAACAAACTGCCCCTAATTTGAAAATGTTTGTTTAAAAGATGTAGTAATCAAAGTATAAGTATACCAGCAGTGTATCAAAAGGATTTGGCCACAAGCCTGGGGGCTTACTTTTGCCTGTTCCTGTGCAATACAGACATAAAAATTTACAAAAAGTGACAAAGTTGATATATCATGCATATTTTTTGAAGAAGTTCCCAAGGTGGTCGTAATTGTGAGGTTCTACTGTAAAGCATTAAAATGTCTGGATACACTGTGTAATTCTCAGTGTAACCTACAGATGTTTATGTGTTTCTTTAAACAGGTGTCTGGTCGAGTTGAATGGTGATGTGGCATTTGTTAAACACACCACCGTTCCTGGGTTGACCGATGGCAAGGGTTCAGAAGACTGGAACAGAAACTTAAATTCGGCAGATTACGAACTGCTTTGTCAAGATGGAACTCGCAAACCTCTCGACCAGTGGACTTCCTGCCACATATCCCGTGTCCCCGCCCATTCTGTCATGGCCTCTAACACTCTTGACGCAGCATACACCAGCCATTACCAGATTGCCCTGCAGAGAGCTGATGTTAAGTTTGGTAAGGGGCAAGGTGCAAATACCAAACAGTTCGAGATGTTTAGGTCCCCTGATGGGTTCCAAGACTTGATGTTCAAAGACAGCACTCAGAAGCTGAATAAGGTGACCCAAAATTATCAAGAATTTTTGGGAGACTACTTTCAAACAGCGGAGGCCATGGATACTAAGCGTTGCACCATGTCTGCCGCCAGCCCAGTTCACGCTTCCTGGATTTTGGCCATCCTCGCTAATTCAGTCTATCAGTTGATCTAAATATTATTTTCCATTCTTCATTTCAGAAATCACATATAGAATACTACAGGTCCAGGTCCAAAACATATTTTAAAATATTAAAATTTTCTAAATGCCTGGGTTATAGTTTTGGTCTATGTAATTAATCTTCAGAAATGTTTATTATTTAAACATTACAGCTGGCCTATCTGTGAAGTAAAAACTGCAGTGCACCATAATATCTTGGTAAATGACTTGGAGACAGTTTATCCTTTACTCAATTTATATTTTTTTTATATGTGCATCTAAGTCAGCCCAAGAAGGGTTACTAATGCATTTATTTTACATTTTTTGGATCGCCTCCAGTGTGGGGCATTCATGTGCCAAATCTGTGTTTGTATGTGTTTACAATTCTGAACAAAAAAGTCACAGGGATGTTACGGCTGATTGCCATGGTTACTCATTTTATCAGCCAAACTTATGTGTTCAGGATCATTTCCAGTGAGGAATATCCAAGCAAATTATTTGCTGTGCATTTCTGTGGCAACCAGTTTTCTAGTGTGTGTTAATTGCAACCATTTGTTGAGGATAACCACATAGCTACTCACTCACTTAAAGGGCATTGTTCTCAATGCTGAAAAGCACAATGTAAAATGGTTTACAAACTGGGTTTAGCTTTATATAGTGTTACTCTGTGCAATACTTTCATCTGGCTCATTCAGAATATATTTTTACTAGAAAGTTAGGTTTTATATGATCCTCTTTATATTTATATATGGATCATTCACAGAGATGGATATTCATGTATCTAAGATATTATAAAAAAATTATTGTTTTACATGATGTCATGAATAATCTTCATGTTTTATCCTAAAATAAAAAAAATAAGGATCTTTATATATACTCGGATATTTGAGTATTCTCACAATTTTCCAAGAATATTTGAACATCTGTTCTAATATTAAATGGACCTGTATTTTTAATGCGGAATGGACCTGTATTACCTGTATTTTATTACATATATTTGATATATATATATCATGTTTATATATATGTGTATATATTAGTATATATATATCTATATATAAAATCTTAATTATTGATGAAGATTGTGGTAAAGTGATGATCAGTGTAAAGGTCATCCCAATTTAGAGTAAGGTTGTTTTGAAGGTCATCCCCAGTGTGGGTTACCTTGGTGCAAGGTGAAGGACGTTTTGAAGGTCATCCCCAGTGTGGGTTACCTTGGTGCAAGGTGAAGGTCGTTTTGAAGGTCATCCCCAGTGTGGGTTACCTTGGTGCTATTTTTCATTTTTGATGTATTTTTCTTTTTTTTATACTCAGATCATATCCAGTGCGATATATCATGTTCAGTATATTATATTACATACATATTGCATATGATGAAAGTTACATATTTTTGTATGTTAGTGTAGGATCATTTCCAGGGGGGAATACCCTACATGTATAACATGTCTCTGTTGTGCAAATTGAAGATAATTGGTCAGAGTATGAATCAGCTTGATTAGGCAAAAAAGAATAAAAGGTATGGTTCTCAGGCACTGCCCATGTCAATTTTAACCCCCCACATAAAACATTTTTATTTTTATATTCCTTCTTTAAGATGATAAAATAATACAACTTCCATAAGATTTCCTTTGTTATGTAGTGCTTTTACCTGTTTAGCAAAAAAAAAATCATTTCATGCTGATCATATGACATTTTTATCGAAACATACAAAAAAAGGTTAAAAATAATTTCACCCAAAAAAAAGTGCCTGAAAAAACTTTTATTTCTTTTGGCCTTATACAAATTGATTATATAGTTTCTGTAGTAATATTTAAATAATATATCTGCTGAACTTTAATCACACAACTGTTTTATGGTTAAGATGTAACCTTGGTTTTGATCAGTAACCATGACAACCCAGTCTGCAGTTTGTTAATTCTCTGGACAATTTGCTGCAAGTCTTTTTCTTGGCAGTAAGACATATTATGGTCTTAATGAAGTTAATATTAAATACCACTGAGATATTCTGGAATATATCAGGTGTCTGAAACCAGATGTTTGAATCCAATCATTTACATAATAGAAAGTGTTATTTGGTATTTAGGTGTTATTTTGTATCTAGGTGTTATTTGTTATCTAGGTGTTTTTTGCTTCAGACAAACAACATTGAGATATACATTCCTGGGGTACCGTACCAGAAAACTGTCACCTTTGCTCGATCTCCTGATATTGCTTCTGTACTTGAGGTCAATCAGCCACCAGAATTGGATTTTATCTACTATATTTTGAATATATATTTTTGTGCTTACTGGTCTTGATGTACAAACTCTGAAGATAGTTGTATTAGTGGATCAACTCACTCGTAAAATCAGCAAGTGCATGTAATAACTTTGTACAGGTGTATGACTGGATTTGTACATTGAACATGACATTGTAAAGATGCCTGCTCAGAATTTTCAGAGATATGTACAATAGTTTATTTGAAGTTACAAATAATCTAAAATAGATGTATACATTGATTAAATAAAATTCAGTGAAACCCATGTTTTGTTGATTTTTTTCCTCAACACAGATTTATTTTCACCCCCAGGTGTTATTCACAACACTAAAATCCCCCCCAACCTTCTTTTCAAGAAAGACCTGATAAAGCATCAAGAGAGAGCAAGATATTACCACCCATCTAATTGTCCTTAAATGGAAAAATTAGGAACTGGATCACATGTGCAATGTCTGCAAAATTTTATGATGATAGCTGCAGCTTTTAATGAAATGCACGAAAACTGTGGAGAGCAGACTGGGAAGTTAACAACGATGCACAGGAATAAAATTGTAACTTTCCTCCATTCTTCTGTCAGTAGTTGATGCATGTCCTTTTGTCAATAAATTGACCATGCACCAGTGTATCTGCCAATTACAGGAAAGTAAGTTGGACTCTACAGGGCATAGAACAGGGGCACAATGTCCATTATATAAGCCAAATATGGGGTCTTGTATGAATTTAAACCCCTTTTAAACTGAATTTTAGGGGAGAAAAAAAAACAAGGGACCCATGGGTCACATCGCTCAGCTGATTTTTTTTTAAATATTAGTAACTGCAAAATATTTTTATTTCTTTTGGTTTTTTCATGTATATTATCATTAGAAAAGCTATGAGAAAATGGCCCTGCTAAAATGAAACTCTGTAAATTATAGAATAATGGACATGAGCTAAACTATTTAGTGATGCAGTAAGGGAACAAATAGGCCTATGGCAAGTGTTATATAAAAGTAACATTTCATAAACAATGTGTGAAGGTAATTGGGTTTTCAAAAGTTAAATATATGGCCATATGAGTTAAAAACTAGATTACGGGTAGTCGACAAGCGACTACATGTATCCGCCAAAATCAGAGTAGGACGGGTTAAGTGAGGCATGGATTGAGTGGCAAGGGGAAATAGAGTTGCATGTGTTGCATATTAGAATGGATGTCTGCCACGTAAACATGATTGTAGGTGGTGCCACCTGTTACTTTAATGAGAAACTATCCAAGATGTATACACATGCAGAATTACAGGTAATTTGGTCAAACCACTGCAGAGATATGAGTGATTTTAACCCAAGGCAGACAAACAGATGGACACTGTGCAAAAATTGCTGCAGATGGCGCCACTATTTTTGTGTATGTTATAAAGCTATCTAAGGGCTACATTTGTGTAATTTTTTTTCCTGATTGGTCAAACGAGTCCGGAGATACAAGCATGGATGTCTACACGTGAAAGTAGGTGGCGCCACCTGTCATAAAATCAAGAAAGCTATCTAGGATGTATATGCATGCAGAATTTCAGGCGAATTAGTCAAACCACTGCAGAGATACGAGTGATTTTAACCAGAGGCAGATGAACAGATGGACACTGTGCAAAAATGGCTGCAGGTGGCGCCACCATTTTTTGTGTATGTTATAAAGCTATCCAAGGGCTACATTTGTACAAAAATTTTTTCCTGATCGGTCAAACGGTTCCCGAGATATGTGGGTTTATGTAGGGAAACAGACCAACAAATGGATGCTGGGCAGAGAGGAAAGGTTAGTGGTCAAGGCAAATTGGTTAGGCACCAGTTCATATGTGACCCGTTAATTGGTGTAAGTTTCGGAAAAATCTGTCCAGTAGTCTCAGAGGAGTTCTCCGCAAGCGAATGCGGCGGGGACGGCACCCCGTCAAAAACATAGTATCCGCAAAACTTCGTTTTGGCAGATACAATTAATCCCACAAAGTTTGACCAATATTCCTAATTTTAATACTAAGTTAACAGTGATATTCACACCTAGGCCCTGCCAACTTTAAGAGATATGAATCAAATGCTACAAAGTATTTATATCTTCTTAAATCTTGTCAGTTAGCACTTACATTAGATCATTATATTTTAATAACATTTGAATATTAGGATTAAATTCCTGAAATTTTTTTCTTTAAAAAAATCAAAATTGTCCAAGTCTCATCAAAAAGAATTTATTTAACATTAAAATTATAAGATTCAATTTGTTTATTAGTCCTGTGTATTGAAGGGGTGGGTTGGGAAAGGGGTCTCTGTCGTTACTGCTTGTTGCTGAAAAAAATGTTAGTTTTAAGATTCATCTAGTTCATAGTACAGGTCTGTCAACAGAATGGGGTGGGGGGGGGGGGGGGTAGAAAAAGGTTCCCTGTGGTATGGTATTAACTGCAGACAGCCTGATCAAGCTCAACTCAGTGGCGAGAGGGCTTGCCCTAGTGATTGGATTGCATAACATTATGTCTGGGGAGCATAGAAAGCTGCACTGAATGACTTACAGTGACCAAAGTGGACTGCTTGACAATGTATGGGAATACAACAAGAGCCTCCAAAAAAAATTCAATAACTACCCTAACTTTGCAGCTTTTATTTTCAAATTTCAGACTTTAACAGATTAAACCCTAATGTGTACATGCTGTGAAAATTAAATCCTTAGTACTTACAGGAATAAAACTTTCAGTGGCTAAAGTTGGGTAAAATTTAAGGTACCAATTTTTTATTTTTGCTAATATTTTAAAAATTTTAAAAGATTTTGATCTAATTTTGGGTATACAAATTAATTTTGATTAATTAAAGTTATATTACTGGAAAAAAAGTCCTTAGCTTTAACATGTTTAGTGTTAAGTGATCAAATTATCTTTCCTGATTTTTTACA